>BDMV01000004.1:24403570-24554925 GCA_008326285.1 Oryza officinalis | reverse complement strand
GACGTAGACAGGGGCGCGGTCGCGCGCGGATTTCCGTGAGGAGCACGGGGCCGGAGTTGGGGAGACCCGCGCTGCTGCTGCTGCGCGCAGGGTTCCCAAATCCACCAGCACACCACGGTTACCGCGTTTACCACGAGGTACGAAAAAAATAATCACGATAATCTCCTTAAATTCAAATAAATTTAAAAAATAATTTAAAATTTTGATAAATTTTAGACGGTTTTATACGGTTTGCCATGGTTACCGCGCGATAACCACGGCCCCGGTGGTTTGGGAAACCCGCCTACGAGCAAGGTTCCCAAAACCGTCGGTAACCGCGCGGTTATCGTGGTTACCGCGCTTACCGCGGGATACGATAAAAGGAAAACCACGATAAACTCCTTAAATTCAAATAAATTTAAAAAATAATTTAAAATTTTGATAAATTTTAGACGGTTTCATACGGTTTGCCACGGTTACCGCGTGGTAACCGTGCTTACTGTCGGGGCACGATAACCACGGCCCCGGCGGTTTGGGAAACCCTGGTTGCTAGCAGGGTTCCCAAAACCGTCGGTAACCACGCAGTTATCGCAGGGTACGATAAAAGAAAAATCGCGGTAACCTTCTTAAATTCAAATAAATTTTAAAAATAATTTAAAATTTTGATAAATTTTAGACAGTTTCATACGGTTTGTCACGGTTACCGCGTGGTAACCGTGCTTACCGCCGGGGCGCGGTAACCACGGCCCCGACGGTTTGGGAAACCGTGGTTGCTAGCAGGGTTCCCAAAACCGTCGGTAACCACGCAGTTATCGCGAGGTACGGTAAAAGGAAAACCGCGGTAAACTTCTTAAATTCAAATAAATTTTAAAAATAATTTGAAATTTTGATAAATTTTAGACAGTTTTATACGGTTTGTCACGGTTACCGCGTGATAACCGTGCTTACCGCCGGGGCGCGGTAACCATGGCCCCGGCGGTTTGGGAAACCCTGGCTGCGAGAGCTGCGAAGCACACGTATGCCAAAGAGAAAATTACTTTATTCGTTTTAAAATATAAAAAATTAAATAAATGTAACATTTTCTAGTACTATAAATTTGAACATATTTTTTTCAGGTTCATAGTATTAGAAAGCGTTCTATCCGTCCAAAATCACTTATATTTTGAAACGAGAGAGTAGCTCCTTTCATTTGTTTCAAAATAAATTTATTTTTAGAGTAATCATTGCATTGAAGTTTGTGAAAGTAGAGAATGGTTGTATTGAGAGTAGATAAAGTGATGAATAATTATATTGGGATTGGAAAAAATGAGGGTATTCTAGTCTTTTTTTTGTTTGTATTGTTATGTGTGAGATAGATGAAAAATAAATTTATTTTGGGATAGAAATATACCTATCTATCGTCGCACATATCACAGGATCTCATATGCATTAGAGAGAGAGAGGAGGGTGGCAACGGCACGACAGCGTCGCAGTCATGGACGAGCAGCAGCACAGTGGGGAGAAGTAGCAGCTGCAGTTGCTCCACAGCACGACCATGGGTGAGCAGTTGGCGGTGGTCGCCAGCAAGCTTTTTCGAGCATTGGAGAGAGGAAAAAGAAGAGCTAAAGATATTTCGTATAAGATGATAGTTTGACGAATACACGTTTATTGAAGGTGATATTTCATGGAAGCCTATTTAAATAAAAATATTTTAGCAAATTCAATTTTATACAGTAGTTGATGTGCAGTTTTCTCTATGGCCAACAGGGGCAGCGAATATACAGCGAGCCACAAGAACTTCTGCAAAGCTATCCGATCCTCGCCCGGTAAACCGTACTCCAACCCCGGAACTGACGGTGTCACATCACATGATGCCCAAAGACAGACAGACAAACCTAGCTGGCAGGCTGGTTGTATAGCTTGGTTAGTGAGAACAAGTCGAGACACACACCCATGACGCGTGCACTGCACACAGGCATGCAATCGCAACGGCAGCCGGAGCAGCCGGGTCATGTGGGTCCCACCCGAGGATCTCCGCCCAGATCTCCCTAGGGTTTTTTAGCTTAGCCCCACCTTAATGACACATCCCTGCCACGCCCTTCGCATATGACCACATCTCCAGGGATTTGGATTTTGTTCTCTTCCTCTGATCCTCCTCGCTGCTGAAACTTCCAGCCCGGATCCATCCATCCATGGATCGACAGCTCCTGTGCGAGATCTAGCACTCGTATAAAAACTCATCAACCGACCACGTCACCCACCCAGGGCAGTAAGACGTCGCGAGGTGCTGTAAACAGGGGAGCATTTAATCTGTCCCATCCTGGACGGATTCTGGCCGCTAACAAAGCAGCTGATTTGATAGGTAATACGTCCTGTCAAGGATACTCCCTCCGTTACTTTATTTATCTCAAAATAAATTTATTTATAAAATAATTGTTGCATCACAGTTTATAAAAATATAAAATAATTATATTAAAAAAAATAAAATATGAAATAGTTGTATTGAGATTTAATAAAGTAGAAGTATTTTAGTCGTTTTGATTTTGTATTGGTATGTATGGGAGAGATAAAAGATGAATTTATTTTAGAAGGAAGGGAGGTAGTATATAATCTAGCATTGATTTTGTGGAACTGGTAAAGTGAAAAGGACTCATCTCTCTGTTACGGAGTGTTTTATTTTTAATGGTTATTATTTTCGGACAAGCCTAAAAACACTTGGAAAGCATATATGATCTTGTAGTGGAACCGTTATAAAAATAGCCCCGATAGCACATTGATAATCGAATGCGAAAGAAACGTTATAGAAGATCAAATACTGAATACGACATCGAGACATGATATTTATTAATGTGGTTCTACCGAAGTCTATATCTCGGGGCACTAATTATAGACGCTCCTCTCTAGTTCAACATGTTACAGTGTATTCGGGTATCCACGATTCTTCTTGTTCGTCGGCCAGTCATATCCATACCTATGCTACTGTCGTCTTATGGTTACAATCAGTGTACTTCTCTGTTTAAGAGATAGCTTAGGACAAAGTTCGACTCTAACTCGATCTTACATCTATTATAATTTCAAGTTTTAAACTGTAACTGACTTTGTACGTATACTCGATACAAACTATAACGTGAAATACCGTTGAAGTATGTTGACACATTTACTTAAGCTTCGGAGAACGAAATTAATATGCGATAGGTCAAGATCGTGCAGTCTAGGCTATCTTAGGAAAAAATAATAATCATAACCCGTGTGAAAGAACTAAGGAGTAATGTTGAATATTAAATACTATGAATTGATTGACCATGAAACTCAATAGCTACGACGAAGGGGAACCGATAAAACTGCCCATCAAGCCGTGTCATTTTCATGTGGATTTTCTGAAGTGGAGTGCTATCTCCCTGGGAAAAAGAAAAATTAATTGAAGAACAGAGTGAGAGAGAGAGAAAGAAGTGTACTGCAGGTCAATTCAACTAGATCCTGGTCCTAAGAATAATTATTGCTGCTAGTACTATTTTGTACTGCAAGATGCATATCTTTTCTACCACTACCTCTATTCACAAAAAGGTATTTTTAGCAGTTTTATCACAAATTAAGGTCAGGATAAAATTACTTTGATACTTCAAAAAGTTTGCTACTATGGAAAAAAAATCAAGTCTTAAAATGCAACAATACATGCAGGAAATCATGATGGACGGTTAGATTGTGAAAGTAGTAGAAATGTTTTTTTAATAAATTTCAAATGATAGAACTGCTTATATTTGTGGAAGGAGAAAGTGGTGGTAGTTTTTTTTTTTCTACTAGATAGTCTTTTTTTTCTTCTGGCGTACCCCTTTGGCACTGAAAGAATCTTTCTGGGCGTGACTGGATACTCCTCAATTTTTCTTGGGATTTCTGATGAAAATGGCCGGCCCCTGCCTGTGTGTGATCATCAGATAAAATGATTATTTGGCCAGGTAATAGCCTAAGCTAGGGGCCATGCATGTTTTGGCGATGCCTTTTTGTTTGGAGAATCTGTACCACCAATCTTGGTGTAATCTGGGGGGTGGCCCTCCTGTGGGGTGTCTCAAATCTTGGCAGGGCCGGCCACTCCTAACTCCAAATCCATCACTGTGTGTTATCCCCTTTTAATTGAGTTTGGTAGGCCATGGATTGATGTATCCAGTTTTCAACTTCATTGTAGCCTTTCCTTTCTAATAAAGCCACGAGATTTAGGGTGATTTGCAAGCAACACATGAAAGGAAGAGAGAGAGAGAGAGAGAGAAGGGGGAGCATAATAATATGTGTGTGTTATAGCACACTATGACAGACAGATTCACAATCAATATTTGGTCAAAAAGCGGAGTCAGTTGGAAATCTTTAAAGTGATGCCTTAGGTCAAATGGTGAGAGGATAGGAGAGGAGGCCTTAAAGCATGGCTTGATGGTGCATCTTTGCCAAGGGTCGTGTCATTATTTCTCGGCTTTTTTTGTTAGTTCGTTCCACTCTCTGGCTGTTCATTATTCTGCTCTGATGCAGGCTTGACATGTGCTGTGCCATAAGTGACCTTTTGAGGAACAGAATCAATAGAAAGGTCTAAAGTGAGCTCTCCCCTTTGCACGCATCATTAAATAGTTACCTCCGACGCGCCCAAAAAAAGCGAGCATGCTGATCTTCCGAGTTTTTATAACATGCATGTACATCAGATTTGGGTCAGGAAAAAGAGAGGGATGCTTCAATGCTTCGGCCCCCCTTTATAATCTATGAATTATATATATTTTTTCTTCTAAAAAGTGACTAACTTATACTAGTATGACATATGATGGTGGAACCATGGATAAACGCATAGTCTCTTTTTTGACATATCCTATGCACACAAGTTTTCTCGTGTACACACGTACACACTAACTAACAAATTTTATCAAAAAATATAAAAAATTATACAAATACTTTTAATAGTATTACATTTATGTATAAAGTTTTAACCCCAAATTCATTATATTTTAGCCATAATAAAAAAGATAAAATTCTGACAGTTTTGAGAGTATAAATATGTCAGAATTTTATTTTTTTTGTTCCTCTCTATATATAATAAATTTTAAGATAAGATTTCACACATATATGTAATAGTATTAGAAATACTTGTATAATTTTTTCTAGATTTTTTGAATGAAATTTGTTAGTTGATGTGTATATGTGTACACGAAAAAATTTGTGTGCATATGATATGTTTCTCTTTAAAAGTGTGTTAAGAAAATATACTTGTGTGTTCATCAAAAAAAAGAAAAAGAAAATGTACTTATGGCCTTATGGGTATATACATGTGGTATATGGGCACCGTGGTTTATACGTGAGTATTCCATATAATAAAAAAAACATAGGGCAATTACATGTATCGTTATTATAAAACTGTATTAAAATATTACAAAACAGCCACCAAAATTATTATTCAAATGATATTTTTGTAAAAAGGTTAGTGATAAATTTATAAATGTCCTTAAAACTAAACAAAACAAACTCATTACAAAAGGAGGCCTCCGTGGAATGGAGAAGGCGATCGATCAATGGCGGGGCTCTGGACGATCGTATCCGCGTGCATGCACGAACATATCATGTACACATAAGATTTTTCGTGTACACATCATACATATTAACTAATAAATTTTATCAAAAATATCTTTAAAAAATCATACAACTATTTTCAATAGTATTATACATATGTATAAAGTTTTAATCTCAAATTTATTATATTTTAGCCGTAACAAAAAGATAAAATTTCTGATAGATTTGAGAGTATAAATCTGTCATAATCTTATCTTTTTTGTTACTTCATATGCATAATGAATTTTAAGATGAGGCTTTACTAATAATATATGTATAATTTTTTTAAAATTTTTGATAAAATTTTTTAATTAATGTACACGATATAGACTTACTGCTCCATCTCTCCCTCCCTGCTGCGCTATAGCTTAGCGATAGCCCTCGAATTGAAGGCGAACCCCCGTCAGCGGCAGATTTTGTCCTGTGCGCCGTCTAGTGCTCTGCCTCTGCCGCCGCTGCACCCTCGGATTTCGTGAGAAACCGTGCGTGCGGTGTTTGTGTGGGGATTCCGCCCTCTCGCGTCGCAACACGCACAACTCGCCAAAGCCAAGCTGCTGGTCGATCTCTCGCGCGCCGTGAGAGGCTGAGGCTGCGCCGTGCGCCTGGGAGAGCAGAGCAGCTAAGCCGATCGAATCGAGATCTTCTGGAGCTAAGCCGGCCAATCGGTGGACGGATCGACTGATCGATCAATTAATTTCGTTTTCTTGGTTCGCGCAGCTATAGCTCAGGACGGTACGCGATCGACCATCGCTGCTGCCACGCAAATCCCTGCGGCGTACAGCGATTTTTATACGTGCCGATATGATCTCGTCTCGATCGATCCCTCATTACTACTAAACCATAAAGATTTCTCTATACCATAAGATTTCTGTGGTCCGATCGCGAGTATATATTTTGCTGTGCGTGTGTGTTTTAATTACTGACTGCGTTTCTTTCGAGTTTGTCCCGTTACAGAGATTCGGTACTGTAGCGGTTTATGGCGCGTGGCAGTGAGGCGCAGTCGATGTATCGAAACCACTGTAGCGATGACTAGCGAGATCGATCCTGTGTTAATGTCGGGCTGGAGCGATGATTTATTATTAATTTTTTGGGCTAGCTTGTTCGTCCGGATTCACGTGTGCGCCGGCAACCTATGGTTTGTCTGCTAATTAGTGAGCACGACTTGCGCACGAATGCACGATGAATGCATGTATATGGAGCAGCTGTAAAAGAGAACTTTTTACTGTTTTTATGATATATTTATTAGAAGTCATGTGTATAACTTTTATGCAATGTTTTGTAGCCCTCCAGCATGAGTTCAACATGATATACATGTGTACATATATAAGTAGCTAATGTGATACCCACGGAAAACACACATATGAAAGTAAACAATCTACTCTCTGTGTTTCGAATTATTTGTCATTCTAAAATTGTCAGTCCTTAAGTCAAAACATATATATCTTTAATCATCAAGTTTTAGAAAAATATATAATTTAACAACATATAAATTACATATTATGAAATTATTTATCATGATGAATCTAAACATATAAATCTTGTGATAGTAAACTAATGAATTGATGATCAAAGACATAAATGTTTGACTTAAGATAAAACGAGAATGACAGTAATTTGAAATGAAAGAAATAGTTTAGTTTTTCTCTATAGTGTAGAACGAACGGCTGCAAATGTTTTTAAAATTATATGAAAGACGCACAGGCATACACACCAGTGCATCCTTTTTCTCCTAACACAAGCTTAGAGGTGGACATTTGGTCATATCCGATCTTAAAAATTTCGGTCATCGTTTAAACTGAATACCGAAATGCATTGTAGAGTAGTTAAGATCGAATAATTTGGTTTAGTTAGTTCCGTTCAGTCTTGGGTCATGACCGAAGTAGTTGATAGTTTCATGAGATTAAAAAACACACAGACCACAAATAAATTTGGCAACATTTACTCTCTCTTTTAATTTGGAACATGTTTTGATAGTAAAATATCACAAGATAGTAGCAAATAATATATAACAGTCACCAAATTAGCATCGTAGCAAGTCCAACTTAACATTGACATTCACGTCACCCGTAATACTTAATAGGCTTATAGCTATATTTCTCTCTATTTGGTCAGTTCGGTTTAATCGAGGCTAATGACTACGTACATTGATCAATGACTAACTAAAATATTCGGTCCGGGTTAGTTTGGTTTGGTTTTTCGGTTTTAATCATTTTTGCCTACTCTACGCACGCTCAAAGAGATGAAGAGGCCAATGGTCAGGAAATCTCTGACCTTATTAATTTCTAAAAACTAAAAAAAACAGATGTAATGCAATTAAGTGGGACGAAGAATTGTTTGTTAGTTCATGTAGCTTCTCTTATAATCAAAACCTTTTCTAACCAATCTAGAATTTTTTATCTTGATTATAAAAAGAAGTACTTCCTCCATTTCATATTATAAGCCGCTTTGACTTTTTCTAGTTAATTTTTTAAAGTTTGATTAAGTTTATAAAAAAATTAACAACATCCACAATATCAAATTAGTATCATTAAAACGAATATTTAATATATTTAAATAATATATTTGTTTTGTGTTCAAAATGTTGCTATACTTTTTTAAAAATTTGGTCAAACTTAACGAAGTTTGACTAAAAAAAGGTCAAAACGACTTATGATATAAAACAAAATTAGTAGTTATAGAATTCAGAAAATAATTTAGAAGCTCAAACTTTTTTTTAGATTCTCGAAAACTGATTATCAATTAGCGGCTATCTTAATCTCTTCCGAACGTGGCTTTATCCCCAGCTACGGCAATACGAAGTCGTGGAGTGCGATGCTGCGGTGGCGGAGGTGGATGGAGTGAGGGCTAAGGCGGGAAGGCACGGTTCCGTACGTTTGGTCGCACCCTCCTCCCGGGCCTGGTCCCGGCTGCGTAGAGCAGGAAGCTCTAGGTCCCCCCGTCCGAGACCCACTCACACGCAGGCAGGTGGAGCGCTCGCTCGATGATCTCCTTTGCTACGCAGCGCGTCATGGCGGAGCCGACAGGTGGATCCGATGACAAATCTTCACAGAATCACGGTGCACAGCCCCAGCGGCCAGCAGGGGGCCGGCACAGCGCGCGGCATATGGAGGAGATCGATCCTCGCGCGGGCGTCCGTCGGATCCTGCGTACGGATGGCTGAGATGTTTGCGAGAGCCAAGCGCTCCATCCATGCCATGCATGGTCACTCGTGTGCCAGAAAGAAAGCAGAGAATGTGGTTTAATATGAATCCCCGTCTTATTCAGTGCTCTATCTTTTGATAAGGCGTACGGAACGGAAGGATGCATATTGATGAACCGATGTTTCTTGGACTCTTTCCCTAACATTTGAATTGTGTTGGTTTCGAATTTGTCGCACTATTTTATGTTTTATTGAATCCAGTGTATTTTGGGATAGAGATAACAGATTGCTTCATCTTCCTTTTCTACTTTGAGAATGGAGAAAAAAATCCCTCTTTAATTTGGAACTTCATTATCACGATTTAATTTTTTCAAAGCATATAAATAATCAGTGCGTCATTGTTATAAATCTCATAATATGATACTCTTATCATATTTAAATATATGACACCGTTAACTTTATTTGATCAAACTTTTCAAACTTTGATCATTAGTAACTAGTTTTGAAAACATAAAACCATATGGGTAGAATTTTCTTTATAATTACTTTTACAATATTATTGAAAACAAGTGGTCAGTTGAAAAAAATATATTTATATACAGAGACAATACATCTTACACCAAGTGTTAGAGCACACTTTTTTATGGCGAATATAAATACGGAGTAGTACATCTTATATCAAGGGCCTGTATGGCGTGGCTCCAACTCCAGTTCCACCTCTTCTATAGTTGGAGCCCAACCAAACAATTTCAGCTCCATCTAAAATAAAAGTGAAGCTGGCTCGAGCACTCTCACAAAATGAACCAGAGATGTGAAGCTGGGTTTAGGCTGCTTCATAACTCTACTTAAACTCAACTCTTGAAGTTAAATTTAAGAATTAGAGTTTTACCAAATGAGACCCAAATGTCATAGATCACACTTTTTACGGTGGGAAAAAAATCCTCTTCCACAAGTTAGCAAATTTTGGTAAGAATCCTAAGGTGAAAAATATGATACACAGAGCTGTTAACGGAAATGCGAAAGCAAATTTTGCCAAGGGAAAAATGTGCACATCTAGGTTATTGCGACTGATTTGGGGCCAGTTGATGATGGATGCTGAATGAAAAGCATAAACAAAATAACTAAGAGAAAATTCAAAAAATATCATTGACAAACATCGAGTCCTAAAAATACAATCGACATATGCGAGTTCTATGAAATACCATCGTACAAATGATTTTATCTCAAAAATATCATCGCCGTTAGGATTTCGTTCATCCCGTGCCGTTAAATGCAATGTTCATTATATAACACTTAATGGAGAGATGCTAACGAAACCCTAATAATAATGACATTTCTAAGACAAAGTTACTTGTACGATAGTATTTTATAAAACTCACACTTATCAATGACACTTTTTGAAATTTAACGTTTGTCAATTATATTTCTTGAATTTTCTTAATAACTATAGATTAGAAAGTTGAAAAGATAATTTTAAAACAAGTTTTCTAAGAAATGTTTAAAACAATTTTTAATAAAAAAATACACAAGAGCTTGAGAATCGTACTCGTAATAATGCATGATCTGTAAGCTGACGCTACCAATAAACCGAACACCTCTAGAGCTGTCGGTGCTGAACAAATAGAGGTACTCTTTAAACAAGCGTTTTTTTAGAAGATAAAATAAACCCGGCGTCTACATTACATTTAATCGGACGTACATAGCCAACAAGCGTCATACCTTAAGCTTTTTTTTAATAAAAACTTGGTTAACTTGTGAAAGAAATGCCCGTTCTAACCAATCTAGATTACTTAAAATGTTAGTAGTGGTGGTATCCATTTTCACACCATATTCTTATCAATGTCATGTCATGTGGACCTTATAATCTATACTATTACATCATCTTTTACTATTACATCATCTTTCAATGAGTTTTTTTCCGTTTCACTATTGGTTCTTCCCAAATTTCAAAATTACCTATTTGTTTAATAAAAATATAATATCATTTAAACTAAATAAGTGATTATTAATTAATTTAATAAAAGCGAAAATTTAATTTGTTTTTCGTTGCAACGCGGACTTAGGTTAGTAACAACAACAAACAATAATAATGTGCGTTCTAGCTATTGTCATTCCTCGAACATGCATGAACTCTCAAATTAATGAAGATCTGCACAGCTCAAGCGACATGACGAGTTGACGACTGAGAAAATCAAAGATTCGTACTGACATAGAGATACGCTTTAGGTACAGAAACGACACATCGCCTTTTATGTGTCTGTTTATGTACCGCTTATCTCAAATCCTCGTTTAACGTACAGAGCAAGTGTACAGAGTACACTTATATCTCACGTATGCTGGGTGCAACAGTAGCTGCCAACTGGAGGACAAGCAAGAAAAACAAACCGCAGCAACGGCAGCACGGCAACATACCGAAATGGTTTAATTAACTCTCATTAACTAACTCCGTTAAGCTACAGTAGCAACAGAAAAGCGCATCCTATGAAAAACGTCCTTCTAAAAAAGTATCATACCTGCTTTGGAGATGATCTCCAACAATTAATGCGATCTTAGATTTTTTGGGAGAAAATACTTACCCTTTATGTTTAATTAAGCAAAGAAATACTAGTATAAGTACTATGAATTTAAAAGAGCTCACAGAGAAATATGGATTTGATTGGATATATTTTTCCTATCTTTTCTATAATGCAGCTTAAACCGCTTACATGTTACTAATGCAACGGAAAATAATTTTAGGGTAAGACTTCTACACTTGTATATTTATCGTCCTAAAAGTCAAGGTTGAGTGACAAAAACAACAAAATGTCCTTTAAGTTCTAGAATTCAAAATTGGCTAGAGTTTATAAAGTCATAGCTCAGATAAGCATTTCCTAGAAATGATCCGCAAACCATATCAGATGAACATCTGGATATAGAAAATTAAGTAGTCCAACTTGTGAAGAGATAATCCAGCAAATGGCAAGCATATATCCGGACCTACCTCACCAGATTAATCCCACGAGACAGTTAGAACGTATCACGACCGAATCCACGTGCAGGCTTTTTTAAGTTCCACCGATTAAAACCGCGACACCCACTAAAAACCAGACGAGATCGATCGTGCGCCACCTGTAGGTCAAACGGTTTTTAATTCCCGCAACAACAACTAAACCCACGGCGGTTAATGGTTAATTAACACCAGCAACTTAAATAAACTAACCGCGACAAAGCGAGCAATCGAGCGTTCGATTTGATGCGCGACGCGAGACCACGGACGGACGCGCGCGTCGCCGTCACCAAATATTTTCTCGGCGAGAAAAAGTGTAGTCCTTCCGTCTCCGTCCGCAAAAGAATATGAGCCCATCTGGAGCTTTATTTGAGATTTAAGCTAAAGTGAAAATGTTATAATTAGTTAAGATAAAAAAGTACGTACAAAAAACTAAATAAAAGAGCTCACATGTGTGAATGTGCTTACATTCTCTGATAAATTTTAGGGCCCGTAGGTTTAAGAACACGTAGGAATAGGGAAAAAAAGATTTTAATAAGATTGTACGTGTAAATCAGAAAATTACAAAATACAAAAATAACATAAAAAATGATCGTTTGAATAAACAGCGAAAAAATACAATAATTAGATGAGAGATATAGACTTAAAAAAGTTTCCAAGAAACCATTCCATAAAAATTTCATAAGATCTAGAAAGCTACCATCCTTTGTATCAATGGACCAAATAAAAAAAAATACAAAATTTAAATCCTACGAAAATCTTTCATAACTCCTTCAATTTAAAAAGGGGCTTCAGATTTTAAGTGAGAACACATTCTTATAATCTAAAAAAACACTCTTAGAGCAAGTATAATAGTAGGATAAATCAGCTATAAACACATATGAAGAAGATAAGAAAGAATAGAAAAGAAAGCGAGCTACAAATTTATAGCCAGCTGCAGCACGAACTTTAAGACGTTATCTATGTATGAGAGATGAAATCATATATTAATGATGTAGTAAATTTTTATAGGTAACTATTATATGAATAGACTATTAGTTTAGTTATAGATGATTTGAAGTTAGTATTTTGACCATACTATGTACTTGCTCATATAGAGTAAGAGTACTATTCATAGAAGGAGAGAGAGTGAAAGGGAAAAGAGGAGAGGCGGAGAAGAGAGGCGTTGTTTGTTGTGTGCGCGAGTGTGTGGAGAGATTCCCCGACAGCAAAATCTAGAGGAAAAGCATTCTCCCTCCCCCGTGCCCCACGAGCTACCACCTCCCCACACCCACAACACCCCCGGTGGGCCCACCCCCACCCCCCACCCCCCCCCCCCTTCTTCTTCTTCCTCCTCCTCATCAGTCCTCAGTGTCTCACGACCGCCCCTGACCTGACCCTCCAGAGGAGGAGCATCGCATCGCACGGCCTGCACGGAGCAGCGGCAGCAGAGCTCGTCTCTGCTTAAAAAGCCCATCTCGGTCTCGCCTGTCACCTTACTTGGCTACTTACCACACAAGCTGGTTGGATTAGCTACACGGTCTGTGCATCGCTTCTCTCCTTGCGTTGCCGTCGTCGTCGTCTTCGTCGCTGCGGCTGCGGCTGCTGCTGGTGCTGGTGGTGAAGTGGTTGTTGGTGAGGAAGAGGGAGGGAGCTAGAGATGGAAGGGGGAGGAGGAAGGGGGGTGACGAGGGTGCTTCTGGTGGACGACTCGCCGGTGGACAGGAGGGTGGTGCAGCTCCTCCTCAGCAGCAGCGCCTGCGCCGGCTCATTCCACGGTCAGTCAGCTCAGCTCAGCTCATCTCACCTCATCCTCAATTCTTCTTCTCGGCTCGCTACTCATTCTTCGTCTCGGCAGTCTAAGCTTGGCTGCTGCTTGCTTGTTCATCTCTCTGTGTCTCCATTCGCTTTCTGGGTTTTTTGTTCACTCTGCTTCTTCCATGGCTGCCTGCCCTTCTCCCTCTTGTTCGATCCAACCGCAATTCCGGGCTCTTTTTTCCATTCTCCTTTCTTTCGCTTACTCCATTCCATCGTTTTAGTTTTCATCATAAACTGATGCTTTTTTGACCCCTGATGAGTATGCTAAGCTATGACAACTGCAATCTCTCCTCGACTCTGTTTTTTTGAGTTCTCCCGTTCTTTGTTTTCCCTTGCTGGTGGTGTGTTTGATGGTGTTTTGAGTTCGTGCGCAAGAAACAGATGCACCCTGCTGCTGCTGCTGCTCAAACTCTAGTTTTGATCACTTGACTTGCGACTAGAATATGAAAACCGGCTCAATTTCGTGCAGTTGTCGCCGTCGACAGCGCCAAGAAGGCCATGGAGTTCCTCGGCCTCAAGGAAGAAGGCAAGGTAAACAAAAGTCTCTGCTAATCACAGACTTAATCAACGCCATTACCAATGCCCTGCTGCTGCAGCCTGCAAGACTGCAGCAAGAATCAAATTAGGCATGATCCACGCCGCGCGTGCGCGCGCAGCAATCACCGGCTGCAGAGCAAGGCGCCATTTTTGTTTTCCTCCTCTCGCCGGCGGCGCTGCACCGCCGGTCGGGCGGTGGCCGTACGCCGGCCATACGGCGCCCCTGCGCGCATGCGCGCGTGAGGGTTTCTGTTCCTCCTCGTCTCCGCCTTTTGGGAGCAAAAGGTGGCCGCTTTTCATGGGGGAGAGAGACAGGCAGAGGGAAAAAAAAAGAAACTGGGAAAAAAGAGAGAGAAAAACTCGCCGTCTTACAGCGGCCTGACAGAGCTGTCTGGTGTCTTGATGGCACGAAGCTTGGGTTAATGGATTGGTTAATGTCATGGTTTGATTCTTGGTGTGCCCTGTGAGCTCCACACAGGAGTACACGGCTGGTTGTAATTACAGCTAACTAGGATGTGATTGGACGGCTAATAACTCTTTTTAATATCATGTGCAGGAGCAGGCCATCGACATGGTGCTCACCGACTACTGCATGCCTGAGATGACTGGTTATGAGCTTCTCAAAGCCATCAAGGTAAATAAGTATTTAATATAAATACTGTTACGGCAGCAATTCAGACTTGTGCTGTTACTACTACTATTTTGATGTCCCTAGTTAGTAATTAGCGGTAGTAATTAATTGCAGTAATAGCCTGATGTGTGATTGGTTCATGGCTTCCTTGGATGTTTGCAGGCGCTGAGCCCTCTGAAGCCAATCCCAGTGATCGTCATGTCGTCGGAAAACGAGCCCCAGAGGATCAGCAGGTGAGAGAGGCTTTAATCCTTTTTCTTTCTTTTTCTTCAGCATCTGTTTCTGTGCAATAAAAAAAGGTGCTGTCTTAATTTGTCCCAATACCTGCCTGCTGCACATAGGAGTACAACTGAGCAGCAAGCTGTAGATACGTATGGCTATATATATCCATCCATTTAAAAAGCTTCATAGGTTTGTAGAAGTAGTAATGCTTCAGTAAATACCCCATCTTGGCCTGTTGATGTACTTGCCTTCCCATTATGATCCGCACTTTGGTCGAATGGGCGTTCGACCTCAGAAGATGCTGTATCAGATACAGAGATCCACGACATTTGTGTGGTTCACTGAATGCTGTCTCGTGATCGCTGATATCCTGTAGTACTGTACTACTGTCGTAATCCTGCAGTATAAGAAGATTTTTTTTTTAAAAAAACTTTTTCTCTAAACACAGATGCATGAATGCTGGCGCTGAAGATTTCATCGTAAAGCCTCTTCAAAGCAAGGACGTACAGCGGCTCAGGAACTGCTCGCCGGCTAACACGCAGTGCTGCGATGCCGGGAGCGACGGCAAGCCGCTGCTGCTGCCATCGGACCACGTCGTCGTCGATGCCACCGCCGTGTTGCCGCCGTCGTCCCGGCGTCGGGCGCATTTCGCTGGAGTTGCCATGGCAAGTCCCTCATGCACTGCATGCTCAACCACCTGCATTGTCATCTGTTGCCATCGGAGAGTTAACAAGAAAGAGAACTATCGCTCAATTGTTTGCCGCTGTGTTTTCTCTTTCAGGTCCTGCACTCGTCGAGCGTCGAGCTGTCACATTACTTCCCTTTCCTCTTCAAGTTCATCCTGCTTGTGTACGCCATCCTGTGCCTGGGTGAGCTGCTGCACAGATGGTCAAACGGCTGCTTCCTCAACCTGTGGTGTGCTTGACAAATGAACAACCGGTGCAGTCCAATGCAGAAGGCAGGGGGCTGCAAGGCTGCAACTGCCAAGCTCTTCTTTGCAATAGCTTCTGCACTGAATGAGCAGCATGGAGGAGAGGTTAATGTTACAACAGATGATGATGATGGAAGTTTAGGTAGATTGTTTGCTTTGAGATTCTAACCTGGAGTTTGGTTCTTCTTCGCCTTTGATTGATGAGAGGAGGGAGGAAGAACCAAATCCTTGTATCCTTGTACAAAAAGCATAATGAGGCAGTATCTGATGTCCTTTTTGGTTGGGATCTTGGCTGATATGTCGATGTGACATTCAGAGAGCTTTTTCCTTGCCCTTTCCTTTCGCCGATAGCAACTCCTCACCTGTATTGTAGTTCAGATCCCATGAGAAAAGAACTACACAAGTTGACTAATGCAGCATCAGGTTCTTCTCATAGGAAAAGAAACAAAAAATGAAGATATCATAGTACACTTTCGCCTCAACGGTTGTAAACTTGTAATCGCATTCAGACAGGCGAAACTGCGCAATAGAATGTTGTTTTTTTCAGTTGTCACATTTCAAGCTAATGACTTGAGATTTTTTAAATGACAGCTATTTACACGCCTAGCAATGTACAACTGTGGGTTTATATATTCACAGTATCATCTCCTTTTGGAGGCATGGGATCACCCATATTTTGGCTACTTCTGGATCTTGAGTCATGAACATGCATAGCTGCAAGTTCCTTTGATGTTCTACACTCCATCCCCTTGTGTAAGTAAAAATTCGTTCAGTATGTCTTCCTTGTATGGGCCGGAATCATGCAGGACCTTAATAACATGCTTAACCTGACATTTACATCAAAAGAGAATATTTAGCTCCAACGATTAAGGCTAATGAAGGACAATGCAAACACGGAGTGAATATTAAAATGGTGGTAAAAAAATCAGATGGGTTTAAGGGCGATGAATGGTGTACACGCTGCAAAACTGGACAGGAGAACATACAAAATCTGCACCAGCAGATGCGTATCAGCCATCATAATCTGAGGCCATAACATTGGAACCGTTCAACAGAAAACAGGTCAAGATTTCACATTTAAGGGTGCCAGATGTAGTACTAATCTGCAATGAGTTTGGCTTTTGGATGGCACTAGTACACTAAAATAACTGTAGATACTAGCATTCAGATGGTTGGGTAATAACTGGATGCCATGCATTGTATTTAGGATGATATAACTTGCAAAAGATCCTTATCCAACATATAAAGGACTGAGTATAAAGGATGGCTTAGTTACATATAAGAATTAACAGCTCATAAAAAACTTACTGAAAATATTCAAGTGAAATACCTGAGCCGTCTCATGTGCAAGATAATTTCCTATAGCTGTCCCAAAACCAGGATCTAAGAAGTAGTGGCAGCTGTATGTTGTCACTGGGAGGTAACCACGCTGGATCTTGTGCTCTCCTTGAGCACCTGCCTCCACCTTACTCAGGTTCAGTTCTATAGCTGCTTCAATTGCCTGAGTAGTATGTATATTCTATGAGCAAGCCGTATGATTGTCACATCGTTCATGGTACCACTCATAAAATAGTACTCATCCATATACAAAATATTTTGGAGTTCAAACTGGTACAAAAATCAAAATCATAAGTACATCGAGAAACATCAAATGTATGTTGATTTAGTTATCTTCATTTGAAATGGTTTTGAAACAATGCTACTGCAATACATATTATTAGTTTCCATTATGAAGTTCACATTCTGTAAGCTCCAAGAGATGCACAAATTACCTGATAATAGCAAGCTTCAAAATGCAAATTGGGGAAATAAGCATTTGGCAGACAGCCCCATAAGCGCCCAAACAGTGTGTCACCTCCAATAAGGTTAAGAGCCCCAGCGACATGTTTATCGTCATGTTCAGCAACAATAAGCATCACCTTGTCACCCATCTTTTCTCCCAAGCGGTGAAAGAATTCCCTTGTCAAGTATGGTCTGCCCCAGCTGAAAGCACACAAAAAACAATCCTATAAGGGAAGAATGACATAAGAAAAATATTTCTATACAAGTACAGAAATATATACCAGGCCATATAAAATGTGAAGGTGAGGGATAACATGAGGATAATTCTTAAATATAAGCTTTGCACTTCCTATCCAAGCACAAGGAAACACATTGGCAATTACATGCATTTTACTAACTAGTATAAGCCACACATGTTTCGATATTTTATTTCATCACTACGATTAATTTGTGTTCTCACTGCTGAGTAGCATGTATATTGGATTTAGTGAAACTACATTATTAGTTTAGCAAAGTCATTTTAGACTAATACGATGCCCAAATTATATGGCTACAATTTCAATTTGCATATAGGGAATTAGTACATTTTAAAAATTACAAGGAAATGCAATATAGGACTAAACTGATTATCAGTTGTGTTGAGGTAGAACTTATAAAAGGTGTCCCAATGGTCGCTCTGCAAAGCAAAGAAAAAGCATGATAAGTGAATGGAATATGTAAGTGCCTTGTCAAAATGTAAAGAAAAATAGCAAAGAAAAGAGGATATGCTGATGTTAATTAAAGCATTTGATGAAGTAAAGAAAACGAATATAGTGCAGCCAAAGAATCATTCATTCATAAAACGAGCACCTTTATCTCATCTCCACGAAGTCGCTTCATTTTCAAATTTTGAGCAGGAATCTGGGAATGGTAAAGAAGACAATAGTCATTTAATCACTTTGCAGACATATATCTTTATTAGCAAACTTATAGACATTTTCGGGTTCCTTTTTGCATGCATGCCTGATATTCGTATCAAGTAATCCAAAATAAGGCAAACCTTTTTACGTTCTTGTCTGATATTCTTCCGTTTGGGTTGCTTCAAATCCATTAAAAACTCATCAAAACTGGGAAAAAAAGAGTGAACAGAAAGATATTGGTAAATATTGACGTACTAGGCAGTTCAGTATGTAAGCTTATAAACTTTTGGATAAACAACACCTGAGAGTAATGTCCCGTAAAGTCTAAGGTAGAAAGCAAACAATTTTAACTTGGAAATTCGCAAATCTTGCTAAGCTCAACAACATTAAACTTAAACAGGTTATTTTCTCTAAAATTGTTTGCTCTCAGCAATTATTCTATTGGTATGCTCGACCAGAAAGTGAGAATTAAACAGAAATAGACAAACCCCATAGTGTAAGTTCTATCTGGTTTCATGTGATCACAAACTGGTTTCCAATATAGAAATCTGCAGGGTTTCCCATTTTCTTTTTTTTTAGAAAAAAAGAAATGAAAGTGACAAAAGATTAGTATCAGTATATCACTAGCTTGTTCATTGCATTTTTTTCCAAACAGAAAAAATGACAAGTATATCATCTCTTCACCACTATTAGGAGATGTTGGATTTGGTATTACTACTGCCGTCCCAAAATATAAGAAGTTTTAGGCTTAGACACGGGTATTATGGAAGTAGATGGAATTAAATGAGGAAAGGTTATGATCGGTTGAGAAGAGGAAGTAGGTGAAGAAATTAAACGGGAAAATGTTGTGATTGGTTGAGACTAGAATGTAGGTGGGAAGTTGTAATATTTTGGAACAATTTTTTAATGCTTAAAGTTGCTATATTTTAGGATGGTGGGAGTACATGTAATGAGAACTGTAGTTGCCTAGTTGTACCCAAGCTGTGGGTGTGTTGCCACATTAGCGCTACTGCTTTCAGGTATGTCTCACCAGTCTGTCTTATGACTAAATGACTAAATAGTTGGCTCTGACTTCGATCTAATATGATCATGAATTCCACACTGAAACATTTCTACTCAGAATTCCTAAAATTTCCATGCTAGCACCTAGCATACCTTCTGTAATCTCGATTTCTCCAGTGATACTGCATCCCGATTCTCTGCAAGAACCCGGTATCCTTCAGCTTGCTGAATTCACCTTCAGATGGAAATGTTATATGTAACGATGACACCTTCAGCTGAAATGCAGCAGAAAACAAAAGACCACTTGGTTCAGTACATCCAAAGATTGTCCCCCTATTTAGAATTTATATAGAAGTGAGTTGAAAACCAAAATCTCCATTCGAAAACACCATGAAGAAACATAAGGTGTAACGAGGACCATGAATTTAAATCTTTTCCTTTTATTATTTTCATATTGACTTGTTGCTGATAGATCACAATTCAGCTCCAAGAGGACTACAGAGTTATTATAATTCAATGACAGGAACTTTGTTTTCTTGAATATCCATTGTAAATGCCAAGAATATAAGAAGACAACTTATACAATAAGTCAATAAGGATCAACGAACCAAAATAGTCAAAGAAGCAATAGCTTTTATTATAATTCTTCAATAGTCGGAAAAGTTAGTAAAACAATAACTCAAAGCGGTAACTGCAAGAATTCTAATTTCAATACCTTGGTAGTCAAACTCTTCAATTCTTTCACCAAAGCTTCAAAAACTTGATCCCTGTATGGTGTATCTCGAACTAATATTCTTTGACCAGTTACTGGAGTAAAAGGCACACAAGACTGCAACTTGGGGTAGTATTCGAGTCCATAGCTATAGTAAGCTTCTGCCCATGATTGATCAAATACAAACTCTCCCCTTGAATGGCTGTGAATTCACGTTGTTGGTGTTCAGCTGATGAAGAAATAAAGAGCGTACAACAAGCAGCAAAACATGCTATGGTAACTTGTTAATGATGTTAAACCTTTTCAGGTAAAGTGGGACAACACCAACGACAGTTTCATTCTCATCCCGTGCAACAACATGCAGAGGTAACCACCCTGTTTCCTGAAATAAGTCAAAGACATCAAGGTTTTAAGGAGGACCAAAACATAATAAGTGCAGCACTATGCTTGTTGGGACAAAATAAAGGTTAGAGCATATAGATATTCAGAATTTCGCACTGGAATTATTATGAAGACATAGCTTATGTATTTAAGCATCAAATCTAATCATATGGCGGTGTAAATAAATGAAAAATACAACAGCTCCACAGTCATAGCCTCATAGAGAACATGTAATATAAAAATGCACACACCAAACCCAGTAATGTTGAACAATCAATCTCATGTCGTGCTGTTGTAAATTAAACATGAAAAGTTTATCGTCGATACTCAACAACAATCTGCAAAATATATTAATACTTGGAATTGAGCTTGAGTGTGTGGTAAGCAAAACTGAAATGCCTGTATGATTCAATAAGCAGAATTAACTGCTTAAAACAAATAGACATAAGTATATCGATGTCCTTGTTATGCGTATACAAATGGGTAGTCGAAAAATAATGTAATGGTAAAACATCCATTGAGATTTGTTCTTATTAAGGAATCAACAAGCGATGCTTCATGCACTCACCTTCACTGCAGAACCCGATTCCTCTAAGCTTGAGAGGAATGCGTGGGTCAGAAAAGGATTAAACTTGTCAGGATTAACTGAATCAACTGCACAGGCATCCCAATCTTCTGAAGGGATGTCCATAATAGAAGAAACAACAGCAACAGAAACCTCACGTGGCTTGGTGTCTACCTGAAACCAATGAACGGTTAGGAAAAATCATGAATCAGGTGCATATGTGCTTGAAAAGGAGTTCACCCAAGAAACACCTCTGAGGCTGACCCTGTGAGCGTATATGATTCAGCAGATGGGCTTAATTCACGTGTTCTTGTGTCTCCCCTAATCCACCCAAAAATTGCAGTAACCTTTAACTGCAATCCTGATCTTCGGAAACCTAGCTTGGAAGGTGAATGCCCCTGCAAAACGTGGATGCAATGAAGCATGAGTTTCAGGAAATAATTCAACACAGGAATAAAACAAGGAAATAGACTATATGAAAGTTACTGCCAGGATAGGTGTAACTCCTGTGGTCATATTACACAACATGATCTTCTCTCAATAATAAAAAAAAAATCTTACATAATATGATCATTATAAGCACAACTTGTTCGACCAAAAAAGCTAAAGACAATTGAAGCGGGTAGTGTACTAATTCATCATTTCTCTCCTGTTTAATGAGAGTCTTGATATAAAAAACACTATGTATCACTTCATCATTGATATAAAAAACACTACGTATCACTTCATCGGTATCTGCTATGTGCAAAGCTACACCATGCATACTTTGATCTGAAACCAATTCCTATCGCCGTGCAGATCTATAATGCCTCAATAATTCGCACAGGTTGCAATAATCTGAGAACGAGGTGGAGCGCTCAATCCCCACGGAACCGGATCGTTGCCGTCGAAAACTTCCCCTTCCACCACCAAAAATCCAAAATACATAACTCTACCATCGAAGTGCAGAGCACTATCATCGCCATTCGCAAGCGCATGAATACACAACAACAACAAAAAAACACTGAAATGACACGGGGCGCCAGGGTCGAATCGGATCGGGTGACGCAGAACGGAGAGGCGGGCGCTAAGAGGGCCGAATGGTTGGCAGCACAACGGAGGCGAGTGGGAGCGGGCACTCACGCGGCGGCGGAGGAGGCGGCGGCGGCGAGGGTCCGGGCCGAAGAAGGAGGGGGAAGGGTGCCGCGTCGCCACCGCCGGCGAGGCCATCCCGGGCGCGCCCCCCTGCCTCCGCGGAGAGGGAGACGGTGGGGAGAGTCGGGGAGAGAGGGTCGGAGTCGGAGACGAGCAGCGGTGGGGTGGGCAGCCGACTGACACCTGGGGCCCCGAGGCGGCGGAGCTCGCCACCACAAAGCCAACGCTGCGATGCGCGCAGCCACAAGTCAGGAAATGCCGCAGAAACCGCTGCCACGTGGCAAGCTCCTCAACGACGAACCGTTGCTGCTTCGTTTATCATCTCTTCGTCTCGGTTCCCTTTGTGATTTTTTTTTTTTGATCATCTCCCTTTGTGATTTTTTACTGCACGCTAAGGGTGAGTTATTCCCCTTCCTTTTCCAACTCACCTCTCTCTTTTTTCACGCGCACGTTTTTTAAACTGCTAAATGGTGTGTTTTTTTTAAAAAAAGTTTTTATACGAAAGTTGCTTTAAAAAATTATATTGATCCATTTTTGAAAAAAAATTTAACAAATATTTAATTAATCATGTGTTAATGAGTCGTTCCGTTTTTTGTGCGTAGGGAATAAACTCCCAACACACAGAACACACCCTTAAGCTTATGCTCCGCGCTTACGGTTTACCACCATACACGCCATACAGAGCAATCAAATCGTTCTGTCAATACTAGCACTATATTATCGCTCTTTTGAGTTACAGAATTGAATTGGGCTTTCTGTTTTCAACGAATTTAGGAGGTATAATAAATAAATAACTCGAGCATTTTACAAATGGTTACATTCAACGTAAATCAACTATGACAGGCCACAAAGCGTAATGCTCCATTTGGCAGTACAGTACACACTTCCACAGGTTCACCGGCGACGGAATTTAGGACGAACAGAGAAGACACCAGGCCGCAGCTCATCAAATCGGTACCCATTTTCAATGAGGAAGCCCCTGACTGCAACAGGTAGAGAGGCCTGGCCTTTGCTGTGCTTGCCAATCCCTGCAAAGTGCAAACAGAAATCAAGATTATATATATTGCATTCATCCACATCCACTAAACGGGAAAATTTGAAGTTCATAATTCCAAACACAGTAGTAGCAGCACATTATGAAAATCCATCGCATGGAGAAACGATATATTACCTGTGATCACCTCTAAGATGGCATGTCTAGGACGAACAAACACCACCTTCCCTGGGCCAGGCTCAATGCTTGGACCAGCCATCGTGGGTTCAGACTTGGCTAATTCATCAGTTGAAGCTGCACTACTCCCTGGTGACTGGAACTCTATCCTGTGCAGATGCCTCTCCAATACTGTTACAGCCTCTGATGCATGTAGACCATGCATGTCTAGCTTCCAAATGCTATTATTGCTGTTCCTGAGGCGAAATATTTCTTCTGCTGCCTTCTTGTTCAGCTCTTCAGCAGCGGATCGCTCTTCTTGAGCTCTTAGAGAAAGTTCCTTCGCAGCAGCATGGTCACTTCTCATAAAAGCATTACTGGCAGCCTGAGAATGCTTTGTGGCAGCCCTACAACCAAAAAGAAATAAAATGTCTCAATTCTTTCACCCAAAAGGACTTGGTTCAGTTGTCCTCACAAAAATGAGGTGCATGAACAAAAGCTATAAAAATACAGCAAACAATTTCACGTATCCCCCATTCTTTCAATATCAATATGGCCTTTTTGTTCAACTGAATGGTTCATCATTAAGTTGTAACATGTTTGTACAATTGTCAGCAGTAATTCATGGCTCACAAATTCTTCTACAGTGTTACTGTTATCGGCATCGATGACAATAATCAGAAACATGCAACTAAGAAACTAATTTTATAACAAAATATGATCTTAACACATGCAAAGTCCACACTCAACCAACCTTTTGATATGACACGAGCTTGGGTTCTATTTACTATAAGAAAGTAGTTTCAACCTTTCACCATGTTATAACATAACACGGTGAATACAGTGAAATTAGACACACGCATCCTATGTAGAATAAGGAAGCCACAATATGTGTCTGCTATACATAATCCAGTCAAATATTATGCTAATATCATAGAATTCCAGAACTTAACATAGAAGATGATTGCAAGTATTACCTCATCATCTTCAATGCATCTTTCCTGTGGTTCAAGTAATCATCATCGAGCTCTTCCACTTCTGGTTCTATGGGTACAGACGACATATTCATCGGCAGAGGCCACAACTGCGAGCCATTTACATGATTATTTTCTTCTGTACCATTTCCTGATGGTAAACCATGCGTTTTACTAATCTCAGAAGAAAGCTGATCAGGTAGTCCATCCTCCCTTATTGGAAAACAAGGAGACGCCATAGCTTTCAACAAAGCAGATGCTTGACCAACATCATTATTCACAGAGGCCAGTACATCCTCAATTAAATTACTGTCTGCCCAACTATGAGCACCGCTCAGCAGCTCAATTTTATTTTCAGATGCAGATTTTACACCGCAATTTGCATTCCCCATGTGACCAGTGAAATGCTTATTTCTGTTTTCATTACCATCAGCTCCAAAATCAACAGAAGGACGAAGCATGGATGCAAAAGGCTTTGGTTTTGGCCTACTATTTTCTGCAACTGAGCTACTAGCAGCACTGGGGGCTATATAATCTGAGAGAGCTGGAAATGAATTGACATCGGTGTCATCCCCTCTTCCATCTTTGCTGCGCCACCTGCGATCAAAAGCAGCCCACCCAGAATTGGGTATCTTCTGCCTATACATATTTACAGTTGGCACAGCCTTCTTAAAGAGGTCTTATTATCAGACTGAAATAAATAAGCCCCCAACTCTAGCTAAAGGGACGCCCTCCCTTTGCTTTAATTGGTTCAATCAGCAAATCAAGAAATCCACCAATGCTGTCCTATAATGTGGGCAAAAAGGTCAGTCAATCAAATACTTCACAAGCGTATCATAAGAAGACACCTAATAGCATTAAAATATGAAAAACCAAAACTGTTCCTTGCACTTCTTTAATGTTGAAAATATAACCTTGAAGTTATTTTGGTGCTGGAGCTGCTGCTAATGTTTGTTTCTAGCATTGTAATGAATAAAATTTATTCTTTTGTCCTGTTATCCGCAGCTACTGGTTACTAACATAACCTATCTTTGTTCACAACAATTGATGTCTTGATGACCCAGCAGAACCAGGGCGAAACAATCAAACAAAGCCATGCGATGCACAGATTTCGCTCTTCTACCATGACCCCTCACCTCATCCCCAATATATACTCGCCCCTATCTACAGAATCTAATAGCAATCAAGGAGAGCATCATACGAAGACAGCCAAACTAACCCAAGAAACACCAATCGCACACAGACCACAGCGTCCAATCTCTTCTCTCGATTTTACATACCTCGGCGACGGCTGCTACTATCTGTCGGCGTTGACCCACAGCTCCCGGAACCACGGCGTGGAAGGGGGCAGATCGGACGTGCGGGAGGACGACGGTGCCTTGCTAGCTTCGGACGTCTGTGCTGCGCCGGCGGTTCCCCTGAAATCCATCAACTGCTCACGGGTCACGGCGGATTCCGGCGAGCGAAAATACTTTCTACGCGCGGTTCGTGGAGGGGATTTTGCTTCGCTGGGGCGGCGCTGGGCGAGGGGAGGAGGCGGCCGTCGTTATATATGGACGAGAACGGTTAAGTTAGGTGGCTGGCCTGGCTGACTCCGATTCGGGTGGACCACGCATGCGGCGTTTTCGCGTTCTTCCCGTGGCGGAGTAACTCGGCTGTGTTCTTGGGTATATTTTTCTAGTCTCATTTTCCACGCACATATTTACAAAAAAAAATTATAAAAAAATTACTCTAGAAAATCATAGTAATTTATTTTTTTAAAAAAATAATACTTAATTAATCATATGCAATTTATTGTTTCGTTTCCGTGTTATGCGGAAGGGTTTCCAACCCCCCACAAACGAACGCAGCGCGGCGGTGTCCTGTAACGGTGTAACCGTAACTGTGATACTGTGGTCACGCAAGTACACAGCGATGCCATTAGATTTGTGCTTGAGCAAAATATGCACCTAATGCCTCTAAATGACACGCTTAGCTAGCATTGCGTACCTCAGGAAGAGATGCATCGCCAGGAACCAATCTTTTTGAGCTGACAAAGACCAACCGGTTGTGAGCAGATGCCTCCATATGTTGTCCTGAAAAATAATGGAAAGATATGAGATTACAATCCCTGCAAGTGATGTCTAGTGTAAGTATTCCAAAAAGAACATCAGTAGCTGTTGCTTATTACTCTGCACAATGGCAAGCATAAGTGAAAAAAAGTGTTACACCAAAACATCAAGAACAACATAGTGACAAGAAGATCAAATCAGAGCCAAACCGAACGATGAGATTGCAAGCTCACCACAGAAGATGTGATGGAAAGGCCACTCAGTTCCATGGAGATCTTTGGCAACCCAAAACAATGACGGGGCCAGAACACCAAGGAATCTACTGAGTGTTTTATGTCACAGCTAATAAGTCACAACTAAATGTTCTGTCCCTCCCTGTGTACCTCTGATTTGCTGATACAAGCTTCCCAACACACCGTAGATAGAAAACCTATCTTGGTGCTGAACATCATTGGCTACGAACAAATGCCGTGTCTTCTCAACCTCAATCCAGCTGCATCCTGCAGGTTTCTTCATATCCTTGGATTTCATCACTTTCCTGACATGCTCAACACTGTCCCATTTATCATCAGCTGCAAAGATGTTTGACATGATCACATAGTTCCCGATGTCCTCAGCCTCCATGGAGAACAAGCGATCAGCTGCAAGTTGACCAATTTTGACCTCTCCATGGACCTTGCATGCCCCTAGCAAGGAGCCCCATGCATTGGCATTGACAACATGAGGGGGCATATCTAAGGCAAAACTGTATGCATCTTGGAGACGTCCACTGCGGGCAAGAAGGTCAACAATGCATGCACAGTGTTCTTCTGTTGGTTCAACTCCGTAGATCTCTCTGATGGACTTGAAAATCTTAATTCCAGCATCGACAAGCCCTGCATGACTGCAGGCTGACAGAAGAGCGGTCAGAACTACATGGTCTGGCTTAATGTCAAGTGTAAGCATTTTGGAGAACAGTTCTATTGCCTTCTCTGCCATTCCATGCATTGCATAAGCTCCTATCATGGCTGTGAATATGACAAGGTCCTTATGCAGGCTAACTTCAAAGAGGTTGTATGAATTGGTTATGTTCCCACACTTAAAGTATGCATCAAGAAGTGCTCCTTCTAGATGAATATCTTCTAGGGATGTTCTGAGCATGTAAGCATGGCACTGTTTCACAAGTTGCACTGAGCTCAGATGGATGCAAGCCAGAAGAATATTTGTAATGCTTATAGTATCAGGATTTAGTCCTTCAGATTGCAACTGATGGAACAAGCTAAAAGCTTGATCACACAAATCGTTCTGTGCATACAACCGGATCATCATATTCCATGTAGTTAAATCTTTCTCAGCCATCTGGTTGAAGGTCATCTCAGCATCCTCCACACAATTATTTTTTAGGTAGCAAGAAATCATTGTATTGTCTGTAACAATGTTTCGTCCTGCAAGGCTTCTGAAGAGTGTTTCTGCATCATGTGGGTACCCACACTTTGCATATGCGTCCAGAATAGCATTCGCAACTAAAGATTCACCAGTATAACCGACTCGCAAGGAATATCCATGAGATTCTCGAACCATCTTAATCCCACAGAACATACTCACACGGATAATATTCAAGATTGTGACAGAGTCCCACTGAGTTATGTCATGCCACATTTCACCAAGGAGTCTAAAGAACTGTTCAATATGTTGTTCACTATTTGCACAAGCAGAGAGAATTGCGTTCCAGGATATCGAGTCTTTGTTCTGAATAGTGAGAAAAGCTTGAAAAGCAGCATCAAACCTATCACACTGGCTGTAAAAGCTGACAAGAGCATTCATTAATGATGTTTCTTGAAGAAGTTCAGGACGTCGAAAAATATAACCATGAACCCTGATGCCCACTCTGAGATTGCCTACTTGGGCACAAGCAGTAAGTAGGCTGATAAGAGAAACAGAATCAGGAGCCATTCCGTTAAACAAAAGCCACTGAAACAGTTCCAACGCTCTTGAGGGATACCCATTCATCACATATCCAGCAATGACAGTGTTCCATGTGACAATATCTCCCATTTTCGAACTTCTAAATATTGATTCTACAGCCCTCATTTCACAAACCTTGGAATAATGTGCCATCAGCGCATTACTAACAGATATATCCATTTCTAAACCATGACGGAGCACAAAACCATGAATTTCTTTCCCATAGTGCCTCCCGAACTCCACAAGTGAACAGAAGGGAAGAACATTAGCCAATGTTGAATAGTTTGGAAGGCATTCCTCTGAGATCATCTGACCAAACAGTGCAAGTGCTTCTTCAAACAACCCATTCTCAGAATATCCCGCGATGATTGAGTTCCATGACACAGCATCCTTGCAACAAATTGTAGAAAATGCTAGATGCGCATCATCCATAGCTCTGCTCCCACCACATTTTGCGTACATTGATACCAAAGCATTTCCAGACAAAGTGTCAAACTCCAAACCAGTCTTGATGACATAGCCGTGGATACTCCTTCCAGCCCTCGGCACCCTCAACTTTGCGCACACCGGAAGGACGACAGCCACCGTGACCGCAGTTGGCATGCTCTCATCTACACCACTCGCAAGCATTGCACGGAACAAATGGAACACGTCGTTATAAAGCCCAGCACGGGAGGAGGCAGTGATCAGGATGTTCCAACATACCGCGTCGGAGCAGCTCATCTCATCAAACACCAAGCGGGCGTCCGCGAGAGACCCGATCCTCCCGTACATGTCCATGACTGCCTTCGCCACCGCCGCGCCATCCGCGTACCCGACCCTGACGGCGAGCCCGTGGAGGCACCTCCCGAGCGCCCCGCCGTCGGGGAGCGCGGACGCCGACTTGACCGCCGCGGCGAGCGCCAGCCTGTCGGGGCGGAGTCCCCGGCCGAGCATCCACCGGAGGAGGGAGGCACACCCGTAGTGGTCCCTGCCCGCTGCGCGCTCCCTGAGCAGCACGCTGCACCGCCTGTGGTCGTCCGGGGCAGGCACCGCGTCGAACACGTCGCGCGCACCACCACCGCCCGCGGCTGCGGCTGCGGCGCGGAGGTGGTGGGAGAGCCGCCGCCACCGGCCCCCGCGGAGCGCGGCGTCGGCGAAACGGCGCCCCGGCGGCCTCGCGAGGAGGAGCATAGCATTAGCCCGGACGGCCGCGGACAGGGCGGTGGCATGTGAGACGAGGCCCCCTCTCCCGTGGGGAAAATTTTGGGGGGAGGAAATGCTTCGGATTATCACACGGCGGCGCGTGGGTTTTGCGTGAGGTGTTGCCGTGTGAAGTGGGAGGCGGCGACTGCCTGAGGGCGAACTGATGCCGGCGAGCCGCGCGCGCGCGCGCGGAGAGGAGATGAGAGTAGCCGGAGCGCTCGCGCGCAGCCGAGACAGTGAGACGCACTACGGGCGTCGCGGCGGAGGCAGGCGGAGTCGGCAGTGCGTCGCTTGGGGTGCGGCGGAAGTGGGCCGCGTTTGCTGCGCGAGTTGGGCTGGAAGCCCTGGCAAACGTTGGGTTTTATTGGGCCTTCCTTATTTTTTTAGGAATAAGTTCACTCTTGGTCCTTCAGTTTGTCACCTGAGTCTGAAATTCATCCCTAAACCGAAATACAAGATATAACGGATCCCTCAATTTACAAAACCGAATCACCCAATGTCATAGACAGTATTATGCCTGATTTTAGCTGACATGACAAGCTAAGTTGTCGGTGACATGGGACCGGGGGTATCATGACTAGAGGCCTGGGTAGCCGCGGTCACCCACGTGTCCCGACCCCCTCGGGGGGCGGGCCCGAGGGTGACGTGGCCACCCCTCCCTCTGTCTCCCCGAGGGGTCGGGCCGCTCCCATTTCGGCCTCGAGGGCTGGGGCGTCCCGACCCCCTGTGATTTTGGCGTCACGTGTGCGGGTTAGGTGAGCACAGCAGGGCTCACCTAACCGCATTTATAGCGGATCAGACGAGCGCACCACGCCGCATTTAATGCGGCGCAGCGCACGCATATCCGGTCCGTGACCGGTCGCGGTGTGTGACCGGTCACAGACCGGTCAGATCGCGGGTTAGGTGGCGACAGGCGGCCGGTGGCACGCCTCGCCTCGTCCCGTCAGAATGATGAGAGCCTCCTGGCTCTCGTCCCTAGCCGGAGCCGGCGTGCTAACTCCTGGAGTTGGTATGTCAGTCCCGGTCAGATCCAATCCAGATTTCAGCGCAGGCGTGGCAAGGAAGTCGCCGGCCATTGAATGAAGGTTGAAACGGGCGTCCACCGGGAGAGCTGGCGAGCGGGGCAGAAGGCGTGTACCATGCCTGTCAGAGGTCACTTCCGGCTGTAGACTAGCCCTCATTGTAAAAAGAATGTTTCCTTTCTTAGGCAGCTAGAGGCCCATGTGGTGACCCCTGATCAGATAAAAGGAGGCCCAGGCCTAGGAAAGAGGGACTCTCGGAAAAATAGGTTCTGGAGACGGAACTCTCTTTGTATGGTTGGAGACCCCCAGATCCACCAGAACACAGGAGTAGGGTGTTACGCTTCTCAGCGGCCCGAACCTGTCTACGTCGCCCGCGTCTTGTGCGTTTCCTCTCTCGCTGACGTTCCTCAGATCGAGGGCGAAGAACCTCACTTAGCGCCCCCGGCCGAACCGGCAAAGGGGGGCCCGCGCGGTCTCCCGGTGAGGAGCCTCACGCTCCGTCATCTGGCGCGCCAGGTAGGGGGGCGTGTGTCTTTCTGAGCCCTCATCCTCTTTCGTGTGGGCCAAACTTCTCTCGCTCAGCCCTATGGCCGAACGGGCAGCGGCGCACAGCCTCTCTCCGAACGCTAGTGGTGATGACAGGGAGCAGAACCCGCGCCGTCGGGCTCGCACCCCGCCGTCCCCCTCTCGCCTAAGTCTTGGGCGGGGGAAGGCGCTCGAGGAGGTCGAAGGATCCGCGACCTCGCCGCTTGCGGGCGACGGGGGAGGACGGCGGGACAGAGCGCGTCGCCGCCTCGCCTACCGCGATGGCGGCACGCCCCAGGGCGCGCTCTAGGCTGCAGGCGCGCTCCTGCGTCACCCGCCCGTCGTCCCCGATCCAGAGACTCCAGCCCGACGTTGGCTGGATGACGTGGCCGACTTGGTCATGACGGCGCAGCACCGCCTAGACGCCGGCGGGCGGTCCTCCGCCGCCGAGGCCTCTGGCGCTGCCGCCGCCGGCTCCATGTCGTCGAGGCGGAGGGCGCGGCGGACGACGGCCGTTACACGCCGCTCGTCCGCCGTTCCCTCGTCAACGCCTCCGACCCAAGAAGATGTGCGTGGGGGGCCGGATGCCCGGCTCGATATCGAGCGCCGGCGCGACGCTCGTCGCGCCGCCCACGCAACGGAGGACGCTTCCTCGTCCGGAGCGCCACTTCGGTCCGGTCACGGGGGCCGGCCCCCCGTGTCCCCGGTCGGCGGTGCCGGCTGTCGAGCCTTCGTGGCGAGCCTTCGGAACGTCCGTTGGCCCCCAAGGTTCCGGCCCACCATCGCCGAAAAATACGACGGAAGCGTCAACCCCGCCGAGTTTTTCCAGATCTACACGACCGGGATCGAGGCCGCGGGGGGTGACGACAGGGTCATGGCGAATTTCTTCCCCATGGCCCTGAAGGGTCAGGCGCGGGGTTGGCTAATGAACTTGCCACCTGCGTCGGTCCACTCTTGGGAGGATTTGTGCCAGCAGTTCACCACGAACTTTCAGGGCACATATCCGCGCCCAGGCGAAGAGGCGGACTTGCATGCGGTACAGCGAAGGGACGATAAGTCTCTTCGCTCGTACATTCAGCGGTTCTGTCAAGTCCGCAACACCATACCATGCATCCCCGCACACGCGGTGATCTACGCGTTCAGGGGGGGCGTGCGGCACAACCGCATGCTCGAGAAGATCGCCTCCAAGGAGCCCCAGACCACCGCGCAGCTTTTTGAGCTCGCGGACCGTGTGGCCCGCAAGGAGGAGGCCTGGACCTGGAACTCCTCCGGTTCTGGCGTGGCAGCTCCGGCCGCCCCCGGGTCCGCCGCTCGGTCAGGGCGACGGGACAGGAGGAGGAAGAAGAGGTCGGCCCGTTCCGACGACGAGGGTCATGTCCTCGCCGTCGAGGGCGCTTCGCGGGCCCCCCGAAAGGGGAGGCCTGCGGGCGACAAAAAGAAGGAGGCCGGCGTTCCCAGCAGGGAGCGTCCGATCGGCAAGTGGTGCACCGTGCACAACACCTCCCTCCACGACCTCGCGGACTGCCGCGCGGTAAAAAGTTTGGCCGAGCGGACGAGGAAGTGAGAGGAGGAGAAGAGGCAGGAGCGCCGTGAGGGCAAGGCCCCGGCGGCTCCCGCCGGCAACCGGCGAGGTGAGGCCAAGCAGAAGGCCCCCGCCGAGGACATCGACGATGGCGACGATGACCTGGGGTTTCAGGAGCCTGAGGCCACTGTCGCCACCGTCGATGGGGGAGCGTGCGCTCACGCTTCTCGCCGGAGCCTCAAGGCCATGAAGCGCGAGCTTCTGGCCGCAGCCCCTACCCATGAGGCGACGCGGCGGGCGCGGTGGTCGGAGGTTGCCCTCACCTTCGACCAGACCGACCACCCGCCGTGCGTTGCCCGGGGAGGACAGATCGCGATGGTGGTTTCCCCCACCGTTTGCAACGTGAAGTTGGGGCGTGTCCTCGTAGACGGGGGTGCAGCCCTCAACATCCTTTCGCCCGCAGCCTTTGATGCCATCAAGGCCCCGGGGATGGTGCTCCGACCGTCCCAGCCGATCATTGGCGTGACGCCGGGGCACACCTGGCCGCTGGGTCATATCGACCTCCCGGTCACCTTCGGTGGTTCCGCCAACTTCCGCACGGAGCGGGTGGACTTCGATGTGGCGGACCTCAGTCTGCCCTACAACGCGGTCCTGGGGAGGCCCGCGTTGGTGAAGTTCATGGCGGCGGTCCACTACGCCTATCTCCAGATGAAGATGCCGGGCCCCGGTGGCCCCATCACCGTCCATGGCGACCTCAAAGTCGCGCTTGCTTGTATGGAGCAGCGCGCGGACCACCTCGCCGCGGCATCCAAGCCCGCGGGCGGCGACGAGAGGCCCAGCACCTCCGTTCCGCCCGCCCCAAGGCAGCAGATAGTCACGAGCGACGAGGTCCCGGTCAAGGAGGTTGCCCTGGGCGACGGCCCGTCCAAGACCACCCGAATCGGTGGTCTTTTGGACGACAAATAGGAAGACACGCTCGTCTCCTTCCTGCGGGCAAACGCCGACGTCTTCGCCTGGAGACCGGCGGACATGCCCGGGGTCCCCAGGGAGGTGATTGAGCATCGTCTCGCCGTGCGGCCGGGCGCAAGGCCGGTCCGGCAGAAAGTGCGGCGGCAGGCCCCGGAACGTCAAGCCTTCGTCCGCGAGGAGGTGGCGCGGCTTCTGGAGGCCGGATTCATCCGTGAGGTCATCCATCCGGAGTGGCTGGCGAACCCGGTCGTCGTTCCCAAGGCGAACGGCAAGCTTCGGATGTGCATCGACTACACCGACCTTAACAAGGCATGTCCTAAGGACCCTTACCCCCTGCCACGCATAGATCAGATTGTCGACTCCACCGCGGGGTGCGACCTTTTGTGTTTTCTAGATGCATACTCTGGTTATCATCAGATTCGCATGGCTAGGGAGGATGAGGAGAAAACTGCATTCATTACCCCCATAGGAACTTATTGTTATACGACAATGTCTTTCGGGTTGAAGAATGCAGGTTCTACTTTTCAACGTACTACTCGAATTTTCTTGGGTAGCCAGATAGGACGCAATGTTGAGGCCTATGTTGATGACTTGGTTGTGAAGACGCGCAACTAAGAGACCTTGCTCTCGGATTTAGCGGAAACTTTCGAAAGTCTCCGCTCCGCCCGCATAAAGCTGAACCCCGATAAGTGTGTGTTCGGTGTGCCTGCGGGCAAACTTCTCGGGTTCTTGGTCTCTGCCCGAGGCATCGAGGCCAACCCCGAGAAGATACGAGCTATAGAGCGGATGCGCCCCCCAGCAAGCTTAGGGATGTGCAGTGCGTCACCGGCTGCATGGCCGCCTTAAGTCGGTTCATATCGAGGCTGGGAGAGAAGGCGCTACCCCTATTTAAGCTCCTCAAGCGCTCCGGGCCGTTTACCTGGACGGAGGAGGCTGAGCGGGCCTTCACTCAGTTGAAGGCGTACCTCAGTTCTCCCCCGGTCCTGGTCGCCCCGGAGCCAGATGAGCCGTTGCTACTCTACCTGGCGGCAACCTCGCAGGTGGTCAGCGCGGCGTTGGTCGTGGAGCGTGACGAGGACAACCCCCGCTCCGCGCGCCCCCACCCTGTGTCGGCTCGGCCCGGGAGAGAGCAGGGAGGATAGGCCCCCGAGCCGAATGGCGGCCTAAGGCCCCCAACGGCCGGAGCTGGCCCTCCGCCTGCTTGTCTGACGGTGCCAGGCGCCCCCGACCCCCAGGATGGCCCCGGGGCCACTGCGGGAAGGCTGCGCCTGTCGCCCTCTGACCCCGAGGTCGTCGGCACAGAAGCCGAGTGCGCCCCGCACGGCCTCTCGGACGGAGAGCGCCCTGGAGACGCGGCCCCTGGCAAAGAGGATAGGCCCCGCCGAAAGGTGCAGCGGCCCGTCTACTTCGTTAGTGAGGCCCTCCGGGACGCCAAGACCCGATACCCTCGGGCCCAGAAGATGCTCTACGCTATTCTGATGGCTTCGAGGAAGTTGCGCCATTATTTCCAGGCGCATCGGGTCACGGTGGTTACGTCTTTCCCCCTCGGCCAAATCTTGCATAACCGAGAGGGTACTGGACGGGTGGTGAGATGGGCGATCGAGCTCTCTGAATTTGATTTGCGCTTTGAACCACGCCACGCGATCAAGAGCCAGGCCCTCGCCGACTTTGTGGCGGAGTGGACCCCAGCTCCCGAGCCCGTCTCCGCCCCCGAGGCCAGCCCGGGCCCCTCGCAGCTGCCTCACACCGCCTACTGGGTGATGCAGTTCGACGGCTCCCTGTCTCTTCAGGGCGCCGGTGCGGGGGTCACTTTGACCTCGCCGAGCGGAGACGTCCTCAGATACCTGGTCCGCCTCGACTTTCGGGCGACCAACAATATGGCGGAGTACGAGGGACTCCTTGCGGGACTCAGAGTGGCGGCTGGACTGGGGATCCGCCGCCTCCTGGTGTTAGGCGACTCCCAGTTGGTCGTTAACCAGGTCCGTAAGGAGTACCAGTGCTCTGACCCGCAGATGGACGCCTACGTCCGCCAGGTGCGGCGTATGGAGCGCCATTTCGACGGGATAGAGCTTCGGCACGTGCCCAGGCGGGATAACGCGGTCGCCGACGAACTCTCAAGGCTCGCTTCCTCGCGAGCCCAGACCCCACCGGGCGCCTTTGAAGAAAGGCTTGCCCAGCCGTCGGCGCGACCCGACCCCCTAGGGGAGACGGACGCGCCTGAACGGCCCCCGAGGCCCGTCGGAGTCCAGGCCTCGGGACCCGAGGGGAGCGCTCCCAGCTCCCCTAGATTGATTGCTTGGATCACTGAGATCCAGGCGTATCTCGCAGATAAGACTCTACCCGAGGACCGCGAAGGGAGTGAACGCGTCCGTCGCATCTCCAAGCGCTACGTGCTGGTGGAAGGGACCCTCTATCGGCGCGGGGCTAACGGAGTCCTCCTGAAGTGCATTCCTCGGGAACAAGGCGTCGAGCTTCTCGCCGATGTCCATGAAGGCGAGTGCGGAGCCCACTCCGCCTCGCGCACCTTGGTTGGCAAGGCCTTTCGCCAGGGTTTCTATTGGCCGACGGCTCTCACCGATGCGGTCGACCTGGTCCGGCGGTGCAGGGCGTGCCAGTTCCACGCCAAGCAAACGCATCAGCCGGCCCAGGCCCTGCAGACCATACCTCTTTCGTGGCCATTTGCTGTCTGGGGGCTCGATATCCTGGGACCGTTCAGGCGGGCCCCGGGCGGGTTCGAGTATCTGTATGTCGCTGTCGACAAGTTCACTAAGTGGCCCGAGGCTTATCCGGTCATCAAGATCGATAAGCACTCCGCCCTTAAGTTCATCAGGGGCATCACTGCTCGGTTCGGGGTACCTAACCGTATCATTACGGATAACGGCACCCAGTTCACTAGTGAGCTCTTCGGCGACTACTGCGAGGACATGGGTATCAAACTCTGCTTCGCCTCACCCGCCCACCCCAGAAGCAACGGCCAGGTGGAGCGCGCCAACGCGGAAATCCTCAAGGGCCTCAAAACCAAGACCTTCAACGTCCTCAAGAAGCACGGCGATTCGTGGATCGAGGAGCTGCCAGCGGTGCTCTGGGCGAACCGAACCACGCCAAGCCGAGCAACCGGGGAAACGCCTTTCTTCCTCGTCTACGGCGCGGAAGCGGTCCTCCCATCTGAGCTCACACTGAGGTCCCCTCGGGCCACCATGTATTGCGAGGCTGATCAAGATCAGCTTCGCCGAGACGACCTCGACTACCTGGAAGAGCGAAGGCGGCGCGCGGCCCTTCGAGCCGCGCGCTACCAGCAGAGCCTGCGGCGCTACCATCAGCGCCACGTCCGGGCCCGATCACTCTGCGTCGACGACCTCGTCCTACGCCGCGTCCAAACGCGTGCTGGACTGAGCAAGCTCTCACCAATGTGGGAGGGTCCGTATCGAGTGATCGGCGTCCCCCGGCCGGGCTCGGTTCGGTTGGCCACGGGCGACGGCACAGAGCTGCCTAACCCGTGGAACATCGAGCATCTTCGTCGCTTCTACCCCTGATGGGGGTCGGGTGTCATGTCTCGGGCTCGGGCCAACCCCGCACCCCCCCCGGGCGTGCAGGGTTGGCCGGGGGCTACCACATGCACATACTTATCTTTTTTCTCTTCCGTATTTCAATAAAAGCACTTTCGATTTCCAGAGGACCGTGTCTGTGCCGTCGCTTCCTTTTGAAGAATCTCGGCTTGAGTTAGTACGCTCGTGCTCGGCCCTGCCCTCGGTGGCCCGGGCCGGCTAAAACCGCCAAACGGGGCCCAGAACCGAGCCGTGCCCCGGGGCGTGGTGAACTCCGGGGGGGAATCGGCAAAGGCCCACAATCGGGTCCTCCTAACCCTCGGTCACCGCGCTCCCGGCCTGGCCAGTCTCGACACGCGGATCTCCCCAGGCACTAGCCCCGACCCGCGCCGTTTGAGGCTGGGACCTGGGCACGAGCCCTTGCTCAAGCCAAGACTCAGAAGGACCGCGGCACAGACCATCCTCGTCTTATACGCACAACAAACATAACTGACATAGAAATTTCCTCTTTATTTGATTGCAGATTAAACCAGTCTATACAAGCAGGGGGCTTGAAGGCCTCGGAAGAAGAAGGTAAAATTTAAGATCGGCGGGGGCTTGGGGGCTCACTCCGACGCACCCGGGCCGCCGGCCTCGCCGTCGCTGTCGTCCGCACCGTCGTCGCCGTCCTCCTCCTCGGAGTCGAGGGCGAACGCGAGCCGAGGGGCCGTACCCTCGAAGCTGTGGACGATGTGGTCGGCGGCGTCCCGGACCTGCGCGCGCGCGCCGTCCTCGGTTCCGGGAGGGAACTCTTCCAGCGCTGCCCACGGGGAGAAGTCAGGGTCCCTGGCCTGGTAGCTCGCCAGTACGAGCTCCACCGCCCCCCGGGCGAGGTCCCTCGAGGATGACTTGATCGTCTCCTCGAGCTCCTCGGGGAGCCGTTCGAGGACCCCGGCCATCTCCGAGAGGCGCTGGGCGAGGCCCCCCTGGTTGGCGGCGTACTTCGCGTACCGCCCGCCCCAGAGGCCCGCCTGCCGCCCGGCGCGGTCTAGACGCGAGACGGCGTCCCGAAGCATGCCGGGCCCCACCTCGCACGCCAGGCGGAGGGCCTCGACCTCCCCGGCGGACGAGTCCAGCGCGCCCTGCAGCTCGGCGACGGTGTGTTCGGCGGCTGCGAGGCGGGCGGCTAGGTCGTCGTGGCCCGCGGCCGCCCCGCCGCTGTGCGCTCTCGCGTCCAGCTCCTTCGCCCGCGCCTCGAGCTCAGCGGCCCGCTGGTCCAGCGCGGCCCTCTCGGCGCGGGCGCCTTCCAGATTGCGGCGCGCCTGCTCCTCCCGCGCCGCCTCGCGGAGGAACAGGCTGTCCGCCAGCCGCTGCGCCGCGGCCTCGGCCTCCTCGAGAGCTCGCCCCCGCTCGGCGAGCGCATCCTCGCGGAGGCGGAGTGCGGACTCCTCCTCGGCGGAGGCGGCCTCGTGCGCCGCCAGTGTTGCCTCCCGGGTGGCGACGGCGGCCTCGCGGTCCGCTAGGGCGCCCTCCTTCGCGTCCAGGGCGCGGGCGCGCTCCTCCAGCGCCGCGACGCGAGCCTCAAGGGCCTCCTCCCGCTGACGGGACGCCGCCTCGTTCTCCGCCGCCCGCCGCTCCCGGGCAGCGGCGGCGTCGAGGACTCCCCGGGCGGCGTCGAGCTTCTCCTCTAGCTCCGCCGCCCGGGTCCCGTATTGGAGGCGGAGGTCGTCCCGCGCCTCGTCGAGCACGGCGGTGGCGATGAGGGCGGTCTCCCGCTCCTCCTCTACCTCCCTGGCGATCTCCGCCAGGTCCCTACGACGGGCCTCGAGCTGTTTGGCGTGCTGGCGGTAGGCCTTGCGGCCCGTCTCCACCATGGCCTCCACCGAGCGCCGCCCCTCCTCGACGCGCGCCCACGCCGCGTCGAGCTCCGCCCGCTCCGCCTGCAGGGCCTCCATCTGGGCACTTAGCCCGTCCAGCACCGTGCTGTTCGCGGTGGCCAGGGCCTGCAGGAGGGGCTCCGCGCTCAGCGGGGTAGCGGAAGGCAAAGGGGAGAGCCGCCTCGGTGTGGGTGCCGCGCGGCTCGGCCCGCCGATCGGCGTGCTGGCCTCGGGGGCGCCCCCCGAAGCTGGCTCGTCCCGCGCGTCACCCGGGGCGTCAGGCCCGGGCGGCGCGCCCGCGGCCTCGTTGTGGGTGGCCTCGGGGGTCGTCATGGTCTCGGGCGGAGTCGGGTCGGGGGCTTGGCAGGCTGCCCGGCGTGCACCCGCCGCCTCTGCCTCCCGGGCGGACTCCTCGGCCCGGCGGAGTCTGGCCTCCTCCCGAGCGGCCTCCTCGGCCTGGCGAACCCGGGCGGCCTCCCGGGCAGCCTCCTCGGCTTCCCGGAGGCGGTCCGCGGCTTCCCGTCGGTCAGCCTCTCGCCTCCGGGCCTCCGCGGTCACCGTCTCCTCGGCCTCGGACCGGCCGGACTTGGAATGGCGTGGGGGGCGTGACGGGATCTCGCTGAGGCAGAAGAAAAACCAAAGACAAAAAGAAGCGGGTGAGTAAAAACTCGCCTTGGGGAGTAGATACGGCCGCAGTGGGCGTGGGAACGAACCTGCGGGGAGGTCGGCTGAACGACCACCTCGGGGGCGAGATGAGGCTCCCCCGGCATGGCTCGCTCTCCCCCATCTTGCGGAGCCGTTTCTTCCTTCGCTCCCCCTCGGGCTGCGGCGCCGGCACGGCACCCTCTGGGCGCCTGCTGCTGGCACGCACCGCCCCGCCCCCTCGGGGAGGAGATGGGGGAGGAGTACCTCCCTGCTTCCTCTTCCCCCTGGCGTCGGCGGGGCGGCTGCCCCCCGGGCCCCCGTCGCGGGGCCCAGAAGCACGACCCCCTCCCGGGGTAGATTGTTCCCCCCTGCGGCTCCCGCCCGCGCCATCGTGGCCTCGGGGGGCCCGTTCCCCCGACGCCCCGACCACCTGCATGATGGCCAGGATGTTGGCGCGCTCTGGGTCGCAGCAGAGGGGGAGGACCCCTTGGGGGATGAGGGATGCCTCCACGGAGCTGAGATTCAGCACCCGTTGGACCACCATCCTGAAGTCCTCGGGGTCCCAGTCCCATTTTCGCCCCAGGTGGGTCCTCACGTGGTCCTCGGGCCCGGTGTACTCCCAGGCGCCTCGGGCGCGCCGCTGGAGCGGCGCGATCCGGCGACGAAGGTAGTCGCCGAACACCATGGCCCCCGTGAGCCCTTGGGATCGCAGACCCGCCAGGCGGTCAAGAACGGCGTCGTAGCCGTCCCCCAGATCCACCGCCGCCCGCCAGCTGGAGGCCTGCGCCGGGGGCTGGCTCGGGAGTCGGAGGCGCGCTTCGTCGGCGAGGGGGGTGTAGAACCAGTCGCTCTTCCAGTCGTCCCACTTCTTGCGGAGGACGCAGGGAATGTAGCGGTTCAGCACCTGCCCCCGCGGCTGGAAGTAGCAGCCACCGACTGCCGTCGGCGGCGACACCGGCTGCACGGTGAAGAACCACCGGAACAGCCGGAGAGATGGGCGCACCCCGATAAACATCTCGCACAGGTGTGCGAAGATGGCCAACGTCATTATCGCGTTGGGGGTGAGGTGCGCCATCTGGAGATCATAAAACTCCAGAATATCCATGAAGAAAATAGAGAATGGCGGGACCAGCCCCGCCATTGCGAAAGAGAGGAAGAAGACGGACCGCCCCGGGTAGTCTGGCGCCGGGCGTCCCTCGCCCAGCGTGACCACCTCCCGGCCGGTGGCAGATTCCGGCATGAATCGGCGCGGCAGCCCGGCCTGCCTCTCGCTTGTAATGCGGGAAGGCGGCAGCACGCTACCGTCGAGCGGTGCGGAGCCCCGTGCCATGACGCCGGCGGAGGAGGAGCTTGAGAGCGAGCGCGTGTGGCGAGAGTAGGGCACAGGAAACGAAGAGCTAGGGCACGAGTGGCGAAGGCAAAGGGGAAAATGGAGAGAGGAAGGAAACAAATCCCTTCCTCGGCGTCTTTATACCCTTGCCAACGCTATGCCCGGCTCCTCGCTTCCCGCGCCCACTACCTCGCCCCCTCGTTTCTCGCTCCCACGCCTCCACTAACCCCACTCGCCCGTTTGCGGCGCACGCGGCAGACGTGCGGACGTGGCGGTTGAAATGGGGCAGATAATGCGCGCATTAACTGCGCTCGCCGACCGTGAAAAACGCCATCATCATATCCCCAGGCGAAACGAACCGGCACGTCCCGATTCCCGCGCTGCTCGAGTAATGCAGCGGTCTTGAAGAGGCCGCTCATTATCGTCGGTCGGTTTTCTCTTACCGGTACGCGCGATTCGCGACTGTTGGGTTCCTGTCCGCCTGTAGGGACCGGCCCCACCCGTCACCGGGCCTGAGGAGTGGCGTCACGCCCGAGCGCTTCCCTAAAGGGGGGCGGTCGCCCTGGCATAACGCCGGGGGCTACTGTCGGTGACATGGGACCGGGGGTGTCGTGACTAGAGGCTTGGGTAGCCGCGGTCCTCCACGTGTCCCGACCCCCTCGGGGGGGTCGGGCCCGAGGGTGACGTGGCCACCCCTTCCTCTGTCTCCCCGAGGGGTCGGGCCGCTCCCGTTTCGGCCCCGAGGGCTGGGGCGCCCCGACCCCCCGTGATCTTGGCGCCACGTGTGCGGGTTAGGTGAGCACAACAGGGCTCACCTAACCGCATTTATAGCGGATCAGGCGAGCGCACCACGCCGCATTTAATGCGGCGCAGCGCACGCTTATCCGGTCCGTGACCGGTCGCGGTGTGTGACCGGTCACAGACCGGTCAGATCGCGGGTTAGGTGGCGACAGGCGGCCGGTGGCACGCCTCGCCTCGTCCCGTCAGAATGATGAGAGCCTCCTGGCTCTCGTCCCTAGCCGGAGCCGGCGTGCTAACTCCTGGAGTTGGTATGTCAGTCCCGGTCAGATCCAATCCAGATTTCAGCGCAGGCGTGGCAAGGAAGTCGCCGGCCATTGAATGAAGGTTGAAACGGGCGTCCACCGGGAGAGCTGGCGAGCGGGGCAGAAGGCGTGTACCATGCCTGTCAGAGGTCACTTCCGGCTGTAGACTAGCCCTCATTGTAAAAAGAATGTTTCCTTTCTTAAGCAGCTAGAGGCCCATGTGGTGACCCCTGATCAGATAAAAGGAGGCCCAGGCCTAGGAAAGAGGGACTCTCGGAAAAATAGGTTCTGGAGACGGAACTCTCTTTGTATGGTTGGAGACCCCCAGATCCACCAGAACACAGGAGTAGGGTGTTACGCTTCTCAGCGGCCCGAACCTGTCTACGTCGCCCGCGTCTTGTGTGTTTTCCTCTCTCGCTGACGTTCCTCAGATCGAGGGCGAAGAACCTCACTTAGCGCCCCCGGCCGAACCGGCAAAGGGGGGCCCGCGCGGTCTCCCGGTGAGGAGCCTCACGCTCCGTCATAAGTTAAAATAGAACCCACGTGAGACCCACATGTCAGTGGCTAACACTTTCTTCCTCCTCTCTCCCCTTCTCCCCTCTCTCCTCTTTCTCCCCTCTCTCCTTTCTTCTCCTCTCTTCCCAATCCCCTCTAGGGTAATGGCCGACGGGAAGGACAGCACGACGTGTGGGGGAAAGAAGAGCGGTGCCCAAGAAGATAAGGGTGACGCCCGACGGAGAGAACCCTGTACATTTTAGATTTATTGAGAAATATATCTGTATGTTGCAACAGGTAGAGACACAATACATAACTTCATGTGAGACCCACATATCAATTTCTGGATGAGAATCACTGCGCCGGCTAAGAAAGCTTAGGCAAACTCTTACAATAAAAGTTGGTTCACCGATAAGTTTTAATAGCAAACTCACACAAATTTTTTAACTTGACGAAACCTTTTCTTAATAGCCTTCTCGCCCGCCCAGCAATTTGTCTGTCCTCATCAATGACTCAATGTGATTGTATATCCTCTATAGTTACACTCACGAATTCCTTGGGAGACAAACGAAGAAGACTTTTACAGCATGTGCAGAACTCAAGAAGCACGTTAGCAACACAAGTTGTCAATTCTCAGGCAACCCTCTTGCAAGAGCTTCCATCATCACTAATGGTGGATTGGGGTAGACCTTCAACCAAGCATATCGTTTCCTTCCAAAACTTCAAGAGCAAATCCAGCATAGGTCATACACAGAAGTTGCAAGCTCCTCTGGAAGTGCTTTAATCTGCTCGGCCCCCATTGCATATGTGGGGTCTGCTCGTAGGTCCGGCGACGATATGATAAGCAGGATCTGGAAGATCATTAATTCTGCCACCAACAGACACATACAACACGTTCTCCTGCAGAGTGTAGAGCTACGTTCAAGTCATCAAACAACGCGTGTGGCTCCTTGTTGAACAATTAATAACCACTGTAAGTCCGTAACCAAGACAAAGTCTCACTGTTGCTGCTGTTAACATCGTTATTCGATGTCGTCTGGGCATCCAATAAATCAGACCAACTGACAATACGAGCTTGGCAATTTCAGGAATATATCTTATGCTTGTGCTCCGGCAAGTACAATTTCTTGTGAAACTCCAGAGAGGATCAGCTACTGCAGTGGGCAACAATACTGGGTACATTAGAAAGTTCAAAGATTTTGCAGAAAGACTGAACAAGTCCCACTGATCACAGATCACTAAAAGTCAGAAACTACTCCTGAAATAAATCTCCAATCATATAAACCAGATGTATGATTCCGTTTAACCTATTCAACTCACATACTGCTAGATTTGTTTGTACTCTCAGTCTCTCACATTATGAAACGGCAATACTCTAAAAATTAACTGTCATATAAAATAAAATAATTGAAAAGAGGATGAACGGAGCTCATTTTATCGAAGACAATTTACGAGCTGAATTTTTTTTCGATATTATGTATAATAAATTCCACCAAAAAAGTGTGTTCCGCTTACTCCGAAGGTTGTACCAAAATTGTACAACCGGTTGAATCACCATCGCTGCCAAAACAGTAGAATTGAATTATTTGTCACTTTTAGGTTTGTTACTTATCCAAATGCCCCTCTTAGATTCACGCTTAATAATTTACCACTAGAGAGAGGTGATTTCTTAACTATTTGCTACTTTTGCCTACGTGGCGTGCCCGCATGGAAAGCAACGTGGACCCCACCGACCCCACCCGTCAGCCCCTCCCCTCTCTTTCTTCTCCACCTCCGGTCATCGTAGCCACCTCGCCGCACCATCGTCGTCGCGATGGGGGAGCGGGACGAGCTGCCGCCGCTGCCTCTCATCCTCCACCTGCCGCATCTGATCCCATCGCCGCCCACCGTTGACCCCCGCGCTCTCTCCTTCCTCCCCAACCTCGGCGGCCTCCCCTAGGTTGCCTACGCCGCTGGCTCCTTCCTCGTCATCTCCCACCTCCCCTCCCCGCCCCGTGATGGAAGTAGCAGCAGCAGTAATAGCGGCAAAGGCAGCGACGCCGACGACGACGATGGCCTGTTCTCATCTACGCCACTCGCAAGCATTGCACGGAACAAATGGAACACGTCGTTATAAAGCCCAGCACGGGAGGAGGCAGTGATCAGGATGTTCCAACATACCGCGTCGGAGCAGCTCATCTCATCAAACACTAAGCGGGCGTCCGCGAGAGACCCGATCCTCCCGTACATGTCCATGACTGCCTTCGCCACCGCTGCGCCATCCGCGTACCCGACCCTGACGGCGAGCCCGTGGAGGCACCTCCTGAGCACCCCGCCGTCGGGGAGCGCGGACGCCGACTTGACCGCCGCGGCGAGCGCCAGCCTGTCGGGGCGAAGTCCCCGGCCGACGATGGCCTGTTCTTCCACCAGGCAAAGAGCGAGGCGACGATGAGGACGAGCACCAGGACAACGCAGTCGCCGCTGCAGCCATGGATTGGGCGCCTGCTCGCCTTGCTGCGGGCTGCTCCTCCTCGTTCACCTTCTCGTCGTCTTTTTTGTAGTGGCTGCGATGGTGCGGCGGGGTGGCTGCAACGGTCGGAGGTGGAGAAGAAAGAGAGGGGAGGGGCTGACGGGTGGGGTCCATGTTGCTTTCCACGTGGGCACGCCATGATGGCACGCCACGTAGGCAAAAGTGGCAAATAGTTAAGAAATCACCTCTCTCCAGTGGCAAATTATTAAGCGCGAATCTAAGAGGGCATTTGGATAAGTGACAAACCTAAAAGTGGCAAATAGTTAAATTCCCCCCCCCCCCAAAACAAGTAACAAACAATTTCATAGGATCGAGCATGGATTAGAGAGATCCAAACCTGCTCAATACACTCCTGTGAAACAAACCACCCAATCAACATGCAAATTCCGTTGCAGTTCTCTTCCTCCAAAATTCCCATCTTTTCCCGGTGGCTGATCAAAGACAACCAGCGTGGTGGCGCATATTTATGGTAGGAGAGGAGGGAGAGCAGCTTGAGGAGCGAGAAGAAGAGGGATTGGCGAGGGAGGAGGAGGATGGCAGTGGAGGATGTACGGCTAGTGAGACAGGAAGTGGAGTAGGCGAGGTGCGCCGCCCTACCGCGCACTGTGTGAGTGAGGCTAGGGTTTTGCTGTTGTAGGTAAGTGGGCTCCTTGTGGCTCGAGCGTCGTTGTGGGCTTGCGGCAGCGACGAGAGTTTTTAGAGCGCACATAAGGAGGCTGGAGGGCGAGGAGCCGAGGAACGCATTGGGCCGAGAGGTTCCGACCATTGCGCTACAGCAAATTGAGCCAAAAGGATTTGATTGTTGGATCTGACCAAAGAAGATTCTTGTCGTTGGATTAACGGTTGGATCTGACCAAAGAAGATTCTTGTTGTTGGATTAACAGACCATAGAAACACTATTGTTTTTTATAATAGATAAAGATAAAGATAAAAATAAAGATAAAGATAAAGATAAAGATATAGTGTTTCGTGCACTTCCATTAGCTCTTCTTTTTTAATTTTTTTGAACAACTAACACTTAGAGCAAAGTTTCATTGAATAAAGTGAGAAAAAATTCTAAGACTATAGTCAGGAAAAAGGAAATCAAACACACCACCACCACGTACTGATGTCGTCTACACATATAATCGAGTAAGGTACTAGCACCGAACCAGTTGTTGTTAGACCAATAAAGAGCTGTAGCCATGCCGCCCAACGCCGACTCCAAACAACTGAGGACCTAGCCTCATGGACGTCGTCGGAGCAGAAGTTTGTACATGAAGAGGGCGATAGGGAAGAAAAATCCCTCTCTCTCTCTCTCTTGCACAACCATCCAAGAGTTTCGCACATACTGACTGAGAGCGGATTTGGCGATAATGGAGTCTCCTAGACGACGTCTCTCCTAGGAGAAACGCGACGAAGAGCGTCGTTGCCAACCGTCCAGTTCCCAAGGAGATCCAAGACAAGATTTTCACCCGGTGGCCCCTGCCAAGTAAGGAACAAGACATATCAACAATTCCCTCAAGAGGGAAAACGACGCCTAGAGACACCGTCGTTGTCGGTCCGGGCAAGACCAGGCTAGACTTTCAAGACGGAGTACTCTGTCAGCAAACGAGGGAGCAAAAGGTGCAATGGAGATGGTCAATGCCAATGTCTACAAGTGTCAAAGTCAGAGGGCAAAAGAGCCAATTTTAACGGGACTAAAGGTCAATTTGGAGGAGTGATGATAATATAAAGTTTGCAAAATTTTAATGTTATTAAAGTGTACCAGACATTTCTAAACTCTTGGTATTTCAATTCCATAGAACCAATTTTCCCTTTAATTAAATGATTGTCTGGTTTTCAGTCACATATCCTATAAATTTTAGTCACTTTTGAATGGTTTAGATTGAGCCAAGATTCATGCATGAAGAGTAAACAGTATATTATCCTCTCCTCCTCTCTTTCCCCTGGACTGACACATCCTCTCCAAATCAAGCTTGCAAGCTCTCGCCCATGCTGCCAAACACACATGATCCCTTGGATGCATCGCTCCCTTTATGTCTTGGCGGGGCTCTTGCATGTTGGATCTCCTCCCTTCACTCTTCCTCCTGAAGCTCGAGCAGCGATGGGTTGGTCCCATCCCACTGGTCTTTCCAGCTCAGACGGCTTCCTCGACACTGACCTCACCCACTACCCTCCTCAAACCACGTGGTTGTGGCCGTGCTACCGGACTACTGCCTCCCTTGTCATCCCTCTATTAATTACATCTTAATCATTCTTTATTGATAAAGGGTGTAAAAGGATAAACATCTTGAAATATGCTTTGAAATATTAGAACGTTAAGTGTTTGGATGAAGTGTTGAATACTAGAATGAAAGTAAATTGAAACGAAGGGGATTACTACGTATTAAAACCAGCCTATTTTCTTAATTCTAACGGAAATACCAGGAGTAACTGAGAGCGGACATTACACGTATAGGTGTAGGTACTGGTGAAAAAGATCATGGAAATTTTTGACCAACGAACGCTCGTTTTCTATTTGTATCGACCTATCTAAAAATGATAACCGATGAAAACGAAAATGTAAACGGTACAGGGAAGTGGAAATGAAAATGAAAATAAATTTGTTGTTCTACTGACAGTGTCCCTTATTTTACCGTATTTTTATAAAAATTACCATTTTTATAATATAATAATTACCATATTTCTAAATACCCTAGTATCTTTTGATCCATATTTGTATTTGACCTATATAGTTTAGAGGCTCATCAACTCTTCAAACAAATATCTTGTTTAAGCATATGGCTAACGGAAACATAATTTCTAATTTACATAGTGCAAGTTTGAGGCCATATTAATTATATAGTAATCTTAAGTTAAATATGTGATTTTAAAGTTCAATATTTGACATATATGGTGTCTGTTTCAGATCGATACACATGTTTATGTCCATATAGTTCAATTTTTGATATTTTTATGTCGTTTCCGTTTTCAATTTACCTTTTTATTGTTTTCAAATAAAAATAAGTATGTTTTCCGACTGTTTTCATCCTAAATTAAAAGTTAAACCTGGTAACTACTCAAGTCCAAATATAATAAGAGTCAGTAGTCCCTATTGGAAAATATAGAGTAAATATATCAAGCGATAAAATGTAGAGTAGAAGGTAAAAAATGACATGTTCTGAAGCAATTGAAACGGAACGAAATTCACGAGTCCCACGGACACGTACTACATGCCTAACTGAAATTACTTTTTAACCTGCTAACCATGTTCCACGAAAAGTACAAACACGATAACTCTGCAAATATTTAATAATGAATGAGACATCACCATCTAATGAATCTTCAGATGACCGATGTCACTAACGACGACTCTTGTTGGCTGTCTTTAAGCTCGGAAACGAGCTGAAAATGAGCAAGGATAAAGTAAGATAGTTTGAGCTGTATAGAGTAAGAAAGTAATACCAGAAAACACGCTATATATGTTATATACAACGGAGATGCTACACGTATGAATTTTTTTTCTTGCTAATCTTAATTTTCTATAAACCTCTATATAATCCTCTACATAGAGTAGATTTCAGAAACCCTATTTTTATGGTCAATGTTACAAAAAAATAACACATATTATAACGTATGACACATAATGATAGGTTTTATAGTCTCAATTTTTATAAACCCTAGCATATCTTAATAGCAAGTTTTACAATGAAGATGACTGCTACCTTTTTTATCATATCATCTATAAATTAATTAAAAGGCAATATATACAATATGTTATCTTTAGCATACAAATTTCAAAATTTTCTTTAATTGATTCACTCACACTATTTCACTTTCTTTTCACTTATCTCATCCACATCATCATCTAATCTATGTAACACTTTTAGGGGCAACATATGAGCCCCTATATTACTTGCTCTAAACAAAAAATTGAAAGTAGTCTATTAATATTAGTCAAGAACTTAACAACTAAAATTTTCATATACACTTTATGTTTTTAATTTAAGTAAATTCACGTTCAAAATGTATAAGGATGGGGTTTTATGAAATTTTAAACCCATAATATCTAACAAGGTTAGATGCCACGGTTAAGAACTTTGTTCATAGAGATTAGTATTTAAGGAAACAATGTTGATCGCTTGAGGAAGGGGAGTGGATTCTAAATTAACTCTCAAAGCGATATTCTCTTGTTATTTATATGTCATCCAAATAGTTATGAAAAATTTTGAAAAAATTAACAACATAGATTAATATGTAATGGATCACTCCACAAATATGCAAGTCAAAATTCAATATCTACAAGTTACAAAAAAATAAATTAAACTGTAGCTAGTTAACTTATTTTCACAGTCAAATTTATTTTTTGTTACATCTTGTAAAAGTTAAATTTGATCTTGCATATTTGCGGAGTGGTTTATTATATATTGATTTAACTTGTTCAAAAAAATTTATTATCATTTAGATTATATACAAACAACGAGAGAATGTCTCTTCGAGAGTTTCGAGAGTTTAGAATTGTTTGCTCTTGAGGAAGAGAAGAAGGTTTACCATGGTGGAGCCGGGAGCGTGTCAACGAAGGACGGGCGGTAAGGGAATATGCCAGCGACGCGATCAACCCACTTCCTCGACGTCGCGCGGCCCAAGTACCGCACCTTGCCGCTGTCGAGGTGGTACGCCACGACGTGGAACGCGCCGACGGCGAGGAAGATCACCTCCTTGCTCGGGTGGAACCCCACGATGTGGAACGGCAGCTGCGGCGGCGCGCCGGCGGCGACCTGCGCCTCCTCGTCGAGCTCGGGCGCGCTGGCCAATGCCTCGTCCCAGCTCCAGCTCTCCTTCCATCCGTCAGCGGCGTCGTCTTCTTCTCCGTTCGCGGTGGCGGGTACGACGTCTCCGTCGCCCGGGCTCCGACTCCGACTCGTAGAGCGCGCCATCATCCTGGAGTCGCCCGGCGCGTCGTTCTGCAGTAGCTCTAGAATGCGCGGGTGCGCGGCGAGGTCCTTGTCGTGCGTCAGCGCCCACTCGAGCTTGTCCTTGCCGTCGGCGGTGGCGGCGGCAGACGACTCCTGCAGCGACCAGATCCTGAGGCGGGAGTACGCGTCGAGCCTCGCGTAGCGCACCGCGCCATCGTCGGGGCTCGACGAGACGAGGTCCAGCGGGAGAGCGGACAGGACGTGCCTGTCAGGATACTGCAGACACCAGGCCGCGCCGCCGCCCGGGAGCTCGGCCATGTCGTACGTCGCCTCCGACACCCGGAGCACCACCAGGACGTGGCTCTCGCTGTGCGCGTACAGCGCGCCGCGGCGGTACGCCGCCGCCGACCGCCACCTCCGCACCCGCGCGGCGTCGAACTCCGTGCGGATCCAGCACAGCGACATCACCTTGTCGTAGAGGTGCACCGGCGCGCACCGCCCCGGCGCGAACGCCCGGCGCCTCCACTGTCCCTCCGCCGACGAGAACACGCGCAGAGGAAACGGCTTCTTCTCCGGCGGCGCTAGCTCGTCTTCTCCGGACGACTCCGGTATGAACAAATCCAGCGTCGGCGTCCAGCCACGCCACAGGCCAACCGTCCCGGGAGTGCCGTCGACGACGACGAACTCGGGCTTCCTCGGCCGGGGAAGCCCCACCGGGAGTAGGAACACCGTGCGCTCCGGCGAGATGGCCGGGTCGAAGGCGAGAAACGCGCCGTCGTGGCCGCGGGGCCACGGCGTCGCCGGCTGCGGCAGGCAGGCCCACCGCCTCGTCGCCGGGTTGCACACGTACGCCCCGATGGTGTCACGGTCCCGGTCGACCTGGAAGCAGAGCAGGAGGCCGTTGCAGTGGTCTCGCACGACGGTGAAGTCTCCGCCGTTGCGGAGGTGTCGCCGGAGGAAGTCGAGCTCGAGCCATCCGATTCCGACGTCGTTGGCGGCGGCGGACGGCAGGGACAAGAAGATGTGGGTGGAGGGCACGCCCCACCAGTCATGGCTGGCGCCGGCGGCGAAGAAGCCAGGGAAGGTACGGAGGAGCGGGTGCGGTTTGAGGAGGCGGTGGCCGTCGACGAGGGCGCGCCATGAGCTGCGGACGCCCCGGCACCGGGCGAGGGAGCGGCGGTCGTGGAGGAGGCGCGAGAGGATCTCGACGACGACGTCGTCGGGGAGGAGGTCGATGCTTCCCATGGTGGCCGGCAGCTGCGTCCCGGCAAGCGAACGGGTTGCCATGCACGTACCGACGTACGTACGGTGGACGTTGATCCGAGCCCTCATGGACATGCACATGCTAATTTTGAGATCAAACTAGAGCCACGATATTTAGGGCATATATATAATGGTATTTATTAATGACTCCTTATGTTATCATGAAAGGAAATTTGATGACGTAAAAAATAAAAAAAAGAAAATATGGTTGTTACGTATAATATCACATATAACATCGGTCCAGAGTCAGATTTTTAGTAATATAAAGTTATTTTGGTGCAGTAATGGTTACAAGAGTCTTTATAATCTCAACTATTATAATAGAATAATTTTTAATACTTTCGTCTCAAAATATAGCAACATAAGATCAGATGGAAAATCTGAACAGGATACGTTACGTTCCAGGTTACTATATATTCTATATATTCTAGGTTGCTATATTCTATATCTTGTATCTTAGAATGGAGGGAATAAGTAATAACTAATAAATAGTACTATGTATTAACAAAGAGCTCATATCACTCTACCTTCTAAAATTGAAGAGATCAAACTTGTCGAGTCAGAATGCACTTAGGTCAGGAGTACGCGAACATATTGCGACTCTTAATTCTTCCGTTATACGTATCGGAGATGAAAGTACCCAAGAAAAAGCAATCAAAGTGCATGGGCAAAGAAAAAGCAGATGAACGTACGCAAACTCATCGCTAAGAGAGCAACCACAAAAAGGAACACCATAACAATGGATGGTTAGAAAACACAACATTACTTATTTGATAGTTTGTTTATGTACAGATGGCTTCCACAATGGAGAGAAAGGTAGCAAATGCTGCAAGATCAACATCCACCACCACCACACAGGTTTGTTGCTAAAAATAACAATTACTGAATAATTGCATTAATGCATCCAAATTACTTGGAATACTTGAAACCACAATAGCAGGCAATCAGGAATCCTAATGATACTATATATACATATGCAATCCTATTTACTCCTAACCAACGGGGAAGGGCCGAAGCGTCATCAATCTAGGTGTTCAGCACTTCTTGTTTAAATCTGGGCACCAGACAAGAACGCCAAGGCTCCTACCAAAACACAAAATAATTTGGAACGGCTGAACGGCATGCATTGCCAGAATGCCTCTTCCAGGCGGTCTTGCCAGTCTTGGTAACTTCCTGGCACCGGCAGTCCAAATACCACCACAATTCAAGACAAGCGCATCGCGCCTTCAGCACAGGAAGCAGTAATTTAGAATCATTGGAATTTCCTCCAATGATCATATCAGAATTAGGGCAAAGTCAGTGGTTAGCAGTCCCTGATAGTAACTGAGGCATTGTCCAGGTCGACGGATTTATGTGATGAGTTCATGCCGCTCAATTTGATGGTGTCACCTATGACTGGCAGCTTAGACTTTGGAGCCAGCAGCTTGGCCTCCTCGTAGGAGTAAATATAAATCCGTTTCACCATGCAACCAAATTCACTGCAACAACATGCATTACCATCGGATTAGAACTTCGATACCAAAAAATTGCATCAAATATACAAATATGAAGAGGTAAGGTTCTTACTCCCAAGGATCATCCCCAACAAGCATCATGTCATCTTCATCATCAGTGTAAACAACTTGCCATTTCTTCAGAGTGGGACACAACTCCCCATGTATATCAAACATCTCCTCCAACTTGCGGCGAAGATCACCATAACTACCTAGTTTTGTCAAGTCCACAGCCCTCCCAACTGCCATTCCTTGCATAATTACCTGCACGAGGAAAAGTAATCAAATACTTTGTATGCTTCAGCATCTTGAAAATGGAAATAACGTGACAAACTTTCACCTTCGTGCAGCTCCTCACTTGACGACTTTGGGACTCAAGAGGAGAACGCTCGCTGCTTGTTCCAGGGGCATCAGTTTTATTGCCATTAGATGGTTGTGAGATCTGATCAGAGTCCACATCTACAGAGAGAACGGTTTGATCATAACCGACACCTGAAACAGTAGCCGCAGGCAGGGCTTCTTCTACAGCTGAGCTTATTTCAATTCCAAATAATCTGCAACCGACAGTAGTTGGTTCTTGCTTTCTTTCAACTCTTGCTTTGTTAGTGCTAGCAGCAAATGAATCGGCTTTTGAATCCCTCACTGACCAGTAGAACTGATTGCTTAGTACGGATGGCTCTTTCTTTGAATTGAATTCAACATTTGATGATGCTGAGAAGATTGACGCAGGAATTGAAGGAAATATCTCTCGAGCCCGTTGTGGTTCCGAAAATGAGAGAGTTTGGGCTGCTTCAGATGGGGATTTCCATAGTCCTGATGTAAGTTGCACCAGCATTGAAATGTTAAGTTGGATAATACACTAGGTTATATGAAAGTTGCTGTGCACCACCAACTATGACCTGAGCCTTGTATTCAAGAATCAGAACCATAATTGTCACAAGTGCTGAGGACTTGATTCTTACCAAAACTTGGAGGAAGTTCCGCAACCACAGAAGGTGAAGCTGGAGGCCTTGCACGCTTATTCCTCAATGGAGGTTGAGGTGGTTGTGGATTAGCATCCAATGGTTCCAGTTCCCATGGTGAAATTCTATCTGGACGGACAATGGCCGAGGGTTCATCCCATTGGACCTACGAATAATTACAGGACAGAATCAGATCTGGAACAACCAAGAGACCAAGACATGAACACACAAAAAACACGTCAAAAAAATCTCTTCCAATTTAACCATCAAAATTTAAAACTAAAATATTAATTACCTTCAGAGATTTCCAGTCAGAATCTGCCCATGGAGATGTTGACATTGCTGGCACACTCCCAATACCAATAATTGTTCCACTAAACCTGTGAAACAGAAATGTTTATGATATGCAACGTAAACAACAGGAGTAAAGCTAGCACAATTATGCAGAAAGAAACCCAAGATTGTACCTTCTTTCAGGAGCTTCATCACCTTCAAATCTCATCTTAAACCTCATTCCAACAGACAAGTTCTGCTTCTTAGCTTCAAGGTACTTGTTAACGCTCACAACAAACTCAGACCGGCTTGTTCTGGGAACATAATAGATGTACATTAAGTTTAGTCTGCACGATTATGTAAACTTGCTCATCATAATGCTAACTAGGATAACCTAAGTATTACTCCACTTCATCAAAAACAATGCATGGCTGGATGGGTAAATCATCATACATAAGTTTATTTTTATAATGATCATACACTCAGCAGAATAAACAATATTCCAATAATGCCATATTTCAGTTTGATAGAGGTCTAAGCGTCAACCATTACTATTAAAATTTGCACCATAACTCGATACAATAAAGAACCAGAAACAAAGGGCATAACCAAAATGAGTTATTACACCTGGGTTTGTAGAAAACAGAAAAGAGGGTTCCAGTGGAGATAGCATGGGAAGCTGTTGCAAGGACTCCAAGATGCATGCTGTGGCTTGATATGACAGATGATGGCATGTTATTTACTTGTCTCATAAGTCTCCTTACTCCAACCCGTAGCTCACCATTTTCGCCCCTGCCAATTATTCTACGATATTTAGCGGAAGAAACCAGTAATAACTGTAGACTAGGTTCATCCACAACTAAACTGAGTCATGAGATAGATGCAAATGCACCTAATGCCTTCAAGTTACATGCTAAGAATTGTGTACCTCAGGAAGATAAATGCATCGCCAGCAACCAATCTTTTTGAGCTAACAAAGACACTCCAACCGGTAGTAAGCAGATGCCTCCTAGGTTGTCCTGTAAAAAATGGAAAGATATGAGATTGCGATCCTGAAAGTGATGTACAGCATATATATTCCAAAAGCTACTGCACAATGGTGAGCATGCGTGGCTGTGAAATAAAGTGTTACACCAAAATAATATTGGAAGAATCATGCCAAATGATGAGATTTTTTTTAGACCACACATGGCTGGCACTGCTTTTATTGAAAGCATAACAGAACACCCAAATGATAAGATTCAAGCTCACCACGAAATATGTGACGGAAATGCCACTCAGTTCCATGGAGATCTTTGGCAACCAGTTCTTGACATGGTGGATTCTGAGACATGTCCTGCAAAGCAACCACACCATTCAATAATACCATAAACTGGTACTGCTACCTACAAGAACTCAAGAAGATATCTGACACTTGGATATAACAAACTTAACAACCAGTGGAGACATAATATGCTTTTAATACTAACCAACTGAGGAAGACACTCTTCGGCATGCCTCCTAAGAACAGAGAAACCGCCATGTGTGCTTGTATCTGAAGCTGTTAATGTCTTGCAAAAGGAATGTGCTGTGCATTTCTCAGGATCTTGAGGCTCAGGATCCGGACTGGTGAGTTCACTTGGCTGAACAAGCAAATGCAAGAAAACAAATCAATCGACGTGAATGACAAAAGGACATGATTTATAACTACTAAAGGTCGCTACAAGAAGGAAGTAGAAATACTGCAGTAGGAATATAGCATGCATTAAAAAAAACAGCATCCATCCCCCTTACATATGGCCAGGGGGTAGAGAAATACTCACATCAGCTTCTGGTTGCAGCATAATTTGAGCATAAACTTCATCTGAATCAGCCTCCGCCTGCATTGCAGAATTCAACCAGTAAGCATTGAATAATATTTCGAGATACAGTAACCGGAGTGGCGATTTCCAGCACACTCACATGGGATGTTACACCAGACAGATTAAAAAAACACTGACCCGGAGTTCTACGTTGACCACGCTGCATAGGATCTTGGATGGTAGATTGAACATCGGCAGGTACTGGTCAAGCTGCTGGTTTGTAGACGCCTCAAGCTATAGAACAAATCGTGATCAGTTTGAGCCTTTGAGATGGAAAAAAAACTAAACTAAGTAAAAAGATTAATCGATGAGATATGGCATGAAGAACTCATAGATCAAGCCGATCGGTGAGCACCTGTTCCATATGACCCTGGGGAAAGTAGTAGACGCGCTCGCCGCGCTTAGGGACCGTGACCAACGGACCAGCACAAGCATGCCATAGCTCCCGGAATAGTGCATCGCTGCAGGATCCTACACAGAAGCAATTGAATTGCAAAACAAAATGAGTCATCAGAACAAGACAGACGAATCGAGAAACAAGTTTGATCTTTAATTATGATGAGAAAATCCTAAACATATTTGAAGCGCAGAAAGATCCACTAAACCGACACCGTTTGTCATCAGCAGAGAAGCGCCAATTCATTAGCTAAACTAGCCACAAAAATGCATTTCCTAAAAACTAAACTGAAACAACCGAACAAAATTGGCAGCGAAAACATCAATCAGCTTTTCCTATTTGACGGATCACAATTCAGAAGCATCGAATTACGGAACTAAATAAAAAAAATCACACAACATCATAAATCGTGGGAACAGATAGTAGTTTACCCATATCAGCAAGGGTGACAACAACTACTCATCAAGCAAAAAAGGCACGGATTGCCTATTTTTTTCTCGTTTTGGTTCGGTAACGTCGGCTCAAAATTAGGGTGAAATTTCGGCACCTTTTCAACACACAAGCCAGTCAACTACTCAAGTCCACTTAAATCAACTATATGTCTCGGTCTCAAATGAACCAAACTTTCCACGCCAAAGCACCACCAAATTTCAACCAGGCCAGCCCGGCGGCGGCTACCGGAAAAGAGGGGGCAAAAAACTCAACCGGAAAAATGCGGCGATGGGTGGGAGGCACGAACTCAAACCTGAGCCACCGGGATTCGCCGCCATCTCCATCGCGGCGGCCATGACTCCTCCTCCTCCTCCTCCTCCTCCCAAGAGCACCACCGGAAACAAACAGACAGGGACGCCACGCGCGAGTCACGATCTACTGCCACTGCTGGCTCAGCTCCATCTCTATGGATCTAACCGTACCCCGCCCCGTATCGGCCAGTATCGGCCGCGGCGCCTCCAACAACCACGGAATTCCCGCGCGCGCGCGTGCGTGCGGGAGGTGGATCTCGCCGGAGGACGAACCCCAGGGCGCGGGCGGCCGGATCCGGGGGATCGCGGTTGGCGCGGGAGCTCAGGCGAGGGAGGTGCGAGGTTGAGGTTGCGGATGGAAGCAGGCTTTGGCTGCAGGGCCACTAGTGGTGGTGATGGTGGTGGTAGCCGCCCTGGTCTCTTGGCTTTGAGCCTTTGGACAGCGAGCGGCGGTCGCGGTCGCGGTCGCAGGAGGGGAGCTGCACGAGGCAGAGGAGGCAGGCAGGCCGCGCCCAGTGGAGGTGGGAGAGAGAGAGAGAGAGAGAGAGAGAGAGACGGGTCGTGGTGGATGCTACTCGTACGCCCGGCTGGTTGGTTGGTTGGTTGGTTGGTGCGCTTCGCTTCGCTTCGCGTCGCGCGTAGTAGTGGAGTAAATAATTGGCACCCCTCGTCGCATCGGACGGCGCAGGACGCAGCATCACACACGCACACGCGGTGGCGCGTCGCCGTACCCGTACCGCGGCGCGAATCTTTTCTGCGTTGCGGTGGAGCGGCGTGGTGTTGTCACACCGTCTCGCGCGGTCTCGATGGCCGGGCCAAGCCGGGGATCCGACATGTCTCGTCGGGGGATCTTCTGCGCCGCGACGTCCGACCGCGTCTGGCCACCACTACCCCCCCCGCCCCCACCCACATGGCCACCTCTCCTTCCCTTGCGGCTTTTTCTCGCTGCCGCCCGTACTACGGACGCACACTAGCTGCAGGCCGAGGCCTGCAGCGAATCGCGCAGAAGCTATACGTGGCCCGTGACCGGCGGTGCGACCGACGCATCGTCCTCGTGCCGTTCCGTTCCGTACCGTACTCTGCTCGCCGTCGATCGACGGTAGCGTCTCTCTTGGAGAGTCCGAGTCACGCTGACGCTGGCTGGCAGGTAGGGCCCAGGGAGGGAGGTGGGGGAAGGCTTGGATTGGATGCGTCGCGATGGGCAGTAGCATGTCCCTCAGCGACCCGGCATGCAACCGCACCCACCACAAAAGCCAGCCACTGTCGCGCCGAGCAAAGCAAACCTACACACGCCTCCTCTTCGCCTCTCGCTTTCTCCTCGCCTACGCCGCGGGGCCCCCGCTGTCATAGTCACGGCCGCTCCTGCGGTCGCGTGGGGGAAACACGAAGCAGCAGCAGCAACCATGTGGCCACATGTGATGTGAACGGGCCAGCGAGTCCAACGGCGCAGCTGGACCGGTGCCCCGGCGCCGTAGCAGCGCACTAGCATGGCAACCCAGGGGGTGGCTTTCGTTTTCGTTCGTGCGTGCGTGCGTGGTGGAGGATGGGTGGAGGATGGACGGGAGAATGGGAGCTGGAGTAGGATCTTTTAGAAAATATTCTCTTCACACGAAAACGAAATGATTCATTAGCATATGATTAAACAAGTATTTATTAATTTTTTTAAAAAATAAATTAATATGATTTTTTAAAACAACTTTCGTATTGAAACTTTTTAAAAAAAACATACCGTTTAGCAATTTGAAAAACGTGCGCGCGAAAAAAAAGAAATATGAGGTGACAAAGTTGGTTAAAGAACTCACCCCGTTGACATAAAATGGTTGTGTGTTGACGATTTTGCCTTTGTTTCGGTGCATGTCCTGTGCTGGTTAATGCTTCAGCAATGCTCTCTGCTACCTAATGCCCTAATGGTGTGGACTGCACCCAAGTTGAAGCATGGGAATTGATTGATAATGCAGTCGTTCGGAAAGTGCTACGCAGTTCATGGTCTTTTGACCTGGTACTCTTGAAAACAAAGTAAGAAAAAAAAATTGTATCTGTAGCATGGCGTCATACACCACAAGATTGACGAAACACTAGTGTTCTTACTCCTGATCTTGGTTACACCACTGAATATAAGAAGTTTGGGTGTGCATAGTCTTATCCATTGGATTTTACTTCTATAATACATACACCCTTCTTTTCAGAAAAAACATGTTTTCTTTATTTAGGTACAGACTATGTTAAGATTTATAGCTAGTTTTTTTTAACAAAGGAAGTATAAAATTATGCTCGTGCGAGTGTGAATTCGGTAGAAATTTAGTGTGGCCATGAATTTACCACCAGCCTTCATCTCTCCTGAGGCAATGTGTATGGGTGGTACGTCTCCACAGTGATGTGTTTGACTATATCTTTTCTATATGATCGTAGAAAAGATGGATTTATCATCTCCTTCAACTTTGTTGGTGTATGTTATTCGTCCCAACAACAAAATTTGGTAGGACAAACGTGAAATTTGCGTTCAAAACAAAAGCAAAGTGTTGACATGTTCGGTTAAAATAGGGACATAATATTAACATAGTGCCTGGTGCACATACCCCTAAATGTCCACCAACCACCGGTCTATCTTTACACCATCGATCGGCCAGCTTAATTACGTCTTGGAGCAAATTTAATAGTAGTCAGCTATTAGCTTATAACTTATATTAAAATAACATATACAGTAGATTAGCTATAAGGTTATTTTTATTTTTTCTCTCTATCTTTCATTTATGCATTTAATGTATTCATCTTAAAGTATGTGAATAGCTAACTCTTATATGAGAGCAAGTTTTATAGTGAAGATGAATGTCACCTCTAATTTAAACCATATCATCTATTCATTAATTAAAAGGTAATAAGTACAATATAACATATATCACATTTAATACACATCTCCCAATATTAATTCACTCTCATAACATCTTGTATTTTTCTTGAAAATTGTGTGGAGGTTGCCCCTTGCATGAGGGGTGGCGCATTCTCTCTCCTAACTTCTCTCCTACACCTCATCACCTAATCCTATGTGATAAATTTAAAGGCAACATGTAGGGGCTTAGAGTAAGTTTTATAGTGGAGGTGAATGTCACGTCTAATTTAAACCATGTCATCTATTCATTAATTAAGAGATAACAAGTCCAACATATCATATCTAATACACAAACTTTCAATATTAGTTTACTCTCATATCATCTTATACTTTTTTTTTGGAAATTATGTGGAGGTTGTCACTTACATAAAGAATGACTCATTCTCTCTCTCCTAACTTCTCTCTTTCACCTCATCACCTTTAATTCTATATGACAAATTTAGAACCAACATGTAGGGTCTTATAATACTTGTTTTTATAGTACTTGTTCTGAGAGCCAATTATTTTTATTTTTAAAATTTTTTTCTCAATATAAATTTATAGTTTGCTTATAACCTGTTACTATTAAACTTAAACTTGCTCCTAGTGGCTCCATCACCGTTGGGTGAGGTGCGCCGATTTGGAGGCGAGCACGATCAGCTTCTAACCTCGGTGGAGTTTGGAGGAAATTAATGAGGGCACGGCACCGAAACAAATGAAACACTCATTACAGTTGGCAGTAGCAGTAATCTTGTCACAATGTTTTCCAGCAACAACGAACAAAATTGGCCGAGACAAATGCGAGGAAAACGAATCCCGACCAGAGGAGACGTCGACATGGAAAATGAATTTTAAAATGGAAGGGGAGAAATTAGGACGAGCAAACATCAGCAGTACTCATACATCGTTTTCACTCGAAACCCCCACGGTCTTTCCAGTGTTTGCCGTCTGCATCTTTCTGGCGATTGTTTCTCCTTTTTTCAGAAAAAAAACAGTATAAACGTAGATGATCATAATGACATGTACAATCACTCATATAAATGCACACATGTATATTTTATCCATATGATTAATTTAAAAAAGACCGACATATCTTAAAATTGATAAAATCACTTTAAACACTTTACTATTGATGAGTACGTCACCTACTACTTAAAAATATATTTTTGGCGATTTTCATCGAGAAGAAAAAGAAATTCGAACGAGAGCGACATCTCTTGGCTTGAGGTTTTAGCTAGTAGCTGCCGACATCTCTTGGCTTGAGGTTTTAGCTAGTAGCTGCCTCCCGGAGCGTACGCATATCCCTTCGTTTTTAGCAATGGTCTCTCCTAGTCTCCTGAGCTAATTATGTGTGTGACCACCGGTTTGAGATGTTTGGAGCTTAGCTAGCGTACGTCTGATGTAATAACTAACCGGCATATCTAAATTTGTGCACGTTGATCGCGTGCACGGGGGCACCGAACGATGACGCAACTGCCAACCACCAGATGAGTGTGTACTGGTGAAATGCAGCCATGGATCCCAGTACCATTGTCAGTTGTTGTCACATGCACACGGGAACTATTCAGGCGGCTACCATTTTCTGCTAGCAGAAAAAAAAAGCCTAGCGAAATTAAAATTAGTACTCCTTCTTTTCTAAAATATAACAATAAATACTGAATGAGAGATATCCTGAATGTATTTCATCCCGTAATAGGTTTTATATTTTAAGATGTAGGGAGGACTTGTTTTTTTCTTTAGTTGCGGGGTGTAAATTAGTAATCACAAACACTACTCATATCTTTTCTTTAGAATGAATAAATGTGTGACACATAAATTATCTGATTTTGGGATAATATTTATGAATATAAACGAATGAATTAACTGGTATAAAGTCGAAAAGTTGTTTAAAAATATTATATGAAACTTATAAGTTTTTTTTTCAAAAATAGAATCGTTTAATGGCTTGAGAAGTATGTACATGATATTCCATAATCTAGGATCATTTTTAGGTTTTTGTCATGCACGATTGACAAGCGGGGACATTCTCATAAAATTCATATTCTCATATGAGGATGAAATTTTTCATGTGTTTCATGAAGTAGGAGTGATCTGACTATTGCAAGGTACTCCTACAAGCCAAAGACACAGGAAAGAAAAAGATTGATCATTTGTGACCTGTCTCTATAACGGACAACATGTTGCCACCGAAGGAGTAAAAATACTCTTAAAACAAACAAACTTAGTATTACATATGATACATCGTAATATCATAAATATAAACAAAACTATCTTAATTCATCAGGCTATTTTACATTTTGTATTGAGGTTATTTATTTTGGGACCGATAAAGTAACGCCACGAGCTTTACAACGCCGAGCTCCAACCTAACTACAAGAACGTGCATCCTGGTCAGAGGTCATCAGGTTAGGCAAAGCTTAACATAAAAACAAAACAACGCCGATTTATCGACTAGTTTATCCGCCTGCCGGCCCGTGATTAGCCAGTTCGTTTATTGATCAAATTAAAAAGCAGGGGCCCTAATCATATTCTATGCTCCATGATTGCACTTAAACAACTGGACTCTCTCACCTTGCTTGGTTGCAGGTGGGGAAGCCAAGGGAGCAGGGCGCACGAAAAGGGGGCCAAGGCAAGGAAAGGAGATTAAGGCCCCATTCGTATCTCGAGATAAACTTTCAAATATTCGTGGTACGTTTTTCAAACTGCTAAACGGCATGTTTCGTGTGAAAATTTTCTATATAAAAATTGTTCTAAAATATGAGATAAATTCATTTTTCAAGTTTGTAATAATTAAAATTCAATTAATCATATGTTAATGTCATCTCATTTTACGTGAAACACTTAATCTTCATCTTTATCTTTATCTTCATGATTTTCAAACACCATCCTACGCACCGCTAAAAAATGTCTTGGTTGATCCGGCCATCCTACGAGTAATGCTAGTAGAACATTATACTATGGTGGTGCCGGTTGTCTCCTGGTAATCGCCAACCGCCAAGATTCCTCCACTTATTCCATCCTGATTCCGTGCTTTATAGTATAATCGCAACTTGCTGATGAGTGCACCCAGAAAAGTTGTTGTTGCTAATAACAAGCTGTTTAGCAGGTTTCGCCTTGTGTATGGCGAGGATCTGTTTTTACTCTGTCTACACTTTAGCACTTTAGGTCCGCTTCTAGAGAGCTAATGGAGCTTGATACTTCCTTTTTTGTTAGCATAATTTTCAAACAACTGTTTCGTACGAAAATTGGTCTATATAAAAAATATTTTAAAAATCAAATAAATTTATTTTTTAAGTTTTTAATAATTAATACTTAATTAATCATATGGTAATCATGTTTCTTATTTTACATGTAGTTACTCAGTCAAAACCATTTGCCCAAAAAAATGCGTCCTTAGAGTATTTTGGAATTGCATATAGCTTGCTTTGTGAAATAATCAGGGTTCAACCTACTAGTATGTGTTAATGAGGGGTTCAGCCTCTATTTTCTACTATATTATGCGTGTGTTTTTTTTACATATGAAAAAAATGCTCATTCAAGATAAAACCAGGCTATATTAAACCTTAGACTATTAAAATGTTCGTTTTCTCCTCACCTAAAAATCTAAATTGGACGGTTTTACACTACGTTCATGAGTGCAACGACACTCTACGGGTGCAATTATTTTGAAATAAGCATATAAGTATAGAAACTAAATAGATGGAACAAGTTGATACATTTGATATGGTTGTGGCTTGATGAATAAAGCAGCTAATTTTTTATTTTTATAAAAGTTTGTGATGTAAAATTAGGATATTTCAGTGTAAACATTATAATTTGGCATATGATATGATTTACCTTCATGTTCCCCCTATGAAGTTTGCTCTACCACCAGCCGAAGCAAAGGTTTCCTTGAATAGTTGAATGGTCAGCCCATGGCGTAAGATTTATCTTCCCAGTATACAAAAGGAAAATGCAATATGCATAATTAGCTGGATGTGCCGCTGTGCCCTTGTCAATTGTCATGTCTATTTTAAAATACATGAATCTTAAAACAAAACCTATAAATATTAGATGAGACAAATCCAGTTAAACATACCACTAGCTTGGCTAAAAGATTTGGTCTCCATGTTATATCCATATCTATATCTATATTAAATCTATGTTTGATCTATCCTTATGCTTATGTTTCTAAAGATTTGTTCCACGTAATATTAACTGCTATTTTACTATATGATCGTATAGTACTACTCACTTTATTTTTTAACGACGCTAAAATGCAAATCATAATCGTTTTTATATGATGCTACAGTTTATTGTTTAATTAGTCCTCCTCCCCACCGCCATCTCCTTCTCCTTCTACTTACCTTTGCTACTCCGTCGTCATCCCTGCCTCTCAACTCATGAACCGTTGCTGCCCTTGCCTCCCGTGCCGCCGCGGTCCTCGCCTCCCCCATGCCTGAATCTCGTCCAGGTCTCTCGAACGATACCAAGAGAGGGAAAAGAGGCAGACGTCGTTATCTTGTTGACGGAGCAAGAGCAACTTTTGCCAATGTGTTTGGGCAGTTGGGCTTCTTAAGTTTCTCAACATAGTAATGGACACGTCGCTAGGGGCAGCCATGAGGAGGACGTGGGGTCCGATTCATGCCGTTGCCCAAGTAGATCTACTACCATTGGGGGAAAACAACGTGCTCATCCTCTCAAAACTCATGTGTTGTGTGCTTGAGGAGCTACGAAGCCATCGTCATAGAACTGTGTGGCGTCATGACGTCGCACAACACAACGAGTAGTTACGCCCAACAAGTAGAGTGATATTTGGGTGTAGGGCTCATGGCGAGTCACGTAAAGCTCAACGGCCAGCATGCGACAGAGAGAAAATCCAATATGTTTACGGGAAGGAGAAAGAAATGGAGGGGGGGAATCATTTCACTTATTCCTTAATTTTATCAAATATGTCTTAAACGTCATATGAAAAAAAAATGGAGAATAGACTGCCGAATGAAGAAGGCCTTGTCCTGAAACACTTCTACACTTGAGCTACTACAAGTCTTTTACTACAGTACATATACATTTGGAAGCTAATTAAATATCCAAATCACTACTTTTTCCATCAATTTAATAATTATTAGATGCTCAGCATAATATCCATGCAAATCAACAAAAGGATAAGGAAGAACCCAGCAAAAGGGCAACATTTATTCCTAGTGCTTGAAGTGCACTCTACCTGAATACTCTAACTGAATATATAGCGCGAGCTAAACGCAGATGGATATATAGATGGATATCTAGTCAAAGTATTCTAGGCGTCGACAGGAAAACAACTGGCCTGTTACTAGGCATTTAAACAACTGTGGAGGATAAGATGCTATGCTTAACAGCCCACACCCCCACAATGACACATAATTATACTTGCTTTGCTCATAAGCTAAGGGGAAGAAAAGGCAGAGGGGTGTGCATTGTTAACATTGGCATTGCCAGCTAAGCGTGACCTAATCATAGACAGATCACAGATCATATCAACCCGGATCGAATTGTTAGTGGGTTTATAACCCAAAGCTGATTTTGAATTTTAGAATTTGACTACAGGGTTTTTTCTGGGACCTATTCTCTTGACTGGATCTCTTAACTTTAAAACTAGGATACGTAAAAATCTACCTAAAATTTTCTTAAAAACCAGAGTTTTGTTACAGGAAGAAAGATGAGCTTTGTGGTTGCGATTGTCTGCACGCATATCTTGCGGCAAATTAATACTATCTCATTTTTAAAATGTATGACGCCGTTAACTTTTCGCGTAACATTTGACCATTTGTCTTATTTAAAAATTTAGTATACATATGTAAAATTATAAGTTAAGATTATATTTTATTTGATGATGAAACAAGTCGTAACAAAATAAATGACATTTATATAAATTTTTTGAATAAAACAAATGGTTAAACGTTGTGTAAAAAGTTAACAGCGTCATACATTATGAAATAGAGGGAGTACGTGGAGCCCCTTTGTTCTACCTTGGCATATCTTTTTTTCTCAGATTTAACATAATTTTGCTCTGTTTGGTAAAAACAAAATCAAAATCGTTTTGTATTATGATTCAGCGCTGAAACGAGCAGTGTTAGCATCAGCACTCGACACTCACCCGTTTGTTTTTCTAATGCAGGTGCAGAATAGAAAGAAAAAGAAAAAGAAAAAGAAAAGAAAAGGCAGTGAAGGTTGAAGAGCCAGCCAACGGCTACCTTGTCGATCGTAGAATTTTTTTTGTTTTTAGTTTTTTTTTTTAATATTTACAGAAATATTATAGCGTCGGAAAAATTACAAAAATAGATCCTGCCGCCCTTTAAAAGGGCGGTAAGCTGACGTGGCACACGGCGCCGTGTGCGTCTTGACGGCGCGCACGGGCCGCGGTGTGCAAAATTGCTCCGAGGGCTTGCCGCCCTCTGCAAGGGCGGCAACATCCCTGCCCCCTGCCCCTCCACCTTCCCGAGTTTACACGTGTTTTTCAAAAATTACAAAAGAGAACTACTCCGAAAATTTTCATAAACTTAATGACTACACTATCATTTTCGAAAGTTTCGAAAAATATTTTCGGACAACTCCAAAAATATACAGAATCTTATTTTGCTTCCCGAATTCCGAAAATCTTTCGGATAGCTCCGAAAATTTGCAGAAACCTAAATTTTTAGTGTATCTATACCATATTAAAAAGAAAGGAACCGTGGTGTCCGTTCTCACTGAAGCCGCTCCAAATAAAAACGCCTCCCTCTCTCTCGCTCTCTCTTCTCTTCTCTCGCCTCAGCGCCTCACCGAAGCCGCCCGCGCGAGCCGTCTGACCGTCTCTCTCTCCTCATCGTAGCGCTGCCGCTCCTCCCGCGCCGTCGCGCCCGCGCGCCGGCCATCCCCCGCCGCCGCTGCCGCGCCGGCCATCCCGCGACGCAGCTGCCGTGCCGGCCATCCCGCGCCGCTGCTGCCGCGCCTGCCCTCCCGCGCCAGTCCTCCCCCGCCGTCGACTCCTCCGAAAATTTCCAGAACGCACAACTTGGTTCTTTAATTTTTCGGAAGTTCCGAAAATGATTTTAGGACAACTCCGAAAATTTCCAGAACGCACAACTTGGTTTTACTAATCCCATCCAAACGGGGCCTTAAAGTTGCCCTAATTTTTTTCCCATTGCAACGCATGGGCACCCAACTAGTATGTTTAAAAATTCCGAAAATACTTTTGGGACAACTCCAAAAATTCATCACTCCTCATATGTCAATACATCATCCTTTGGGCGGTTTCATTCCACCATGATGTGACCGTCCGTTGTGCCATTGTGGTGATGACTGTATATTTTAGTCGTCTCTCAACTCAAATACTCGGGGGAGGCGATTCTTCCAATGTGGCAACATGGATCGGGTATGACTTATGTGCTCCAATTTCTAGTACCAATTCTGAATACGCAGAACGCTAACTTGATCGTACATAATGATAACATGTTACATAGGCATATCGTTGGGTCTGCAAATTCGTTGAGTGGATAGATATGGAGATCCCACGAACCGATGGAACACGTTCCTACCCACTTAGCGAAACAAGGCCGGCCTAAACCCTAACACCATACAACTACCAACTCGTGCATACTACTGAGTGCAACGAGGCCACTTTCCCTTCCTCTGTGCATCGGGGTTCTCCTCCATTGCTGCCTTCGCTCGCCGCGCACGCTCAAGCTTCCGCTCCCGCTCCTCCCTGTACGCAGCAACACGCCTCCTTTCCGCCTCAGCCTTGTGCTCTTTTTCTGCGGCCTCCTCCTTGCGTCTCTGCTCTATCTTCTCCTTGCGCTCTGCATCCCATTGCCGCATGTACTCCAAACGCTCCTTGTTTTGCGGCTTGATCTCGGTGTCGATCCACTGCTCAAAATCACATAGCGGTGGAGGGGTCTACAACAAATGCAATGTTTACTAACCAAATAAGTTGTTGAAGACTACTTCATACACCAAATAATCATTACAAAACATCAGTTCCTCACCATTAAGTTAATGCGGCGTATCTCAGGTGTTGGCTCAAACTCAAAATTGGCACACATCCAGTATCTCTGCATGTACGTCTCCTCTTCATCGGACTTGGCTACCTTGCAAGGATCACCGCACCAGCACATGGGCACTGGAACACCGCTAGGCAAAGGCAATGGGTTGAAGGCATTTCCAGTCTTCGGGCGACTACAAGTGAACAATAAATGAAACACCCTAACCCGTTAATCTAGGATTCCTCATTTCATGCACAACGAATAACACATAATATCACAAAAACGATTTATGTTACCTTGAGTTGGTAGCTTTTCCACGCCTTGGCATCCTACAGTTTAAAAATACAACTATAAAATATTGTAAACACCCTTAACACTTCTCATTGTACGGTCAAATATAGTACTACTACAAACCAAACGTGTGCACAACAAATCTAGTCTAAAATTATTCACACTTCTAAGTGCTACAGATCTACTCACAAATTTCAACATAACTACTAACAGTGCTACAGATCTACTCGCAAATAAACTAGGGTCCGTATCTAAGTGCTACAAATCTACTCACAAATTTCAAATACATGGTAATTACACTAGTATGCGACACAAAATATAACCATACGTCGGAATATTGTACTAACCTGCGCTCGAATAAGCACAGCAACAATGCTTCGCAGCTCTTCTCCTTCTTAGTCACCTCTCTTTTTTTTCCTTCGGTTGGACCGGTTGAAATGAGCACCCTGCCACTCTATATATGGGCGGAGTAAGGCCTTCCGCCCTTATAGAGGGCGGAATTCTCGCCGAAAGTAAGATTGGACATATGCTGATGTGACATGTAAGGGCATGAGAAGCCATTCCGCAGTCGTATCGCACGCGAATAAAGAAAGCTGCATCGGCTCGACCGAAAGTACCCTGCCACTCTATATATGGGCGGAGTAAGGCCTTCCGCCCTTATAGAGGGCGGAATTCTCGCCGAAAGTAAGATTGGACATATGCTGATGTGACATGTAAGGGCATGAGAAGCCATTCCGCAGTCGTATCGCACGCGAATAAAGAAAGCTGCATCGGCTCGACCGAAAGTACCCTGCCACTCTATATATGGGCGGAGTAAGGCCTTCCGCCCTTATAGAGGGCGGAATTCTCGCCGAAAGTAAGATTGGACATATGCTGATGTGACATGTAAGGGCATGAGAAGCCATTCCGCAGTCGTATCGCACGCGAATAAAGAAAGCTGCATCGGCTCGACCGAAAGTACCCTGCCACTCTATATATGGGCGGAGTAAGGCCTTCCGCCCTTATAGAGGGCGGAATTCTCGCCGAAAGTAAGATTGGACATATGCTGATGTGACATGTAAGGGCATGAGAAGCCATTCCGCAGTCGTATCGCACGCGAATAAAGAAAGCTGCATCGGCTCGACCGAAAGTACCCTGCCACTCTATATATGGGCGGAGTAAGGCCTTCCGCCCTTATAGAGGGCGGAATTCTCGCCGAAAGTAAGATTGGACATATGCTGATGTGACATGTAAGGGCATGAGAAGCCATTCCGCAGTCGTATCGCACGCGAATAAAGAAAGCTGCATCGGCTCGACCGAAAGTACCCTGCCACTCTATATATGGGCGGAGTAAGGCCTTCCGCCCTTATAGAGGGCGGAATTCTCGCCGAAAGTAAGATTGGACATATGCTGATGTGACATGTAAGGGCATGAGAAGCCATTCCGCAGTCGTATCGCACGCGAATAAAGAAAGCTGCATCGGCTCGACCGAAAGTACCCTGCCACTCTATATATGGGCGGAGTAAGGCCTTCCGCCCTTATAGAGGGCGGAATTCTCGCCGAAAGTAAGATTGGACATATGCTGATGTGACATGTAAGGGCATGAGAAGCCATTCCGCAGTCGTATCGCACGCGAATAAAGAAAGCTGCATCGGCTCGACCGAAAGTACCCTGCCACTCTATATATGGGCGGAGTAAGGCCTTCCGCCCTTATAGAGGGCGGAATTCTCGCCGAAAGTAAGATTGGACATATGCTGATGTGACATGTAAGGGCATGAGAAGCCATTCCGCAGTCGTATCGCACGCGAATAAAGAAAGCTGCATCGGCTCGACCGAAAGTACCCTGCCACTCTATATATGGGCGGAGTAAGGCCTTCCGCCCTTATAGAGGGCGGAATTCTCGCCGAAAGTAAGATTGGACATATGCTGATGTGACATGTAAGGGCATGAGAAGCCATTCCGCAGTCGTATCGCACGCGAATAAAGAAAGCTGCATCGGCTCGACCGAAAGTACCCTGCCACTCTATATATGGGCGGAGTAAGGCCTTCCGCCCTTATAGAGGGCGGAATTCTCGCCGAAAGTAAGATTGGACATATGCTGATGTGACATGTAAGGGCATGAGAAGCCATTCCGCAGTCGTATCGCACGCGAATAAAGAAAGCTGCATCGGCTCGACCGAAAGTACTCGTCCATGTGGCGAAAGGGACTCCTGTTTTTGGAAAACGTAACAGCGAAGTGTAGGAATGCGAGTCCCGAATATAAACAACAACATATTCAGTTTACAACCATATAGTACAAGAATGTAAAGAAAAATAAAGAGATGTCTGCTCTACTGGCCGTGACTCGCGCCGCGACCCCGCTTGGTCCTCCGGGCCTGTGCTCGCACGTGGTCCTGGGAGTACGTGAAGCGATCCGGTGGGACAGCACGGGTAGCGCGAGGGTCTGGGAGTGGGGTGGAGGGCGACTGCTCCTGCGTGTGCACCGGCGGTGCGCCTCCAAGCTGTGAGGGACCGATAATGTCCGGGAAGTCGAAGTCACTAAGGTCGAAGTGCGTGGCGGAAGCCCACCCGTGCTCGGACGAAGTCCCGGTAGGACCCTGCCAAGACGTGCCGGGCGGCTGTGACGAAGTCCCGGCGTCCTGCCAGAACTGCGCAGACAGCGAGGCCGACGCAACAGACGTGCCGCCCGGCTGTGACGAAGTCCCGGCGTCCTGCCAAAACTGTGTAGACAGCGAGGCCGACGCACCTGCCTGTGACGATGACCCCGCAGCCTGCCAGGAGTGGGCGCCCGGCGTCGTCCCAGGCTGAGCGAAGCCTACACATCGACGACGCGACACTTGTAAGCTTACACATAAATTGAGTATCAATTGATTGATGATGTACAAATAGACCTTGAATATACGTACCTCCGAAGGGAGGGGGTGTCGGCCTAGGAACGTGCGCAGCTGGACGAGGAGCAGTCGGTCGGGGACGCACCTGTGGTGCTGCGTCTGCCTGAGCAACGTCGGCAGCACGACAGGTCAGCGCACGGAGAACCGAGCGCATCGAGTCCCGTATCCGCGTGTACGTCGACAGGTGCTCGTCTGCCCCCACCTCAATCCCCGCGCCTAACCGTTGGATCGCCGTTGTAGCATCAACGACGACCCTGTTGCACTCAACGGCCTGCACGGTTAATTACAACGTAAATATTCGTAGCCTTTGTCCAACAGAAAGGATGATGAGACGATGGTGCGATGCAAGGTACTCACCGCACGAGCGAAGTCCTGGTCGCGGTGCCTGGCGTAGAGGTCTCTGGCGCTCGCGGCGTGGGCCTGTTGCTCCGTCGGAGCGTAGGTGACTCTAGTACGGGTGCGTGGCTGGTACCAACGTAGGTACGCCTCATACCCCTCCTCCGTGTGTGGCTCTCCCGCGTGGTCCACGACCTCCTCGGTAGCAAGCAACCAGTCGTCGAGAAAAGGCCCCAACTTGGCAGGCCAGTGACCAGCTGAGTGCTGACCCTTGCGCGAGTACCTGCAAATTAATGTATTGTATTAGGGCGAACGACAAACAAAGCAAATTATTATGGACAGCCCGATGTTAATGCAACATATTAAATCGTAGTAAAACGGCTTACCGGTGAACGGCAGCCGTGACGCCCGCCGGAAACGGGACTGGAAAGGACTGACGGAAGCCGAACTGCCGCATCACGCGGTAAGGTGCGTGCGGCTCGACACAGATGTCGAACACCATCGGAACCGTAGTCATCCAGTACGCCTGGTCCCTCGTGCAGAGTGTGGACAGGCCTAGCGGCGCCCGACTGTGGGTAAGCAAGGCACTGTAGGGCTCCCACACTACGTCCGTCGGCAGAAGGCGGTCGAACTCCATCACAAACTCCGCGTACGACCGCCTAACCTGCACGTGAGCCCATCGGCGCTGCAATACAATAAGGTCAGTGTGACGTAGGATGAAGTTAACAATAGTAGGACAACATTACCAAATACTAGCGACGTACCTGACGCCGGCACCACAGAGTACCCATCGTTGGGTAGTCGACCGCCGGTCTGTTCTCGTACAGCGACGCGTCGTAAGGGTGGTGCTCCACAAGGGGGCGGCCGATCGCAAACCTCTCAGCCGCCCAAAGAGAAATGAAGAGAGGGCACCCACCGAAGATCGCGCCAGGGTCCGTCCTGGTACAAGCCTCGCAGAGGCCACGGTACTGAGCCGCCAGCAACGCGGAGCCCCAACTCCACTGAGGCACCTCACCGACCGCGGCGTCGGCGATGCTCCTGGCGTAGTGCACGAGACCCCGGTCGACCGAGTGTCCGTGACTACCACAGAACATCACCCACCCAAAAAGCCACAACAAGTACGCCTCCAAACAACGGCTGAAGGAGTACTCGTCGGCCTCCTCCGGTAGCTGGTCAACCTGCAAGCGTTGGATGAAATGTTAGGCACTTTACAAGTTACGTACATAATACACGTCAGTTTAGGTAGAAAGAACTTACAGTGAACTGAAGCAGCCACCTCTTCGTAGGCCCGGTGTTGCGGTGCTGCTGCAACGGCTCGAGCGGTAGACCTGGTAGGCGCTGCACGGGTGCGAAACGTGCCGTCAGCTCGTCCTTCCAGTCCACACCCATGTCAACTGGCCCGACAGCGTCTCCCGCGAGCGGTAGCCCCAACAAGTACGAGACATCCTGCAGGGTAGGGGCTACCTCACCGCACGGCAGGTGAAAAGTGTGCGTCTCCGGCCTCCACCGGTCGACCAACGCTGCTAGGAGGGACCTGTCCGGGTCCCAACGTCTCGTCACGTCAGCGTCGCCGGTGGCGGCCTCAACTAGCCGAGCCAACGGTAAGAGACCGGCCTCACGCAACCTGCGAAAGCGAAATAATACCAGACGTTAAAATGAACACATTGCTAAGCCCCCTCCACCGTAGTAAGGTAAGACCGGTGTCGTGAACACAGTAAAACCATACCTCTCGACGAAGGAGTCGTGAACCAAAAGTCGCTCGCGTGACGACCGTGGACGGAATGTCCCAAGCTGAGCCCCCTCCACCGCAGTAAGGTACGACCGGTGGCGCTGATCTATCGCCGGATCCAACAACTCAGGATGTGCCATCTCTGCAAATAACGTGTTACATGTTAGGGTAAATAAGAAGGTAATAATATAAATGTAAAAACAAGTTATCTGAAACGGAAGAATACTTATAGAGACATGCAAGAGTGCAGATTATTGAGAACATAACTTTCGTTACACAAAGGCACGTAACGAGAATGAAATAACATAAAACAAAATTACAAGCCGTAAAACATAAAGACATTACATGCGGAAGTCTAACAAGTGGTTCGCAACACAACACAATGCGAACATATCGATAAGTTGGGAGAGCTCCGAGTGCTTGAGGAGGGTCAGGTACAGCGGCCGCTGGTCTTGTTGCACGCTGGTCACTACATTTGCCTGTCAACTCATCTAATCTCTTCCAAAGCTCATTGAATTTTTTCTCCTGGTTCTGATTGCATAGCCTCTTGAACATGTTCATCAACTCCTTGTTCTTAAATTGCTTGAAGAAATTAGCTCCCATATGACGCATGCACCACCTGCTTTGTACATCTTCCCACTGGCCAGGGTATCCTCTTTCCATACTCCCAAACTTTAACTCTTCTATCGCTCGAAGCATACCGGCGTGCCTGTCATGTATTAGACACACATTGGGCCTCATATCAACAACTTCTGTCTTAACCAGATGGAGGAACCAGTACCAGCTGTCGGTGTTCGCGCTCTCGACAAAAGCAAATGCCAACGGTAATACCTGATTGTTCCCATCTACCCCAATTGCTGTTAGTATCTGGCCCCGATACTTCCCGGTCAAAAATGTCCCATCAATACAAAGAACTGGACGACATTGCACGAATGTCATCTTGCATGCATGTAGAGCTAAGAACACTCTTTGCAGCACAGTCTTGCCAGGATGTTCAATTGAGGGGAATGTCTTGAGTGCACAAGAGGTCCCAGGGTTTCTTTGTTGGATAACAGATAGCAGACGTGGCAAATTGTCATATGAGGCTTCATAAGTTCCAAATCTCATCTCTATTATTTTCTGTTTGGCCCTCCACGCCTTGGCATAGCTAATTGTATACTTGAATGTCTGTTCGATATGTCGGATTATTGACTTCAGTTCATATGCCAGATTGTCCACGACATGCGCATACATCTCAGATGCAACAAATGCACATGTAATGTTCCTGTGGTATTTCTGAACACCAGGTAGATAACAAGTATGTTTCGTAACGACCGACGCTGTCCAGTAGTCCTTCCATTTCCCCTTATAGGCGTGCACTCTCCACGGACACCCATCTTTTTCATTAACACACCTAACTTCATATTGTGTCCGGTTAGACTTGGCAACCCAAAACTCCCTATGAAGTGACACTGCATAATGCTTCACCGCCTCCTTCATGTCTTCTCCATTACCATACCTCGCTCCCTCGATAATCTCGTTTTCCTTGTACTCCCATCTCACATTTTCCCCTTCAGAGATGACCAAACCAGAAAAATCATCACTAGCCCATTCAGCTGGATTAATATTGTTCTCGTCATCATCTGACGAATCATCTTCCTCCACACGCTCGTTGTCACGATCCTCTTTTTCCATTTCGTCCACAATGGCACCCACAGTCTCCCCCTCGTCAGCCACTCCACCAGGTTGCATGCCTACTGGAGCTACTACTGGAGCTACTCCATCTTCCTCTGGTGCATTGACCTGATCCACTTCAATCTCATTCACTTCTGCACTTGGCCCCTCGCCATCATCCATGTTCATCTGTACACTTGGATCCTTCGGATGAACATACGGAACCATAGCTAGAGGCCACCCACGTTGCAATGCATTCTCCACATACCATCTCCACATCCCAGAGTTTTGAACCGGCATTAGTTCCCAATAAAAACCCTCTGTTGCCCGACTTACTACAACATAGATTGTAATGTCATTAGTCTGTGGATCAACTCCCAAGCCCCGCATCAACCATTTTTTTATAGAAGGTACACTCCTCTCAGCTGGCCTATCAATTCCCCTTGCTGTTACAATAAATTCTGACAGATCTACCCCAGTTGGCCCATAACGGATGTTTTCTTGACCATGGTATAGTTGAAATATAAGTTTACTGGACATATCTGTAAAGTTAATTACTAGGCCATTATTTTGCATAATAAACGACTACAGTGTAATATCTTCTTTGCAACGTACCTAAATTTTTATATATTCTATTGCAATGTTACTCAACAACATTTAAAACTACAAACCTAATAACTACAAATACTACAGATCTACTAAGTTACCTACATCTAACAATATATATTTATATAGTACCACAGGTAAAACCCTATTTCATACAATGCATTTATCCAACGAAAGTTCTACAAAAATACAAGTGATATCCTAGTTAACATCATATATTTAGTCACGTATATAATCTACGAATATTACCTGAAATCGAAAATTGAAACCGGCAGGGCTTCGCCTCTTCTTTTCTTCTCCTCCCCTTCTCCTTTTTTTTTTAATGTGGAGAGGTGAGGGAGAGAATGGCTTGGTTTCAGGAGGCCGGCTGGGATATATAGGCGGCTAGGCCTGCCGCCCTTGCAGAGGGCGGCAAGGGGCCGCCTGCAAAATGGCCTTGCCGCCCTCTGCCAGGGCGGCAAGGGGGCAAATCGCAAAATGGCCAGCTCCTCCTTGACGGCCGTCCCGCGCCGTCCTACGCGCGTGTGCCACGTCGGCTTGCCGCCCTTGCGAAGGGCGGCAGGGTCTATTTTTGCAAATTTTTTCGGCGCTATAATATTTCTGTAAATATTAAAAAAAAATTCTAAAAATGCAAAAAATTCGTCGATCGTATACTGGTGTGCCTGGACCGAGTGGCGAGCCGCTACTGTGGCTTTCAGGCTTTCGGCCCAGCAATCGCGTGAAGCTGGAAAGCCCACAAAGTTCAAGACCGATCCGTCAAGCCCACTTTAGTAATTCTATTGTTAAGAGTGAATAATTTGATAGGATTTGTTTACTAGTAGCTTTTTTTTGGGGGGATAAGGTGAAATTGACGTAACAGAGCACAATGTTTATTTCCACGTCATCGGGTTTGTTCGATCACTTCGGATGGCCCACCGACCCTCGCCAAAATATCTTTGCCTCTTCAGTCTTCTCTCTCCAGATTTACATCTAGTGGTCCCGCTTCAGAAAGAGAAATTGTTAGGTGTACCCGCTACATCCAAACTTTTATTCTCTGAATTTCAGAGGTTTTGATACTTGTGACACGCTTTTCAAACTGCTAAACGGTGTGTTTCGTGTAAAAAAATTTTATATGAAAGTTGTTCTAAAATATCAAATAAATCCATTTTTCAAGTTTGTAATAATTAAAACTTAATTAATCATAAGTTAAAGTCACTTTCTTTTACGTAAAACACTTAATCTTCATTTTATCTTTATTTTCAGGAGATTAGATTCAAACACCAGTAATTAAAAGCTGCGGTTTTTACCTCCAGCCACTCGTGTCACGTGGCGCAGTAATTTTTCAAATAAATCTTCAAGTTATTTAGAGAAAAAAAATAAAATTAGAAAAAAAGATTAGCCTATCAGACCAAATCCAGAACCTTCCAAACCATTCTTCTCCTCATTAAGACTGAGTTCAGTTGTTAGAGTCTTTCCTACGTTTTTCAAACTGTTAAATGATGTATTTTTTGCAAAAAAATTTTATAAAAAAATTGTTTTAAAAAATCATATTAATTTATTTTTTAATTTTTTTAGCTAATACTTAATTAATTTTGTGCTAATCCTTTGTTTTGTTTTGCGTGTCAGACCACAAGGTTCTCCCCGAACTCAGCCTAATTGATCTTTTCATCAGAAGAACAGAAAAAAAGAGATCGATTGGTGGATGTTGTGTTCAACCAGCGAGGACGGCATCACAAGTATCTTCCTCGTGACCTAATTAATATATCTTTTGATTTTCATGAATTTGATGAAAAGCTATGAAAATTTGAAAAAAAATGTGGATGGAAAATGTATGTTTTTCATTTTCTTAAGTGCAATAGACTTGTTAACGTCAAAATTTGGTAAGCCCGAAATCATCATAGGTTTAGAGTCAGTATCGGCTTCTGAGTTTTGGAATCGGTCGATGGAAATTGTCACTTGCCAGCAGTCGGATTCTTGGTGGATTCGGTTAAGGAATTTAATCAATTGAAGGAAATTTATCTCGAAGAGACCGAGTTCAAAGAGGATGCGACATTGCAATTTATCTATTAATTAGACAGAGTTAATTAGTTTCCTTTTATTTTTAGAAAAGATTGTTTAGAGTCCCATCTGTATATTTTACTTTATCTTTAAAAAAGTTTGTGTCTTATTTAATAAGAACTAGTATCTACTCATGAGTATAAATATATACACTTGGGGTCCATGTAATCTATCTCTCGATCAATACAACTACTCTCGGCGCATAGCCACCCTCTTTTATGAGATTTTACTTATCGACCGGTGGAACCTGACACCTGATGCATGGCTGCATCGGCTTCGATCTTCAGCGAAGGGGTAAGTCCAACATTCTGCCGGCCCCGATGAATATATCGGCTACATCAGTGTTGTTCAAGGTTGCATCGCTTCGATCTCTTGGATCGCTTTAGTTCGGTTGATATATTTGCCTACTTGATATTTCTATTCTATCTTTAATAGCATTATGTTTAGAGACGCATCGGTTTAGGTGGGACTGTCTCGGTTAGGTCTGATCTTCTGTCTTAGTCGATATTTCTCTACAATCATAATGATGCTTTAGATAGATTCGTTATATCCATCACATTAGACAGATTTATTGGCTCATTGAGCATTAGATTATTATATCCAATCTCGTGCTACATCGATTGGATTCGACCTATTAGATTGTTGTTGATAATCTAAGTCTTGTTAAGCCGATAGGTTCATGCTAATGTTTCATCGGAGGGTTAGCCGATCTTTTTGATGTGTTAAATTTCTCTTTGATGGTTTTACTATCTTGGTTAAATTTAATACATGATCACCCTGAAAATTAATTAAAGACTCAATTGTTTAGACCTTGTACTTTCTTTCATACTTAGTGCTGTATCAATTGAGTTTGACCTACTAAGTCGTGTTTGGAATTATAAGAACTAAATTGCTCTTTGATTACCGATAAGGGTTTCATCGGGGTTTCAGCCAATGAGTTATCTGGATACTGCATCGACTTATAAGGATTACATATAAGTTGGTTTTAGCCGATGACAACAAAGGTTTCATTGATTATTTAATCATTTGGATTTAACGACATCGGACCTACAGCCGATAAATGCTTTAACCATCGGATTAGTATTTACTCTATCATATTATTATCGGCCGATTGGTTTCTATTGGATTATATTGTTGTATTATTACAAGTTCTTACCGCTTATCCGATTGCTTTTATATCATTTATCCAAGTGTCAGAATCTATATCGGTATAGCCGATTGTTCAAAACCCTCTCGACATCGGCTGGAATCGACATTAGCTGGAATGACTATATCAGCTTGCTGGTCAATCGGTTCTGCAATCTTCAATTTATATATCTTGTCAGTTACAGAATTAAACTGACTGACACGTCCACATCTTATCAATTTTAGGACCTGCATTGGAGCTAAGCAGATCTCTCAGGCCTTCATGTATTTCGACACGGTTAGCGTCAACGCAGATTTGGCGCTATCGGCTAGCTGCCGTGTTTTCTCATCAACAAGACTTTGCTACAACAATCATTGATAAAAAAATATCCAATCAAATATAGGGCTAAACTTTCAAATGTAATCATAGTAATCATAGTATAATTGCAGTGTATCTATAATATTAGTTATCTATATATAACTAACGTTTGTCATTAGTGATGTGAATTTGATGTCTGAAGTATCGACTGTTTTTAAAAAACACGTCAACAATTTTTTGGCTAATCCATTCAAATATTATGTTTTTCATGTATTCTAAAAGTAACTCTAACCAACACACAGGGCTAAATAGTTGGCACGCCAACATGCACGCCCAATTTTCTAGTTATAGTATAGTACTGTTCTATCGTTCTTGAATTAGTAGATTTCATAGTTCATTTGGTAAATGGGATTGAAAAAAATCTCACTTATTAAAGGGTAAAATTTGTTTCTAGCTATCTATTTCTTGCCACTCTGTTTTATTTATCTTAAAAGTTCACTCATTTCTTTATCCCAGTTTCACCATCCATAAACCATTTGCTATACAATGAGGACTTAATATAGTTATAATTTGTTTTTCTAAAAGTAAACTCTCTACAAATAATGGCTATAGATTATAAATATAAAGACATGCAGTTTTATCATTTATTTTCATACATATAGTTTATATGTATCTTTTTTTGTTTGATCTCGTTATGCTGAACATTGTCACATGTTAGTATATCGAAAAGCAGTTATATATCTCGCACTTTTTTATGTTATACAGTAAACTTACATGTAGTTTATAAAAGATGAAGATTCATCTTATAGGCATTATAAATAATCTTTTCTATGCAAAATAAGTGTAGGTCAACTGATTAGATTTTTTATGGTGGAATTAACCATTCGGGTTCAAGTTATAGATTTGATATGAGTATTCGTATTTATGGCTAATTATTTTTTCAGTGACAAGCGATGCGATGACTTTGACTCAGACCTACTAAGATGCGAGGTACTCATAAAGGTAAGGTGAGTGTGCGCATGTTGTGATCACCTACATTTGTGTGGTGTTTTTTTAAAAAATATTTTTCTATATGATTGTAACCAGAAAAAGTGATTCTTTTATACATACGCATATTTGTGATTTACTACTCCAGTTCAACTGGCTTAGCCAACTTAATATTGGTTCACAGCTCACTTTGATCCGGGTGCATGTAACATTTTACTTCCTCAGGGCGGCAGCTATGCTTTACCACGTTGAAATCTCAGCATCGGTATCGGCATCATCAGCTATCACCATCTCACCCCCTCAAAATCTCAAAAGTTAATAATTCGATCCAACCAACGAGCCTTATCTCCCCGAAAAACAGAGACCCCCTCCACGAACAGGTTCTTCACAGGATTCAGTAACAACCTAGGTCTTTATATGCAAAATAGCCCTATAAATTACTCGTAGAACAACCTCTCTTAAATCCCAAAGCCGTCGCACAAAACACCCCCAAGAAAAAAAAAAGTGAAAAACCTTCGCATCTAGCGGCGTCTCTCTCCACCTCCCTCGTTTCGATCTAGCTCGCCGGCGGCGGCGATGTCGCAGCCGGCGGCGATGGCCGCTGCGGCGGCGGGGGAGGGGCAGCCGCAGGGCCGGGCGCAGGCGGCGCGGCAGGCGGGCGGCGGACTGGGGCAGAGCATCGCCGGGATCGTGCGGATGGCCGTGTTCTGGTACTTCGCCGCCAAGTTCTTCGGCCCGAAGCGGCCTCCGGCGGAGCCGGGCATGCTCATGTCCAACCTCTTCCAGAAGGGAGAGCCGCTGGTGAGAACCGCTCCCTCCGTGAACTCCGGCTCATTGCATACGCGAGATTGATTTTAGTGGGGAGAAGCGTCTTAGGTTTCCTATGCGGTTTGTTTGTTGGTATGCCAGTGAAGGGGCGGAGAATTTTCGGTTTTAGTGTTTTTAGGAGATTTTGGTGGTTGTGATCTGGATTTTTTTTGGGTAATTGCTGCTGGATGCTGTAATATGTAAGATAGCTTTAGTCGTGTACTGAACTTTAGTCGGTTTGATGCGAGAATTTTGGGGTTTGGGTGCGTGCTGGATGCTTTTGAACAACTAGATCATGTAAATGTTTTTTAGCATTGCTGGATACTGAAATACTGATATGCTGGGAAAAAGGAGGCTAAGCCTTTGATTTGTTAGATGTTATGATCGGGATTAAGTTTGACGTCGGAAGCCAGTTTCAGCCTTTGAGCGTAGTTGTTCTTTTTTTCCCCTCATAATTGGTGAAGTATACAATGTAAAAATTGTATGTATTGTGTACAATGTACTGGATGTTGCACAATTTAGTAGATGTATGTAGATCACGTGAAGATGTTTGGTGTTTAATTCTCTTGCTGTCTATGGTGCTTAGTGTTTAAATTCTCTTGCTGTCTATGGTATTGGTAGGATATTGACTTTTGATGTGTTTGTCCATAATATAGCTCGGAATGCCACAGTATGCATTGATAAAAAAAACAATTGATAAGATTAGTGAGGTAGACATTAGTAGTTTGGACTTGTGGTCTGAATGAAGCTGGCCATGTGATATATCCAGTACATGGCCAATCATTTGGTTTATATCATAATTGACTTTATGGTGTTTACAGCAGGCTTGTGGGAATAGCTCATCGAAGTAACTATTGTGCATATTAATGCAAGATAATAATCAAATGAGTGGAGACAGTTGGATTTTTATGTTTTATGTGGCAGATCTTCTTTTAAATTCTTTCATAGTTTCACTGTTTCTCCTCTGCTTACCATTGGTTTAATATATGGTGGCTGTATTGATGTAGGATATGTGGATGTATTTATCCGAAAATGAGAAATTCAATGACTTCAGTAATGAGGATGCACTCGTCTGGCATGAGGCAAACATACCATATGCAGTCTGGGGACCTACCAGTACGAGAACGCGCACATTGACATACTATCCTTCGGAGGTATGATACTAGCTGTTGCGATCTTATAGACTTCTTTATGATTACATTTTATTGACCTATAATTTTGAAAATTGGTATGTTTCTGCCTAGGCTATCAAAAACAATGGTTCTTTGTATGCTCATGTTTATTTTGCCCGCTTGGGTTACCCTGTGGATCCTACTGATCCTGAATATGAGCAAAGCTCTGCATTTGGCAGGACACATTGTAAGTATTATTTTTCCATCTCAGAAACCTCTTTTTATATAATCAATCTTTTATTTAATGAATCTCACTGCCTAACCACATTATACCTGTTTAGCTGTTGTGGCATACTTGCGAAAACCAAAAGATGGTAAAAAGAAGAGCTTGCTGGGAGATTCAAGTGAATCTGATGAACAACCACCACCTAAGGTTCTCATTCCCATTCTTTGTTAACATATCATGAGTAGATTTTAGAATTGATTTTTTGCAGAAATAACAAATAAAATAACACCTTGATTTTCTGCAGGAGAATAAAGATTCTGTAGACAAAGATGAGGGCCCAGTTGAATATATTTCTTATTGGAAACCAAATGTAACAATAAATCTTGTTGACGACTTCACACGGTATGCAAAGAACAAAATGGCATGAAGTTCTACTGTATCAGACCTATGACATTCCTATTTTTTAAATACAATTAATTGGATTGGTTCAGTGATATTTAGAGTTAAGAGATTCTATGATCCACTTTGATCGTCTCTTTCTGGGATGAGGGAGAAGGGTCAGGCAATAGAATTAGTGAATTTGAAATAACCAAATCCCATTGGCATTTTCGTCATGTGTGGTGATTCATATTTTACAGTATAGGCATGCTTTATACATGCTATATCTTCCGTTTCCAATTCTAGGCTTCAATTATTTGTTGATGTTCATCATTTCTATGAATTATGAATGATATTTTTCCACTTCATATTTTGCAGGTATCCACACAATAATGTTCCACCCAATGTTGCTCCATGTATCCTTTTAACTGTTACCATTAGTAACGTGTTATATGTTCTTCTTTGTTCAAAATACTTTTGAGTATAATGCATTCGTAATCAGGCAAAATTGTGTTTCCTTTACAATAGAAATACAGATTTGAATGTTGATCCATCTTCAAACAACTACTACCCAACTGTATTCTTCAATGAGTTTTGGCTACTGAGAGATAAATTGATAGCACTCAATGAGACTGTGGAGGAACTGCCCTTGAACCTTGAAGTTGGTCCTATTAGCATGACCAAGTGGCAAATATTTCTTCAGATGGAGCAGTCCTTCCAAGTTCATCGCAGCTATGGAAGTATGCTTGAAGGGGAGGCTGATGAGCTCAAGGTACATGCAGATATCCTCAATTGTAAATTTGTATCTATCCACATACACGCATTTTGTTTATATATACTTCTATGCTCTATGACCACCCTTACACTACCCGCTTTATCTTGTGGAGATTCCATTAGTATGCTACATATGCACCTCTATTTCACATTCTTTAGAGCCTTATAGATGGTTACTTTTGTGATTTTCTTAGTATGTTAATTGAATGATCTTGTTACAGGTTTCCATTTTCCCTGGATGATTTTGTTTACTCACTGTGCTGACCCTCAACTCCTTTTTGTTATTTGCAGAGAGTTTTCCTTGAAGGAAATCCATACTTTTTGGGATTGACCATGATTGTTTCTCTGTTCCACTCTCTGTTTGATTTTTTGGCTTTCAAAAATGGTACGTACATTGCGTAGTTACATATTACCATGTATACGGTTACCATCCATAAGTATTTTATCCAAAAGTAACTCCATTTACATTTGATGATATTCTTGTGCTATTGCTTAGATATTCAGTTCTGGAATAAGAACAAGTCCATGGAAGGTCTATCAGCAAAATCCGTGGTTCTGAACTTTGCATGCCAGCTGATTATTTTTCTCTACCTGCTTGACAATGAGACTTCATGGATGATCCTTGCTAGCTCTGGAATTGGTGTTTGCATTGAATTTTGGAAGATTGGAAAAGCAATGCATGTCGAGGTAGGCCATTTAAGATTTGGTTCTCTATCCTTTATGGTCATTTTGTCACTTAGTTCTGTTATTCTTAATATTTTTCAGTCAGATATAATTGTGTGAATGGAACCCATCTTATGCTTAAAAGTGAAAGTAATAAAATGTATAAATGGAACTGCTAGATCTAGTGATCTTCACCTGAAAAGTTGTATTTATAGCACTGAATAAAGCACTAGTATATTTTTTAATGGATAAAGCATTAGTATATTGAGATAACCAAGATCTTGGTATTGGATTATTGTGGATTTTTCTCTGTTTATTCCATTTTGAATATTGGATTTAACGTTGTTTTGTGCATTTGCCAATTCTGTTCATGTAGTCCAATGTATTGGTGATTTCAGTCAACTCAAAATCGGCCCTTTATTTTTATGGCTTATCTAGTTACGTCAAACCATTAATATTTGGCACTAGGTATAGTCTATGGCAAGATACTCTTTCGTCATACATAATTGTGTCTATAGCATGATTGCATCCATCTTTTGAGCTCAATGATGTAGAAATCTTTGCATCAGTTCTGATGTTCTCTTTGATCAATTTGTCACAACTCTGCACTCCTGTTCAGATCGATAGAAGTGGAAAGATTCCCATGTTGAGGTTCCGGGACCGTGAATCATATGCACAGAATAAGACGAAGGAATATGATGCAATTGCAATGAAGTATCTTACATATGTACTTTTCTTCCTTGTGGTCTGTTTCTCCATCTATTCCCTTAAGTATGAGAAACACAAGAGCTGGTACTCATGGATACTCTCTTCTCTTACAAGTTGTGTGTACATGTTCGGTAAGTAGTTACTTTCTAGTTCTCTGTGTGATCTACTAGACAAATTAGCAATGGAGCTTATTCTATGTCTTTGCACTCTTCAGGTTTCATCATGATGTGCCCACAACTATTCATCAACTACAAGCTGAAGTCTGTTGCTCATATGCCATGGAGGCAAATGACCTACAAGTTCCTCAACACTATAATTGATGACCTTTTTGCATTTGTGATCAAAATGCCGATGCTGCATCGTCTCTCAGTTTTCAGAGATGGTAATTACCACTGTTTACTATTTGGCCATACCATTCTTGTGCCTTCGATTATAGATTTCTTGACCAACAACTCGGATTGCCATGTGCAGATGTTATCTTCTTGATATACCTCTACCAGAGATGGGTGTACCCAGTCGACAAGAAGCGTGTCAACGAGTACGGCTTCGGTGGGGAAGATGAGCCACAAGCTCCCCAGACATTGGAAGGGAGCGATTCAGCAGCTGCATCCCAACAACCCGGAGCTGAGGCGGAGGCCGAGACGAGCACGGAGGACAAGAAGACGAAGTGAGCCCTCCTGCTCTGCACCTCCAGATCATCCAACCACAGAACACATCTCGGCTGCCACCGGGCGAAAATTTTCTGTGCCGAGTTTGGAACGCTAGGCTCGCCTCGCCCGTCGCTGAATGCTGCTGACCATAAGAGATTGTAGTAACAAGTTTTGAGTGGGCGCATCGACGAACACACATTACACTTGCCCAATCTATGGACGGGCAACATCGTCAAACATTATCGCCACTATTTCCCAGCATGTCTTCTCTTTTTCTAGGTAACAACCACCACCACCATTACCATTACCAGATGTCGATGACGATGCACTCGACGCGTATTTTATTGGTTTACGTATAAGTTTTGCATTGGCTGAAAAAAGGTGTTCGTTTATTGATCCGTCATCTTAAATTTTGTTAAATGTAGTCACTTTTTGAACGGCTAGTTTTCTCGCGGCCTTTATAAACCTAATCTTAGCCTCGCTGGCCTTTATACGCCAAATCTTAGCCTTGCTGACACCGGTCTACTTTCCAGGTGGCGTTACCGTCACCTTGCCATCATGCCGAGGCCACCATCGAGCCAGCCGTTGCTGCCCTGGAACCTCTTCCTCTACCCATTTACTAGTTGACTGTCACCCCAAATCCTAATTTTTGGTGCTGCCGCCACCATCCTCCGTCGTTTGAGAAGACGCTATTGCCAATGCGGACTAGAGCACACATTCATCTTCAGAGAAGACACCATTATCCTCATTGCCAAGGACTAGAGCCCATTTCATTGTCAGAGAAGATACCATTATCCTCTGCCATTGTCAAGGAGGAGTAGAGCACATCTTCATTGTCCAAGAAGACACCATTGTCAAGGAGGGCTAGAGCATAAATGTCACACATGGAGGAGCCCTGAAACCTCCGCCCCACTGCCCTCTGCCTTGCTGGCATCATCTCCGGTGTCATCGAGGCCCTCAATGACGTCGTCCCTTCCTGCCACTTCCTCCTCCCAACCCCCACGCGACCGTCCTCCATACTCTCAGGTGTCTCTATGCAACTATCTTTCTCTGTCTCTGGTGGCGAAACGCCGCTAGATTTATTACAACCTCCACGGTCCCATTGCCTCCAAACCACTTCAATTATGAGCTTTCCTTATCATCAACCCGTCCCACCGATCTCTCCCGTGGATGAGGTGGTGCTATCGACGCCTCGCAACCCTGCCACATCCATTCCTCTAAGATGAGAAACACCTCCCACTTTTCCGTCCCAAAACCTGATCACTCTAAGAGCTCACCGAAGCTAGAAAAGAGGTCGTGAAGCATGAATCATGATGCGGATCCACGGGTTAGAAATTCAATGATTTCCCCCTAAGATCCGTTTAGTGATGTATAGCATTTCCAAATAAAAAATCACTATAGCGATCGAAGCATGCATTGTGGCTCTCGGTTTTGTCGTGACATGCCCATGGTGAAGGACACATCTGGTCTGTGTTAGGAGGTATATGGGCTGGGAACCCATACCCTCAGCCCTTAAAACGATAAGATGGATTAGCGTATAACTAATTATGTATTAGTAAAAAACTTAAAAAATTAGGTCATCTTCCCTGGCTGCCATGCCACGTTGAATTGTGGAGGCACGTCGCAAGGCGGAGAGACGTCGTCTTCCGTGCGGGGAGGGTGGCCGACCTGGTGACCTGCCACACGCTTCCGCCGCTGATACCCCTCCTCCCCTCCATCGTGCATCCGGGGCTACGTTCGAAACTACTGCAAGCACAAGATAAACTTTTACATATTCGTGACACGTTTTTCAAACTGCTAAACGGTGTGTTTCGTGTGAAAATTTTTTATATGAAAGTTGTTCTAAAATATGAGATAAATTCATTTTTTAAGTTTGTAATAATTAAAACTTAATTAATCACACGTTAAGATCACTTTATTTCACGTGAAACACTTAATCTTCGTCTTTATCCAAACACCCCCTACGTCGATCTCGCTCGATCCACGGCCACTACCACCGCATCCCCACGAGCCACCACCACAATACGATCGACCTGCTTCTCTTCTGTCAGGATGTGCATCATCTTCGTCGTCGTCGTCATCATCATCAGTAGCTATAGCTGCTAATCCTTTTACTACCGTCTTCTCCTGGTCTGTATCTCTTCTTTTGTCGTGTAGTTTTCGTGGGGAAAAAAACAGATCGTCCCAGTTGGCAACTAATGTCATGTCATGTCGTGTCCTAGTACAACGTTGCCAGTGACCAGTAGCGACAAGACCTGTTGGCCCTGGCCAGTGCAGGCATTACACATCGATCGATCCGATGGCCCCTACACCAACTTATCATGCTGCTGCCACTGCTAAGCTAGAAATGGGAGACCGATTGCATCCAAACCGATACGACCCTGCAAAATCAAACAGAAACAGTGCATGCAAATGATATGCTAATGCAGTAGTAATAAGACCGTAATCAGGGCATCGCCCACGGGTTATGCGATTGATTAAGTGGTCAGGACTGTGTTGGTGACATCATGCTGGCCAAATGAGGCCTGGACATATTGTTTTTACAGAGTTCTTCTTCTGTTGGATTCTGGTGTCTACTCTAGTCACAGATTCTGCCAGTGTGTGCCATTTTCCTTTGACATCTCCCTACTGTCTGATACAGAGAGAGTTCTTGTGTGATCTTCACTTAACTTTTCCTCATATTTTGTCTGGTCACACATGCAAATAATGCAAAATAATGCAGTTGCTCTATATGCTGCTTGTCTGGTCATGGAAGGGTGAATGAATGAATGATCTTCTTGCAAAGGTAACTCTTCGTGTGTTCCTTCTGGCCATGCAATGTTGGCCTTGCCACCACCACCACCACCACTTGCAGAAAGGTTCGACAAATTCTGCTGCACGCAACCAGAATCTAGTACTTATTATCGGCAAAAAGGTTGAATATATTCGACCTGATGCAAAATCAAAACTGCTTAAATCGGTCTTTCTTTTTATGTGATCAAAACAGATGCTCGTGTAGAGATTCTGTTAGTACAAGCTAGTACAGCAATAATACAACTCACTGTCCTTTGTTTTATTTCATTCATAATGGAAATTGGTCATATCCTTTTTTTAGCCTGGGCCAACCAAATTCCATTAAGATAAGGGGAGTACAGATTACAAATAAAGAGGTTTCATCGACGACATGATGCTGACACATGCAAATTTGTCATATCTCGTTTAGAACAAAAATGAGATCAGAACAAGAAAGTTGTCAAATAATAGACTGGATATTTGTTGCAAGTTCAGACATTTGGTTCAGAGTTTCAGTCGTGTTCCTTTCTACAGCTTCAAATGAAATGTTTTCAGTTGGCATACGCAAACATGCACGCACGCAGCGTGAGTGAGTTGGATTTGAAGCGTCAATGGATTTCACCAATGCTTGCACCCCACTGGGCAGGCATCAATCCAATCCTGAGCTCTCAACTGTTCACTTGTCAAAAATGCAGGATTCCCACGCCACTAGCAGCAGCAGCAGCAGCGCATACTGGGTTGTTTTTGTTGCTCACGAATCAAAGATGGGGAGAGGTTGGGAGGAACAGGAAATTGATGCAGCCACAACACAAGTGGGGGCTCTGATGGAAGAAGATCTCGACAACCTCAATCTTTCATGGCCGTCCACGAACCGACCCGGTTAGTTCTTGGAGTCCAAATTGTCAAGCCAAAGGCTTGAAAATTCCTCACTTGTTCTTTTTTTTTTTGTGTTACTTTTGTTTTGTCAATGCATGTAAGTGCAAGCAAGCGTGCGTGTGCATGTACATATTTTCTTTTTTAACTTTCAGATTCATGACAGTGGAGAGGAATACATGCTGATCAAACTGAAGGGATTCTGAAATTTTCAATTCACCGCCAATGTTAATGGATAAGGGAGGTAATAGTTTATTGTGCTATGGCCACTTAGCACTAAGCCATTAAGAAAATGAGATTTCCTTTTGCTTAAGGAAGTATTTTCATCGGATGATATCCAATATAATTAGGGATAGGGATTTTCCCCCCCTCTCTTTTGCCTTTTTTGTTCTCATTTTTGTGGACATGGTAGAACCACGGGTGTCCCCTAACCTTAAATTCTCCAATAAAGTAATTCTTAGGGCGTGCGAGAATACAAAAAATTGCTAATTAACTCTTTTAGTGGCGAACAAACAGCACTTAACTGATCAAGGGGTCAAAATATTGCCTTTTCTTTCTGCATTCTTTTTGTGAAAGCTAAAGGAAATGCTGCTTGCCGTGCTAACCAGAGCATATCAGGCAATGACCCCATTAAGCACCTCCTTTTTGTGAGGATTATTCTTTGTAAGTGGCATCCTGCCTTTGTTTAGCTATTCATTACGGCCTCTGTTTAACTCAGAACTTTCGAGTATCTTTTCAGCAAACCACAGCTTCGTATAGCTTTGACAAAAGAAAGTACTGTCGGCAAGTGCAGAAGTGACTCTGCAAAGTTGAAAGACTTTCGCCATCTTTTATGAGATATTATTACAGCCATTTGTCCATTTCCTAATGAGTCAACCTCCTGTTCCCTAATTGCGGTTCTTTTTGGAAGCACTGCATGTGTAGCACGGAGTTATAATGCATGATCCTATCCATCAAGGTTTAAATCTTGAAACGAGTAACATATCTATAAATATTTTAGAAGCCAAGTAAACCTAACTATATCTAGTATTTATTTTATAAATTCTATTTTAAATTTTTCTAAGTATATAGAATTTTAATGGATTAGTTGTCGTTAGGCCTTTATCTGTTGAGCATGTATTAAAGGAACGTATTTATTGGTGTACCATTACTGCGGTGGTGATGATGATGTGTGTGCTTCCCCTATGTAATTTTTTTTTAAAAATACGGTCGTCTTTTCACTGCGTTTTTGCCAAACAATTTATCCAAAGTTGGAGCCCTCGTGCGGCTCTCTCTCAATACTCAAAAGCACGCGATTTATCACGCGTGTGATCTGTTGATAACCACTTGTAATCGCCCCGATTTGCCACCCTCTGAAATGCCTCGACATGGTAATTTTCACCTCCTAATCAACCATGAAACAGGTCAACAAAGTAAAAGCCTGACAGTAACGTAACCCATGCCAACCAACCAGCTACTACCGCACTACTAGCTTGAAGCAAAAATTATTACCGACAGTTTATTAATAGAGAAATCACCGTAAAAATACTCTTCGTGGAAGCACATCGATCATCAGCACCAACCAGCGCCGCCTATCCCGGAATGGACTGGGATGGAATAGAAAGAACGCGAAGCAACAAATGGAATGAGAAGTGGGTCCATGTAAATTCAGTATTCTAAGTTGGCGGAAAACGAATCGACATCTCGATGTGATACAGCCCTTTCCATTTTCGTTGGGAAAGAACGGCGGAGTCCATCCGAACCCTCCAATGAAGAAATAAGAGGAGAGCAAAGCGCCAATGGCGCACGAAGCGCTTTGGGTTCTTTATTATATTATCTCCTTCGAGGGATTTTTAGGATCGTTCAGGCTATATTTAGTCTATTTTGGCTTTTACTGAACCCTTCTTTCTAATTCAAAAAAGGAAGAGCGCACCAAAACAAAAAAGAATAAAGAAAAAATTCCGCAACTTACGCTCTCATTGCAGCGGCACAAAGTGGCGGCAAGAAAGAAAAGACCAAAAAGCGAATTTGTAAAGTTGTAAGATGAATCGCCTTTTTGTACTATTTATTTCACGGTTTTTCGGGAAAATCTTTTTTAATTTTCGGAGAAGTAGTTAGTTTCCAGAACAGAGCGAGAAAGAAGAGATCTTCAAGTATAAGTGAGTTGGTGTCAACGAATAGTTGCTTATTGCACTACTCAGTGAATGAGATATAGCATATATAATGGATTTTTCTTTTCCTTTTACTAACATGGCCGACCTTGACCCCTGTTATTTTTGGGTCATATCTAGTATTCAGAGTTTGCCTCGATTTGGTACCGCTCGCGCAGCCCGCACTTCCGAAACTCTATTTTTTAATTGGAAAGCTATATATTCTGCAAGAATGTTAGGTTGTCTATAAGGTTCTTTCACTTTTTCGATCCCAATATTAAGTCTCTGGTTTACAGAATTAACTTCTTTTTGTAGATCTTTCTCTAATTCTTCGATTGCTCCTTTTTTCTTTAATAAATTGGGGAATCCAATATGGATTATGACGTGGATTGTATCGATTTCTTTTTGAATTTCTATATGTGTAATTACTTCGGAACTTGAGCCTGAGTCCATTTTTTTATTATGTGTAATTACTTCGAAACTTGAGTCTGCTTCTATTTTTCTATTTGAGCCTCGTCGAAGAAGGAGAGGAGGAGGAGTAGGGTCAAATGCTCCTCCTCGTAGTGAGCGGTCCCGGATGAGAGACGCTCATAGCTTCGTAATGAAAATAGAGTGGAAACATCATGTCTTTTCCGCTTTTTTTTGAGAATGGCCCAATTTCTCTTCTTTCTTTTCTCTTTCCCTCTACCATAACGAGGAAAGAACTTGCAACGAACAAGCGACGGAATCCGTTGAGCGACGGCCCTTCCACTCGGCACCGTCGGATCACTAAGGCCGACTTTCGTCTCTGCTCGACGGGTGAGTCTTGCAGTCAAGCTCCCTTCTGCCTTTGCACTCGAGGACCAATGTCCGTCTGGCCCGAGGAAACCTTTGCACGCCTCCGTTACCTTTTGGGAACTTAACAATTCGATTGGGAGGACCAAGGGATAGATCGATTGCAATATCAGTATCATACAAATAGAAATAGACATGAGTACATGAATAAGGAAACGCAAAAGACACATTCACAATGAAACAGAATGGTCTCGCTCGATGCGTCATTTTATGATGTGTATTTTCATATTAAGAGTTCTTAAAAGTTATCAACTCAAAGCCCAACCGTCAAAGGATGCTACAATGTTCGAAATTCTCAACTTAACACGCCCCCTTACTTTCTTCGTGACCTCCCACTACTTCATCTACCGAAATGATTAGGCAGATCTCCTTTTTTCTAGCATTAAACCTGCTTATGATCCTTAGGCTATAGAGCATGGAGCAGACAGAGAGATGAAAGGACCACCTTCTCCTGCTTGCTTCATTTGGAATCTGGGCTCTTCTATCTTCGACTTATTTTTTTTTGCTTTATTCCCTTTCAAGTGAAAAAAATCAAATGCCACCCTTTGTTAAAGTTGTCTACTCGAACTGAGTCTTTTACTGGGTTTTCCCAATCGATAGGCCGGTGCAAGATAAGTATAAGTAAAATTTGCGTAAACTAGACCTCTTTGTCATGTGATCGACTTGAGGATCCTGCCTTATCTGATAGCAGGTACGCTTCTAATATTTGGGTGTCCTACTTACACACTGATTGATACGGGGGCGAGTCGATCCTTTGTCCCCCTTGTCAAAGGTTGCCTTTTTCAAGCAAGTAAACTAGTGGCGAAGGCGACTCAGCGTAAGCGCCCCACCTCTCTTTTGAGAGTGCGAGAGCCCTGTTGCTTGTTGTATGCGAGCTCCTAACGCTATTGGCTTGAGTTCTTTCGCGCTAGTGCGCTCAACCCGTTGCTTGTTGGGCACTGAACACTTTTCAAGATCCGGTTTTGGTAGGACGTTTACCAAACGTCTCGTTTCACTTGCATTTTCTTTCGTGAAGGTCGTTCTGAGGTGGAATCGAACCACTCTGTTAGGATTTAGAGTCCAACGCGCAAAGCCAACGTAGTGCCTTCTAGAGAGAGCTATAACACCACTTGCCCTTTTTTTGGATATGCTCTTTTTTGAAGATTTCCAGTCACAGGCTAAAAAATTCAGAACAAATTGGAACCATTAACTAGAATTCTCTTTTTATTTTGAATTGCAGTAGTGGACGATACGTCGAACGAGAGATTGGAGAAAGGAGAAGAAATGGAAAAGAAAAAGCAGTAATAATGAGAAACACAACGATTACTGCTCCTTGTGTTTTGTGGTGTAAGCCTGGATGTAATCTTCTGATAATGCCGTACGCTGTTGCTGAAACGCAAGGCCGTGATTGGCCGTGAATCTTGAGTCCGTTTCCGCGATCGACTCAATTCATTCTTTCCGGCTGCGTTGGTGCGTCGCACTGTAATATTACTATGTACTCCCTCCATAGGTTTTCATAGGTTTTTAAGGTACGATGTTATTGATTTTTTAACCAACGCTTAATCATTCGTCTTATTTAAAATTTTTGTGTAAATATAAAAATATGTGTCATGCTTAAAGAACATTTGATGATAAATCAAGTCACAATAAAATACATGATAATTACATATTTTTTTTAATAAATAAATGGTCAAACATATTTTAAAAAATCAATGACGTCGTACATTAAAAAACGGAAGAGTATATTATAGGTCACTGGCCACATACGTCACGGATGGTTTTAGCACTTTAGCTGGCCGGCTTACCTCGATCGATCACGGCATTGTTGACCTTGCGATCACGGCATATATTGGCGGCATAATATGCGTCATAATAATTACAATGAGATAGCAAAAACAAGATCGTTGAGAGATGAGATGCTAAGAGCACTCCCAATGCTTCACGTTATCGAGTGTATGTGTTTACTAGTAAATAAACTTACATGGTGACACTTAGGATAAAAAGCTGACGTGACGATATAGTCGATAAAGCGAGAGAGAGGGAAACCATATCTTGCATGGGAACGGCACATAGCTCAGCTGATAAGCAGCTGCCAGGAGCTAGCAATTAATCGGCTTGGGTTCGAATCCAGGTGATTAATTACCACCTCCCGAAACTAAATTTTGGACATAATTATATTGCTTCTCTCTTTAATAACATTGACACTACGCTCTTCTTAGTAAACGTTTTTTTTTTAAAAAAATATATTGCATCAGATGCTACCAACACCAAGGCACACGAATCAACACATCAAGAAAAAACAAAATAGCATTGAGAGTTGAGGTGGTGTGTATAGCAAAAAAATATAGGCAGATAATCAAATAAGATGGAGAGAAAGATTAGTAGATACATTTATTATTTTGTCCTCCAAGTAAATATATGCATTGGGTAAATAGTTTTTATAGCAATGTCGGTGTGACAATATTAAAAGCATAGATATGATGTGTGATATCTAGCATTGAGAGTGATGTACCCGTTGGCTAAGCTCAAGAGTCAAAATCTGCCTGCTATTTTACATTACCGCTCATGAGCCACAAGCGTATCGTACACAATAATTTAAATGTAAATATATTTATAAAATTATCATGTTCTATATGCAAAAGAATTCAAATAGTAATTTTTGAAATTTGGAAAACCGGTTACAAAAGTAACTAGCAAACATCAGGTAAAGTTTGATAATCAATCGATCACCATTTTTTTACAAAGGGACCGGTATTTTTTTTGAAACCGTATGACGTGGTATGCACAACCTTGATTGGGCTGGCTATACATGCATGCATCGCCCTTAATTTGTTCTTCTAAGAGCATCTTTAACAACTTACCTAAGTTAGACTATCAAAAAATTTATATAGCTAGCTCTTCAACTGATTTGGATAATCAAACTAGGTGTTCACTTCAGCAGTCTCTCTATTAAACATCTCCAAAGTAATAAAGGGACCCATATATAAGCCTCTACTAACTTTTTTTTCTTCCTTCTCTTCTCTCTTCCTCTTCTCTCACTGGGGCGATGACGCCTCATCCCGAGCTCCTCCCTGGCCCTCTTCCTCTACTGTGGCGACTCCGCGCATGCTGCTACTCTGCGGGAGGGAGGTGGTGAAAGGCTCATACGCGCGAGGCGACGACGACGACGGTGGATCCTTCCTCGCTAATCTTGTCCTCCTGGATGGCCGTGCGCACGAGGCAGGCTTGATTGGCAAGCCGTCGAGCTATCATTGTCGAGCATCCCTTCCTCCATAGCTCCTCCCTCGCTGTTGAGCCGCGCCGCCATCGCGTCCTCCCTTCCTCGCTGTCGAGCCGCCCAGGCGGTGGTGCCCTCCTTCACTTGCTCGAACACATAAAGTGCGGGGACAAAGAGAAAAAAATGAACATCTCAGGCATGAGGCTCATGATTGGCAAGCTAGTTTGGATGACCAAGTTTGGCTAGTGAGGAAATGAGTTTTACAAGCCAATTGGCTTGGCAATTCGGATAGAGAGATCGTTGGAGTGAGATTTTTTTTTGTTAGAATTATCAAAATGTCGAAACCTAATTTCGGCAATAATGAAAGGGGTAGCACGTAAATGCCAAACATGATGGGTTATGGGATAAAGGTTTATACAGGTTCAGACTTTTTATAAAGAAGTAATACCCTACTCCTATTTCAAAGATTGTATCCGTCGAGTTTGTATTGATCTGACGATTGAATTGTGTATGCCAAAGAAGTTATATGCCCCATAGCAGGCGTCCGGTCCTCTTTATATAGCTTTAGAGGGTGGATTTACAAGACAGAGACTTAACCCCACATGGTATTGGTCTCCTAATCCTCATCTATAATACTCCCGACTCAGGACTATAAGCCGTTTTTTAATACACAAGAAAACGTAACATTTAAGTCCTAAACCGTTACATAAGCATCATATAAAACTTATCCCCTGTAACTAGTCGGATAGACCAGCCGTGTGAATATATGGTACCCATAATCTTCACACAAGAATTGACATGGAGAATTAATTAGAGCGGCTGTTAGAGGTGCTCCAACCTCTGATGCAACCTCACGGTCGAAGGCTAAGGCGGTGGAGTGACCAGGCGACCATGCATTTGTTCTAGCTTAGCTTAGCCCTGCCTGTGATGAAACTCCACGGCAGGATCGGACAGAGAGTCCGGAAGGTGCTCCGCACAGTCGCGCGCGCTGGGGCGTGGAGTGGAGTGGAGGCCAGCCACAGCCCACAGCCCACCGGCCACAGCCAGCCGCCCAGCCGTGAGCCGTGCCACCGGGCGAAACGCACGCGTAACAACCGCTCCCTGCACTCGTCGACGGCCCGGTGCGCGCGCGTACGGGGGAGGCCGCGTCGGCCGGCGTACGCCGCCGTGCCCGTGCGGTGCGTGCGCGCGTGCGCGCGTGCGCGAGAGAGAGGAGGACCACGTATACTCGATCGATCCACCACCGATCGAGCAGCGCAGCCAGCCATAGTGTGTGGGCGCGGTCCTGTGATTTTCCCACTGATATCTCGCCTCCTTTTCTTTCTTTGGACTTGGCTTTTTGGTGGGTTCGGTTCGGTGTTTCTCCCTGCAGCTGGCAATCTGGCACAAGCACAACGTGCATGTTCCACGGGGAAATATATTTACACATGCTATATATTTAACGAGAAATTAAGGTACACTTGCATACCTCTGATAGCCATCGTATGACCTGATTGATTAAGATGAAAGTAGGCAGAGAAATTTAATGGATGATCATGAGGACAGATAGTAATAAAAAAAACTTATGTGGGTAAATTTTAAACGCCACGAGTGCTTATATTTGTGGATAGTGGAGTAGATTTGATCTCAATTCTCCAAACTCAAATGTGTGTTGTGCCATACTGACAGAGCAAATATCGTAGGAGTGTAGTTTAAAATTTTACCACGTGAAGTTCGACTTCAAATTAATTAGTTAACATGGTCAATTGATCAGGCACCGCCCAGCTTGGCTCTGCCCGATGTCTCATGGGCATGAGCAATGGATTTAAACCTGAAACCTGAAAAGGTACTATAATGAAAAAAAACCCTAAGACAATACTCTACCTTTAATTCTAAGCTTGATCATGCCTCCAAGTTATTTTTTAAAACAAAAGAAGATGATTATTAAATTCCTGGCCTCTGCATCTAAGTATGTACACAACTACAAAGTTTCAGTTAAAATATATATTTTCAATAAGGAACAAAACCCTTTGAGATGAAATATGCAAAGCTTAATAAGGCGTAAAACCCCTTTGAGATGAAAAAATTAAGCAAAACATGCCCTAAATAAAAATAAATAGAGCATGAAGGGAAAAAGAGCTCATTAACCATGAAGTCTATTAGCAGACCGTCATCTGCCTCTGTAACAGTATGAATAAAAAAGTCCTTGACGGTCGACTTTAAAAGTGTGACTTAAATAATAAATACAGTATTTTGGTCTTTCTACGACGTGACATCGTAGATAAAAATAGAACCAACGGATACATGCCATAGCTTACGAGTTTTTCTTTTATACAGAAACATTCCAGCAAAGCCAAATTAACCAAATTAAGACACATGCATCCATGAAAATAAGATTAGTTTAATTTACAACATGTATCCCATTTCACCAGTTGCCAAACATATTATTGGCAAGTGGCAACCCCCAAATTATGAACAGCTATTTGGAGTAACGTTACAAATTCAAGCATCAATTTAAAAAAAGATCCCATCGAGTTCGGTCGGGAGGTCTATATATGGTCAAAATGACTTGTCCGTGCAAATTGTCCGTGCAAAATTTGCTGCGGTCTACATTTCTCTTGTACAGTTCCACTACAGGGATGTTCGATTCCTGACGTACGTATCGCGAATCCAGCTGGACCAGGCAGCAGCAGGGTTTGCCATCCAAATATCCAATGGCAACGCAACAGCTCAACACTTACTAGTCACCAATAGTCACATGCTCATCAGCAGCCTCTGAAAAATCAGAGAGCAAAAAGAAAAAAAAGAAGCTATGAACAAAAACATTCCACTGTGGCTGGCTCCAACAATGGCCCAACTCCGATGGAAAGGTCCTCCTCTCTCATCCACACCCCCTGACCACGAGCTGTTCCATCCCACAAAGTCACCCGTGCTTTTCAGCTAAGCAGCTATCTGCACATACATCGATACACACCAGCACACCCTCACAGGGGTCACAAAACCGATGAATTTTACAAAAATCGGTCGGTTTTCATGAAACCGTCATGTCTCAGTTTGTGAAAATTGATTGGTATTAGTCGATTTTCATACAATGTTGATCGAAAGTTGTCGGTTTTTATCGATTTTTATCAGTTTTCGGTTGAATTTTGGTAAACAAGTGAGAAGCAATTTTTACTTCGAAATCGAAAATTTAGACCTGACCCCCACACACAATGGCGAAATTCCTTGGTCTCTCCACGGCCCCTACTATGTGCATACACCCACCCACACACGACACGATCGATCGGAGCCACGGCCCCTACTATCTGCCAGCTGAAGAGCGATGGCGACGACGAATTCTCCGATTCTGATGAGATCGCGGAGCGGAGCAAGACACTTTTCCGAAGATTTGGTCCGTATCGTCTCTTTTTGGCCGGATCGCCACAGGGTGCTCTTGATTAATCGGAGATCACTCAAGGCTACTAGCTACCTGCAGATCACCGCTCGGGGGATTTGATTATTCGGAGATGATGATACGTCTTTGGACTAATGATCGGCCGTGTTTCTCCGCCTAGCTAGCTTAGCTTCATCAGGTCGCATTTGTCGTGTGTTTTGTGTTATGCGTGCGTAGGCTTGTGATCGATGATCAGCGCGGGCGGTTGGTTTAACTCGTAAGATATACCCTCTTCCTTTCTAAAATATACAATACCGTTGATTTTTCGCATAACATTTGGTTATTTGTTATATTTTTAAAATATATAAATATTATTTATTTTGTTGTGACTTATTTTATTATTAAAAAAATATATTCTTAACTTATATTTTTATATTAAATTTTAAACAAGACAAATGATACGTAAAAATAACGGCGTCGTAGAAAGAGTTTGTCGTTTGCCAGGATCTTTCAGATGACACGCGTTTCAGGCGTGTTAGCCTGTCAGGTATTAACCCCGCATAAGCTCATATCCTGGATGTGTTCAGAGTTGAGAGGGGTACGTACGTAGTACGTTGCACAGATGCACGGTCACAATATTAACAAGTGCAACCTGCAAGGGTATCACGTATGTATAGCTGGTGAGAAGTCAGCATTGCCGCATATAGATACAGTAAACCTCGGAGCTGCACGGCTTGAAACGATCAGATTATCCGCGGTGGAGGCTTCTTCAGAACAACTCTCATTCCCTAGGAGCGAGCTCCACTCGTTCTCTCAAATAATGTGTAGTACTTAATTATGCTCACCTGCTTTTAAATGTATAATGCAATGACTTTTGGATATGACATGTACCGTTTATTTTATTAAAAAATATAGTGTAAATATAAGAATATAAGTTATGCCTAAATTATCTCTAATAAAAAAGTAAGTCAAAAAAATTGATAGTTACCTAGTTTAGTTTTTTTCCTATATAAAACTAAAGCTCTAATGTCATGTTAAAATGTCAACAGGGTTATATGTTTTAAAATAAAGAGAGTAATATTGATACAATATTTATATATTATCCTAGGAAATTCAAAATCTAAAATATATACCTTGAGAAAAAAAAACAATGACAAATATCGGTAGACTGAGTTGTAGATGAATTTTCATCCCTTCAGAGGATATCACATCGTTTCTTGCATGTCATCTAAATAGTTATAAAAAAGTTTTAAAAATTAAGTATATATATTAATATAAAACATATCACTCCATAAACATGCAAGACCAAATTCAACTTCTACAAGTTACAACGAAAAAAATAAATTAAATTAAAAATATTAATGTACATTCATAGTTATATTTGTTATAATTTGTAGAAGTTGAATTTGAACTTGTATGGTTGTGGAGTGATATGTTTCACATTAATCTATCTTGTCAATTTTTTTTAAATTTTTTAATGATTATTTAGATGACATATAAAAAATGAGAAGATATCTCTTGAGGGATGAAAACAATTTTCCGACTGATTTTATACTTGAAATATGGTGCGGCGACTATCTTTATTACAACCATCTTCAAACTTTCACAATCATTAATTAAGTATCGAATAATAACAGCCGATCGAGCTATGATGTTCCGCATCTTTGCCGCTTACCCATAGGAGATATGAGAACCGTTCTAGATTTGGCATTTTTTTACGCGATGTTTGTAAGGAGTCACTAACTAGCGCGAGCACGTGATGGCGGAATCTATGCCTTCTGATCTTAATTTGCTGGGGACAATAAAAGCACATGGACTTTTCAGCAACTTGGGGAATACTAATAAAGTGTCAAGAAATGATTTTTTGTACGGCTAACAGCCCAACACTTTGTTCTTCGGATGATTTGTTTCACGATTCGAAAAATTCATTTTTAGAAGAATTCTTCTAGTATATTACTTAGAGCACTTGTTAAGTTATGTATTAAAACATTTCTTTTATTTCTATAATCAAATAGATAATTCGTAACTTTTGTTTCAAACTAAGCCTCACTCACTCATTCACTGAGCAACTGGGCTCTCTCACCATGCCGTGCAACCCTGTAAGCTTGCCGTGCAAAGATGCCATCTTTTTTAGCAGGAGCACAGGCACAGCACGCAGAGAGAACCAGGAGGCATCTCATCTCAGCATATATGGGCATCTAGCAAACCTAGCTAGCTACCAGATTAGTGGCTAACCATCCAGCTTCCTGTTAGGTCTCTCCACCATATGTCACACATCAAATCTACACATATCAAAAGATACCTCCATTTTCTTATCATTATACAAAATTGGCATGCAAATGTGTTTGAGCTGTCACTGTGCGGATTGCATATTTGCGTTGCCGTAGCAATACTGCAATAGCCCCCTCCTTTCGTTGACATTCCTACTAGCCACTAGGATAGTTACTCTAGGTCGTTAAGAGATGTTAGGTCTATCAAGAAAGTATTTCTATCCATTGGAGGAGCTAATTAGCTCTCGCTTTTCTTAGTTGGTGTCGCTGTCAACGCCTGAAAGGAGGAGAAGTAGTAAACGCATTCCACTAGTTTTCAGTATGTATTGACTTTTTAGGTGTGGGAGGTAGCTAGATTACTTGCCGTGTTGCGATGGTTCAAGCTGTTAAACACTACTCATGGATGATAAATAACTCAATAATTCACCGTTTACAGACAAACGTAAAAAATTCTTGGTCAGAAAACAGATTCTTTTATCTGAACCTTCCTCCTTCAGCCTACTCGACCAGATAACATTATTCGTTACCTGAAAGTCTTCACCTTTTCTGCTCCAGTTTACATAAACATCACACAAAAACAGGTGCCTGCCCAACAGTCTGATCGGTTTTGTCAACACCGATTGCACAGGAAACACCTAAACAAATCACTAATCCAGACCATGATGCGTTTTCCTCCGAATTGCGTATCATCTGCATGCATGATGCATGTCCATCGATCCATACGTCTTTTCACCCTCCTCCCAACTAACACGAGTGGTCAGCACCATGGATGGATCGACCTCGAAATTCCGATATGAAAAGCAGCGAGAGATACGACGAGACGACATGGAGGGTAGGCCCGGCCGCACTATCTTCTTCTCTGCTCCTTTCGGCAATTCACAAGAGCAGAAGCGATCGAGGCAGCCTCTGACAGTATGTGCTGCTGCTGCTGCTGCTCATGTAGCAGAATTAATTAAGGGGTTAATTGCTGGGGTAATCACGATCGGATGCAGCAGCAGCAGCCTATAAATAAAGCCTCCAGCTCACAGGTCTCAACTTGCCATCTACCACCTATCTAGACAGCAACAAGAAGCAGAGAGAGAGGTAGAGAGACTTAGAGATCGAGCAAATGGATGTGGAGAGCCGCGCGTCGTCGTCGTCGCCTCCGGATGTCGCCGCCGTCGATTGGCGCGGCCGGCCCTGCGAGCCGCGCCGCCACGGCGGCATGCGCGCCGCCGTCTTCGTGCTAGGTGAGTGCTTGATCGCTTGAGCTAGGACCAAATGCTCTTGATCATGGCCAGCGCGCGTGGCATTGAAAATGGACGGCGCCGGCGCGTGCAGGGATCCAGGCGTTCGAGATCATGGCGATCGCGGCGGTGGGGAACAACCTGATCACGTACGTGTTCGGGGAGATGCACTTCCCGCTGTCGCAGGCGGCCAACGTGGTGACCAACTTCGTCGGCACCATCTTCCTCCTCTCCCTCCTCGGCGGCTTCCTCTCCGACTCCTACCTCGGCTGCTTCTGGACCATGCTCATCTTTGGCTTCGTCGAGCTATCGGTACATCCACCCTCATCCACCCATGCATCTATCCAAGTCTCGTGCATGCAACCAAACAGTCCGTCATTAGAAAATAAAATGTTATTTTTTTAAGCTGACGAGGAAAGACGGATAATCTGATCATGTTCTCGGGTTGAGAGAGTTCAGAGTCGTTAAGAAAAAATTAATTTTTTTAGCTGATAAGGAAAGACGGACAATTTGTTCGTGATCTGGAGGTGAGACATTGATGGATGATGTTTTGTGCGTGCTGCACCGAGAAAGGAAATGGAATTATGGAATGCACAGTTACTTTTCTTTTGTTGTTGACCGTTGTTTTCACGTAAAGAGAGAGGCGATTAACATGGATGGATGGGCCTGAAAAAGGTGCCAATCACCACGCATGGACCAGGGATTTTGTTCCCGATTGCATAAATGTTTTCGGGACCAGGTTGAATTCAACGATGACTCGGCCCACTCTACACGCGGCTTGCAATTAGCAGAGCAAATTGCTCTTTTTATCCCTTTTATTGTAAAGCAAACTGATAGATTTGCAGGAGCATCAGACTTGCTACAGGGAATAGGCACTTGGAAACAACTGGCCCAGACAGAGCTGTACTACCTGTACTAAGCAATGGACACCTTAGCCACTTTTTGTAGTGTTCCTACAACTTGTGTAATTCACCCAAAATAGTATTTTCTGAATATATCGAGGTTTAACTTCAAGAATCCTAACCGCATTTGAATGATATTTCCTTCACAAATAAACAAAAATCCATCTTCGGTTGCAGTTTCAGAGTTAACAACAACTTTGCAAATGATTTTTAACTAGTCTGTTTTTTCGTATGCAGGGTTTCATACTGCTGTCAGTGCAAGCTCACCTGCCGCAGCTGAAGCCGCCGCCGTGCAGCATGGCGTCCATGGACGGCGGCTGCGAGCAGGCCAAGGGCATCAAGGCGAGCATCTTCTTCGCCGCGCTCTACCTGGTGGCGCTCGGCAGCGGCTGCCTCAAGCCCAACATGATAGCGCACGGCGCCGACCAGTTCGCGGCCGGCGGCGGCGGCGCGGCGGACAATGCCAAGAGGCTCTCGACCTACTTCAACTCGGCCTACTTCAGCTTCTGCGCCGGCGAGCTCGTCGCACTGACGGCGCTGGTCTGGGTGCAGACGCACTCCGGGATGGACGTCGGATTCGGCATCTCCGCAGCCGCCATGGCGGCCGGGCTCGTCAGCCTCGTGTCCGGCGCCGCCTTCTACCGGAACAAGCCTCCTCAGGGCAGCATCTTCACGCCTATTGCAAGGGTAGGAATAATTGACACACTTTTATGATATGATAATACCATTAATTTTGAAACCTTGATTAAATCAACAATGAGTTACTAAAAGATTAATATGCTTTCAGTTTGAAGTGTAATACAACCAATACAGTATTTATTTGCAAAAACATACTAATATAGTTATATTTACATAATCTCGTTGTTGCATCTAATGATGCAGAGGCCCGGTGCAATATTCTTCGATAATCTTCAAATAAAGTAATGATAGGATGATACCATTCTACAACCGTAAAATAGCCGAGATATGTATTAGCCAAAAAAAAACTGCATATTCGTTGCCAAGTTGATTTTTAAGGTCGAACAGTCAGACTGTCAGCTACTGAACTAGGTAGCCAAATGTTTTCAGACATAGTTGCCCAATTATCTTAGCAACATGATTAAGTTAAAGATTACAGGCGAGGTGGTTTACCTGCAACCGTACAATCTCGCCGCATTCTAAAAACTGACAGAGCATGGACTGTTGTGTTAGTGGCGAGCCCATCGCCAATTACGTTAAACAAGGCCAGTAGTAGCGGGAGTTCCAAGAAACTGCAGTTTGTCATTTGCATGAAACTTTCTGTCATGATCATTGATATGGTCACGCATTATTATAGTCGCAACCGTGTAATTAGATAAGATATAGCTTGAACTAGTAGGTAGATGTCTTTTTGTCACCATTCAGAGTTCTTCAGAGTCAGAGTGTCTCTACATGCATTATGGTCGTCAGTTTTGTCATATTCTGCAGTTCAATGGTTTGAAACCAGATCATGGACAAAGAAGTTTTCGCATCTGCTCGTCGATCAGATCTAGTAGGATACTATGAACTGATGTGCCATCTGTAGGTTTTGTCTGAGAGGCTGTTTAAAATGTTCTTATGATTAATTGACTGTTGGCCTGTCAGTTCAGTGCAGCAATGGTTTTTGATCCTAGCGATGATGACAGAACTGTCTGCGGATTATTTAAACTGTCACATGATCAATCATCAATATAAGCAGTTGCATTATTTTAGCATGGGTTCAAGATGACGAGCTTTCTTTATGCAAGTTATAACAATATTTTTTTCTCATGTCAAATTAACATCATATTTTTTAAAAGAAAGATAGCATAATTAAGCTAGTCATACAACGCTCATTTCATGAATTTTTGCAAAATGGTTTATGCTTGAAGAATACTTTTAGCTTCAATGCTTGAAGAATACTATGCAAAATGGTTCATTTCGACACAAATGTTTTTTTTAAAAATAATTCTTACATCTTAGTTTACTATCAATCCTGACAATACTGATACTGGTCGTGTAGGTGTTTGTTGCCGCCTACACCAAGAGGAAGCAAATCTGCCCTTCCAGCTCCTCCGATCCTGTCAATGCCGGCGTTTGCGAGCCGGCACACCACGCCGGCGGCAACTTCCGCCACGCCAGCAAATTCAGGTGAGCTCCTCGTCCCAGCCGGCGCCGGCGGTGCCGTCATGCACGTTGCTGCGTGTGTGACCGACTGATGATCTGTGACGAAAATGGTCGCAGGTTCTTGGACAAGGCGTGCATCAGGGCGGCGCAGCAGGGGCCGAACACGAAGCCGGAGAGCCCGTGGCGGCTGTGCACGGTGGCCGAGGTGCAGCAGGCCAAGACGCTCCTCGCCGTGACGCCCATCTTCGCGTGCACCATCGTCTTCAACACCGTGCTCGCGCAGCTGCAGACGTTCTCGGTGCAGCAGGGGAGCGCCATGGACACCTCGCTCGGCGGCGGCTCCGGCTCCTCGTTCCGCATCCCGCCGGCGTCGCTGCAGGCCATCCCCTACGCCATGCTGCTGGCGCTCGTCCCGGCGTACGAGCTCCTCCTCGTCCCGCTCATGAAGCGTGTCACGGGGACGCGGTCCGGGATCACCCCGCTCCAGCGGATCGGCGTCGGGCTCTGCACCGTGTCGCTCTCCATGGTCGCCGCCGCCACCGTGGAGCGCAGGCGCCGCGACCTGTCCCTGTCCGCCGCCGGCGCGCCGCGGATGTCCGTGCTGTGGATCGTGCCGCAGTTCCTCGTGTTCGGCGTGTCGGAGATGTTCACCGCCGTGGGGCTCATCGAGTTCTTCTACAAGCAGGCGCGCGGCGCCGGCATGCAGTCCTTCCTCACGGCGCTCACCTACTGCTCCTACGCCTTCGGCTTCTACCTCAGCTCGTTGCTCGTGTCGCTGGTGAACAGGGTCACGGCGAGCCACGGCCATGGCGGATGGCTCGGCGACAACGACCTGGACAAGGACAGGCTGGACCTCTTCTACTGGATGCTCGCCGTGCTCAGCGTGATCAACTTCTTCTGCTACCTGCTCTGCGCGAGGTGGTACAACTCCGGCGCCGACGGCTGCGACGCCGCCTCTGCTCAGTTCGCAGCAGAAGGTGACGGCAAGGAGATCATCTGAAGAAAAACCATAGAATTCTATGCGACTGAAAACTGTATATGCTTATAGCTGTTTGTATACATGCACGAGAAATAGTGGCAAGAAATGAAGAAAATCAGTAATGCTAGGTTAAAATTAAGGCTCTACTTTGATAAGGAATAGGAAGTACATTATGCTTGCTTTGGAGCCAAACGTAGTAGGAGTAGTGCTACATACTAGTATTTAGAAACTTAATTCGAGCATTAAGCATGCAGTGAAATGATGAATTAAGACTTATAAGAAAAATATTTGAGCTCTTTAAGGAGAGTGAAACCAACAATTTCAGAGTTTTCATGTTCAGCATGCAACAGGAGCAAATTCATTCAGATTAACGAAGCATGCAAGATACCGCACAATTCATGGGTGGCAACTTCTCAAAGAACAAAATGCATCCAAGAGGGGTTGGAAAAAAAAGTTCCAACAAGTGCCAACTTTGTGATGAAGCTGAAACTGTTGAACATTTGTTTCTACATTGTCCCCTTGCTAGATATGTTTGGAATGTAGTAACTATAGTGTGCTTTTAATCTGAAAGAAATTCAAAATATTAATCACTTGTTAGGTTCCTGGGAAGACAACTTTAATAAAGAAAACAAAACATTAAGTGATGCTTGGGGTGGTTGCTGTTATTAGGGCAATTTGGAAACTAAGAAACAAAGCTTGTTTTCAAAACGAGTTGCTAAATGATCCCACTGAGCTGATACATTTTGTTTGATCCTTGCTTTTTTTTTTTGTCGGGGTTTGCTGTAGAAATCCAAGGAAAACCAAAAGTGGTTGTTGTGGGGAATACATCTGCTAAAGCGAGTGGCTGCTGAAGTGTATAACTCAAAATTTGGCTGGCAGAAGAAGACTGGATGGATAACATGAAGACTGAAGCCTGCGGTGTTCTTTTATGTTAGCCAAGTATTCAGATTCCTGTTCCACAAAAAAAACATACATTTAATTAGTGATAAGCAAGAAAAAGATCATACAATGAATATAAACCATTAGGGTTGAGTTCTTTTGCTTGAGTTTTCAACTCACCCTACTCATTTTCCGCGCGTACGTTTTTTAAACTGCTAAACGGTGTGTTTTTTTGCAAAAAGTTTTTATATAAAAGTTGCTTAAAAAATCAAATTAATCTATTTTTCAAAAAAAAGCTAATACTTAATTAATCACGTGCTAATGGACTGTTTCGTTTTTCGTGCTTGGAGCGTCTTCCCAACCCAGTCCAACGAACACACCCCGTTCGAACCATGATAGGGTTCTTCTAGGATTTTTTTGGTTCCTGATTGCATTATGAGTAGCAACTTAGAACAAATCTTGTTACAAAAAATATCCATGTCCACTAGTCTTCAAGAATTATTTGTTGACACCAAACTGGCCATAGTGATAAGCAAGGAAAAGATCATACAAGGAATATAGGAAGATCATTAGGTGTTTGAACCATGATAGGATTCTTCTAGGATGTTTTTTGTTCCCAATTGCATCATGAGTAGCAGCCTAGAACAAATCTCATTACAAAAAATATCCATGCCCACTAGTCTTCAATAATTATTTGTTGACACCAAACTGGCCATTCTTTATTTTTTTTACCTGGAAATTGTCATCATCTGTTTTGTCATATTGATTACATTCTGCCTCTGTTTATTTTATCCTTGTTGATTCTTCAAACAGGTAATTGGTGCATCTAGAATAATGATTTTACCAATTCTGCAAAATATTGGTACTATGCTCAAACATGTACTATGTTCTATAATTGTGTCAGAATTTATATCTTTGTTACAAGTACTAAAGGAATGTAAATTGCTAGGAACTTTAGCACCTGCCCGCCTCCCCGGTCACGTGCGTCGCACGTGCCGAGGAGAGGCAGCGCCCCCCTTCTCTCTCCCTCGCACCGTCTCCTTCCTCGCTCTCTCTTGCCGCGCTGCTCCACCGCTCCCGCTGATTCGAATTTCGCCGCAGCCCATCGTCTCCCGCGCCCGCATGCCTCGTGCCCGACCGGCAAGGACACGCCTTGGTCATTCCGTTTGCGCCGACGACCGGCTTGCCCCCGCTCGGCGCCAAATCAGCCTCCTCCGCTTTTGCCGACATTGCCGACGTCACCGTGGTACCGCCGCAAGCCGCCAACGCCGCTTCTGTGTCCCACCGCCCCACCTTGACCGTGTCCATGATTCCTTCTCCTAGAAGCCGCTCCTCCTCGCCTATAAACGCCGGCACCTATAAATTCCCATCTTGAGCTCCTCATTCCCCGCCATTGTCTCGAGCTTCTCGGAACAAAGCCGGTCGCCATTGTCTTCTTCCTTCTCGGCCGCGCTGCCTTGGCGTCGTGCCGCCCCCACCATCGGGTCAGCCTCGTCGCAACTCCGTCCGCGCCACCCAGCCCCGTCCCCGTGGTTTCGGATGGCGCGCCGGACTCATAATCCTTCCCCAAAACCCGGCTGTTCTCTCCCGTTGGTTTCCCTCTCACCACCGCGGCCGATGACGCCGTTCTCACCGTCGGTAAGTCCCCACCCGATCCTCCTTTCTAGTCCACCTAGGGACCCCCTTTCAATCTCCCATGGGTCGCGCCCTGGCCGCCGGCCTCGATGTCTCTCTCCTCGCCGTCGTCCTGCCACCGTCGCCGCCATGCACAACCATGCGCCGCCACCGGTCGGTCTCGCGTCAAGTTCGCTCGCCCTCGCCCTCCCGGAGACCTCCTCAACCTCCCCAAACACCACCGTGGCCATCGACCTCTCTCTTCTTTCCTCCCGCCGTCGTTCTGCTTCTGCTTCTGCCGCCACCGCACATGGCCGTGCGCCGCCGCCACCTCACTATTTACCATGAACGCATCCATGAATCCATGATGACTACTTAGCAACATCAATAACCTGGGAGTTGTAAGTTCTTACCTGGAGTATCAATCACACTGATAGCACGGGCCGCACATCCATCCTGTTTCCTGAAACACGGCGCAACGCGATCGATCGAACTCTTCATCTCCAAGGATGCTGTTCACGGTTGCGCTCTTCCCGGAGCCGACCTTCAATTCCCGACGAGAACGAGAATGACGTCATTGGCAAGTGCTGCGCCGGCCGGCGGCCAGCTCCCGGTCGTCGTCGACGACGCGGTTCTCGCCGCCCTCACCATCGCCGGCCATCCGAATCGAGCTGAGAGATCACCGGAGTACGTAGATGAAAGAAAACTTTGAGCGTACAAGGAAATCTTGGAGAAGCGAGGAAGGTGAAGCTACGTGGAGCGGTGGAGGATTGCGGCGAAACTAATAAAATAAGCGGGGAGATTGCCTCGGAAGCCGGAGATTGGAATCCCGAACGGGGAAGAGATCTGCGTCGCGGATTCACCTGCACTTCCCGTCGGATTCGCCGCTGCTTCGTGTTCTCCCTGGTGGGCCTAGCTTAGCTAAGCTAGGCCCACCAGGGTCTATTTTGGCCCAGGTCTTCACGTCTCTGACTCCCCCCCTTGATCTCGTCATCAATCAAGAAATAAAAATGGAAGAGATTTTTCTGCAGTGGAACGACAACGTATTACACATAAGAGATTTTTTTTTTTGAGATGGCAGTTATTAAAAGAGGGCGAAATCAACCGGAGCAGAGTTGTTCAGATAAACGGAGCATGCAAGGTACAGCAGAAAATCATGGGTGGCAACTTCTCAAAGGCACAAAATGCATCAAACAGGAACTTCAAAGTCTTCAGTAGCAGCAGGCAAAATTCATCCGGTTAACAACAGTGCTCCAAGGGGCGAACTTTCCCAACAGAAGATCGACGAATTAAAGAATGACGCAACTCTTCTCTTCTCTTTGTTTCTTCTCCCTTTCTTCCCTATCCTTCTCCATCTTCTCTTTAAGCTCTCGCAACTCGGCTTGTGTTTGTTTCTCCTATTCTCTAAATTTCTTGTTTTCTTCTCGAGCAAGGTTACTCTCCTGTTGAGCCTTCTCTAGGCTCTCCCTCAGCCTCCAGATGTCCTCTTCTGATCTTAGGATCGCCTTCGTCATCTCATTCTGTATATCCAGTCTTGCCTCCTGTTCTTATAGAAGCTGTTGTTCTAGCCTAAGAACTGTGCTGTTTAGCTTTTCTTCTACCTATAAATCATATGTAGAAGCAGATCAGGTATTTAAACGATAGGAATAATAGTAGCTGATAATAACTGAACTATTACATAAGCACAAAAATGGAGTTAGGATAATTAGGAGACCCACAGTTTCAGTCTTCAATAATTTAGATTGTATTTGTCAGAAAAAGATAACATGACTCAAAAGTTACTGTTTGCTGGTCCCCTAAGACACCAAATATTTTGCTGACAAAGTATATTTTCGGTATCTGTAGTAAGCTAGCTTAGCAAATGATATGCAAAGTTTCACAAAATTGCCGGCTAAAAAATGTTGTGCCACAACTCGGTAGACAAACATATTTACACGTTTACTAATTATAAGACTTATGCACTACCAATGCCTTACCATCTTGGTTATAAGTGAAATGTATTTACAGTCGACCTCTTCCCTTGAGGAATACAGCTCAGAATCGACACCTTTCTGTCTATGATGCACCTCCTAAAAAACAAAACGTGTGAATTTTACATATCAAAAGGTAATTTATTAGAAGCTAGAAGCACCTTAATCTGAGAGAACAACTGATTTGAAAATGGTTTCCCATGATTGCTTGATACAACAAAGTCCACTGCATCAAACAATTTTTTCAGTTCCGCCTTGCGGTTCTGAGTATTACTTGTCTTATTCTTGAAAAGAACCGCCCTATTTTCAAACAACTTGAGAACGTCCTGTAAGCAAAGCATGCTCAAATGTAAGCCACAAGCAAGTGAAGCAACCCAACAACGAACACATCAAATGAAGAGAAATTTCAGTCCTTGAAAAAAATACATGTAGGTACCTAGGTATTAAGTTTTACACTAGAAAATACCTTATCCTTACTTTATCAAGAATGGTAAAATTACCCTCAAATGAAAATGTACAAACACGCTGCAAGTGATACAGTTTGACAAACATGGAGTATACCTTAAGATATCGAGGGGCACTGTGAGATAGCATGTTTTTCCAACTGGTCTCCCCACCTACTTCATCTCCGCGTGTGAAAACCAAGATCATGTGGTCAAGGATTTTATCGCCGAAAAACAATTTCAGAGACTCGATTGTGTTCTCATCTTCGAAGGAAAAGCGAGATGTAGCTGAAAAAACCATGAGCATGGCATGTATCCCATCTTTGGCCATGTCCGTACGCTTGACCATCTCTTTACGCACATCTTCCGTCTTAATGTCCATGTCAAATAAACCTATCTCCGAGAAAAGGAGCAAGGCAGGTCTTCAGAATTAAACCATCAAGTTGGACCTAATTTGTTTCAGATAATGCGCTAGCTGGCCTTAATTTGTACATATACAAAACAAAAGCAGGAAAATTACCAAAATAATAAGCAGAGCAGTCTGCGCCTAAGCAAATAAGCAAATAAAGATTTTATTTTCGATAATGGTATATCATTCTTCCGGCCTAATTAGATCCAAGACATTTCTTGATTATACGGGGTTGGATCATAATGCGCTCTAGCTATTTAGCATTGGTTGGGCTTCTGGTATAGATTAAGGATGATAGATCTTCTGGCAATCTCAAATGTTTTGGACCGCAAGATCCCATGGACTAGCAACATGTCAACATCAGTAATTTTGTGGCTCTTATTTGTTACCTGGAGTGTCAATGACATTGATAGTGCGGATCAAACCGCCATCACGAACCGTGGACCGTGGTGCTCCTCTTCTGGCAGGTTTGTGTGACACCGACATAGGAGTACTTCGACGCGAACGCTTTGTTTCCAAGGATGCTGTTCGCCGTCGCGCTCTTCCCGGAGCCGACCTTCCCGACGAGAACGAGAGTGACGTCGGCAAGCGCGGCGCCGGCGGCCACGCCGCCGCCGCCCATGATGGAACCGAGAGATGAGAGATCACCGGAGTAGCTGAAAGAAAACTTGGAATTTTTGAGTTGGGGAAGCGAGGAAGGTGAAGGTGAATGGAGGAGGACGTGATTAATATAAGAAGATTTGCCTCGGAAGCTGGAGAGTGGAATCCCAAACGGCGAAGAGATTTAACATCGCGGAGCTCACCCTGCGCTTCACCTGTTCGTCGGCTTGCCGCCGCTTCGTGTTCCTCTTGGTGGGCTTAAAATCTAGATAAGCCCAAGCCCAGTTCGGCCCAGGCCTTTCACTGGTGAGACCGGAAGCCCTGAAACCCGAAGCCTCGTCTCCGCCGCGCGTGCATGGCCGATCGAACGACGACGGCGACGACGACGATGATTCCGGCGGCCTCCTCCGCCTCCTCATCGAGGAAGAGCGCTCGGGTCTCCACCATCGGCGGCGGCGGCGGAGGCGAAGGACAGCTGGGGGAGCTCCCAGACGAGCTCCTCCACAGCATCCTCTCCTGGCTCTCACGACGAGGCAGGCGGTGCAGACGAGCGCACTGTCGCGGCGGTGGCGCGACCAATGGCGCTCCACGCCATGCGTCGACGTCGACGACCGGGATTTCGAGCGGCGGCGGGTCCCCTACGACGGCCGCAACGCGTGGGAGAGGCTCGAGGACTTCGCCGCCAACCTGCTCATGTAGTCATGTTCCACGCCGCCCCGGTGCTCGACGCGTTCCGCCTGCGCGTCGGATCAGCCTACTACCGCCGCCCGGACGTCGACAGGTGGGTTCGCCGCGGGGTCAGTCACCGCTCCGCCGCGCTCGACATCACCGTCGGCAACCACTGCTTCACGTACGCGTACTTCCCGCTCCCTCGCCTCGGGCCCTCGACCTGGCCTCCCGCCTGAGAACGCTGCACCTCGCCGGCGTCGTCCTGGAACCATCCTTCGCCGACGACGTCCGGTCCGGCTGCCCCGTCCTGAAGGACATGGAGCTCCAGCGGTGCAAGTGCAGGTTCTACGAGCTCGCCTCCGCGACGCTGCGGAGCTTGGCCATGGAGTCTTGCGGTTGGGCCTGCAAAGACAGGAACGTCTCCGTCATGGCTCCTCTGCTCGCTTCTCTTCGCCTGAGCATCGGCAATGGCGAATGCCAGGGTTTCGTTTTCGAGAGCGAAGAGTCCATCTCCCAGGTGTCGATCTGCAGAACTTTCGACGTAATCAATCTGTTCAATTTCCTCCGCATGATGCCCAACGTCGCAACTCTCAACCTGTCGGAATTTCGTCTAACTGAGCGTGCCCTTCCTTACTCTTTGTTTGTTACTTCCTCTATTTCACATGTTTTGTTTTTCATCTTAGTCAAACTTTTCTAAACTTAACTAAGGTCCCGTTTGTTTGCTCAGTTTGGAGGAGCTTTTCAGCCACACGCGAAACAAAAAAACTCATTAACATATGATTAATTAGGTATTTAACTATTATAAACTTAAAAATGAGTTTATTTGATTTTTTAAATAAACTTTTATATAAAAAGTTCTTGTAAAAAACGTACCATTTAACCGTTTGAAAAACATGCTAATGAAAAAAGTTAGTTATAATTTGGAGTTGAAGAAAAGATGGAGCCCTAAATTTATTAAAAATAAAATAAAATCTACCATGCCAAATTACCTTCATTAAATCCACCATTAAATATGTTTGTTTGGTGTCAAAAACGTTGTTACATTTTTTATGAGCTTGATCAAATTTGAAAAACTTCAATTTCAGACAAACCAAAACATCTTATATTCGAAAACGAGACAAACCAAAACATCTTGCATTGTGAAACGGAGGGGGTAGAATACTAAATGATCACTTTGAATTCGATCTTGTATGTGTATACATATGATCAGTTCATCCAGCTAAACAAGGTCTTGTCACGAGCTCCGGGGAGTGAACGGATTGGATACGAATGGAAAGTCGGAGGACGTGGCTTGGGAGGCTTAGGTGCCCGGCCCCTCGTGATGCTGACATCAGAGAAAGAGATAAGATAATAGAGAAAAAGAGATGAGATTGTGTAGCGCCCGTTCCGTCGTGGCATTAGCAGGAAAACCTATTTGATAAAAATCCTATTTGTGAAAATTTGTTCTTCGTTCGTGCTTCGCGTGTGTGCTAAGGTCTCGTCTCCCTCTCTCTGCTCCCTGTTCTAATACTGGAAAAAAAGTCCCAATTCGAAATTCAAATCCAAACTCCAAATCCTTCCAAATCAATTTCTTTGAGAAAGTCTAGATTTTGTCCCTCAGTTCTTCTTGGGCCATCCCTTCTCGGCCGGTCCGTTTGCGCCTCCTTCTTCCCTCGGCCCTTCCCTCTCTCCTTGGGCTGCCTTTCCCTCGGCCAGCCGTCTCTGTCGTTCCCTCCGTTCTCTCCCTCTTGGGCCGCGCCGGCCCGCCCCCGGGCACGTGCGGGGCACGTGCCGCGGTAGAGCCCGGCCGCGCACGCGCCTCCTTCCTCTCTCCCTCACGCGCGCGCTGCTTTCTCTTCTCTCTCTCTCTCTCTCCTGCAGCGCCGCCATGAATCCTCACGCCGCGCCCCTCCAAGCCGGGGCGCGAAGCTCGCTCTCCCGCCCGTGCCGCCCCAAAGTGGCAAAGTCCACCCCTCCTTTTCTCCTCCCTCATTCCCCTTTTCCTCTTATCGGCCCGACGGGTCTGCCGCCGCTCGGGTGTCACGCCGGCAACCACGCGTTTGCTCGCGAGACCGCGCCCGCGTTCCTTCTCCTCGAAGCCAAAGGCCGGAGCCACAATAAAGTCGTGCCTCTCCCCGTTCGGCCACTCCCCCTTCCTCCACCAAAGCCGTCGCCGCCGTTCCGCCGTCGTGCCATTGCCATCGCCTTTGCCATCCGCCGCCAGTGCTCGTGGACGTGAGACGCGGACTCCGGGCGCTCGCTTCCTCCCCTTCCTCGGCCTGAGGCCGAGACGATCACGTCTCGTGTCGCCGGCCGCTCTTCATGGCGACCGCCTCCTGCGGTAAAACCCCTCCGCCCCTCTCCTTTATCTCTCTCTCTTTCTCTAGGTAGAGTAGTTCAACCACCGCTCTCCCATGTTAGTAGGTGCGGTAGAGCCACCATTTAGCGCCGCCGCGACCATCTTCACTCGCCGCTACACCGTTGGCCGAGCTCCACGCGCCGTCGCCCACGCTCTCCGGTGCCGCTCCGCCCCTCCCGACGCTTGGGACGAGTTTGTGGACTCGAGTAGGTGCTCCTCCTCCAAGGAATCGGCCCCTAACCACTCCGGCGAGTTTTCCCTCTTTCGCCGCCGGCGACGTGCGCCGTCGCGATTCATCGTCGCCATTCGTCCTCCGGCGAATCCGAACCATTGGCTCGCCTCCTCGTGCGTCGCTCTCCACTCCGGTGCTCTCCCCCTTGTTGGACCCACCTTGCACCGTCCCGGAGCCCGTCGTCGCCGCCCGCCGTCGAATGCCGTTGCTGTCGTCTTCCTCCTCTCGTCGTCCACCGTGGCTACCACGTCGTCTCCCCTCTCTCTCGCTAGGTGCGTGCGGTCCATTGGAGCCATGAGGCTGTGCGTGGGTCCGCCACGCGCGCTTCCACTCGGCGCACGCGCCCGCACTGAGTCCACCCAACCCTAGCGCCAACTCCCTCCGTGCACCTAGTCCTCGTCAGCCAAGTCACCGACAGGCGGGCCCCGCTTGGGACCCCGCACGGTGGACCACGGTCCATCAATCCGCTCTCTCAAGCCGCGTCCGCGTGGACCTCGCCATGATCCAGCCCACCCTCGGCCTCTATCCTCGCAGCCGCGTCGTCGCGTGGGCTGCGCCTCGTCAGCCAACCCGTCGGAATCTCCCCACGCTGCAACCCCCATGGGCCGTCTTCCCCGCGCGCCGGCCCGCTTCGCTCGCCCGCACTCGCGCCAGCTCTCTGGGCCGCGCCTCGCAATCGGCCCAGTTGCCCCCGCGCGCGCCTCGTTCGGCCATGGGCTGCCCTTGTGCGCGCTACGGCCTGCGTTGCGCAACCGCGTCCGTTCTTTGCATTGGGCCACACCTAGCCGCCCAAAACAAAGTCCAATTTGTGTTCCTCCTCCATTTCTTTTTCCGAATGATTTAATAATTCTTTTTCCTTTAGCTAGAAAATCAATTAATCTTACGAAAATCCATATCTCTCAATCCGTTCGTCCGATTGACTCCATTCAACTTTCAAAATTCCTCAAAAATTGAGATTTATCTAATGACATAATTAGTGGTCATTAATAGGGCTTCCTTTTTGACCGTTGTGTTGAGTCGCCTCATTTCGCATGTAGCTTTGGAGCCAGAAGACTTGCAGTGCGTGGATTTCGAGGAGGAAGCTCAAGACCTTGAGCAAGGCAAGTCACCGTTGATCAATTGAACCCATAATTTGAAACTAAGTATTTCATTTCTCAAATTATGCATTCCCTAGGTTACACATGGCAAATTGGCCGCGGTTTGCAATATAGCCGATAGCCTGACCTACTTGTTGCATTTGACCTTCTTGATTATTGAATGACCTAAACATTCCTTGTCGCCTGTTATGTTAAGCCTTGATATTCGTACCAAAGGTACGAGTACTGTGGCACTCCTCAAAGTTTAAAATGATCAACAGGGTAAAACTTAAGTTTGCAAAATCTTTGGAAAACCCGACACCTGGGTCGGTGCCTTGAAAATAAAATGAGTTTTCAAAACTCGCGATGCGGGAGACGTACTGGAGGTATGGTTTTCCCGTACTCGCCTTAAGGACCGATTCCTTGAAAATTACATCCGAGCATATAACAAGTGTGACCACATGGGTGAATGGGACACCCCTAGCCGAGTAATTAACTAGGCCAGGGAAATCTTGATGCCAAGGGACAAGTGGATTCGCCGGGGTGGTGTCGGAGAGGACCCCTGGGCTTCCTGGCACAGTATGGTCTGGGACCTAACCTGGTGTTGGTCCGTGGGACCCCTCCCGTTGGCATAAGGTGACCCTGAGTCGGCTTTCGAAATGCCTTGTCGTGAAAACCTCAAAGTCACCAGACGTGACTGTTCTGCATGGGCTGGGTGACCCGGGTTAGTAATGTCGTGTGGGTAAAGTGTACCCCCTCTGCAGAGGTTAACATACTGTTTCAGCCGTGCCCACGGTCATGGGCGGATGTGAGGTGATTCCTTAGCATAGATTTGTTTGAATACTGCTTTTTGAACTGTTGTTGGTGTAAGGAAATCCTTTCAAATGTTTGTCTTGTGGCTGTCGGGAGCAGCCGGACTCATAGAGTCCATATAACTATTGGCAGGGAGCCACTCGGGCAGATGAATTCAATCTATACATTTCACCACTCTGGCTGGATGAGGTGCACCTTCCTCATCCGTGCCGTTGAGAAGCACTCACTTAGTTACTTCCGAAAGTTTTAAACTAAAATTGAATGCGAAAGAATCTAGCCATCCTTAAAGCTTGCATTAAACATTTAATTTCCCTTGGCTTGCTGAGTACTCCCGTACTCACCCTTGCTCTATATAATTAACCCTCCAATTCTCGAAGAAGAAGAGATGGACCCCGCTGACGAGGAGTTCTTCCAGGAGCAAGCAGGCTTCGAGCAGTAGTAGGGTTTTGGCTTAGTTCCTAAGTCATGCTTGTGGCTTTGGACTAGTCTCCGCTTCCGCCTTTTGTAATGTAGTTGCGAACTCGGGATCTGTCCGCAGTTCCAACAATGGTTGTAACTCTACTCTTAATAAAGAGACCTCTATCGCTGTGATATTCATTTTTCCTGTTGTACCAGCACTGTTTTCTAGGACTGGTACGGGATTACAGGTTAATTTGGACCGCCTTACCCTAGCTTCCTTTTGAGGCTAGTTCTGGACGTGACAGATTGTAGATTGAATTCGGCTTGTTTTATTCCTTGAACTGGCGCCCTTAAATGGGCTTTCAATTGTAACAAATTAAACTAAAGAAAAGGGATAACAATTAACTAACAGCTTGAGCAAATCATAAGAAATTCTACCTTATCACTGCGAGCAAGTACAATAGTAGGCTACAAGTCAGCTATAAACACATGTGAAAGTGATAAGAGAGGAGAGAGAAAAAAATGAGCTACAGATATGTAGCCAGCTGCAGCACAAACTCCAAAACGCTGTGTGTGTATGAGAGGTGGGACCATATATTAATGGTGTAGTATATGTTTATAAGTAACTATTGTATGAATGAACTATTAGATTGGTTATAGATGATTTGGAGTTAGTAGTTGGCTATACTATTAAACTTGCTCTAAAGCCGATTTCACTGTAGCTCGTCCGGCATGCGCCCATCAGCCTGATGTCGTCATCCGTGTGCTTCCGCCGTTGTCGTGTGCCTCTGTTCCCAGCTGTTGCGCCTCCTGTGGAACACAATTCCGACCCTAACAGGTCTATGTTCATCCATGTTCTTTAACAACGATGCAGTTCTTCCAAACTGAAAAAAGAACATTTTAATTTTTCTGCTCAGTGCTCAGAGTAAAATGATTTACCAATCATTGGCTCATTGCATGATGATAAACTCAGTACTGCTCCTGTTTTTGTGTTTCAGTCAAAGCAGCTGGAGGATTGTTCAGAACATTTCCCTGTCCTCAAGAAACTGACAACCTTGCTCCTGGAGAGATGTCCTATGAAGAAGGATTTTCAGATATTGCGGCTCTTTCTGCAGAATTCTCCTACCTTGGAGAAAGTCATACTGCAGAGTTGCAAGGTGCTTTATCTTTTAAAACTTGATTGTACTTGTTTCGCAATATCTTGCTTCTACGAGGAATTAATAATCTTAGTCTCATGTCAGAAGGATCGATCGGCTTGACTTTCCCTGATCTTAATACAAAAAATACGCAGTTTGCGTATTCCCGAAAAAGAAGAGACCAGACTTCTCCCCAATTTCAGAAAGTGATTTACTTTGAATCACAGGATTCGAAGGTAATTGAAATCAAGTATAAGCAATGCAATACCAGCGAGCTCTTTGGAATTCTGTCAAGCATACGGAGGAATAAACTAGAAGAGCACACTGTCATAATCACCAAAGTACAGAACAGTACTGTGACCTAGCCTCCTTTGCAATGCTTGTCGCTCTTACAGTATTCTATATAGCAGCCTCTGATGGTGTTTGAATCTCCTGAAGATGAAGATTAAACGTTTCACGTAAAACGAGATAATATTGACGTGTGATTAATTGAGTTTTAATTATTACAAACTTAAAAAATGAATTTATTTGATATTTTAGAACAACTTTCATATAGAAAATTTTCGCACGAAACACATCGTTTAGCAGTTTGAAAAGCGTGCCACGATAATCTGGAATTTTATCTTCTCCTTTTAGAAGAAACGAACGGAGCCAATTGAAATTTACGCTGACTCGTAGGCTGTGTTCTTTACCCAACTTTCCTAACTCATCTTTCTCGTTTTCGCACGCACGCTTTTCAAACTGCTAAATGGTGTGTGTTTTAAAAAAATTTATACGAAAGTTATTTTAAAAAATCATATTAATTTATTTTTTTAAAAAAATAGCTAATACTTAATTAATCATGCAATAATACGTGCTTTGTTTTGCGTGCCGGAGAAAAGAGGTTCTCAATCCCTCCTCCCGAACACATCCTTAATAGTGCATAGGCTTGATCTAGTGAGATTGTGTCAAGACATGCACATTGGTCTTGTGAAATGCCTTTCCCATGATATTAGATATGTGTCTTCATAATTTTCATGTGTTCTAATTCTGCAATGGTTACTGTTGTGCGTACTGCTTACTTTGTTTCTTGTTCTCATATTGACCTTTGTCTCACTGAAATCAAACTGCACTATGAGGATAGAAGTCATGAGCTGTTTTCGTGTCCAATGCAGGAAACAGGAGCAGCAAGCAACATCAACCTGGAAAGGCAGAGGATCGATCACTGTTGTGAGTTGTGACTTTCGTCAAACTAATTTTTTTTGAAAGGGAATAGCACGAGATTGTGCTTTTTCATTAGAGACTTTCGTCAAACTAATGGACAACATATTAATTTAAAACATGTATACTATTATATAGAGTGTATTGAGGATGCATAAGAAGGAAAAACTACCGAAAAAGACTGCTACTGGTAATGATTGGGTTTTCATGGTTCGGTTATTAATCCAATTTTCGCCCTACGGCTTATAAAGCTGCTACTAAAACTTGAATTTTAAAACTTGAATTTTAAAGTTTTTTATCGAAGTTTATTTTTCGAAATTAGTTTTTAAATCATTGAGTTTTACTCACAAATTATTATTAGCCGTACGTAAATCTGTATATAGCTAACCGGTGGTGTTTATTAGAGTAAATTTAATAGTATAGCCAACTACTAACTCCAAATTATCTATAGTCAATCTAATAGCTTATTCATACAAATATATACTACACCATAAATATTTGATCTCACCTTTTATACATAACATCTTGTAGTTCGTGTTGTACCTGGCTACAAATCTGTTGCCTATTTTTCTTCTCTTTCCTCTCTTTATCTCCTTCACATGTGCTTATTCAGGTACAATGAGCTAATTCAGCAGGCTCCAAAATATTTCATGTCATCTTATTCCTAGGTGGAGGGAAGATAACTGAAGAGGGAGAGAGAGGGGGAGAGAGAAATGGACGACTAACAGCAAAGTTTTATAGTAGAGGTTGATGCTACCTCTAATTTCATGCATACCACATACTAATAAATTTAGAGTAACATGTATTATAGGTTGACTCTAACATACAATCCCAAATAACTCTAACACTCTCATATTTTTATTAGAATTTGTATAGGGGTTGCCTCTTGCATGAGGAGTTTCTCTTTCTCTCTCTCCACTCTTTTTTCCTCCACCTTACCATTTAGTCCTATGTGATATTTTGGGGTTTGTGTTTAGATGCCCATAGCACTTGCTCTAATCTGGAGCCGACGCTAGCAAGGGCTCACATGCACAGCACATGTAGCCGCGAAGGCGACTAAACACGCATTTTGTGGACCCGACAACTAATCCATCCGATCTAGTGCGGTTTGTTCACATTCCCTTCTTTCCCTAATCTTTCATTATCACAAATCATTGATGGCCTCTCTGAAGGTGCCAATGCAGGTAGGGGTGAAAACAGATCAGATATATTATCCGCTCCGCTCTGAATCCATCTGCAACGAGGATATGGTATGCGTTTTTAGAAATTCAATGGATATGGATGCAGGTGCAGATAGTATGGTGACGATTCGGATGCGAATGTGGTATGTCTAAAATTCAACGAATACGGTTTATCCGATAGGCCGTTTGTCGGATAATCCGAAATTATTAACCCATGTAACCACTATATATGTTGCATATAACATGATGATGTCCCATCCAATGTTCTAATTTATCAATTAACCTAGACTCGGTTTAAGGCTTTCATCCTCTCATCTAACATTTCGTAACTATGTTTTTATATTATGGACATCATATATTTATGTTGTTTAGCATTTAAGTATATAATTATTTCGATGGGTCATTTTGACTATTGTATTGTTGTCCCTTGCATTGCTAACTCGATGTTGTATTGATTGCATATATACGTAACATCCGACAAATTTAATCCGTTTTCGAACCGAGTCTGCACCGACTTCACAACCATTTCCGACATCCGAAATAATCTGCTCCGCATCTACATCCACACACCATCCGCACCCGCGCTAAATCCAGTTAAAAAATATGGTTTAGGATATGATATGACCACTATCCGTCCGAATCCGCTCTGTTTTCATCCCTAAATGCATGCAACAATAACTTCAGTAAATATATAACACACATGATCTGATCAGCGATTGAAATTTCGGTTCGAAATTTCGTAATTTCGGACACCCCGGCAAGTAACTATCTTACTCGAAATTTTTGGTTTTTCTCAGTTTTTTGAATTTGATCGTAATTTATTTAAATCAATCAGAATTTGTTAAAATTTTAAATAATTACATGCTAAAAAGTGCCGAAATTACCGATTTCGGGCTAAACGGAAAGTGCAAACCCTGGATCTGATGATCCGAGCCTTCATTAGTGGTAGGCAAAGTTCATGTTCATCTGACAAAAGCTGCGTGTGGGCCATGGAGGCGCGGGAGACCGGCCGGAAGCCCTAAAACCGCCGCGTCGATCAATCCCTGAGCAGCCGTGCGTGCCGGCGTGACGTCCATGGCCGAACGAACGTAGACGATGCCGGAGACGACGATGATTCCGGCCTCCTCCTCCTCCTCCTCCAGGAGGAAGCGCGCACGGGTCTCCCCCGGAGGCGGCGGCGAAGGGCGGCTGGGGGAGCTCCCGGACGCGCTCCTCCAAACCATCCTCTCCTCGCTCACCACGAGGCAGGCCGTGCAGACGAGCGTCCTGTCGCGGCGGTGGCGCGACCTCTGGCGCTCCACGCCGTGCGTCGACGTCGACATCGGCGAGTTCGCTCGGCCGCCGCCGTGGTTCCACCACGGCGGCGACGGCGACGCGTGGGAGAGGCTCCAGGGTTTCACCGCAAGGCTGCTAATGTCCCACGCCGCCCCGGTGCTCGACACGTTCCGCCTGCGCCTCGCGATGACATCCAGAGGTGGGTTCGCCGCGGGATCAGCCACCGCCCCGCCGCGCTCGAGGTCGCCGTGGGGCTCAACAACTTCACCGCGTTCGCGCTCCCCAGCCTCCCCGTCCTCACGTCGTCCTCCGCCCCGTCCCGCCTAAGAAGGCTGCACCTCTGCGGCGTCGTCCTGGAGGCCGCCTTCGCCAGCGACCTCCGGTCCGGCTGCCCCGTCCTGGTAGACATGGAGCTCAAGCGGTGCAAGTGCTACTTCCACGAGCTCAGCTCCGCCACGCTGCGGAGCTTGGCCATGGAGTCGTGCCTTTGGATGTGGAGAGACAGGAGCCAGTACAGGACCGTGTCCGTCATGGCCCCTCAGCTCGCTTATCTTCGCCTGTCCACCATCAGCAATGGCGATTGCAAGGTTTTCCTTTTCGAGAGTGGCGACTCCCTCTCCGAGGTTTCGGTCCGCGGAGATTTCAACCTGATCAATTTGTTCAAGCTCCTCCGCATGATGCCCAACGTCACAACTCTCAGCTTGTCAGGATTTGGTCCTACTGTGCGTATCCTTTCTTACTCATCGATCGTTTCTTAGAATTCAGAATACTATAAATGCATGCTCACATGGAATTCGATCTTGTCTATAATATGATCGCTTGATCGCTTAATTATGTTCAGCTATGTTCTATTTTATGTATTACTAATGATGTTGTTCTTCCCGAGCTGCAGGAAAAAGAACGTTTTTAATGCCCATCTAAGAATTTTTGTAGTTTACAAATCACTGGCTCACTGTGTGATGGTAAACTCAATTCTGCTCCTGTTTCTGTGTCTCAGTCAAAGCATCTACGAGAATGTTCAGAAAATTTCCCAGACCTCCAAAATCTGACAACCTTGCTCTTGGAGAGAGGTGTTATGAACAAGAAGTTTCAGATATTGCGCCTCTTCCTGCAGAATATCCCTACCTTGGAGAAAGTAATTCTGCACAACTGCAAGGTACTTTGTGTTTTTATATATAACTTGACCTTACTTGTTTCGTAATCTCTTGCTTCACCATGGACTAATCTTGAGTTGTGTTCTGTCAAAATGGTCGGGCTGGGCTGGTTCAAAGTAGAGTGAAGGAAGTGACAAGACAGACTTGGTCCCCAATTTCAGAAAGTGATAAGCTTTGAATCTCAGGACTCGAAGGTCATTGAAATCAAGTCTGACGAATTCAGTACCAGCGAGATCTTTGAACTGCTGTCGAGCATTCGGATGAAGCTAGAAACGAACACTGTCATAATAACCAAGGTATAAAAAACAACTCTGACCTGGCTTCCTGAGCAATGTTTGTTCTTTCGAAGTACTCCCTCCCTCCGACCCTAAAAAACCAATATGAAACTTTTTTTTCCATACTCGTTATAATAAAAAAAGTCTCATCCAATACTAAATTAAAATGTATTAGTTTTTTTAACGGAAAGAGTATTGCATATAGCTTCTGTATGTACTCTTAAAAGAAGAGAAACTTATCGAGAAAAATTGCACGAGCCTACATTCCTACAGACGTATCGGCTGAATTTTGCGTCTCTGTAATTGTTTTTGTTGTGCCTACTGACTCTCTTGTTCTGCTAGCTATTGCAATTTAGCTTTCAATCTTTCTGAAATCCAACAGCAGTCAAGAGGAAGTAGTACTGAGCTGCTTTCGTCCAATGCAGAAAGCAGGGGAGATCAACCCGAAGAGACGGATCATTGAATGATCGCTGTGCGATGCCATTGCCAAACTAAGGACAACTTTAACTGACAACATAAATACTGCTCCTTTGTTTTATATTATAAACCATTTACTTTTTTTTAAAACTTCTTTAAATTTAATTAAGTTTGTATAAAAATATAGTAACATTTTTAATACAAAACAAACATATTATCAAAATATATTTAATGTTAAATTTAATAAAACTAATTTAGTGTTATAGACTTGATCAACCTAAAAAAATTTTAACTCAAAAAAATCAAATAACTTATAATATCTATTATAAAACGAATAGAGTATACAATTTGTATCTGAAGGAAATAAATTGCCAATGGTTATATGCTGTGCTTTTTTTTATAATGATTTTGTCATTTCTGAATTTTTTGTGGCAACTGTACACCTGTCTGTGTCCATATTCGTTGTAATACTACGTTACGTTTAATCAAATCTTAGGTTACTGTATTGTTGAAAGAATGAAATATAATTTGTTGATAATGTATCGGAGGAAAATAGATTGTCAATGGGTGTATGCTATCTTACTGAACTTTTTGTGGCAACTGCACAAACCTGCGACGTGCTTCCTCGTACGAATGATTCTTTGTTGCTACCCCTCTAGTCTCCGTGCAAAAAAGTCATTTTAAAATAAGTGTAATCAACAACTTAACGTGATTTTACTTTAACTGACCGTACGTAGAAATCATTTAAAATATATGCTTTTTAATACATAAATGATACATTTCAGCTTATCATAACAAGGAATTTCATAATATTATACTTATATATAATTATTTTTTAATTTACACTAACTAGATAATAGTCAAAGTTGTATAATAATATTGACTTTGAAAAGTCTAAAACAATTTATCTTTTTACTTGAGCGAGTAATTTTTTGGAACATGTAAGAAGTAGATGGTCGAGCTTCTACTCCTAACCAGGGATTGCAATTTCAGTTTAAAATTTCGGAACCTCTCCCCTCCCCCTCCTCAAGCAAGCAAATTTCTTGCCTGTGATTTTTTGTTTTTTCCCAACTTTTTATGAATTTGTTCAAAATTTATTTAAATTCAATCAAAAATATTAAACTTTTAAATATTTTCATGCAAAAAAGTTTCAAAATTCCCAAAAGTTATGGAAATTTCGCTGACACCACAAAACGGAAGTGAAAAACACTGCTCCCAAGTAGGCTACTGCTACTCGCGCACATTGCAGCATATAATACTGGGAAACTCTATTTATCCCTTAAGGGATATCTTTATTTTTCATGTCGTTTAAAAAATCATAAAAAAATTAAAAAATTTAGTAAGATAGATTAATATGTAATATATCACTTTACAAACATACATGTTTAAATTCAACTTATACAAGTAGAAACAAAAATAATAAATTTAGCTATGAATAGAATGTGTAATTCACAGTCAAATTTGTTAACTTTGTTTCGAATTATACAAGTCTAATTTTAACTTGCATGTTTATGAAAAGATATATCACATGTTGAATTATCTTGATATTTTTTTTAATTTTTTGATAACTTTTAAACGTCATGCATAAAACGAGAAGATGTCCCCTCTACGAATAAAATTCCCCTTCCAATGATACCTCACTATACATGTGATACATGTGGTTCATCGCAAAGTATTGTCATCACAGACCGTTCTCTAAAGCTGAAGAATGGAATGCGCTAAAAAATGGCTCAACCAATACCATTTTTCGTTCTGTGATATGTTCACCCTCTTCTTTATTAATCTGAGCCGTTGTTTTTGTTTATGGAATGTTCGGCTAGCTGATACAGTAGATAGAAATACCATATCAAGATAAAAAGGGATAATAAGAAAAACTATTCTAAACCCTCTCATTGTTTACATGTTGTTATAAAAAAAAATTAAAAATCCACTCTCTCAGATGCTCTCAGATGGCAACGACATATCGATCGTACCTGGCTGCGATGGAGCCCGTAGCCAAGCGCGGCCGCCGACGCCGTAGCGGCGGATCCACATCCACCACCGGCGGCGAGGACCGGCTAGGCGCCCTGCCCGACGACCTCCTCCACGCCGTCATGTCCTTCATGGCGGCACGGGAGGTCGTGCAGACGTGCGTGCTCTCCAAGCGATGGAAGGACCTGTGGCGCTCGGCGCCATTCCTCAACCTCGACGGCACGGAGTTCATGCGTCTCCTCGATGGCTCGCCGGAGTAGTGGGAGAAGATGGACGCCTTCGTCACCAACCTGCTCGATCATGTCCCGCAAGGAAACGGCAGATGCTCCGACCGTAGTAGACTCGTTCCTGCTCTTCATAGATCATCTCCCTGACGCCGCCCGGCGTCGTAGTAAATCCGTGGAGAGATGGGTCCGCGCCGGCGTCGAACTGTGCTCGACATCAACGTCCTCACCCCCCCCCCCCCCCCCCCCCCCCCGGCGTGTCCCTCCGGCCAAAAACGTGTATATGTATCCTGCCGGATCTGATCAGCTCCCGCACATGCCGCCGCCTCAGGAGATTGCATCTGTCCCACGCGTGGCTGGACAGCCGCTTCGGCGAGCAGCTCGGCGCCGGCTGCCCTCTCCTCGAAGATCTGGCGCTCCGCGAATGCACGATGGTGACGGGGTTTCGTGGCCTTCAGTACGACACGCTGAGGAGACTCGTTCTCCATTACTCGGGTAGTGGTGGTGACGACGAGAGTACGCTGGCTATCGGCGCGCCTCGCCTTGCTTCCGTGTGCATGATCATCCCGTGGCAGGCGTACAAGAACGGTGTTTCGTTCGATGGCTCGACGGGGGATTCGCCTGTGGAGGCGTCGATCACGGTGGAGCGGCACGCGATGTCGCCGGCCTGGTAAACGTGACGAGTTCGGAGCTGAAAGGTATACAGGCAAAGGTAAGCCCTCGTTGCTGGAATTCTGGAAATACTTTAATTTGCTTAGGCTCATCTTACCTTACTATAAACTATAAAGTACAACTCATCAAATTTTAAAGTTTAACATACACAAGACCATATTATCATCCACTAACAATTATTACATTTAAGCATCATGTAAGCATGCTATATTATCTATAATTTTATAATTTATTAAATTTTAGAGTTTTAAAATACAAGCATGCTATATTATCTATAATTTTATAATTTATTAAATTTTAGAGCTTCAAAATACAAACATGTTAAATCATCATCCAACATAATTCATATAATATTTCAATATATCTCTTCATTATTTTTTATAATATCCTATATATCTATATAATTCATTCTCACTTAGTTAATATATTTCTCTCTTTTTTTATTAAGCCATAGTTTTAGCCCTTAGATTAAATTTAAATTATCATAAACCACGCCAACTTATGTAATCTTATGTTATCTAGCTAACATATTATTTTTATTTATTGTTATTATACTAAACTCCCTTCGCAACATACGGGGTTTCACCTAGTTACAGAAATATTCATGTTCCATGTATGATTGGGGCTTTGTTTGCCTGGCTCCAACTTTTTTAGCTATGTTTTCTTAGTCCCAAAATGCCTTGAAGTTGGGAATTAAAATTTAAAATATACATTATTTTTTGCAATTTTGTATATATACACGTGTTTGAAATATTTACGAAAATATACATTGCTCACGGATCGGGGCCGTGCCACCGCTCCATAGGTGCAGTGGGAAGGCATGAAAGCGACGGGAGGACGGTCCAGCAGATTGGTCGTGCTGGACCATGCGTGTTCCCATGGATTGGTCACACGAGACCGACCGCCTCCATGCCGCGTCCGCCATGGCACGTGTGTGCTGCGCAGGACCGACGCGGTCACGCACGTTGGCTCGGCACCACCGCCCTCTCCCGTCAGTCCTGCGTCTTCGAGCAGCGTCGATCGTGCGGCCTCAACTCACGGGGAATGTATATTTTCATAAATATTTTAAGAACATAATATGTGTGTATTTATGTGTGTCTATATATATATATATATATATATATATATATGGGGTCACGCTACACGAAACGCTGCATGCTAGCAAAAACATGACACGACTAACAACGATCAGCCCGGGCCGTGTTTTCCGTTTTCTTGGTCCCATCACCCGCCTCAACCTCTTCTTCTCAAAGCATGGTAAAATTTTTACTCTGCTTCACTAGGCGCCCGCTCTTCTTGCTTTGTCGGTTTTTTCTCAATGCGCCATTATCTGTCCCTGGTTGTTCCGTCTTGTTCGGTAAGCAAATCCTACGCATGATATTAGATTGCATAGTAAAAAAGTTACTAACCTTGCTTCCTGCTCAACGTTCATTCATCGGCCAGTAAAAAAATTACCTTATTGCTTCCGAATGCATCCATTGGCCAAAAGGTAAAAAAAGTCACTGGCGGATTGGTCCTGTTGAAAAAAATTACCACGTCTTCTCTTCTCTCTGGTAGTTTCGTCCGTAGTAATTTATTTACTTAAAGCTTATTTTAAGTAGGAACAAATTGCTCAAAAATTACATGTTTATTTCCAACCGTAGTGATTTTTTACTTACAGGTTTAATTTGAATAGGAGTGTTATTTTGAATAGTAATATATTTATTTTGATATGTCAAACAAAAATGGTAGTAAAAAAATTTCAACAATCACAAATACGTGGGAAAAAAATCGATGTATATATTGTCATACATCCAAACATCAACGTTTTCTTTCCTCGATAAAAAAAAGTTACACGAATAGTAAAATCATTAGGTACTGGGAGAAATTTACAATGAACCATCTGCTCACGATAAAAAGGGGAAAAATCTCGTGGCTAACGACGTGCCACAGGCGGCAGTGGCACAAATGCACGACGGATGAGGCCGGTGATAGACAACAATGGGTGAGGTGAGGGGGTCGCCACTGAGGAAGCCCGGATCCCGTCGCCAGCCGCCTGCTCCACGCATCTCACCGGCGCCCATCAAGCTTCCCTAGTCTTGCCACCCGCCTTCACTCGTCCTTTGCTGTCTCGTCGGTTGCCACTGACCCACCTCCTGTCACCACCATGCACCATCTTGGATGCGTCTCCTTGCGAAAAGCCTGATAAAAGGGATGGCGACGGCGCCAGCTCTTGATCTTAGTAGCCATTGGCGGTCCCACACATAGGTGAGGGCAATGAAGACGATGTCGATCCCCACCTCCCTCGTTGTTGTGAAGGACGAAGCTGGAAAACGTCCCATCCTGACAAGCCCATCGCTGTGGCGATGGTTCCTCGAGGAGACGGACGAATGCCACTAGATCGCCCGTAGCTGATGCTGTCGCCGATGGTGCAAGATCCACATAGGCGGTGGACAGGAGCCCCATTCCCTCTTCGTGCACATGTGGCTGACGCCGCCAGCCACCTCCTTGATGGCATGGTCACCGATGATACTCTCCCCATCGCTAGCTTGCAGTCAGTGAAGGAGACCCCTGATCCGAAAATTAAGGAAAATTTGATGGAGCGAGAGAAAGTGGACGGTTGTAAAGGTGGGGGTAAAAAGATATAAATAGACTTGTTGATGAAATGCATTAGTAAAAAAGTTACTTCAGATTTGGGGGTGAGGGAGGTGGTCAGTGGTGAGTAACAAGACATGAGGTGTGTAGAGGTTGGGGGTAAAAAAATTACTACGTGGGTGCTACGAAGCTACGTAGCACACTGATGTCATGCAAAATTATGAAAAATAATGTATATTTCAAAATTTAATTCATGAAGTTGGAGCTGTTAATAGATTAAGGTTTCTAGAGTGACATTTGTTAATATTTTACATCAACAAAGAGAATTGAGCCCCTTAATTAAATTTAGAAACTCTATTTTCTACAAGAATTCATGAGTTAACCCTACCTAACAATATAGGGCTCAAATATGCATTAGAAGTGCTACTCAAAGACTTAGGGTCTCGTTGTTTCGCTTATGCTTATACTTATCAGCCAAAAATTAAAATTTAAAATTTAATTTTAAGTTGATTTTTTTGGTTTTTTTCAACATAGTTTATTCTACATCATTTGTTTTTGAGTCGTTAAGGACATGTATATAAAAGTTTTACTTATAAATGATTTTTTATTTTCTAATAAGTGATTCGGATAAGCATATGAATAATATACAAATTTTACCTCGGTTTTCGTTAGCACACTTTTCAAATTGTTAAACGATATGTTTCGTGCGAAAACTTTATATATAGAAGTTGCTTTAAAATATCAAATATATATATATATATATAAATTTGTAATAAGTAAAACATAATTAATCAAGCGCTAAATGCTTTTTCATTTTACGTGTCCTAACTTTATTTTCATCTTAATCTATCTCACTAGTGACATGATGTTAAATATAAATTCCTTCATCTCTGTGGATTATGATAGGCACTGCCATTGGAATGCTCTTTGACCAGTTGCAAAGATAAAAATTATTATATTTTAAGATAGAAATAGTACAATCATTACCATAACCTATTACGACCTTTCTTAACTCAATTTTGTTTTTGCTGAACTCTGAATTTGATCAGACAGTATTAGGGAAGGAATTCGATGAATTCCCTTCATTCCACAACCTGACAACCCTGTCGCTAGACGGTTGTTTCTGCGACATCCAACATACGTACGAAAAACAAATTCAAGATTCTCTGGCGATTACTGCAAAAGTGTCCTAATCTGCAGAAGCTCACTTGCAACGTTGCTGGATACTTACTTTAAGGGTTAGTTCGTATGGTTGAGTTTGGAACTAATCTTTATTGCACGCAAAATGGAATGACTCATTAGCACATGATTAATTAAGTATTAGCTAATTTTTTTTGAAAAATAAATTAATTTGATTTTTTTAAGCAACTTTCGTATAGAAACTTTTTGCAAAATACACACCGTTTAACAGTTTGAAAAACGTGCGCGCGAAAAACGAGGAATGTGAGTTGGAAAGAGTAACAAAAAGAACACAGCCTGTCTTTAATTATGTACTCTAATTTGATTTTGTGATTCCCTTCTCCTAGTCTTTGCTTAACATGCCTATATAATCTTCTTATATACGTCAACGTTCTAAAAAGAATACTGTACGTCAACAGTCAATAGGTTCGAGCTGTGACATAACTCAGGATTGCGAAGTGCCTTCCGTTTGTCAGAAGTTGAAGTTGATAGAGATGAAATATCAGCCTTATGATCGTTTATGTGATCTTAAAGAGATGTTTCAACTTAACTGGGGATTATTTTAGGAACCTAAGGAATGCTACTGTCACACATACCCAAGCTGAGCATTTTCCAATAACAATCCGTAACAGAACTGACCGGTGGAGTTACTTTTACATTGACTGAGTTTCAGATTTCCCAGACTCGTAATTTAACTGTGCTTCATTATTAGTTCTAAAACTAGATAAAACCTCACGCATTGATGCGAAAATGTATTATGATAATAGAAGAAATAACATATAACATAGCTAGACGATATAAGCTTATAGAATTTGTATTTTTGATCGATCATCACAAAAGGCTATAAACCATTAAATTAAATTGATGTGGTTTAAATAGTATATAGATTAATAATCCAAAAGCAAAAATAAGGTGATATGATTTTATGAGAGAAAGAAATGCAAAAAATAATCTGAATTATAGATGAATCATCTAAAGGCTAAAAATAATTAAAGTGATGCTGTTTAATAAGAGAAGATAGAAAACATTAATTAAGTGGAGATGAACTATATACAAGATATCGTAGAAAATGATGCATAGGTATATGTTGAAATATTATGTAAATTACGTGGGATGATGATTTAACATGTTTTCATTTTAAATCTCTAAAATATAATAAAATATAGATGATATAGCATGTTTGTATGAGGTTTAAGATATAAGAATTGCTAATGGATCATGATGTGATATCTTCGCATGTTGAGCTTTAGGATGTATGTAGTATGTTGTAATTTTATAGAAGATATAGATATATTAGGAAGATTTTTAACTATTTGCCATTTTTATAAGTGACAATTAAGAATTTGTCACTGGATCCACATGTTATAGACACGTGAGGGCCCACATGTAATAGACTGTAAGTGGCAAATCCTTATGCCATATTTTAAAAGTAGCATATAGTTAAATGCCCTACACATGTACTATCCATGCGTTACGAGAGATATGGCTATGTTATACTATTATAGCAGACCATGATTTGTGGAAAAAATGGTTGTTTCTTGGATTCATGATATTTCGTACTCTTTTAGCTAAATCTTCTTACAATATTATATTAATATTATGCCATTAGGTATAAATAGTAATAATGTGCCTTATATTTACTTGACACGCTCTGTATCCTACTCGTGTAGTTAATGATGTTGTAGTAGGAGGTAAACATTATCCCCTATTCAACCGAAACTCTTTCTCACTCATTATCCAAAGAGGTTACTACCTGTGGAAAATACTCTTTGACTTAGTGTGACAGGCAAATACCAAATGACCGCCATGAAGGAAGTATTCGAGCCCACTATGAGTGGAAAGAAGTATTCGAGCGTGCTGCAAGAAAGGAAGGAAGTGTTCAATCAAGGCAAGTGAAGCTTGAAGGCCATGCCATCGAGCGAGGGACCACTCAAATCATTCTTGCAAGCTGACACCAGGGATCGCAAGGGACCACACAAATGTACCTAGATACCCTTAGGGTTCCCTACTTTATAAGGGCATTATAGGGGAGGTTAAACGCTATCTGCCTCGCCACGAAAGATTTTAGTACTTTCGATTTTAGGTGAATAGATCGAAAACCGCCGTCCTACTTACCTTTGGAAGGAGTGACGAGGTCAAAAACTATTCGCCTTGTCACCGGTGATGTTAGATCTTTCAATTTTAGGTGAATAGATCAAAAACCGCCGTGCTCTTTACCTTTGGAAGAAGTGACGAGGTCAAAAACTATTCGCCTCGTCGTGCGCAATTTTAGCGTTTTGGATTTTAGGCGAATAGATTGAAAACTGCCGTCCTCCTTACCTTTCGAAGGAGTGATGAGGTCAAAAACTATTCGCTTCATCATGTGGGATTTTAGAGTTTTCGGTTTTAGGCGAATAGATTGAAAACCGCCGTCCTTTTTACCTTTCGAAGGAGTGACGAGGTAAAAAACTATTCGCCTCATTAAGCCACATCACCTTAATTATTTTTATCTCTTGCATAATTGATCTATGATCCAAATTAAATCCCTCATTTTCTTCTCATATGAAGTCACATCACCTTAGTTTTACCTTTGAATGATTAATCTATATTATCTATTTTGTTTTCCTTCTCTCATTGAGCACAATCATCTTAGTTTGCTTTTGAATGAGCAATCTATATATGATTTAAATTGTTATAAACCCAATCATTTTAATTGTTTATATTTTTTCTCAATGGTCAATCAAAGATGAAAATTATATAAAGTAAATAAAATTATATTGTTTAGCTATTTTACATGTTATTTATATTATTATTATATAAGACTCTCACAACAACGCACGGGGTTTTAATCTAGTAACATATTGTGTGGCACTACAAATTGGAAATCCGCAATTGGAGGGATGACTTTTCTTTGATCAAATTTTATTTTCATAAACCCAGTTTCTTAAGCAAAGATGGTGCCCCTTAATATATGTCTAACTACAAGTCTAGTTTACCCATGTATACACGTCCTGAATGAGGAAAATCTGGTTATAAAGATTGTAAGAATTTTTCCACCATGCAAAGACATGGTTTCATGATTTTGGAGTATCTATCTTCTCCTTACTGGTTCCCTTGCACCGATGGCGTGTAGGCAGGAATTAAGGGATTTTGAGCAAAGTGCAGGAAACTGATTTTATTCCTCTAGAGAGGATATTTCTTTGTTTTTTATATGTCACTTCAATAATTATAATTTTATTTAAAAATAACTAACAAATAGATTATAATATAAGATGTATCACTTAACAAATACGCAAGTTTAAATTCAACATCTATAAATTATTAATATAAATATATGTATGCTCCTTAGAAACTTTGTTGAATGTTTATGTAAGAAACAAGTAACTGATGGGCTGGTGTTTACGGAACCAGTATGGGTTGATGTTTATGGAACGAATAGTATTCAGTAGCCACCAAGTATTCCTTCACGTTCAATATATATTTAGCTTCAGCTGGGCATGATGCAATAATTCCATGTATATTATCAATTTATCATACAAAACTTTGTGAAGATTTCTCTGAAACCCTAGGAGATGCAGACGTGGATGGAGCGTTGGATTCTTGGCAGCCTGTTCAACCAATTTTATCTTTACAGCGCCTTGAGGATAAGGTAAATTAGTTCAGAAGCGATGAAATTATATATCTGAATGTTTTGATGTCAGTTCTACTACAAGGTTACCATGAAGAAGTTTCACCTGTTCATATCAACTACGTTTTGAGTGTTTCAGGTGACGTTTGTTCAGGAACCTGATGAATTATCAATGTTCTATAACCTGAAGAGCTTGTTGCTGTATTATTGCTTCGTCAAAGAACGTTGTGGTATGAACAACAAATGTAGGGCTCTGGGGATATTTCTGCAGAAAATCCCCTGAACTGGTGAACCTTACTTTGCAGCATTGCATGGTACTGAACTGTTTGTTGCTTTTCATTCTTTTGATCTTTTCGAACATAAATCCTCGACTCTTTTAAAAGATTACAGAATCTCTGAACTTTTGTGGAACTTTTGTATGAGCCAGAAAAGGCAGTAGTATTTTTCATTCTCTTGATTCAGCATTCAGCAGAGCTCCTACACTTTTCAAAGAAAAAAACATACCTCTGTCCAGTTGTCCCGGAAGATCAGGATTTTTGTGGAACTCAGGATTTTTCATGTGATTCTGTAAAATCTGTGATGAGGAAGATGCATGTTTATCACGTTGAGGGCCTTTGATTTGTAAAAAATACATAGGGATTTCTTATGAAGACCTTAGAATTAATAAAGGATTAAATCATATCATTTCCTTTAAAATTCGAATGAACATTCCTGATTTTGGATCATTCATGTGTATTTCATGTGTTTTGTAATTGCATTTTTATCAAAATCCTGTGTTTTTTATTTCTCTTTTTTTTCTAACACATACTTTTTTTGTTTCATATTATAAGTTATTTGAATTTTTAAAGTCAATTTTTTAAGTTTGATCAAGTTTGTAGCAAAATATAGTAATATTTTTAATATAAAACAAATATTACATCAAAATATATTTAATGTTAAATTTAATGAAACTAACTTTGTGTTATAAATGTTGCTAATTTTTTTACAAACTTAGTCAAACCTAAAATTTGACTAAAAAAAAGTCAAACGACTTCTCTATCTTTATCTCTATCTTTTCTCTACTATTATAAAAGTTGAAGATGTTTTCGTCGAAATTTTGGTACGTCATCCATATTTGAGATGGTTTTTGAGTTAATTGTATGTTGTTGGTATCCAATTCAACATAAGTTTAGAATAACTATTATACCCTCCTTCTAGCCCAACCTTGCCTCCCCTCATCTTATCACAAGTGACCTACACCATCCTGTCGCCCCGTCCCGCACGTCTTCGCTCGGCCCTACGCGTCCTTTTCCCGTGATCAGTGTCTTTTCTTTCTCTTTTTCTTCTTTCCTTTTCTCTCAATCATCTTGATCCTTTCCTCTTCTTCCAATCACCTCTCTTTTCTCCTCCTTTTCTCCTTTTTTCTTTTTTTCTCTTTCAAATTTCTCTTCTCGTAAATATTTTTCTTTTGAAATTATCATTGTGTAATGTGTGTATGCAGCAAATTTCTTACTTTGCAAATGCTTTCTATTACGGTAAAAAATTTTCACTAATTGAATAATCAAAATTTCAATCTTTGGTTGATGAGGTATATATAGCAAAATACCCATACATCAACTTATGACATAACCACCCGATCGATTTATGAGGTTATCGAATGGTGTATATAAGGGATTCTTTGTGTGATGACGCATGAAGCGAGCGTAACCGGGTTCAGTGCTATACATGATTTATGACTTTTTGCCATTGTTCCATTTGTTTTTATTTTGGTTTGTCATTTGAATTGACAGAGTTTTTATCAATCGCGAAAATTATCTTCACCTATTATAATGCACAATCATTTTTGCTAGTATAATATAAAACAGAGTAGAAAAGAGTCCGACAATGCTACGGGCTTACAGTTGGCAGAACATATCAGTAACAGAATCCGGTTTCTTAATTTATCCGTGCAGCCTGTACACTCGATTTGTCAGTGTACAACTTAACCCGTGCGAAAATTACGTTTCTGAATTTATCCATGTAGATTTGAATCCATAATTTATCCGTGTAGAAACTTAAATTTTCGTTTCTTATTTTATCCGATTATAATTAATCGACGATAGGATGCAGCGGGGAGTAATCGACGAGACGACGATGGAGGCTCCGGCGAGCAAACGGGCCCGCGTCACCGCCGGCGGCGACAACGACGGCGACGAGGCCGATGCCGATCGGCTAAGCGACATGCCGGACGAGATCCTCCACGCCATCTTCTCTTTCCTCCCGACCCACCAGGCCGTGCAGACGAGCGCGCTGTCCAAGCGGTGGCGCGATCTCTGGACCACCATGCCCTTCATCGACATCGACCAGCACCAGCTAGCCGCCGGCGGCGGCGGCGGAAACAAGACGGCGGCGCAGTGGGACAAGCTCGAGTCCTTCGCCTACCCGCTGCTGCTTGCCCACCGCGCAGGGACACTCGAGAGGTTCCGAGTGTCCGTCAACGTCGCCCGCTTGATGGACGCCCTCCGGCACGTCGTCCGGTGGGTGCACCGCGGCGTCCGGTGCTTCCCCGCGGCGGTGGAGGTGGAGGTGGTGGCCCAGCACTGCTTCGCCCGGCGGCTCGACCTGGACCTCCCCGCCGCCTCCACGGGCGACTGCTACTACCGCCGCCTCCGGAGGCTCCACCTCTCCGGCGTCTCGCTCGGCGTCCGCTTCGCCGAGCAGGTCCGGTCGCGGCTCCCCGTCCTGGAGGACCTGCAACTCAGGGGCTGCGCCACGAGCTTCGCCGAGATCGCGTCGCGGACGCTGACGAGGCTGGTCGTCCACGGCAGCGGCAATGGCAACAACAGCGCCGGCGCCGACGGGCTGGCCGTCACGGCTCCCCGGCTCTCCTCCCTGTGCCTGCTCCTCCCGCATGGCCATTTCTCCAACCTCGTCGTGAACGAGGCGACTTGCCTCGCGAACGCGTCGGTCTCGTTGAGGCCATGGCCGACGCGCTCTCAGCGAAGGATCGTCGGTTGCCTGTTCAACGTGACAAGTCTGCTGCTGTTGCGCCTTGACGCCAAGGTGCGCTTGTGAATTTGTTTACATTACCTTCTTCGTTTTTTTTATTGCATAAATGTCGTTTCAGGATTTTGCACATTATACTACGCTGTTGCTAAACATTGTGAAAGATAATATTTCCCCTACGTTTGATATCGTTGACTTTTCAGACATACATTTGATAAGTCTTTTAATTCAAAAGTTTTTATGCAAATATGTAGAAATATTTAAGAACTCTAATGATTTAAAAAAATTACGACAAAAATAAATGATATTTTTTTATATAAAGGAATGTATTTATTCCGGCCTATGCACAAGGCAAACACTCAACCATAAGTATTCCAAATTTAAAATAGCATGATCACCAAATTCAAGCTTAAGTGAAAAAGCTTAAGCACGAAGTCTTTCAGTAGATATTCACCATGTTTGGCAAAAAAAGAATTTCATCACCGTAGTCATTTTTAATAAAATGAAGTACCAAATGTATTACCAAAGGTCAACATTGTCATCTATTAAAAAGAATAGAGGGAGTAGCTTTTTCAACTTTCCGGGGAGGTCACTGCGTTGTACCAATGTACTAATTTCTGATATATACCACATGTTGGTAATAGTAAATAATTTAACAAAGGTGCATTTTATTTGGTGAAAGAGGAAGGGAATATAAACCAAAACATTTTAAAAACTAATGGATGTGTTGGGAATTAATTCTGATGCTACAATTCTTCTGAAAATTAACGTGAGTGTTTGATTATGTTCTGTTCTTTTGTAGGTAATGTTCCTTGAGGAAGCATATGAGTTGCCAATGTTCCATAACTTGAAAAACTTGTCATTAGAATACTGCTTCATCGACCAAGGTTGTAGTATGAAGGACAAATTCAGGGCTCTGGGGAAATTTCTCCGGTACACCCCTCAGCTGGAGAAGCTTACCCTGCAACACTGCATGGTATTGAAATACAAACAATCCCGATGGCATTGCCACTTGTGCTCCATTGATTTTCTTATTGTTCTAACATCTATGTTATGATCTGTCAAAAGATTTCAGAACGTCTCAAAAGGGGTGAAGAAGACGGCGAGACGAACCTTGATTCTGTCCCTGATCTTCATGATTTCAACACTTCGCAATGTCCGAATTTGAAGGTGATAGAGATCAAGTATAAATATAAAAAGGAACGTGAAACTTCTAAACTTTTGTGGGGCATTTGGACGAACAACGAAAAGATGGTAATATTCACCAAAACCAGAAGTTCCCGCTCAATTGCATGGGACTATTTCCAATAGAATGTATTTATTATACAACACCGTCACTATTTTAAACTACTGTAATTTTCTACACAATTCTGACACTCACCTACATCACGGTACACAGTGTATAATGTTTCTCTCTTTCTACTCCAAGCTGTCACACATCAATCTGGCAACGTCGTACAACGGCACCTGACAGAAGCATGTCGTAGGAAAACAACGTGAACAGATTCCTACGAAACCGCGATATCGGTACCAGTCCCAGGACATAGCGCTGATACCCACAGTGACAATTATGATTCATTGCAGTCCTTAAATTAAATAGAGGACTTATTTACTTTGACTTAAGTTGCAACCCTCGAGAGAAGCTCGAGAACGCAACAGACGACGCGGAAGCAGCAGAAGCAGAGGCAGCGGAAACCAACGAACTACACCCAACACCATAGGCAACACTGGGAACCCGGACGAAACCTTAATCTTCGCTTCACTTCGACTTCACCTTCAGAGCTGACAGGCTATATAGAGCAAGGGTGAGTACTTACGTATTCAGCAAGTCAGGGGAATTTAGGTGGTTAATGCAAGCTGTAAGGGGAGGCTGTCTATTTTGCAACATTTTTGTTTTCAAGTTTTGAACAATCTAAGTGTGTGCTTTCTCGCAACCAAAGCGAGACAAGTCTCAACTCGGTAGGGAGTGAGAAGTGACAAATTTTATTTCAAGTTTGCACAATTCCCAGAGTTGGCCTCAAAGCTGGTTTCCCAAACCAAACCAATTTTCCAACCTTCAGAGATAAGTGGTCCCCAAACGACCAATTACTTCCAGGGACTCCCTGTCTCCCTGATAGCCACTTACTTCCCAAGCAACAGGTTTCCCAAACCAGACCACCTTTTCACAAAGCTGGGTAAAACAAAAACTACGCTAAGGAATCACCTCATATCTGCCCATGACAGTGGGCACGACTGTTCGAACAGTTTGTTAACCTCTGTAGAGGGGTACACTTTATCCGCACGACGCTACTAACCCGGGTCACCCAGCCCGTGCAGAACAGCCACGTCTGGTGACTTTGAGGTTTTCACGACAAGGTATTTCGAAAGCCGACTCAGGATCACCTTATGCCAACGGGAGGGGTCCCACGGACCAACACCAGGTTAGGTCTCAAACCATACTGTGCCAGGAAGCCCAGGGGTCCTCCCCGACACCACCCCGGCGAATCCACTTGTCCCTTGGCATCAAGATTTCTCTGGCCTAGCTAATTACTCAGTCAGGGGTGTCCCATTTCACCAATGTGGTCACACTTGTTATATGCTCAGATGTAATTCCAAAGGAATTGGTCCTTAAAAGCGATTGCAAAAGCATCCCGCCCAGGAATAGCCTTGTGTCGCGAGTTTTATTTTTTAAACTCATTTTTCTTTCACAAGGCACCGACCCAGGCATCGGGTTTTCCATATCTTTCATAAATCAAGTTTTCCCCAAGATGTTCTCAGATTTTAAGTTTAAATGCGACCATTGATACTCGCACAAGGCGTACGAATACCGAGGCGCAACACAGATGGTTACAAGGAAACATGGCATATCAATTGACAAGGAAATGATCAAATGCAACAAGTTAGGTAGGCCCACCGATCTGCTTTGCAAATGGGGCAAACAATTCCAGTGCAATCCAAATAATGAATAAATATTTTGCAAGCAACATAATTAAGTTCAAATATAGGCTCAATATGTTCAAAGGTGACTTGCCTTGCTCAAGGTTTTGAGCTTCACGAATCTTCGAGAAATCCACGCTTGGACGAGAATCCGGGAACCGCAACTAAGTGCAAACAAACAAAACCTAAACAAAAGACCAAAAAAAATCCTATTTAGCTAATAAATAGTGCCATTAAATAAATCAAAATTTTACGGAATTAATGGAACTGGAACGGGGTCAAACGGAGGTACGGATCAAGAGATATGAATTTCCTAAGATTGATTGAATTTCTAGAATAAATGAAAAGGATTTATTGAATTTATACAAAAGAATATTCTTTCGGATGTGGGGTCCACATGTCAATGTGCTAGAGGCCACGGGTGCACAGCTAGCTCAGGTGAGGGAGTGAATGAGGACTTTGTTCATGAGTGACAGGCATAGTGAAATTTAATATTCCTATAGGTGTCACGCCCCGATTTTTGATCGGGATTAAAAATTGCCTAATAATACATTTTTCAGAAATTTAATAAAAATTTAAAGCAATTTAATCAAGTGAAATTGTGAGGGAAATTAAATTTTTCGTTAAAAATTATGACCGAAAATATTTTTGTAATATTCCCCGTGCCCTAAAGTACTCTCCAAAATTTTTCGCGAATTTTTGGAGCTAAAGAAATAATTTTAAAGTCACAAAGTTCATTTAACAAATTAAATTAATTGAAAAAAACAAATTACAAGTGTCCCCTTTGTTTTGGGCTGTTTTTGGCCCAAAATTCTCCTTTCTCTCCCTTCGGCCCAGCTTGGCCCATTGGCCACGCCCGCACCTTCCTTCCCTCTCTCGGCCTGGCCCAAGCCGCCCGCACCCCGCCCCTTCTCCTTCCCAGGCCGGCCCGAGGCCGCGGCCGAGCCGCCGAAGTCCAGGCCGCCTCCCTCGCCCGCTCCGGCCACTGACGGGTAGGGCCCGCGCCCGAGTCGTCTCCGACTCGGCCGGCCGCCGTGCCCGCGCCGCCGCATTTCCCGGTGGGTTTTCCGCCCGCGCCGGCCAACCCTAATCGGCCCCCCTATTTATTTTCCCCTCCCCGCGACCTTCTCTCCCGTTTTCCCATGCGCCGTCGCCCCCCAAACCCTAGATCCGTCACCGCCGCCGTCGTCCTCGTCGCCTCCGGTGAGCGCCGTCGCCGCCTTTTCCTCCTCTCTCCTCCCTCGGTGCCGCCGTGCGAGCCGCCCGTGCCGCTCGGTCGCCGCTCCGCCGCCGCCCGCGCGCACCCGCCACCGCATCCGCCGCCGCCTACGCCCACGGCTCCGCGAGCCGCCCGTGCCGGCAGCCGCGCCATGGCCGCGGCTTGGCTGCCGCGCGGCCGTGCCGCGTTGCTGCCGCGTCGGCGCCGCGCGCGCCGCGTCACCGTGCCGCCCGCCGCGTGGCCGCCGCATCGGCGCCACATGTGCGCCACGTGGTGCGCCGCCGCCGTCGGCCGGTGGACACGGTCCACCGTGGACCGGGGCCCCCGTGCCACTGACAGGTAGGGCCCACCTGTCAGAGCCGCCGCCGCCCACTGACGTCAGCATGACGTCAGCCCTAGGGTTAATTGCGCAATAAATCGATTTAATTTCCAGAAATTCATTTAAATGGCTCAAAATTTGTAAAATTCATATCTAATTCATACGAACTCCAAATTGAGCCATTCAACTTGCAAAATTCATCTAAAATTGAGCTCTACATGTTTGTTTACTTTTAATGTACTGTTCACTTGGTTTTTATTAGAGTTTTTCCTCGTTTTGCGTGCCAGCGTGTAGATTCCGCCGTTTCGGAAGTTCGTGCTCGCGAGGAAAAGAGTCCGGAAGATTGTTTGAAGAAGCAAGGCAAGTCACACATTCCCCTTGAGCATGTTGTACCTATTTTACAAAATGTTTTACGTTTGCAAATAAAGTGCATGTTTTGCTAATTACATGGGAATAGGGTTTACCTATCTGTCCGCTTGTGCCATGTTTACTTGTTAAACCGTCCTTTGTTAACTGTGGGTGATAATTTGACTAGCGTAAGTCACTTATGTTGACTTTGCTAGAATTATATATGCTTAGCCATGCTTAATTACCACTAGCTCATTTAATGGGATAGTTACATTGTTCACATTAACTTCTAACGAGCGGTTCGCTCGAGGCACCCGACCATGTTTTATTGGTCGTAATTATCCAACTAAAATATGACCTAATGGTGGGTTGTGGGTGCATGGTTTTGCTGGTCGTACCCATGGCAATTAAGGACCGATTCATGGGAAACCCTGGAAGAATAACAGTGCTTACCACAAGCAAGAATGGGCAACTGCTGGATCTGTAGTATAGCTCTTCCCTAGCTGACGCTCCCCGGCAAGGGTGGGCGTGATGGAGTTGGGCCGGCCAGGGATATACCGGTTGATCGGCCGCCGGATTCACCGTGGCATGAGGGAGGGCTGCCCGCTGCTGGTAAGGGAGCGGGGGCGAAACCTGCGGTGTGGTGCGCTTGGTTAGGAGGAACTATGCGAAAGGTCTTGTCACGATTTCCCCCTTTGCAGTATCGTGGTGATACTTCGGGGCATGGTAACATGTATGGAATCGTGTCTTGTGGGTACAGTTGCGCACCTCTGATTAGAGTGAAACTATTCGAATAGTCGTGCCCGCGGTTATGGGCGATCAACCAGATTCACCGTGATTAGTCCCACATGCTTAATTAATGTGACTTAATGAACTGGTGTAGTTCAGGTGGAATGGTTGGGCCTGTTCAACGTGGTTGTAGCGTTGTTCAGTGGAGATTTAATCCTATCATAATTAAACAACTGTTTACTGTTTTAAAATATAAAGAATTGCAACCGCTTTTCTGCAAATAGCCACAAGCCTCCCTCTGTCTCCCCTTTGCATGCTTGCATCTTTGGTGTGGCTTGTTGAGTACGGTGGTTGTACTCAATCTTGTTATTTTTCCCCCTTTTCAGAAGTTTAGTACTTCTGAGTTGAAGATGAAGTTAGAGGATCAAGGCTCAGACCCCAGTTGAGTTTGCCTGTGGAGTGGAGCTGAAGCCCGCTAGGATCGCCTCTTTCCGCTACTATTTTCTTTTCGGTGCGAGGACTAAGTGCCTCTGTTGTAAGTATTTATCGCTTTATTTATGTTTGGGTCTGTTTATTGATTTGTCGTTTTGTGTACCCTGGTTGATGCCTGGACAGGGACTTAATACACAAAATGGTCTGGAAATTTGGGAAAATTTTCGGGCGTGACAATAGGGAGGGAACAACGTAGAGGGGAGAGGGAAGGGGAGAGCGATCAGCCGCACACAGACAATGCCTCAGCCATCTGTGCTGGGGCAAGGAGCTGGAGAAGAGCGAAGAAAGCGCTATGACGTGGTCCTGCGAGAGAGGCTGGGTGAAGATGGCATTGTAGGCCGCGAAGGTCTCATCCAAGACAGGACCCTCCTTAGGCACCAACCCTAGCCTTCATGGATTCGTATGCATCATCCTTCTCGATATATTATTTCGTTTTGAAACATCTGTGCCAAGGGGTATTTCAAAAATTTCAAAACGAAATTTTTTGAATTCTGAACAAATTTTGGCCAAATTTAAACAAGTTTTGACCAAATTCAATAAAAGAAGAAGAAAAACTTGGGCGAAACAGTTTCATGCCAATATCTAGGTTGCAAACATTACTTTGGGCGAAAATTTTGTTATTTGAGTGTTGAGTCTAAGTTGTGCCGTAGATCTCAATTTAAATCCCTCCTTTACCTCAATTCCCTGGTGCCAAAACCACCTACTCAAAATCTCCGTCCGAAAATAATCTCAGAATTTGAATCTTCGTATTCAAATTCCCTTCCTAAACCCTATCGAGAAATTTCTCCTTCAAACCATTCTAGTTCCGTTGTTCTCCAAACATTTGACTTCGCATTCAAACCATTTTTGATTTCTCCCTGTGAAGTTCCCAGGACTTCAAATCTCAAATTCGGCAAATTTGAGTCTCTAATCTAACCTCTCGAAATTTCCATTTGAAACTAGTCTTGAAGTTCAAACCTTTATATTTGAATTTCGCTCTTAAAAACATTACCGCATATTTTTTCGAAACCTTGAATTCCATCTAGTCTAAGCATCCACCTCATAAATCCGAAACTCTCTCCTAGATCCTAAACGATCCCTAAAATTTGAATCCCCACAACCAAAATTCCCTCTTAAATCTCATTTAACCAATTTCCCTAGAAATTATTCTAGTTGCATAATCCCTCCAAATGTTTGAATCGACGCCCAAGTCATCCGCAAATTCTCGCTACAAAATAAAAATCTCTAAATCAATTCTCGAGTTCGAATTCAAACTCTCAAGTTCCACTCTCTCTCTCTCCTTTTCTCTCTATCTATCTATCTATTCTATCCATCTATGTATCTTCCCTTTGAATCCTCTCAGAATATTTGATCCAATTGAAAATCAACTCCACCATCGAGCCCAACCTCCCAAGATTCCACTCTTATTCAAAATTTTCTCTAAATAATCCTACATGTCCCCAAACATAGATCCCTCTCAAAAATACTAAAATCTCAGGTTGATGCCCTCTCCTTGATCCCCAGTTTTCGCTTGGCTAAATTGTCAAATTTTGAGTTCCCAGTTTGATGCCTTTTCCTCGATCCTTTATACCTCTCTAAGTTCAAATATCAAATTTGAATTTCAATCCAAACTCAAACCCTAATTCTCTCTAATTTCTCCATGCCAAATTCAAACTCTTGGAATTAAAACTTTGAATCTGAAATCCAAATTTCAAATTTACATTCTTGTCCTCTTAAATACCTCTCAAATTTAACCAAATCCCAAATTGAGTTCAAATATCCCTTTTGGATTCAAATATAGTATAATTCGAACAAATATCAAAATTTCCAAATTGTGCCCTCCCTTGACTCCTCCCTATTTCTCAAAGTTCAAATAAGAAATTTAAATTCAAATCCTACTTCATTTTGCCCCTCAAATTCCTTACAGAAAACTTTCAGTAAAAGTCTAAGTCCAGTCCTTTCTTCTTGGGCCGCCATTCTCTCCTTGGCCGGCCCAATCCCTTCCCTCTCCAATTCAATTTTTAGGAAAAGTCTAATTCGCCTCCCTTAATTCCTTGGGCCGCCTTTTCTCTTGGCCAGCCCATCTCTCCCTCGCTCTCTCTTTTCCCCGTGGGCCGCGCCGTCCCCGGTCCAATCCGCTCTGGCCCATCTTCCTAGGCACGTGCGCAACACATGCCGGGATAGAGGCAGCGCCTCCTTCCTCACGCGCATGCGGCTCTCCTCTCTCTCTTGCGCGCGCCTAAATGCCGTCATTGCTGTCTTCTTTCATCATGTCGCCGCTGTTTTCCCAAATGCTCGCGCATGTGGCTGACCGAGGGACGAGCCGCTGCCACCCATGCCAGCTCGCCCTGCCACGGTGACTGCCTTGTAGCCGCTCGTCACCAAACCGTCGCCCCCACTTTTGGCCGACATCGTTGTCGTCATCTCGTGGTCCCGCTGTTAGCCGCCACACGGGGACATTGCCTTTTTGCCTCGGCGCCCCACTTTGACCGCGCTGCTCCCCCGCCTCTCGCGTTCAAGTCCCGCCGTCCGATCCACCGTCCATGGCCGCTATTGCATCCTTGCCATCGCCATTGTCACTCCCACAATGAGAAAATGCTGACGCCACCCATGGTCGCTAGCCAAGCGCCAACTCGCATGCTCCCACCTCGAACCGACCTAAACGCCTCCTTCTCCCCTATAAATTTCGTCCCAAAGTCCCTTCTTCCCTTCTTGTTTCTCATCCAAAGAGGCGAAGCCCTGCCGCCTTCTTCCTGCAACCGGTCACCGCCCCTCATCTACCCCGGTGCTGCAATGCCACAAGCAAGAATCCGGTGGAGATCATGATCCATCCTTGTGTTTCATCGTCTCCTTCCCCAGCCAAGCCATCTCGGCGTTGTGCCTCCCCCGCAATCACGGTAGCCTCGCCACGACTCTACCTAGTGCCACCCCTACTCCTCTTCCTCGGCTGCGTCGACGTCTCCTTCTGCGCTCACGCCACTAACCTCCGCCGCCGGCCATCCTCTCATCGAATCCACTCGTCGTCGCCCTTTCGGAGACCCCTTCGACCTCCCCAAACCCACTCCCCTAGCTACTAGTCTCCCCTCTTCCTCCCGCGCCGCGCCACCTTCCCACCGCCATCGTGCACAGTCGTGCGCCGTCGTCGGTCTCTTTTTCCTCGATTCTTTCCGCTACTGTCCTCTGCGACTCCATTTGAACCCCCTCGGAGTCCGGCACGGCCATTTCCCCTTTTCTCTCGCTCTCTGGTCGCGCCACTCATGCCGTCACCGCCGGCCGCCTTCGTGCCTTCGCTGCTTGCCCAGTCCGATGTGGCGGCCCACTATTGGCGCCACCTCGGTTGATCAGGTCAAACTGAGCCCACCAGCCACCTCCTCCTTTCCTCCTTGACGCGCACACGCGGTTCATGAGAACCGTCTCTCCAACAAGTGGGCCCGCCGCGCCGAGTCCGCACCGGCGCGCCCCTCATACAACGCACCCGCTGAACGCTAGCACCACAACTTGCGTGGACTGGGTCACCGCCATGTGGGCCCCGCTCGTGCGCTTCGCGGTGGATCGCATCCACCGACTCACCCCACCATGCGCCTCTATTGGGCCCCACTTCCGCCGGCCCACTCGGCCTCACCCTGTGTCACACCCGACCATGGGCCACCCCCTCACGTGCCAGCCTGTTCGCTGGCCGCGCCCTTCGTTACGGCCTAAGGTCTAATTTCTGTCCCTTGTCCTTATCTTTTCTGAGGGAATTATTAATCTCTTTTTCCTTTAGATAGAAAATCATATAATCTTAGGAAATTCATATCTTTTGATTCGTAACTCCAATTGACCCCGTTTCACTTCCAGTAATTATGTATAATTGTGATCTATCTAATGGTACTATTAATTAGCCTAAATAGGATCTTTTCTTTTGACTTTGTTTAGGTTTTGTTTGTTTGTGCCTAGTTGTGGTTCCCGGATTTTCGTCAAGTGTGGATTTCTCGAAGATTTGTGAAGCTTAAGACCTTGAGCAAGGCAAGTCACCTTTTAACATATTGAACCTATAATTGAAATTAATTATGTTGCTTGCAAAATATTTATGCATTGATAGGATTGCATTGGGAACTGTTTGCCCCATCTGCAAGGCAGATCGGTGGACCTACCTAATTGTTGCATTTGATTCTTTTCTTGTTAATTGCTTATCATGTCCCTTTGTAACCACCTGTGTGGTGCCTCAGTATTCATACACCTTGTGCAAATATTGATGGTCGCTTTCAAACTTAAAATCTGAGAACATCTTGGGTAAAACCTGATTTATGAAAGCTCTGGAAAACCCGACGCCTGGGTCAGTGCCTTGTGAAAGAAAAATGAGTTTTAAAAATAAAATTCGTGACACAAGGCCATTCCTGGGCGGGATGCTTGTGTGGTCGCTTTTAAGGACCGATTCCTTTATAATTACATCCAAGCATATAATATGTGTGACCACATGGGTGAAGTGGGACACCCTTGGCTGAGTAATTAGCTAGGACAGGGAAATCTTAATGACAAGGGACAAGTGGATTCGCCGGGGTGGTGTTGAGGAGGACCCCTAGGCTTCCTGGCATATTATTATCTGGGACCTAAACTAGTGTTGGTCCATGGGACCTCTCTCATTGGCATAAGGTGACCTTGAGTCGGCTTTCTAAATGTCTTGTCGTGAAAGCCTCAAAGTCACCAAATGTGACTGTTCTGCATGGGTTGGGTGACCCGGGTTAGCAACGTCGTGTGGGTAAAGTGTACCCTCTCTACAGAGGTTAACGAACTGTTCGAACAGCCATGCTCACAGTTATGGGCGGATGTGAGGTAATTCCTTAGCGTAGTTTCTGTTTTACCCATCTTTGTGAAAAGGTGTTATGGTTTGGGAAACCTATTGCTCGGGAAGCAAGTGGCTATCAGGGAGACAGCGGGACAGGGAGTCCCTAGAAGTGATTGGTTGTTTGGGGACCACTTATCTCTGAAAGGTTGGAAAACTTTGGTCTGGTTTGGGAAACCAACTTTGAGGCCAACTCTGGGAGTTGTGCAAAATTAAAAATAAAATTTGTCACTCCTCACTCCCGACCGAGCTGAGACTTGTCTCGCTCTGGTTGAGGACAAGCACACACTAGATTGTTCAAAACATGAAAATAAAATAGTTTGCGAAATAGATAGCCACCCCTTGCAGCTGGCATTAACCATCTAAATTCCCCTAGCTTGCTGAGTACGTAAGTACTCAAACTTGCTCTATAGCCTGTCAACTCTGGAGGTGAAGTCGAAGTGAAGCTAAGATTAGGGTTTCGTCCTAGTTCCCAGCGTTGCCTGTGGTGTTGGGTGTTAGTTCGTTGGTCTTCGCTGCCTTTGCTTCTGCTGTTGCTGCTTTCGCATCGTCTGTTGCATTCTCAAGCTTCTCTCGAGGGTTGCAACCTAAGTCAAGGTAAAAAAGTGCTCTATTTAATTTAAGGATTACAATGATTCATAATTGTCACCGTGGGTACCAGCGCTATGTCCTGGGACTAGTACCGATATCGCGGTTTCATAGGAAGCAGTTCGCGTCGTTTTTCCTATGACACACTCCTGTCATGTGCCATTGTATAATGGTGTCAGATTGGGGTGTAACACTATAATTAACAAGCTACTCCTGGTTTATGTATTTCAGGTGATGCCATTGCAAGGCGAGGGAAATGATCCTTATCCAGCACTAGTAGGCCAGCACTATCATCCAGCCAAGAACCTAGCTCAGTATTATCAACCGTATTATCAACCATATCCTCCCTTTCAGTATCAGCAACCAGTTCACTATTATGAACCACTTCAAACCACTCAGGAAAATCCTCTATGACAACTTCGGGACGTAACTTCTCCAACAAGACACTTGACTCAAGCTCCAGGGAGATCGATGTCATGCTCCAACCTCTCGGATCTTGCTCATCCACCGAGATTGCCGACTATATCAGCTCTTCAGACTTCGATGATTCTTATGATATCTCCACCGAGTACATCGACGGCTCCGACTTTGACGACAACTACACTCCGCTATTCTTCGGCGTTTTCATGGCTGACCCAACAGAAACCGACTCGGCCGTCGCTCGGAGGGTTGCGGAAGAGGAACGAGCCAAGTTCGAAGAGTAGCGCAAGCAAGAGGAACGCAAACTCAAGGAAGACGACGACAGGAGGAATCGAGATCTGATTGTGGCTAGGCGTTCCACCCGCGATGCCATACCTTAGATCCGAGTCGACAACAACAACGTTTTCCTCACGCCCTAGCAGAATGCTGTCGCCGCACTCACCCTCATCGACACCGTCCTGGATGTGGCCCCGCCCAACATGACCCTAATTCTAAACAAAGTCAAGACCATGGTCATGGCTACAGCCCCACGCGGTGCTGGAACTAGTCGAGGAACCGCTGAGTCCATCGCTGAAACACCTGACGACAGTCGCTTACCATCGCTGCGACCCAAGGATTATCAAAGACCCGAGCACAGCAAGACCCACGGTAAGTCCAACGAAGTCCGTCGTCATGAAGCCTGGAAGCGTAAAGACTAGTCGGCCAACTCTCGTGAGAGGCGGCACAACCGATCACCCGTCCACGATCGGATCCGCCACAATAACAGCTCCAGTCATCAAAGTGACTCTCGAAGGCCCGCGCCGAGTGACTTGAGGGAGGTACTCGACCGGCATTATCACAAGCACAACAAGCCTCACTATGAAGATCGAAGGAATTCTCCCGACAACTGCGATGAAGGAGTACCCGCGTTCACTCGGGACCTGCGTCGAGTGGATTGGCCGAGTGGCTTCAAATCCATTGGGATCGAGAAATAAGATGGCAAAACCAACCCCGAGTTGTGGTTGACCGTTTACACCCTCGCAATTCGTGTAGCGGAGACAAGAAGGCCATGGCCAACTATTTACCCGTGGCTCTCGTCGACTTAGCTAGGAATTGGCTCGCTAGTTTAGCAAGGGGCTCAATCGACTCTTGGAGCGAGCTCCGAGATCACTTCATCGCCAACTTCCAAGGCACCTTCGAAAGACCCGGGACTCACTTCGACCTCTACAATGTAATCCAGAAACCCGACGAGTCCTTGGAAGACTACATCCGATGTTTTTCGAAGAAACGAAACAAGATCCCTGACATCATCGATGACATCATCATAGCCGCCTTTCAGAAGGGTGTCCGCAACGAGTTGTTAATCGGCAAATTCGGGCGTAAGCCTCCAAGGACAGTTAAGAAGATGTTCGAGATAGCCAATTCCTACGCCAAGTCGGACGACGCCATTAAAGCATCACGTCAAGACAAGCAATCAAAAAGCAGCTGGCAGCCTAAGAAGGACAACAGCAATGGCAACAGTGGCCAAAAAGATCGCAAGCGTAAGCCCGAGGATTTGGTCGCCGCAACACCAAACTATCAACAGCAATGTCCACGTGTCAGCGCCGATGACAAAATCATGAATGCTCAATGCACGCATTACCTAAATCATAAACATGCGGCCAAGGATTGTTTCATTTACAAGCAATTCACCAAGCACTATGCGGCCCAACTTTAGAAACCAACTGACGAAGCCGGGACTTCAAGAACCAAGAAGGATGATGGAAATGGCGGCTTAGAACCTTTCCAAGACCCCAGGACTGAGTTGAACCAAATCTTCGGAGGACCACTCGCCTACGAGTCGAAGCGGAAGCAGAAGTTGACCGGTAGAGAAATCAACGTAGTTCATCCTGAAGCTCGACGTTACCTACGATGGTCGGAGGTGGCTATCACGTTTAACCGCTCGGATCACCCTGACCGAGTGGTTCACTCGGGGCGGTATCCCCTTGTCACGCCCCAAACTGGCCCCGGGCGGAGACCAGGGTAGGGCGGTCCAGATTGACCTGTATGCTTGTACCAGTCCCAGGAAATAGCGCTGGTACAACAGGAAGACAGAATATCACAACAACAGCGGTCTCTTTATTAAGAGTAGGATTACAACCAGAGGCGCGGCGGACTTCCGGGCGGCTCGGGCCGTGGCCTCGGGCCGGCCCGGAAGGGGAGGGGCGCGGGGAGGCGCGGCGGCCATGGGCCGGGGGGGGAGAGGCGGCCCGGGGCCGGGAGGGGGAGAGGCCTGGGCCGGCTGGGCCGGTCCGGGAGGGAAGGAGAGCGGCGCGCGGGCGGCGCTCGGCTTGGGCCGAGGGAAAAAGGGCCGACGGCCCGAGAAGAGGAAAAAGAAAAAGAAAAGGAAAAAGAAAAGGAATTTTTCCCAGGGATTTATTTATTGCGCTTGAGGGTTTTTAATTAGTTAAAATTATTTTTAGGGCTCTGAAAATTCCACTAAAAATCCTGTTAATGTATTTTGACATGGGGAACTCAAGAAAAATTCCACCTTGCCATTTCCACTTCTTTAAAGTATTATTTAATTGGGTTTTTCTCCAGATTTAATTTAACAATTTCTCAGATAAATTATTAAATTTAATTTTTACGATTTGGGAGAACCTCAGGGTGTGACA
>BDMV01000004.1:24243495-24403470 GCA_008326285.1 Oryza officinalis | reverse complement strand
GTATGCACTCTTTGGAGTGATTAAATCGAAATATTAGAGTCAAAGATCTACCTAATGAGACTGTCACTCAAAATGATCTATGTCACGCCCCAAACTGGCCCCGGGCGGAGACCAGGGTAGGGCGGTCCAGATTGACCTGTATGCCTGTACCAGTCCCAGGAAATAGCGCTGGTACAACAGGAAGACAGAATATCACAACGACAGCGGTCTCTTTATTAAGAGTAGAGTTACAACCAAGGTTGGAACTGCGGACAGAACCGAGTTCACAACAGCATTACAAAAAGGCGGAAGCGGAAAGCGGAGACTAGCCCTAAGCCACAAGCAAAGCCTTGGGGAAGGCCGAAACCCTACTACTGCTCGAAGTCTGCTTGCTCCTGGAAGAACTCTTCATCAGCAGGGTCCATCTCTTCGTCTTCGGGAACTGGGGGGGTTTAATTATATAGAGCAAGGGTGAGTCGGGAGTACTCAGCAAGTCAGGGGAATTAAGTGTTTAATGCAAGCTTCAAGGGAAAGCCAGTTTTTCACAATTGATTTTTGTTTAAGACTTTCAGAAACAACTAAGTGAGTGCTTCTCGACGGCAGGACGAGAAAGTGCGTCTCATCCGGCCGGAGCAGTGAAATTGTATCGATTGTTTCTTGTCGGCAGAGAGCTCCCTGCCAATCGTTCACAAAATTCCACTAAAAATCCTGTTAATGTATTTTGACATGGGGAACTCAAGAAAAATTCCACCTTGCCATTTCCACTTCTTTAAAGTATTATTTAATTGGGTTTTTCTCCAGATTTAATTTAACAATTTCTCAGATAAATTATTAAATTTAATTTTTACGATTTGGGAGAACCTCAGGGTGTGACAGAGCTGGGCCGGGGGGGGGGCGGCCCAGGGAAGGGAGAGGAGAGAGGAGGGAAAACAGGCCGAGAGGGGCTGGGCCGGCGGCGGCCCGAGGGGGAAAGAGAGGGGCAGGAAGCCGAAGGGGAAATTCGGCCCAAAACAAGGAAGGAAAACCAGACTTTCTGGGAATTGGGGTTTTGGAGGGATTTAGGGTTCGGAATCGACATCCGATTTCGCGGTTTTCTCCGGGATTGAACTGAGAGGGGAGACACGAGACCTTGGCACACAACACGACTCAACCGAAGAGCAAACTTTCGCAAATAGGATTTTTAGCAGATTAGTTTTCCCGCTAACGCCGCGACAAAACGGGCGTTACACCCCTGGTACTAGACCCAGTTGCCTGCAATGTCAAACTCAAGCGTGTTCTCATTGATGGTGGTAGCGCTCTCAATATCCTCTTCGCCAAGACATTGGACGAGATGCAGATCTCAAGGTCCGAGTTAAAACCAAGCTCAGCTTCTTTTCATGGAGTTATTCCAGGGTTGTCATCTATATCACTCGGACAAATCACTCTCCCAGTTACTTTCGGCACTTGAGAGAATTTTCACACAGAGAACATCAGCTTTGAAGCTACCGACTTTGAAGCAGCTTACCATGCCATCCTCGGAAGACCTGCGCTCGCCAAATTCATCGCAGTCTCACACTATACCTATTTGATAATGAAGATGCCCGGACCACGAGGGGTTATCTCCCTACACAGCGACGTCAAGCAAGCCTTCACCTACGATAAGTAGAGCTGCGACATGGCCCAATCTCACGAGAGGTTGCTTAGCCAACAGGAAGTTCGACTAGCTGCATCGACATCTGAAGAAGGCAAAATCCCAACAAAGAAGTTGACCAAGTCGGGAGAAGGCGACGCCAAGACCAAGAAGATTCCGCTCGACCCTCCTGATCTCTCCAAAACTGCTGTAATAGGCACCGAGCTAGATTGTAAATAGGAAAGCGCGCTCATCACTTTTCTACAAAATAATAAAGATATTTTTGCGTGGAACCATCCGATATGCCTGGTATTCCCAGAGAGGTGATTGAGCACTCACTAAATGTTAAAGAGGACGCGAAACCTATCAAGCAACGACTTCGCTGCTTCACACAAGATCGGAGAGATGCCATCAAGGAGAAACTCGCCAAGCTTTTGACGACCGGATTCATTAAGAAAGTTTTAGTTCGGAATAAGACAGGACAATGGCGCATGTGCGTCGACTACACCGACCTCAACAAGTCTTGCCCCAAGGATCCCTTTGGTTTGCCTCGCATTGATCAAGTCGTCGACTCAACCGTTGGTTGCGAGTTTTTGAGCTTCCTTGATTGTTACTCGAGATACCATCAAATTAGCTTGAAGGAGTCCAACTGTTGGAAGACATCGTTGTTTGGAGCCTATTGTTATATCACGATGCCGTTTGGTCTCAAAAATGCAGGAGCTACGTATCAGCGCATGATCCAAAGATGTTTGCAAACCCAACTCGGGAGGAACGTGGAAGCTTATGTCGATGACGTTGTCATTAAGACCAAACAAAAACAAGACTGGATTGCTGATTTGGAAGAAATCTTTTCAAATATTCGAGCCTTCAAAATGAAGTTAAATCCAGATAAGTGCACCTTCGGAGTACCGTCAGGGAAGCTACTTAGTTTTATGGTGTCTCATCGTGGCATCGAAGTCAACCCGGAGAAGATCAACGCTAGACGAAACATGAAGCCGTCGAGTACCCAGAAGGATGTCCAAAAACTTACCAGATGCATGGCGGCTTTGAGTCGATTTGTTTCTAAGCTCGAGGAACGAGGCATGCCTTTATTTAAGTTGCTCAAGAAGACAGACGACTTTCAGTGGACCCCAGAAGCCCAGAAAGCCTTTGAAGATTTCAAGAATTTCCTTACAACACCACCCGTGTTAGCCTCACCATATCCCCAAGAGCCATTACTACTTCACGTATCGACAACCTTTCAGGTGGTTAGCACGGTCCTAGTTGTGGAACGAGAGGAGGAAGGACGAGTCCAGAAGATTCAAAGGCCAATTAATTTTGTCAGCGAGGTGCTAGCCAGATCTAAAACACGCTATCCCCAGGTACAAAAATTATTATATGGAGTTTTAATTACCGTCAGGAAATTAGCTCACTATTTTCAAAGATACTCGGTTACGGTGATCACATATTTTACACTCGACGATGTCCTTCATAATCGGGAGGCCACTGGGCGTATTGCGAAGTGGGCTTTGGAGTTGATGGCGTTAGACATCACTTTCAAAGCAAGGACATCAATCAAGTCCCAGATATTGGCCAATTTTGTCACCGAGTGGATCGAGTGCCAATGAGACGTGCCTGCGGAGAAGCTGGAATATTGAACTATGTATTTTGATGGATCTAAGCGAGTTACCAGTACGGGAGCTGGAGTTGTTTTAATCTTCCCGATTGGAAAAAGATTGCGATATGTTCTTCACATTCATTTTCCAGTCTCACACAATGTAGTTGAATACGAAGCACTACTTCACGGGCTGCGACTTGATATATCCCTTAGTATACGGTGCATGATCGTACAAGGAGATTCCAAGTTGGTTGTGAACCAAGTGATGAAGGATTGGTCCTGCTTGAACGATAATATGGCTTCTTATCGTCAGGAAGTATGCAAGCTAGAAGACAGGTTTGATGGTTTGGAGTTATCACATGTCCTAAGGCATAACAACGAAGCTACAGACCAACTAGCTCAATTTGGATCTAGACGAGAGGCTGCCCTGACAGATGTCTTTGTTGAGCACCTTCATGAGACAACTGTTGCTAAAAAGGAAGCTACTAAAGATAAGGTCGTGAACCAGGTTTTTATGCTTGACACCGACTGGAGGACACCTTTTATCAAGTTTTTGACTTGGCAGGAGTTACCCAAAGATCGAGATGAAGCAGAACGAGTTCAACGTCGTAGCCAAAGTTATGTCATGATTGATTCCGAGTTGTATAGGTGAAGCTCGTCCGGAGTTTTGTTAAGATGTGTTACACCTGAGGAAGGCTGGTAATTGTTGCAAGACATTCACTCGGGAATTTGTGGTAGTCATGCTGCGGCACGCATCTTGGTGGGCAAAACTTATCGGTAAGGATTTTTTTGGCTTACGGCAATTACCGACGCGGATAAAGTTGTTCGGACTTGTGAATGTTGTCAATTTTTTGCTCGGCAAATTCATGTTTCAGCTCAAGAATTACAAACTATCCCACTTTCATGGCCTTTTGTCGTTTGGGGTTTGGACATGGTTGGTCCCTTCAAGAGGACTCCAGGAGGATTCACACATCTTTTTGTTGCAATCGACAAGTTTTCTAAGTGGATTGAAGCCAGGCCGGTTGCTACAATTACTGCAGACAAAGCACGTGATTTCTTCCTCAATATTGTGCACCGGTTTGGTGTTCCAAACAGAATTATTACTGACAATGGAACTCAGTTCATTGGAGGCGTTTTTAAAGATTTTTATGAAGACTTTGAAATCAAGATTTGTTATGCATCAGTCGCGCATCCAAAGAGTAACGAACAAGTTGAGCATGCTAACGGTATGATACTTCAAGGCATTAAGGCTCGTGTCTTTAATAGATTACGTCCTTATGCTGGACGAAGGGTTCAAGAGTTGCCTTCAGTTTTATGGTCGTTGCGAACTACACCCGGTCGGGCTACGGGTTAGTCGCCTTTATTCTTAGTTTATGGGGCTGAAGCTATGTTGCCGAGTGAGATGGAATTTGAATCTCTTCAAGTTCGTAATTACAATGAGGAGCGCCATGGTCAAGACCGCAACGAAGAATTAACCCGACTAGAAGAGGCTCGCGAAGCCACTCTTGTTCAGTCGGCAAGAAATCTCCAAGGATTATGGCGTTATCACAATCATAATGTTCGATCACGAACGTTTATTGTAGGCGACATGGTTTTGAGGAAGATTCAGACGACGGAGGATAGACATAAATTATCTCTGTTATAGGAAGATTTATAATTGCTGAAGTTACTTGGCCAGAGGCATATTGTTTAAAGCGTGAAGATGGATCAATTCTGAAGAATTCATGGAGCATTGAACACCTTCATCGATATTATACTTAGCATCAGTTTTTTGTATTTTGTTCTTCTCGATTGCCGACTTCAAGTAAGTTGTCTTCTGGAGTTGTCAGTCGGGGGCTATCAGTATTGGTAAAGTATGAAGTCTTTTTTGAAAACAACTTGTTCATGTTTGGTTTATTATTGTTTTTCGTTTTGATTTGAGTCAAGTGGATAAAGACTAAACATTTTTTGATGACTTAATCAAGTTTTAAGTTTGGTGATAGTCGGACGAAAATTTTTAAGAAATTAAAAGCAAGATTCAAATCAAAGCATAAGCATAAATAAACTGATAAGTTTACGTGGTTTCTTTTTTCTGTTTACGTGCTAATCTGATAAATTTTTTAAGTTTTCCTTTTTCTATTTACGTGCTAATCTGAAACAAAAAACAACAAGATGACCATCTTTACCACAAAAGGAACAAGTATACTTTTTCCTAGAAGTTAATGGTTTTGAAATATTAGTTTTAGTTTCTTTTAGTATAGCAGAAAGAGAGGGCATAATTCCAGCAGATTTAAAAACTGTTTTCACAACATTAGGTTTTGTCAAAATTTCACCATGTTTAGTCACTTTCAAAACAATGGGTTGATTTTTGGTGAAATAATCATGAACATCAAAACCTACACCCCTATTGTAGCTAGTCACTTTAGATTGATCCAAAATCATGTTAATTTGTTTCTTATCATCAGAAAATCTTTCCAAAGAACTTTTCAAATAAGAAACCTCTTTTTTCAAATTTGCACAATTTTCACAATCTACCATGACACCTTTGTTTTTACGACATTTTGGACAAGAAAGCACTTCATCAGATTTTACAATATCTTCCATATACTCAACACGATGCAAAGCATCTTTCAATCTCATCTTGTTTAGTGTACATGTTGAGCAATTCAAAATATTGTGTTGTTTTAAATTTTTAGCACAAATCATGTTAAACATCAAACTAACATAAAAAGCAACTTTATATTTTTTCAACAATTTTTTAGTTAAAAACAATTCATCCAAAGTGCGTGTGTACATAACAAATCCAAGAACAAAAGAAGATTTCAATTTCAAATCATGAACGACATTAATTTCTCTAATTTTTGAAATTTCATTCATTAAGATCTCACAATTTTTGCAATCATTATCATCAGGAATAAGCGATTTCAATCTAGCAATTTCAGCATTTAGAGATTCAATCATGAACTCTTGTTTTTTATACATCTTCTCACGCCTCTTATTTTTTGCATTTAAAACAAGAATAGCTTCCTCGAGAGAACTCACCTCATTGTCCTCATATTCTGTATCCGATTCACCACGAGCCATGAAGCAAACACCGGAGATGTTCTTTTCCTTCTCCTTGTCTTCATCACTATCAAAATCTATGTCGCTTAATGGCTCAAAAGCAGCATAGACTTGACTCAACACCTTCCTGACCACCTCCTTGGATTTCTTACCCTTGAACGTACTGTTCGACTTGGGCTTGTCGTTCTTGGTTTTCTCTCCACCGTTGTCTTCCTTCTTGCCTCTCCCAAGCTTAGGACAAAGTGAACGAATGTGACGAAGTGCACCACATTCAAAGCAACGAGTTTGACCTTCTCTTTTTCTGTACCTGACATTGTTCATAACTCGAGAAATCTTGTTAGCAGCCAAAGCCAAATCCTCCTCCTCGAACTGTTTGAGTTGCTCATCGGACATGGCATTAATCAAAGCAAGAGGGGTAGAATTTGACGAAGAAACACCAACATTCAAAGAAGTCGAGAGAGAAACCAAAGCACTAGATTTAGAATCTATCTTCCGAGATAGAATATTCATCTTATGAGTTTTGAGTTTTGTGTAAAGTGAATTCAACGTCAAAGTAGACATATCAACAGACTCTAGAATAGATGTAACCTTCATCTCCCAAATAGACATATTAAGACCATTCAAAAAGTGGCGAGAAACCTCAGATTGTGTTTAATTTGTGTCATAAGCAGAATCAACAGATCTAAGATCACTCAAAATCTTATTAAATCTACTAAGATAATCATCCAAAGCTTCTCCAGGTTTTATCTCAAATTTTATGTATTCCTTTTTTAAAAGATCTTGACGAAGTTCTTTAATGTTATTAGTTCCTTGATGAAAGTTTCTCAAGGCATTCCAAATTTCATGGGTGGTTTTAAGATATGACACACGATCAAAATCCGAACGAGAAATTCCACTCAACAAAATATTACAAGCTTTGCAATTGTTATTAAACTTAGTTTTCAAAGCTTCAGTAGAAATTTGATAGGAATCACATAAGGAAGGGCAATCTTTTGCCAAACATCATAATCTTGAGCCATAATGTAAGATTGCATCTTGTCACACCAATAAGCAAAATCCGAACCATCAAAAATATGTGGCTTAGTTGAAAACTTGTTAGCTATGGCTTAAAACTCTAGATCGGTAAAAATCCAAAAAAGAAAAACGAGGCTCTGATACCATTTGTAGGATCGAAAAGCAAGAACTAAGCCAACCAGAGGGGGGTGAATGGTTATAGTACCCAAAAACCAAAACTTTTAGCGGAATTAGAAGTTACCCTCAAATCGATGTAGATCGGTCTGACCGAAATAGATCGGCCGGTCTGACCGCGCCTGTGCCGTCGGTCCGACCGGTATTGATCTCCCGGTCTAACTGCTCCAAAGTCGCCTTTGCCTCCTGCCGCCGTCACCGGTCTGACCGCCATGTCCCCACCGGTCTGACCGCTGTGTGCCGCCGGTCAGACTGCTCGTGTCTCACCGGTTAGACTGCCCAACCCGAGCAAACACAAATTAAAGATCTCTTAAAGTAGATGACAACTTTATTACTTCTCTCTGTGTTTACAAAGTGCAACAACAGCACTTCTCACAAAAATCTCGACTAAACTCAAAACCCTAAGTAAACTTACAACTCAATACTCTCAAAAGCGATACCGGGAGGCCACACCCTCCCTCTCTATTTATACATGAGGTAGGCAGCCTAAAGCCATGAACCAAACTCATACAAAAAGTCCTAATCCACCTAGGAAACCTTCCCGTACAAGAAACCAACTTTACATATTCCAAATGTACCAAATTTGGACTCCTTCCAAATTTGACTCCGCATCCCATACGCACACAATATCTCCATCGTATGTCATATGGAATCTTCATCAACCACGTGCATTGATCTTTAGCCTAAGTATCCCGCATGATATCTGACCGTCCGGACATCACATTATTTCCAAGTTGACTTCCGATCCATCGCCGGCAATACTCTCCTGACACACAAAGATTACCTACACATGAATCAAACAAAGAAACCATATCCGAGCACAAGCTATCTCCAACTTGACTAATTGTTAGCACACAACAGTATTACATACGCATAGTATCCATCTAGAAGCCATAAACACAAATTAACCACGTATATCCAATGAAACAACCCGAAACTGAAACCGACACAAAATCAGCCGGTCAGACCGCGGGCTGGCCGGTCTGACCGCACACATACCGCCGATCTGACCGGCCATACCTGCCCGGTCTGACCGAACAAAACAACAGTCCCTGTTCACCGTCTAAAAATTCAATCACCTCACAAACCACTTCGCCAATAATCTCCAAATATCAAAACCAATAACCTCATATGCTAATTGTTCGTCACAACAGAAGAATCAAACACACCTTGATTTTACAGATTTTAGTCGGAGGATTTCTTCATCTTCTCCAATCATTGGTTCTGAGAGAAATAAAATTGATAGAATTCAAGAAGCGCATCCAAGACGAATATTTAATAGTTGGGTGATTCACCTGTGATTATTTTTGGACAACTGCGTGGAAGGCCTTGATCGTTTGGGTCTGCGTCAGGAATTGGATTATCTTGGTTTCCTTGAGCAGCGGCGTTTTCAGTTGTTTGATCCTTATTAGTATCTTCGGTGGTTGATGATGGATCTTCAACTGGTACTCCCTGGTTGACCGAAGCTTGGTTCTTCCTATCCGACTGGTTTCTAGTCAGGAGTCCTTGTCCTGGTGTTTGTTCGGAAGAACCCAACTGGTTTCCAGTCGGGGGATCCTAACTGACAGTCGGGGGCTCCTGGCTAGTAGTTATATCGCTCGGGGGTGGGTTCTGGGTCCCTTGTTCTTCAGTATCTTGGTTTCCTGGCCCCGTAGCTGGAGTTGATGTTTCAGTCTAGCTGGTGGGATCGATATCTTGAGGTTTTCTATAGAAGACGATGCATGGTGTTCAGAATGAAATCAAATGAGTTTTCAATAAGAAGACAACGCAAGTCATGCGAAGGATACCTGTTGGATTTTTTGATCTTTGGAGCTGATCTGGTAGATGGCCTAGGTAAGCTGACGTTGACTTTTGGAGTCTGGATTTCTTCAGTTTCTTCATCCGAGTCATCGATGATTATTTTTCTCTGCTTGCTCACGCGCTTGTTGGTTTCTTCGACTGCAGTCCTCTTGCTCTTCGCTTGCGGTTTGATTTTTGGTCCGCCAGTCGGTTTCTTACTAGTCGGCTATGCTGGAGGAACGTCGTGGTACACTTTATATGGCTGAGAGACAATCAAGGCATTTGCCTACAAAAGATATTCTTTTTAAAAGACGTTGACAAGCATGGCAAGGCAGACTACTATTGAAAAAGAGTTGCAGGGTATGCGTACCGGAGAAAATTTTGTACATGCGTGCGCATAAGACTTGGAAGTCTAGTGATTCATGGTCCTCCCGATTGGGATCACTTTGCCCTTCGTATTCAAAGGCCGGTTTGGATCTCTCTTTGATAGGCGCCAGTCGGGATTTGATAAAGTGTCGGGTAATCTGCTCCCCTTGGAGTCCTTTGTTTTTCATTTCAAGGATCTTCGCCAAAAGATTGTTGGCTTCGAGCCAGTTTTGGCCCTCAGGCAAGGCATTCCAGTTAGCTTGATGAATTGGTGGAAGGTCGATAAAGTCGGGCAAGCTGGGAGCAGGGTTGGAGATATAGAACCAGTTTGCGTGACAACCCTTGTTGGAGGTTTTCAAAGGAAAAGGGAAGTAATCTCTGCGGAGAGTGCCGCGGAGTTGAAATCCCGCACCGCCGACAACACAGGAGTTATCTTTGGTTGGATGGGCTTTGAGAGAGAACATGCAACAGAAAAGGTCGAAGTGGGGATGGATTCCGAGGAAGGCTTCACAAACATGGGTAAAGATGGCAATGTGTAATACAGAGTTTGGGTTCAAATGATAGACTTTAATCCTGTAGTAGTCAAGGATGCCGCAGAAAATCTCAGAGGTTGGCAAAGCGAATTCGCAATAGAAGAAGTGGGTGAAGACATTAATCTCACCGGTGTTTGGAGTCGGGAATTCCTCACCGTATGCCGGACGCCAACCAATGATCTCTTTCGCCGGAAGGACTCCATCTTTCACCATTTCCTTTAGAGTTGACTCCTTCACGTCAGAGGTCGCCCACTGCTCGAAGGGGATTTCTCTCTCCTCTGCCATGAGTGAGATTTGGGATGGACCAAATAAGGAGTTGGAGGTTGAGATTCTTGGAAGGGATGAAGGAGAAGATGTGCGCAACAAATTTTAATGGGATTGAGAGTGGTTGGATGGATGGATTTGGTAGATTTCGTGCTATAGGTTTCTACGGTGGTGGCTGTGAACAGAAGCGCGAAAGGAGAATTTTTCGAAAGATGAAGCGGTAGGGAAGACAACGACGTTTCGGCGGTTATTTTTTAGGTACCGGTAGGCATTTTTTGGGCTGAAGCTCGCGAGATGCTTACAGCCCATATCTCAGTTGTGGCTTAACACGTCTTTAGGGACTCAAGCGAATTTGCCTTGGCAATATGCGCATGTTTTATTACCAAATACCCTTAGAATCCTTTCATACAGCAGTTACATAACTTTTTTGCGAGTTCGTACAATGCGATTTGGAAAGTGCCAAACGGTAAAGTTTTTATAACTATCCTAGTAACTTTTTCATAGGTTACGGGAGCTGTTTTGGATTTTTTATAAAGCAATTGATTTTATATATTATATCAATGCTATCTTGCCACTTTGGTGTGCTTTAAGACTAATATTATGGCTTAGGCTAATTATATTTTGATCATATTCTTCAGACGGTTGGTAAATCTATTTATGGGTTTAAATGACTCGGATTTTATACCACAAATGACATATATTTCTGAGGATGGTAAAATTGTGTGCCTTATAGGGATTCGGGCATGTTTGCTTTGGCAACATGTGCATAATGAGATGCCAAAACTTGGGATCGTTATGCACCATGCTTTATTATTGAAGTTATGTGCTATATGATTTTTCAGGATACTTTTGGCTTTGGCTAAGCATTTATTTATATAAGACCACTTGGATGGGTGGGATAATTAAAGTTCTTGACTATATGCTTAGTTTGTTCAACTAAACACATAGGCGGGGGCTACACCTAATTAGGTACATCTAGTCGATGCACCTAGATATATTTTTTATTGCAGTTTTTCAGCCTTTCACAGCCTTTCTATTGGATTGATTAAAGTACTCGGGAGACCAAGGCAGAGATGATAGAAGTACTCAGCTATGGATTAGTCTGATTCGAGGTAGAGTTATCTCGTCGACTGTGAAGGTCTCAGGGGCTACTGTGGAGATTATGAGTATCATATACCCACACGACTGGCCTATCCGACTGGTTATAGGGGATAGGTTATAGGTGATGATTAATAGGTGATGATTATGTAACAGCTTAGGACTTAAGTATTACGTTGCCTTGTGTATTAAGGAACGGCTTATAGTCCTAAGTCAGTAGTGTTATGGATAATGCTTAGGAGTCCTATACCGTATGTGGTTAGGTCTTCGACTTATAAGTCTGCTTTCTGAACCTATATAAGGAGGGCAGGATGTTCCTTGAGGGATATATAGCAATAGTAAATAGCTAAGCTTTTCTTCATACACAACCTGATCACAAGATCAATATATAACTCGGCGATTATAACCTCGAAATAGGAGTAGGGTATTACTTCGTGATAGAAGGCCTGAACCTGTATAAATCTTTTCGTCATATAACCCACCGTGTTTGGTGCTTGTACGCTACCTCCTTTTCTCATTGCCGAAATCAGGTTTCGACAATCCCTTTCTACCATATTACTAGCATCCTAATTGGGCAGCGCAACACCATCAACCTATGCCCCTGTTGCAAGCAGTGTTGGATGACAATCATGGCGGATTGCCAGTGTTCTCTAACCTAAGAACCATGGTGCTTCGCGAGTGCAATATCCATGTAAATAATAGCATGAAAATGCTGTGGCGTTTCCGACAGAACACCCCTGCGCTAGAGAAGCTCACTCTTCAAAATTGCAAGGTAATAGAAAAATTATATTTCCTTTTAGTTAATTTACCTTGCAATATGTATATATCTTTAGAATTTGACTCTCTATTAACATTTGCTTTGGTTTTACTAATTAATATACATGTGTTGCCGAAAAAAGTTCTCAGATGGTGCTGACGTTAGGAAACAAGGTCCTAAGTTGAAAATATCTTCTAGCTTAAAGTTTGTGGAAATCATATACAAAGATGTGAATCACCATGTCGGCGAAGAAGATGAGTATGAAGACGAAGACGAACATCCTGAGCAAGTTAAGGTTTTGTTCATAATGTCAAGGAAATTGAAAGACGCTATGGTCAAAGTTAAAAAAGTAGATGGATATCAATAGTAATTGTTTTCCCGTTGTTGGGAAAAACTATTGGATTTAATCTATCACGTACAGTTAGTCTTGTTCGAAACTTAATCGCTTATTATTTTTCTTGCATGAATGAATAATCACATAATAATGTTCATAATAGCAAATTAAAACCATTTGTGATAAGTTGTTTATCATATACAATTCTTTTAATGATATTCATAGATTTATTAGAGTGAGTGGTATGTGAGCGTGGTGGATCCAACAATCCAACTCCAAGGCATGGATGTAAAATTATAGTGTTCTACCGTAATCAGGCAATATGAAGCACTCGTTTATGATCCAACCGTGGGATACAGAGCTCCTGATGCTAACCCATGCACAACTTTTATAGCTTGATATCTGTTCAATCAAATTGACGTCTCACCCAGCCGTTTGTTAAAGAAACTTTTATAGCTTTATCGTTTGGCCCAAACAAAGCTATAAGTCGTAAAATAGAGCAACAAAGAATAATTTATAGATATTTTTTTACTTTTATGTAATAACAATATAAAAGTATATGTTGAAAAATAAACTACGATATAAAAACCACAAAATTACCTCCAAAATCAAGCTTTAAATTTCAAAATTTGGTTATCCATGGGTTTCTAATCGAGAAAAAAAACTAAGCCCGTATCTAGTTTGTTGCAATAAAAAGCCATATTAAAATTTGATGTCATATTTTGGGTAAGGCAACGAACGAACATGCTCCAAATACCACAAACACGACAAAATCCAGTAACCCCATAAACTTTCCACTCTTAGAAAACCACATCAAAATGAAGAACTTATTGTTTAGGTGTTATGTTTTTTTTTACATTTTGTACTATATCAGCTCTAGTCATGATTAGAACCATAATCTCTAGCCTGCTTTTTGAATGTCAATAAGGGTAACATCGGGGTTTCAACCAATCTTACCTAATATAACTGTTCAACACGTTTTTTGCATGCTTTTATTTAAGTTTTCTTAATCATGTTTTTCATATTATATTGTCCCTTATATAAGGATATCACATTAGGTAAATATATCAAGCTTACCCTCGATATATTTACTTAGATTGATATTCTTATATAAAGCTGTATCAGAGAATTAGCTGATACAGTGTTTATTTTTGATCTAAGTATGGTGTCATCGGCTAAGACTTGATCAAATATATTCTTTATCCATAGATTACACATTTGATCACATCTACAGCCGATGAAACATATTTAGGGTTTGTTTAATACCTCAAGACAAACAAACCTCTGCTAGTCTGCATTCCTTTGCCCCACTAAATTTTGATAAAGCCAGAATTTTACATTACAAAAATCTGAAAAAGCTTACTTTAGCAACAAAACAGGACCAAACTCCTTGTCTAGGCTTAAATTAGATTGGGCCAGCTAAGTTGAGAAGCCTAACATTTGGCCAGGCCGAAACGCCGGATTGGCGACAAGGCCCAAATTCCTGTTGGTCCTACTCTACTTTCTCACATCTATATCATATATATCATACAAGTTACAATCCACTAAATCTAAAACTCAACCATACAACCATGCCACATCATCATTCACTATCAATAATTATATATCAAACCTCATTTAAACATGCAACATCATCTACAATCTATTAAACTCTAAAAATCAACATGCAAATATATCCAATTATCATCCCTCACATCATGTTCACAAGCCACAATATTTTAACATATATATATATATATATATCATACTTATAATACTTCACATATACTTATCAATATATTCCGCGTCAAAGCACGGATATCATTTGTTTGCTATATGATTAGTACTGATAAATCATGATTTTTTTAGTTTTTTAGTTTTAGCTTAATTGTTAAAAAACATATGAATATTTTTAGTAATTTCTACTGCAAACCACGAAAATCGTGTAGTTTTTTTATTCGAGACGGCCGGAAGAACTCGTCACGAAAACCTCCTCCGTGACGCACTTGACTGCCCCGGTTTTCCTAATCTCCGATTTAATTAATTATCCCCAATTAATATCCCCTCCTTTTTATCTAATTTCCTTTCCATATTTTTTCCCCTCTCTCCTCTCCCTCTTCCCCCACCTCGCTCTCTCCTCTCCCTCTTCCCCCAATCTCCGACAGTTGCCAAATTTCCCTTCCCACCCCCAAACCCAAACCCCAGCGCCGACGACGACGAGCAGCAGACGAAAGCGAGAGGGGAGAGAGAGAGAGAAGAGGCGAGAAATCCCATCGTTTCCCAAACCCTAACCCCCTCCTCCTCCAGATCTCGGCGGCCGCGGCGCTGATGCGAGGTGAGCCCCGTCCGCCCTAGGGTTTGCGGCGGGTGCGGGGTGGTGGTGGTTGGGCGGGAGGACGGGCCCTCCTGCTCGCGGGGGTTGGGGGATTGGAGGGGATGGCGGCGGCGCGCGCGCACGTGAAGGACCCGGCGCACCGGACCAAGGTGGTGCTCCGGAGGCTGCCGCCGGCGATCGCGCAGCAGGCCGTCGTGGACCAGGTCGACGCGCGCTTCGGCGGCCGGTACGACTGGTCGTGCTTCCGCCCTGGCAATGCCAGGTAACACGCGATTCCTCTCGCCTGCTTCCTCGTTTGCGTGCGTGTGGTTGGGGGGGGGGGGGGGTGGGGGTGTTCGGGCGCACGTTTGGTCTGTAGCTAGGGATTGGGTTCGAAGCTGTTCAGCCTGCGAATTGTGTACCGGGAGGCGGGGAGGTGCCACCCCATGAAATTTCATTAGTAGATTTCATTGGCTAGTTTTGATTGAGTAGTTGTGGCCAGCAATTAGCATTCTAATCGTGCAATTCACAGATATAAGTTTGGACTGTTTCCTCTATCTAGTGCATTTGGTTATGTCTAGCAACAAATAGGTTGCTGTGGTCAAGTAGTTACTGAGTTTTAAGTTTGCAATCCTAACTGATTGTGGGCCATTTACAGTTCTTTCGTCTTGCTGTGATCTCGAAGCATAGTGGATTGTGTACTTCAAATTGTAGCTAGGATTTTTTGAAGGTGTATTTTAATTTATTCTTATTTGATTTAATATTAGCTATGACCAAATTATTGCTTGGAGATAGTGCCCACCTTCTTAGTTTTGTTGCATTGTTTTAGCTGTAAGTGAACTAAATGTGCTTTTGATTGGGAGCTAGTATAAGTGAGGTCAATATGTTTGTTTTTTATTTTTTTACCTTAACTTGCCATTTTGGCTGCTGGAGTTAAGAGGTTTTGTTCTGTTTGTTCATTTTTATGCTTCTGTAGGATTGCCTTAAGACATGCTAGTTGTAGAGAAAATTTCCTATAAGAAAACATGCACACTGCAAAACTACTTGGCAGCATTGAGCCTTCTTTAGATTGTGCCAAGTGATTTGCAACGTACTGTGGCCATTTGGATGTAGCTAGTGATTCAATTCTTAACTCATTGCAGTGGAAGCTAAATGATAATGACATTCTCCACTTCATTTTTATTCTCAATTTTCTGACAATTTCGTTGCTAGTCCAGCCAAAAGAATCATAGATATTCTCGACTCTACCTTAACTTCAAGGGCCCAGAAGACGTCGTTGAGTTTGCTGAGGTCTTCAATGGTCATGTGTTTGTGAATGAAAAGGGTAACTTTTTACATTTATGTACCAACATTTCTTTTTGCTATGCAAATTTATATTCAGGATGCAGAACTTATATTCTGATTATGTCAACGTTGTCACTATCAAAACTAGATACATGTGTTCACTTGGGAATCACCCTTTGTACTATAAAATTAGCAATATAAGCAGTGTGGATCTTTGCACAAACTATGTTATTGTATACAACATAGAGAATCAGAATTAAATTGTAAATTATTGAGCATTTACATAGCCTTTGAATTGGAGACTTATCTTGTCGAATAGGATTTTGGGACTAAAAACAGTAGGTTTTGCATCTTTTCTTTGTCCATATCATCTGACCGGTTCCTATTCAACTTGTTGATGTCTAGACTATAAATTCCAATATTATGGAAATAGTTTAAATTGAAAAGACCCAACATTGCTGTTACCATTTTTGGTGTTATTAGAGATATAGAAATCTGAGCGGTGGCTGTTTTAGCGTCAATTCTCTAGGTATTTGATTTTGCCATAAGTTTCCTTTTATATGTTGTCCAATTATTCCCTAAACACAGAGGTCCTTTATATCTAAGCTCGGGGGAAACTGTGATGTATTCTGGTCTTTTCTCCTTTACTGGTACAGTTGAATGTGCATTCAAGCTACCTAAGTATATGCCAACATACTTGTCTATAGATAGATTAGCCATATGGAAACAATTTGAGTACATCTCTGTGTAATGCTGTGACAATAAAGTACTATGATAATACTATACTTTTGTTAGGTTCTCCAAATATATCACAGTAGAAATTGATAACCTAACTTTCATTGTGGAATGTGGAGACTGGAGACCATCCTGCAAACACCACCTTTTGTTACTAACGGGGTATCATTTATTGATTACTGATGTATGTTATTGCTATTCTTTCTGATGCACTTCATAGCATTATAACATTTTCAGATGCCTATTTTCAGCATGCTGATATAATTGACATTCATGTTAAATTATTTTCTTATTTCTGGTATTCAAGTTAAAAAAGAGTTCAGGTTGACTTTTGATGGTTGGAAGCAAGCACTGCTTATAATGTGATATATTTTAGGTTGGAACAGAAATTAGTATTTTTGATGTAATCAATGTGTTGTGTTTTCCTTCAACAGTTGAGCACATGCTTGTAAATTTAATTTTGGACTATGCATTTTTGTTTTAAATTTTATTGTCATGCATGTGGCCTATGGTTCCTGTCAGGTGCTCAATTTAAAGCTCTTGTGGAATATGCACCATCGCAACAGGTCCCCAAGTCAAACACCAAGAAAGATGCTCGTCAAGGAACTATAATGAAAGGTCCTAGACAATCATTTAATCTCATTCTCCATCCTGTAGGTGATACAATTTCATATTTATCACCACTTCAAACTTAGCTGGCATCTTTTTTGGGATTTAATAACCAGATCCGGAATACTTGGAGTTTCTTGAATCAATTTCAAAGCCTGCTGAGCATCTGCCAAGTGCTGAAATTCAGCTCGAAAGGAAAGAAGCTGAAAGGGCAGGTAAAGTATTGTTTGTAATATCAGATTATGCTTAATTATGCCTTTCAAAGATGCCAAGCATAAAAGAAGGGCCTATCGTTACTTGGTCACTATTGCAGCTGCTGGAAAGGAACCACCTGTTGTGACACCTCTTATGGTCTATGTTCGCCAGCAAAGGGCAGCTAAGAGTATGGCTCAGGTATACATGTTCATTAAACTGCAATGTTGGTTTATATTATTTTTTATCAACTTAAGGGTCGACTAACTAGTACTTCCACATGTTACAGAGATCTGGAAGTAGTAGACTCAGTAGAAAAGTTGCAGGTGTTGTTACTAGCAGTCCTAGTCCTTCCAAAAGGGGTTCTGAGAAGCGCAGGACCTCTGCTTCGACGGTAAATTTCTTTCTTAAAAAATACTACAGTTTTAAATGGTCACAAGAGGTGGGACCTCATTTTTTCATGCATATATTTTCATATTCTGGTATTTGATTTCACGAAATGAACATACCCTATGTCTTGTTTTCTTTTGTCACGAAATACTACAATTTTAAATGGTCACAAGAGGTGGGACCCATTTATTTTAACGATAGGTTCTTTTTATTTCTTTTAATATTTACTGCCCTTCCTTGCCATGGTGTTTGCCCTAATTCAGTTGTTTGTCTGTACCATCGACCTATGTCATGTTCTTTTTTTGTTCAAAACAAAATCCTGTCCCCATTATGCATTTCTGTTTGTGCTGCTGTTTGTGAATTGTATGCTCTTATATGTTTTATATATTTTACCCAGCACAGAATTGTTTTATTTGTGGGTTATTGTTGTTGAGTTTTCATCTATTCTATTTCAACCTTTGCAAGTGTTTATGCCATTATATTTAACAAACAATACACTGTCTCAGTTTGGTTATTTTGGGTTTCATGCTGCATTGTTATAAAAAGTAGCCTGTTCGTTCTGCACAAAAACTATGCCCTGAGGTTATGACAAGTTATTGATTTTGTCTTTTTTTTCTGTGATCTTCAGCAATATGTTCTACGAGAGAATGCTAAGGAGAAGCCGACTTATATCTTAGTGCCAAAGAGAGACGAGAATGCGCAGAGGGAAAAAAGTACTACTGGAACTACAGGTGGCACTGATTCAAGAAATTGATAATCACTATAACTTTGTTGTAACCATTAATATCAACAGGTCCTTTATTTTATTGATTATAACTAAGTGTTTGCTCTCTGCTATAACCTATCCATGCCTATATATGCTGATAAAAGGTTGTATCAACTAATGTAGGTTGAGCTGAGTTAGGTAATAGGGTGATGACACTGATTGATTCAATTCTGAGTGTACTGAGGCAAGATCAAGTTGACCTTGTTATGCCGTGTTGCATGGTGAAATCTAGCTATACTATATGAAACCTTTACAATTTAAGTAAAACAGGTTAGATCTTAGTTGTTTTCATGACTATTCCAAAACTAGAACTAAAACCACTGCAATGCTAAAAGCACCATCAACATAGACAAGTTTAGTTTGGGCTTGTTTACTTGTTTGGCATAATAGCTAATGTGTTGCGATAGGCCTGTGGACATTTTTATGGCTACCTGCCATCCAATTATGGCAATGCCGTACCTTGTTGGGTGACATCTACTTTTGCTACAATATAACGTCATTGTCCTATGTAATAGAAAATGGATTTCATTTCGTACTTCTGTCATTTTGTCTTTGCATGGAGTTCTATTAGTCAGTTACCTTTCCAAGAAGTATAGTATTATTCTTGTCGTCTTCTGTTAACCTCTATCCTTCCAATTTACGAATTGTTGATGTATGCTATTTTTGCACTTTCCGCCCATATGCCATGATGAAAGTTTCTTTTTGGTTGTTAATATCGCTGTTTTGTTCTATTGTCTCATAGATGCTACAAGTGGCGGAATTTCTGGATCTGCTCAGGTTGCGGAGAACAAAAAAGAAAAAATTGTGCTTTTGAAAGGAAGAGCAAGGGTTGATTCTAATGTAAGCATATAAGCTCCACGAATAGTTTGACCATTTTGTTGGTAACTGTACTGACTGTCACTTGATATGTTTTTGCCAGACATCTGATGTCACATCTCAGCAGCAGTCAGGGACCCCTATGAAAAATGCTGCACAATCTAGTTCTAGGCAAGATCTGCGGCTTGAGGGCAGTGGCAGAATTATTAAGACTATACTTTCAAACAAGGAAGGACGGCATGTCGTTACGTCTCAACATGATCAGGAAGGTCACGTAATTACATCTGAGAAGCGGCCACCACGGATTCCAAACCCACGTTCCATTGTTAAAGATCAGGTAGTTGAAAATGCTGAGAAAAACCATTTGGATGACAAACATAGTCATCTCCATGGCTCTGGGTCCATCAGTGAGAAGACTGAAAGACATGCTAGAAATAGAGATAGGCCTGATCGTGGTGTATGGGCCCCTCGTCGCTATGATAAATCTGCATCAGGTGGCACGCATTCCTCGTCATCTGAGTTCTCACCAATGCAGCAACATTCTGGTGAATCTTTCTGTCAGCAAGCAGATGGTAAGAGTCCTTTTGAAGCGATTTTATTGCTGTTCCTTTGAGTGTTTTGAGTTATTGTATTCATTATGTGACTTGATGATGCAATGCAGGCCATGGAGAGAGAAAAATAGACCCAAGGGGTCATGGTGGTATTCGTGGAGGCCCTGTGGAAAATGGTTTGTATATTTAGTTGTTGCAATTAGTGACCATGAAAAATGATGCAAACTGTTCTCAAGATCATTTTCTGTACTATGGTTAATACTGTCAGTCTTCAATTCAGGACATAGACATGCTAACCGCCGTGGTCCTCCACGTGGTCTGAAGGAGATGGAAATTTCTGCTAGCACATCTGATGGAAAGCCTTCAAAGAGAGCCTCTGCCAACTATGGTGCTCATGAGGTGTGATTAGAATTTTTTTTTGTTCTGCTTTTGACATTTCAAGGGCCTATGTTTTGTATGAAACGAATGCTATTCACTAAAATACTAATAATATATGAATGTTATATGCAGAGGCAAGTGTGGGTTCAAAAATCAAGCTCGGCGACGTGATCTTGTCCAATGATGGTAAACTATTGTTTTTGTGCTCCAGAAATTTTGTTTTGGTCATTGGTTAGCAAAACACATGCACCAAAAGAAAAAAAAAAGGTTAATAAAAGTGTATCACCAAATACACGCTAATTTATCAGCTCTTTTGCAGATACTCATCAAAACAGATATTGCAAGTTGTGGAGAAGTTCTGGATTTTGCAGCTTGATCCTGTGAAGTACTGTTAACAAAATGCCCCCGATCATATGCTTCCATGAAGTGCAATCTCAGATTTGTCAATCGAAATCTCAGCTATAGCTGAAAAAGGAGCTTATATGATTTGATTCACAGCAATAGTGAATTAACATAACCCACTTTAGGTAGCTCTCGATTGCTTTGGGTGAGATTTCATTTGGGCCCAAGGTTGCTATTCTGGAGCAATGGAAGGATTTAGGTTGGCATCATTACCCTCGTGACAGTGGTCACATTTCTGAGACCCCTGGAGAATATACACGACCTCAACTAATCAGAGATGGGTGTACATATCTCTAGAGAAAGAAGAGGTCTGGTTCTGACTACTGTTCGCAGGTTAGTGGTGCCATGTATCTACAAAAGAGATAAAAAAAAGTTATCAGACTGCCTGGTTTGCTAAATAAAAGTGAATTAGTTGATAGATTATGAGAATCCACTGTTTAGGCGGCTGCAATCGTGGTCACCATCAGAAGTTACCCTAGAGTGCAAAGTGGCATCTCATTTCGGTTTTGTGCCCCCTTGAGTAATGGAATGTGGTATTGTTTTGACATGTGGAGGTTGATGGTGTGCGTCTGCCTGTTATGTTTCACCAGATAATTATGGGGGGTTTTGTTATGTTAAGAATGATGATATGATGTACAGCATCAAAGGTGCTTGCTGTTTTAATCCTGAGCAAGTTCTCGTGCTTATATGAAATTATGATTGTTAACAATTCACTGGGTGTCTTCATCTCTTCTTTCTGAGAGTATTTTTCTCTTGCGAGGAAAAAGAGCAGTTGCTTTTGTTGTTCAGTTTGTGGCTACTTATAACCCTACCAAAATTTTCCAAAATTTGGTAGTGTTAAACATAGCATTGCCAATGCTATCCTATTGAAAATTAGTAATTTTGAAAGCTTCCACTCTTAAAAACACTACCGAAATTTGTTTAAGCTTGGAAACCAAATGTGTTTAAATTGTTACTATCTCACAGTTCAGTAAATTTTTCATTGCCTTCGAGACGACAATCGCTAGGGAAAAAAGATCTCAATATCTCAATATTAGTGTGCTCTCTCTAATTAGGCTACAGTTTTCGGACTTCTAAAACCACGAAAACGTACGGGGCCAGTTTGGATCTCATGTATTGGGCCTAGAAACCTGGAATTGCAGTCCAATTCGCGGAGGTGGGCTGTCTGGGTCGGGCTGGATTTTAGTATCAGTGGATCCAACCTAAAATACCCATCTGGATTTCGCCGTTAACTCCTCTCGGGCCCTCCTCTCATCTTCCCCGCGATTCGCTGGTTGAGCGAACAACCGCGACGAGGTCGCCGCCGGCCACCCCCACCGTCGCCGTCGGTCGCCGGCTCGTCGCCCCCTGCTTCCGTCGCTCGCTGTCTGCCTCATCACGGGCCTCCTCCCCTTGCCGACTCCTAGGGTTTTCTCCGCGTCAGGCCTCCTCCCCTTGCCCGAGCCTAGGGTTTGCTCCGCGTCGAAACCGAGCACCTGGGCGCCGGCGCCGCGATGCAGAGGTACGGGCTGCAGCTCCGCACGAAGCCGGCGGCGTCCTCGTCGTCGCGGGCGCCGCCGCCGCCGGTCCGCCCTCTCGCAGCCTTCGCCGACGACGGCGACGACGACGTGGAGGCCGACATCCTCCGCCAGTCGTACAAGAAGCGATCCCAGCAGAAGGTAACTAGCTCGAATCCCCTTCCCTCCCTCCCCCAACTCCCCGTCGCCGGCTGAGCCGTGCGGATCACGAGTAGATTGACTTACCCTTGTTTGGGGTTTGCGTTGCGTGCGAAGGTGGAAGAGCAGCAGAAGAAGGCGATGGAAGAGGATCCCTCGGTGTTCGCCTATGACGAGGTTTATGACGACATGAAGCAGAAGGCTGCCCTCCCCAAGATGCAGGACAGGGTAGTTCGCGAGGTAACTCTCTGATTTGATTACTTCCCTTCGTGCTTCGTTTATGCTCACCGGGATGTGCTGCATTATTTTACTGAGGGGCTTGTATTATTTTCCGCTTGCTACTGATTTAATGATTGATATGAGGCAGTCGGATTTTTCTTTTGTTGCTAGAGCTTAGAGATTCTGTGCTGTTTGATTAAAAAAAAAAGCAGCAGTTGTTGCTTGAGCATAGTGAGTTTCATTTTGGGGATTAGCAGCTGCCAGCTGGTACCTTCTCTAGATGGATATTGCAACATACTTGAGGGCTAACTGAAGTCTACCTTCATGGTTGATGTCGATAGTGCAAGTTTGTGATTTGCTATTTTTACAAGGAATTGTTTGGTTCTCCCAAATGTGCACTAGCACAGAGAGTATGTAATATGGATGGCTACTTATCTTTTGAATGCTATGCTTCTCTTGCAGTCAAAATACATTGCTGCACTTAAGGAGAAAGCCGAACAGCGTAAACGAGAGCAGGACATAATTTATGAGAGGAAGCTTCAAAAAGAGAGGAGTAAGGAAGACCACCTATATGGTGACAAGGACAAATTTGTTACATCTGCCTATCGTAAGAAACTTGAGGAGGAGCAGAAATGGCTGGAAGAAGAGAAGCGGCGGCAGCTTCAAGAAGAAAAGGAAGATGTAAGCTTTTCTCATATGTTTGACATGCTGTCTCTTGATTATGTGCATGCTTATCGCCATAATTGTTTTCTTCCAATGCTTCTTGTGTTGTCTCTTGTGAGGTTGGTCATAACAAAATTATGCATTAAACTTGATATAAAATGATTTGTTGTAATTTTTATAGTCAAACTCTTAATTTGAGTTCGCATTCACACTAGTCTGCTGCATGCCCCATCTGTCTAGCAAGAAGAGCACGAGAGAAAAAGAAGGGGACCTTTTCACCTATTTTATGTTATATCGATGCAAAATTGTAAACCTACCTTTTTTATATGATTTTAGAATTCTTTTTAAAGGACTGTCTTCACTTTGCTTTTGCTGGTTACGAAAAATACTATCTCCTGGTTGCTGCTTACACAAGCAACCTTTCGGGAGTCTGTAATATGTTTTGTTAATCACCATATTGATGCCATAGTTTTGTTTATCTCCTAATTGGATATTTGCTAAGATAAAATTACTTCTAATGGTTCACAACCAACAATTCTTTTGGCTAACTGTAACTGATTACGTTTCCTTTGTCTATTTTTGTACAGGTTACTAAGAAGAAAGACTTGAGTGATTTTTACTTCGGACTTAGTAAGAATGTTGCTTTCGGTGCACAGACGCATGACGATACAAAACATGCTAAACCTGAAAAGTTAGAAGACAAAGTTCGAGATGCTAAAACTAGCAAGGTTGGTGCTGAAGCATCCAATCGCTCTCCTAAGCGCAAAAGGGACTCCAGTGCTGGAGCAGAGATGGCCAATGAAAGTACAAGTGTGGAAGAACCTGCTGCAACTCAATCAAGGGATTCAGCTGCTGCTAGATCTACCGAGAAAAATGCAGATGTTTCCTTGGATGCTTCTCAGACCCAGACACCAGAAAAAACCCAACCAGCCCCTCAGACCCAGAACCCACAGAATACTCAACCAGCACAGATCACAGACGAACACTATAAGAGAAATGCTGATGCACTTGCTGCTGCCAGAGAAAGAGCTCTGGCACGGAAGAAAGCCAAAGCACAGCAGATATGAAGTACGAGGCTGAGGTACTCACCGAGTTCTTTCTTGTACGCTAAGGTCATCATATTCTTGTTTAAGGTTTCGGGAAGACTGTAAAATGATGGATGGTTTCACCCTTCTAGCATTTCCAGGAGATAATCCCCTTGGTTTGATCTGCATGATGCTCTACCTTACTGGATCAAAATATATGCGCAGGCAACCATTCAACGTTAGAATATCTCGTTCAGCTTTGCTGAACATTTGTTCTGCTGTAAGATGAGAAATAACTTGGCACAGTGAACTGAAGGCTGTATGCATATGTGCTCATTCATGTGTACCGTTGTACTACTTTTGTAACTAGAGTGATTGAATGCAATATGATTTCTGCAGTGGCACAAATTAGTACTACTAGTTACATTCCAGTCCATGGTGAATGGGATTGCTTTAATTTTCTGTTTTCTCTCAAATTCACAACCAATGCATCTTTAACTGAAAATCGTACTCCAAAACATTGAACTTCGTCAGTTAAAAACTAGGCATCAAAGTTGTTTATTCGACTTTACTGGATTTCCCTTTTCATTTTTGAACTGGCCTGAATTTGCACTTTCAGATATTTGAACTTTGTAACATCGCATCTTGATTTTTCTTTTCTTTTCAGTGGTTAAATGTTGTTGTCTGCATTAGTGCTCGAAATCGAAATGAATCGCTGAGAGTCTGAAACTCTGAATGTCCGATAGCGATAGATACTAGCCCCACTCAGCGGACTCCGTTCAGCTTCCTCTCTCTCTCTTCTCACCGCAGAGGGGTAAAAGGGAGCCCGAGGTCTCGTCGATACGGTCGGCGTCACGACTCACGCGCGCACCCAAAACCCTAGCGCGACACGGGAGGGCGAGGGGTAGTAAGCAGTAGTTAGAGCTAAGCTAGGGTTCCCCCCCCCCCCCCCCCCCCCCGGCCGGCGGCATGGAGAGCCTGGTCCTCGCCTCCTCCTGCAACGCTTCTCCGCGCCTGCCTCTCCTCTCCGCCGCCCGCCGCCGCCGCCCCTCCTCGCAGACTCCCCCGGCGACGGCGGCGGTGGCCAGGCGGAGGGGAGCCGGGAGGTCGAAGCTCGTCGTCGCCGCCGCGGCCCGCGGGTCCGGAAGTGGTGAGGGGATGCTTCCGTTTTAGTTTGTTCGTTAGATGCGGGCGAGATGCGCTGTGTGCGGTGAAAGCTCGCGCGTATTGACTCGCTTAAGTTCCAAGCTGTGTAGTGTATTTTTTTCTTTCTTTTTTTTCTTTTGAGATTTTTGGGAATTTTATTCGACTATGTATATCAGCTGGATCCATCGCTATGCCATGCGCTTCGTTAGTGGAATTGAGTGTGTTATCCTTGCGAATTTAGCGACCTTCAGTACTCCGTCTGTATTTTTTTCGTAGTGTGGTGGCAGTTGGTGAGTTGGTAATGGCCAGCTTATCCACCAGTATTGATGGTGTGGCAATTGATGAGTACAAAATGGTCAGCGTATCTGTCCTTATTTGTAGTAATAGCTGTCGAATAGACAATCCCAATCAGCTTAGGGTTTCCCCCGTTTTAATCTGATGTCGCAGTAGGATCTCCATTATTCTGAACTTTTAGTTGTTCCAACAGGTTTCGAGGGATTGAAGACAAATGTTTTTGCAAGCGTGTCGTCTTCGACCAACAGTGAGAATATGTCAACTGGAACGGGTGCCTTACCACCCATGCCACCCCCATCGTCATACATGTGTGCCAGTTTCCCTTCTTTTGTCTGGCTACAATGTTCTCAACTTACACTGCATAATGACATGTAAATCCTTTGTGCAGCGGTTCGCCTGTTTTCTGGATTGGAGTTGGTGTAGCATTGTCCGCAGCATTTTCTATGGTGTGAATACAATTACCTTACCTGTAATGCTTTATCGTGACTGAATATTCTGAGTTCTATTTTAATACTTGGTGTTGGCTGTTATATCAGGTATCTTCGATGGTAAAGGTGAGTTCACAACTTTTCTCTGTTTCTACATCATCAAATGGTATGTATCCTCTCAATTGCATACCTGACCTTGAGATTGACCCATGGCCACCTCTGCATACTAATACATAAGCAAGAGGTATTTTAGTAAGCTTTTTTGTGATGAACCTACATACCCTCATGTGAGCCATGCCTTCCTTTCTAGTTCTTAATAGTTTAAAAGCACAGCATGGCATATGTTCTACCAAAGGTGGTACTATGGCAGTGTATTGTAGTTTGTCAGACAATTCATTTTCTTATCACATAATTTCTAGTTTTTTTCAATATTGATAAAGTAGCATAATATCCATGCATTGTGATAGATGTCAACAATTTGGTGTACTCAGCAAGATCTATTTTTTTAATTAAAAAAGGCCAAAAAAAAAGTCCTCATGTAAATTCTGCATGTAAATATGATCATATCACCCCACCCAGCTTCAAAATATTCACATGTACAATAGTGCAATATTTTACAAAAAGAACCTACAAGTAACACACATGTATACATAAATTCACCCATAAAAGATCCAAACTGAGGATGATACAACATCATCATTTCCACTAGTTCTTTTAAGTACTAGAGAGTTACCATTGTTGCACCACTTCTTTTCTTGAAAGTATATCGTGATGTATCCATCGTTGCACTGATTTAATTAATACAATGTTCTCTTTGTAGGTTTGGTCTTCTTAACCCTTTGGTCCTTTACTTTAGCATATGTATAATATGCCTTGTTGTAAATTAAAATTGTATGACTCTCTCCCTTGCTTAGTTTTGACATGTTGCTAATTCTGATGCAGAAATATGCAATGCAACAAGCATTCAAGTCAATGATGACCCAAGCACCGCCAAACACTTTTGGCTCAAACTCGCCTTTCCCATTTGCCATGCCACCACAGGCAGCTCCCACAGCTCCTAGCAGTTACCCATACTCACAACCAAGGAAAGATACCTCTCCTCAGTCTGCAACTGTTGATGTTTCAGCTACTAAAGTGGAAGCAACTGGAACTTCAGAAGAAGCTGATGTGGCTGAACAGCCAAAGAAGAAATTTGGTATCGGCTGTTTATCTCTGAGAATTCTTCTCCATCTATCATTGAATAGGGGATGGAGCATGTGATTAGTGTCAACAACATGCTCACTATACATCTTTAGTGGTGCTAGTGTTGATTTTATCTCTTTGTGGTTCCTCATGTAGCATAGTGTTAGTAAAAGCTGACCATCACTCAATGAGAACATGATACTAGCTGTGCGCCTCTTGAATTAATGCCTAATCTTATATTTTATTCATATATTTGTCATGCATGTCTCATGTTATTGTAACAAACATATGCAGCCTTTGTTGACGTTTCTCCTGAAGAATTGCAGCAAAAGGAACTTCAATCTTCACTGGAGACGGTGGATGTAAAAAGTGAGAGTAAACAGAGTGAAGCTATGGATGATACTGAGCAAAAAGTAAGTTGCATGAAGAAGCTTTGTAATTTGGCTCCAAGTACAAGTCATACTAATCATTTTCAATGTTTTTTATAGGCTCCAACAAATGGAACTGCTTTTAAGATGAATGAAGATTCTGCTAGCGGGACTACTGAATCTAGTAAGTACTATTGTTAGCACATTTTTATTATTCACATTTTTAGGGTTTTTTTATTTGTGTTTCTGTTTAAGGATTTTTAGTTATCTGCTGTTGATAAATGTCTTAAACTGATCATGTATATAGGTAATTCAGGGCCTATGTTATCCGTTGATACAATTGAGAAAATGATGGAAGATCCAGCTGTGCAGAAGATGGTTTACCCGTAAGTTTGGGACCAATCTAAGTCAGAATTTTGTCTATATGAATACAGGGTTATACACCTTTTACTGATGTTATATATCTTTGACACCTTTGAGGACAGTGCCACATCAGTATAACATGAAGTTAATTCTGCATGGAAATTGCATGGAATAACCAACTGTTTCATTACTGAGGTCTTCAATTCTTGTAAAACATGGACTAATAACTGTGTGAATTAAGAGCTCGCATTTTGAAGTACCTAAGAATTTTGAAGGTTGCTAATTTCTTCAAATGTTGCAGCTACTTGCCTGAGGAGATGAGGAACCCTGATTCATTCAAGTGTATGCTCCTGCTTACTTTTTAACACTCCAATATTACATAAAATATATGTTCTGATATAGTGAGGACTGATGTCTGGGAACCTTATGTTCCAGGGATGCTGCAGAATCCAATGTACCGCCAACAACTACAGGATATGCTGTAATACACTCTTCCTTACATTTTCCCTCCAAGCCAGTTGTTGCTAGGTCATTTTTAATTTGTCTTGAACAATGATGTGGTGGACTAGTATAAGCCTGTAGAATTGTGCCTTGTGTTTGCTGGGTTATGCCAACTTGAGTTGTGTTAGTGCCACTGATCATTACCTACAGTCTTATTATGTCCCTTTGTGGTATTATTGCATCATGTAACTAATGATGGAATAAGTTTAGTGCTGATTGATCTTAGTCTTTGTGTGCTTTTGGGATGCTCTAGGACAGCATCTCCTTTTTGCTAGCATCTCCTTTTTGCTTTTTAGACTAGCATCTAAGACTAGCATCTTAGACTAGCATCTATGACTAGCATCTTAGACTAGCATCTATGACTAGCATCTTAGACTAGCATCTAGCATCTTTGATTAGCATATGCTTGGCTGCCCACTAGCCTATATATATGTAACACCAACCCCTTGGTTGGTATGGCTTTGAGTTTGTAAATGGAAGAAAACCAGAAAATTGCCCCAGCTCGTGTGCCATCCTCTTCTCAATGAGAGTAACCATTGATATACTAACATCTGGTATCAGAGCCACACTTTCCTGTAGACTAAACATCTCCTGTTCCACCCCTTCCCAAGCTCGGTTGAGCTCTCAGCTAGCTGCAGCAGCAACACCGGCTGCTCCTCTTTCCCTTTCTCTTTCCCCCCCTCCACGCAGCAGCCTCCCGGAGGCGCGCCATGTCCGACGCTCGGTCTCGGCGTTCGGTCGCCTCGAGCACTCGGCGTCAGCAGGACGCCGAGCTCGCCGCAGCAGAAGAGCGCAGGCGAGCAACGGCTCAGACCGCTGCAGCAGCAGCGAGGGCGGCCAGACTGGCGGCAGCGGAGTTGGCAGCAGCCAGGGCGGAGGCGGAAGCAGAAGCGGCGGAAGATGCGGCACGTGCGGCGGAGGTAGAGGTTGAGACCTTGCGCAGCAGCATCAACGGCTCCATCGCCGGCGACATCACCGCCGACAGAGAGCCTGAGGAGCTGGCAAGAAGAAGGGCGCGGGAGCGGGCAGAGCGGTGGGCAGAAGCCCACCCCCACGGCGGCGGCGGTGACCCAAGGCACCGCGCGCCCGCCGACGGCGACCAGGCCGGGCGCAGGCGCGAAGGTAGCCCCCCTGGGAGGCGCGGTCGCGGCAGCCCAGATGGGCGTGCGCGCGCCGGTTTTTCCCCTGACGGACGCGACGAGCGCGACCTCAGGCGCGGCCCTCACGTCGACCCAGCGCTGGAGGAGATCCAGCGGCTGCGGGAGAGGGCCGCCCGGCTCGAGGCAGAGCTGGAGTTCAACCGCCGGCGCGGCGGTTGGGACGACGGAGAGCGCGACCCTCACAGGCGGCGCCGCTCTCCCTCCCCGGGCCGACACCACGGGGTCCAGGCTGTCGTCAGGGAAGTCGGCCCCGGCGGTGGGTGGCCTACTCTCACCAAGACCAACTACATCGAGTGGGCCGCGGTGATGAGGGTACGGCTCCAGGTGCGGCACATGTGGGAGGCAGTCCGGTACGGCGACGTCGACTACGACGAGGATCGACGGGCGCTGGATGCCCTCATTGCTGCAGTCCCGCCCGAGATGCAGTTCTCGCTTTCCCAGAAGCGGACTGCCAAGGAGGCTTGGGACGCAATCGCTGCGGCACGCATCGGCAGCGACCGCGCTCGCAAGTCCACACTGCAGGCACTCCGCAAGGAGTGGGAGAACCTGGCCTTCAAGCCAGGTGAGGATGTTGATGACTTTGCCCTTCGTCTCAACACTCTTTTGCAGAAGATGGTGCAGTACGGCGACGACACCTACGACGAGGAGAGAGCGGTCGAGAAGCTCTTCCGCTGCGTCCCAGAGAAGTACAGGCAGATCGCTCGCTCGATCGAGTCTCTGCTGGACCTCTCCACGATGTCGATCGAGGAGGCGTTAGGCCGCCTCAAGGTCGTCGACGGTGATGAGCCACAGCCTCTCTCGGGGCCTATCACCATTGGCGGGAAGCTCCATCTCACTCGGGAGCAGTGGGAGGCCTCTCAGGGTGACGGGAGGAAGGGGGAGTCTTCTTCCTCGACAGGCGGCCGCAAGCCACGCAAGGCGCGCGGAGGTGTCCAGCTGCGGTGGGCGCGAAGACGCGCCGAGGGTGGCGCTCGCAGAGGCGCCCAGGGCGGCGCCGTCGGCAACCACAAGCCGGCACGAGACGACACCTGCCGCAACTGTGGCAAGCTTGGCCATTGGGCCAAAGACTGTCGACAGCCACGACGCGGCCAGGCCCACGTTGCACAGGTGGAGGAGGAAGAGCCGGCTCTGCTCCTGGCACACGCAAGCATCGAGCTATCTCCAGCGGCACCGGCCGCAACAGCTTTCCTCCACCTCGACGAGCCGAAGGTACACGCCTTCCTCGGCAACAGCTCCAGCAACGACAAGGCTGATGGGTGGTACCTCGACACCGGCGCCACCCATCACATGACTGGCCGGCGGGAGTTCTTCACCGAGCTTGACTCCAGCGTCCGAGGCTCCGTCAAGTTTGGGGATGCCTCCGGCGTGGAGATCAAGGGCGTCGGCTCCGTCACCTTCTCCGCCAAGTCCGGTGAGCACAGGCTGCTTACCGGAGTCTACTACATCCCCGCGTTGAAGAACTCTATCATCAGCGTGGGACAGCTGGATGAAAACGGCTCACGCGTGCTGGTCGAGCACGGAGTCATGAGAATCTGGGATCGCCGTCGCCGCCTCCTTGCCAAGGTAACCAGAGGCACTAATCGACTCTACATCCTCGGCGCGCAGGTGGCACAACCAGTTTGCCTCGCCGCTCGTCGGGACGACGAGGCGTGGCAGTGGCACGAGCGCTTCGGGCACCTCCACTTCGAGGCCCTGAAGCGGCTCAGTGCCAAGGAGATGGTGCGAGGCCTGCCATGCCTTGACCACGTGGAGCAGCTCTGCGACGTTTGCGTCCTAACAAAGCAGAGGCGGCTCCCCTTTCCTCAGCAGACGAGCTTTCGAGCCAAGGAGCGGCTCGAGCTCGTGCACGGGGACTTGTGTGGCCCAGTGACACCGGCCACACCAGGAGGACGACGTTACTTCCTGCTGCTCGTCGACGACCTCTCCCGCTACATGTGGGTGATGGTCCTCGGCAGCAAGGGAGAGGCTGCGGACGCCATCAGGCGCGCGCAGGCTGCTGCGGAGGCGGAGTGTGGCCGCAAGTTGCGCGTGCTGCGCACCGACAACGGCGGGGAATTCACGGCGGCTGAATTCGCGTCGTACTGCGCTGATGAGGGCATTCAGCGCCACTACACTGCGCCGTACAGCCCGCAGCAGAACGGCGTCGTCGAGCGGCGCAACCAGACGGTTGTGGGGATGGCTCGGGCCCTCCTCAAGCAGAGGGGGATGCCGGCCACCTTCTGGGGAGAGGCGGTGGTGACGGCCGTCTACATCCTCAACCGCTCGCCTACCAAGGCCCTCGATGGCAGGACACCGTACGAGGCTTGGCATGGGCGCAAGCCGGTGGTCTCCCACCTACGGGTCTTCGGCTGCCTTGCGTTCGCCAAGGAGCTTGGCCACATCGGCAAGCTCGACGACAGGAGCACCCCAGGGGTGTTCATCGGCTACGCGGAGGGCTCGAAGGCCTACCGCATCCTCGACCCAGAGACACAGCGTGTGCGCACGGCGCGCGACGTAGTGTTCGACGAAGGGCGAGGGTGGGTATGGGACAAGGCGGTGGACGATGGCTCGACCTCGACGTACGACGACTTCACTGTCGAGTACGTCTACTTCGAGGGAGCTGGGGGAGTAGGCAGCTCTTCTTCACCGAGCGTGTCTACCCCAGTCCCCGAGCTTCCACCGACTCCGGCAGCGACACACTCTCGAGCTACGACTTCGGCTGCGACGAGCCCTTCGCCGACACCACAACAGCCGGCGGTCCCACGCGCTCCAGCACCAACAGCTACTCCTCCGGGCACGCCTACTCCGACACCAGCTCGTGTTGAGCGCAGCCCGGTGGAGTTCGCTACTCCGCTCTCCCACGACGGGGAGCGCATCGACGCGTACCACGACGGCGAGCAGCTACGGTACCGTACGATGGAGGACCTTCTCGGCGATCAGCCGGTGCCGGGACTGGTGCCTCGCGACCTGGAGGCGCAGTTGCACCTTGCGTGCGACGACGGTGAGCCTCGGTCTTTCGCAGAGGCCGAGAAACACGCGGCATGGCGTGCCGCGATGCAGTCAGAGATGGACGCGGTTCAGGAGAACCGCACCTGGGAGCTTGCTGACCTCCCTCGTGATCACCGCGCGATCACCCTTAAGTGGGTGTTCAAGCTGAAGAGGGATGAAGCCGGAGCCATTGTCAAGCACAAGGCTCGCTTGGTGGCGCGCGGCTTCGTGCAGCAGGAAGGGATCGACTACGACGATGCCTTCGCTCCCGTGGCACGGATGGAGTCCGTGCGACTCCTTCTTGCGCTGGCCGCTCAGGAAGGCTGGGGCGTCCATCACATGGACGTCAAGTCGGCGTTTCTGAACGGCGACTTGAAGGAGGAGGTTTACGTGCACCAGCCGCCGGGATTTGTGATCACCGGCAAGGAGGACAAGGTGCTCCGCCTGCACAAGGCCCTCTACGGCTTGCGGCAGGCACCGAGGGCGTGGAACGCCAAGTTGGACTCCACGCTCAAGGGGATGGGCTTCGAGCAAAGCCCGCACGAGGCGGCCATCTACCGGCGGGGCAATGGAGGAAATGCCCTGCTGGTGGGTGTCTACGTCGACGACTTGGTGATCACCGGCACCAAGGATGCGGAGGTGGCGGCGTTCAAGGAAGAGATGAAGGCCACCTTCCAGATGAGTGACCTGGGGCCTCTCTCCTTCTACCTGGGGATCGAGGTGCACCAGGATGACTCCGGGATCACGCTTCGACAGACCGCCTACGCCAAGCGCGTCGTTGAGCTGGCTGGGCTCACCGATTGCAACCCAGCCCTCACTCCGATGGAGGAGAGACTGAAGCTGAGCCGTGACAGCACGGCGGAGGAGGTGGATGCTACACAGTACCGGCGTCTTGTGGGGAGCCTTCGCTACCTCACCCACACACGGCCGGACCTGGCCTTCTCCGTCGGCTACGTCAGTCGGTTCATGCAGCGACCGACGACGGAGCACCAGCAGGCCGTGAAGAGGATCATCCGCTACGTTGCGGGGACTCTCGACCACGGTCTCTACTACCCGAGGTGTCCTGGCAAGGCACACTTCGTCGGGTACAGCGACAGCGACCACGCCGGCGACATCGACACCAGCAAGAGCACGAGCGGGATTCTCTTCTTCCTCGGCGAGTGCCTCGTTAGCTGGCAGTCGATCAAGCAGCAGGTGGTGGCCCTGTCCAGCTGCGAGGCCGAGTACATGGCGGCCTCCGCCGCTTCGACCCAGGCGCTCTGGCTTGCTCGACTGCTCAGTGACCTCCTCGGCAGAGACACTGGAGCGGTGGAGCTCAGGGTGGACAGCAAGTCCGCTCTGGCCCTGGCGAAGAACCCCGTTTTCCACGAACGGAGCAAGCACATTCGGGTGAGGTACCACTTCATCCGAAGCTGCTTGGAGGAAGGGAGCATCAAGGCGAGCTACATCAACACCAAGGACCAGCTTGCGGACTTGCTCACCAAGCCCCTTGGGAGGATCAAGTTCCTTGAGCTTTGCTCCAGGACCGGGATGGTTCAACTGTCCCACAAGACGACGCACAAGACTTAGGGGGAGAATGATGGAATAAGTCTAGTGCTGATTGATCTTAGTCTTTGTGTGCTTTTGGGATGCTCTAGGACAGCATCTCCTTTTTGCTAGCATCTCCTTTTTGCTTTTTAGACTAGCATCTAAGACTAGCATCTTAGACTAGCATCTATGACTAGCATCTTAGACTAGCATCTATGACTAGCATCTTAGACTAGCATCTAGCATCTTTGATTAGCATATGCTTGGCTGCCCACTAGCCTATATATATGTAACACCAACCCCTTGGTTGGTATGGCTTTGAGTTTGTAAATGGAAGAAAACCAGAAAATTGCCCCAGCTCGTGTGCCATCCTCTTCTCAATGAGAGTAACCATTGATATACTAAAAACTAATATATCTGGCTTTCCTTAGTCTATGCTGATGTTTTGCTCTAAACAGAAACAACATGGGTGGATCTCCTGATCAATGGGATAATCGGATGCTCGATCACTTGAAGAATTTTGACCTTAGCAGTCCGGAAGTCAGGCAGCAGTTTGGTGAGTGAATTAATCATTTCCACAATTACCTAGTAGTTCCTGATTGGAACACAGGAATTCTATTTAGCTTCCATGCTATGCTTTAGTACCCTGTCCCTGTGAAGTAATTCGACGCTATGTGCTATCCCCCCCCCCTCTTCCGTACAATGCACACCTGTTTTTTGTTTCTGTTCTTTCTTTTGGGCTGAAGTGAAGTCATATCGAGCATATGTTCTTTTACGCCCTTTGTCACTTTCTGGTGCTAGATACACCTAGCAGAGCTTTTCGCACATGCTCCTATTATTATGTCCTTGCATACTTGGTAGGTGGGTGGAGATAACTAAACTGGATTGTGATTCCATTGTGCTGAACTAGTTTTCTATTTTTTGTGACAATTCATCTACTGCAAAGTTGTTCCATCACATTTTGTAAAAAGTTATTCAAATTCAGATGAGCATATATGACTTATCAATCTATTTGATGTTTGCACAGCGCAAGTTGGCATGACTCCAGAGGAGGTAGTATCGAAAATAATGGCAAACCCAGAAGTTGCTGTTGCATTCCAGAACCCAAAGATTCAAACAGCGATCATGGATGTAAGCTTCTGTACAAATTCATTCATTACTGGATAAACTGTTCAGTCAGTCTTCTGACAAAGAATCATCTTGATGCAGTGCTCACAAAACCCACTCAATATTGTAAAATACCAGAACGACAAAGAGGTATGTTTTCTGTGTCTTCAGGTCATCTATTGGACCCGTAGTTTATGAATTTACTCAAAGACTTGAGATGGATTGCATCATGCTTCTCTTTCTAATTTGATGAGTCTGCTTTTAGGTCATGGATGTTTTTATGAAGATATCACAAATCTTCCCTCAAATTAATGGCTAGTGGATCGTCGCTCTGAGATTGCAGTTTTGATTTGTGTTGGACTATCATCTCTTCCAAGTGGCTGCGGTAACATCTATTGATCGGCTGAGTAAAAGGAAACAAAGTTCATCTGTTCAGTCATTACGGACAAGATGTAAGCTTTCCTGTCAGGGTTTTTGTGTTGCCAATGTACATCATCATATCGCCTAGTGTTTGGTTTGGTAGTGACCCTGCCTCAAGCCAGAGCAGGCAACGAAGCGAAGTTAAGGATTTTTTATTTACATCCCCGCGCTCCCGTACAACTGTGTAGCTTGTGCTTTGACGTTACGAGGTTTGTGGTAGGTTGTGAAGATGCAGAGATAGTTCATATCACCTCAATTTTGATAATATTATGTATTATATCTATGTTAGCATTGCAATGCAAGCGAACAAGTTACTATATCTTCCAAAGCAACATGGTTCGACTGGTGCTTGTGTTACTCTTGCATATAATATGGCGCACGGAGGCTAATAACTCGAGTTCTTCAGGCTACTGAGCTCATGATCATACCATAGAGGTTGATTGTTTTAGGTTTCAGGATACCATGGTCTGTCTACCAGTGAGGTAACTAGGACAAACTGCCTACTTTCAGCTGATCACGAGCAGAGAGATACGGTGGATCTACCATTAGGGCTCTGTTTGGATTTCTAGCTTACTCATTTTCTGAATTTCATAGCTACAGATTACGAGAATCAAGTAACTGGACTGTTTGGGGGTTGGGTTTTGTTCCAAACTGAGTCTCTTGTGAAGAGGCGGATAAACATGCATGTGGGGCTCCCCCGGCAAACGATGCGATCACTAATTCCATTTCCATTATGCGCGGCCAGCAACGTCCGCAACGCAAACCGCAAAGGTGGTGGCGTCGTAGATGCTGCGACGCCACCACTACGGCCCCGGCCGTGCCGCACCACGCGAGTACACGACGCAGTTCTCTCTTGTCCCGGTCTCGTAGGTAGACCGTAGACGCGTGCGTGTGCGTGTGCGTGGCGGAGAGTAGACTAAACGCGACGACCACGTCGCGATCGACTCTACGCAGCCAGCCACGCACACCGGCGCACCGCCACAGCCACCGTCCCCGACTCTCCCCATGCCGCCGCCTGCGCACCAACGTCCCATGTATAATGTCATTAACATTATACGCTATTGATATGTGAGTCTTACTTTTCTACTATTTTATTTTTATTATCTTATACGTCAGTGCTCATAATAATAATGTCGTTATAGCATATGATGTGAACCGTATCACCGGACCCAGCAGCAACAGCTGTAAACGCAAGTTGCCGCACGCGGGGACGCAGCCAGGCAGGGCCCCTGTTCCCCGTGAACGATCGATCAGATTCAGATCACACCATCCACAGCACCAATCGCCCCCGGCCCGGTCCGGTCCGGTCACCGTACGTCAGGCGTGACCCGCGGCGTACTGACAAAAAACAAAGGAAGACGAACGGATCGCATGCAGTACGTCGCAGGGACGGAGGACAAAAAAAAGGCTCATGAATCCCCGAACGGGTTGTGGTTGGTCGTTCGTAATCGTAGCAATGGCCGCGCCAACCAATCCGTCCGGACAAATTTGTGACAAAAATCCTCAAATGCGGCTACCGAGCACCGGCACAAACGGTGAGAAAAGAGGGGACTTGGTTTCAAAGGAGTACGTCTGCCAATCCAAGGCTGGACTGGAGGGGTGAAAACTTCTTTTTTATTTGACAAAAGTAAATATGACTTTGGGCCACTGCACTAAAGCGGAGTTATTTCCCTCAAGTTACAAGAGATTTTCAGGTACGCGAAACAAAAAAAACTCATTAACATATGATTAATTAAATATTAATAACTATAAACTTGAAAAATAAATTTATTTGATTTTTTTAAACAACATTTGTATAAAATTTTTTTGCAAAAAACACACCATTTAACTGTCTAAAAAACATGTTAATGAAACACGAGAAATTTGAAGTTTGAAGTTGAAGAAAAAAACTAGACCTAACTAAAAAAAATACAATCATATTCATGGATATCAAGATTTAAATCTTGATAAATGAAATCATGCACTTACCCTTCTACCATCACACCAATGACGCTTCCGCATGAAACCGAATATATAGAGAGGAAACAATCAATCTTTTGTTTTTTAAGCGAGGAGAAAGTGATTCTGTTAGTCAATTGGATTGTTTAATCACTAGAGCTAGTTGTTCTCGTATGTTGTTTTCGTAAATTCTAAGACGTCACTGTAATTTTCAAAACCCATTAGCTCTAGCTCTACAGAGGTTTGTTTTTTTCTCTTAGCAAATGAGGGTACAAGCAGTTCAGCTGTTCCATTCAGGAAACCCACCAACTCTCAAAGATAAGCACTCTCTGATCTCTCTTTTGTTGCTTTTTAAATGTGATTCTGTTAATGATTATTGGTACGAAAAAAAGGGTAGTACATCGCAAGATTGATGTCTCACTGCTTTTTTTTTTGTCACATTCGCAACCGAAGACTTGAAGTTGTATAATCTGCCGCTTTACGACTTCGAAAAATATGTAAAGTTGTTTTCATGTTCAAAGTAAAATAAACATTTGGGTCTGGTCAGTGCTGCATCGGCCTCAGTATTTACATAAATTTCAATGACGGATACCTTTCTGAAATCATAGCCATGTTGGAGCATTCGGCAACATGCAGTATGTTAATGAGTTCTTGATTCAGACAAACATAGTCAACGAAATGACATGAATGTATTAACAAATTAAACTTCTAGCTGAAGATACAGAAAAGTCTGCATTCTGAATAGTGCTTTGTCGCACACTGCCAATTTATGAAGAGAAGGTGATGTTCATTTTATGAAACCAATACATGTTTTTTTCTCTCTTCTCTTCATCATTTACACGGATAGAAATATAGAATTCAGAACTTGAGACTTGATCAAAATCTAAAAAGCCTATTATTTCGCAAGGAATGCTTATCGATGGCGAAAACACGAGAAATTTATCACGCGTATTGTGGAAAACTAAAAATACAGGTGAAAAAAAAGGCTGTGGCCTTCAGTAAAAATGCAGATGCAACCACTAGTTGACCTGGTTCTCATGTTTGAACACGATCCCCACCACAAATATATTACAGCAATTTTTCCAGATAGTTACAGTACAGCACTTGGCCTTTGCTCTACGAATCTTTGTAAAGAGAGGCTCTGAAGAACCTTTCCCCCTAAAAAAAATGACCAGGTAAAAATAAAAACTGGTTTTCAGGCCAAAAGTGCAGACTGATCTGCATCATTCGCATTGAAAAGGCCACAACATTGTCACAAGGAAAATTGTATTCAAGAAAGGTCTCTGAAAAAGGCGCAACACGCAGCAATTCGGTGTTCAGATTGTTGCACACTTGTATTCTCAAAAATCTTTATGTCCTCACGTAACAACTAACAAGAAGCATTCAGCTGTGCTAACCTAACATCAATACAATATTATATGAATAATCTCCTGCACCAGCTTAATTATCTCATCACCAACACAAAATCATAAAAGAACACTGCAAGGTTAGTGAAAAGTTTGTAAGGTAACACAGATTTGAAGAAAGATGGAAAGATGCAGGGTTTCGTTTCCTCAACTGCAAACTTTTTCAGAGACAAATAAAACTAGTACAAGAATGCAATTGACACCTCAACCCCTGTGGCTTGCACGAAAATTGCACAAAAACTAGTACTAGAATGTACGCAGATTAGGCCGGTCTGTATCTCATAATTGCACGAAAATTCATCTATCAAAATCAAGAACACGGAGTTCTTCTCTACATTCCTGTTAATTCTACGCGTCTACCGCGTGTAGATCAAAGATTACAGCGAGATGAAAATTCGTTTTCTGACTTTGGCCATGTCGTTCCATCCATGAACAAACATCTCGAGAAGAGATCGAATGTTTTTCATCTCCTCCATTTTGGACCTCGCAGAAAATACCAGCGACTGACTGACCTCTGATTTTTCAGTTCGTTGGTCAGAGCGTTTGATGGTCAGCAAAGCCCTGAAACCGCGTAGATATGTGTGTGTGCACTTCAAGTCTCAGGCTTCAGTTTCGTCAGAGAAAACACCAAAAATAGCTGTCCGATGTCACTCCGTGTCTGTTTTATACGGCATGATGGAATCAGGAGCCCACAAAGAGAAAAGCATTACAGCTACTTAATTGTACTTAATTGTTAGTGTTGGCTTGTTAATTGCCATCTTGCAAGGTAAAGAAATGATCTTGACTTGTAATCAAATGTTTTTTCTCTTCAGTCACTAGCTAGCTGTCTCAGCAATCTGCAGAGCACACATGCCATGGATGGTGAATCTGGATCTTAGCTGGGACTCTTGCTTCTGGCAAGGCAAAGAAGACCTAGAAGAAACCTTATATTTGATGGTGTCTGATGATTGCCTCCAAATCTAATACTTAAACAATAACCACTATCAATAAGATAGATTTTTTCTGATGAGTAATGAAAGTATTAGGGGAGGTGTTTCTAGATCCGGAAACCGCTCCTAGTATTCTCCCATGATCTCACTTCCTGAAAAACAAGTACAGTTTATTGGCCATTTTCTCTGATGGCTGAGATGAGCACAATGATGATTCAATGAACATCATTTTCTCCAACTTTGCTGGACTTTGAAAGGCCTGGATACATTGTAGGAGTTGCACAAAATGCCACATGAGAAATTTAGCTTTGCTTTCACACATTAGAAGGAAAAGATCAGTAAGTAATTTCACCATTTCCCTTTGTAATAATACAACAGAAGAAATGATCATCTGCTTATATGACATTGTGAAGATCGTGCAAAAAAAAATTGAACTTAACAAAAAGATCAAATTAAAATCTTTTCCTATTACGGTGGCGGAACTAGAATTTTTTTTCGAGCGTAGATTGCGACCCCATTAGAAGATACTTGTCACAACCGCCATTGTACTATCATCGCAACAAAAAGGATGGTGGCCATATGTCAAAGAGAGGATTCTGTGAAATGTACTACAGCTTGCTAAAAATCCATATGCACAAAAGAATTTCATTACTAATCACAACTTGGTCCTCCAAAACGGAACACCATAATTAATTTAACAAGCCACCCATTTCCCCTTGACAAGCTATTGACACACATCAAATCACTCAACAAAAGAGAGAGAAAAAAAATACCAAGAGTACATTCATATTTTCATACTACCCAACAACCAAGTTAGCCAAAAAACCAAAAACACCCAAATCTATTCCCCCATTACTTTTTTCACAAACAAAAAAAAATCAACAAAAAGTGAAGAGGAGGAGAAAAACAAAGACACCAACCTTTAAACCTCCACCCTTCCCTCCCTCCCCATTTCCCCTTCTCATCTTCTTCCTCCTTCCTCCTCCCCCAACTCGCGCCAACAATGGTCGTCTACACAAACTCCTCCTCCTCCTCTCCTCCAACCCAATGTCTCCACCTCCTCCACCCCACCTCCTCCTAGCCCTCCTCCTCCTCCTCCTCTCGCCGCCCCTCCTCCTCGCCTCCTCCTCCTTCCCCCTCCCCACCATCGCCATCGCCGCCGTCGACGCGAGGCCCAATTCCAGCTCCTCGAAGCAGCATCTCGCGTGTGGCCTCGTGCCCGCGGGGGCGACGACGGGTTACAGGATCTCGTGCGCCAGCGTGTCGAACAGGTCGGCGGCGCCACACGTGTACTCGTATGGCGGGGACGGGACGTGCTCGCCGTTCTCGGCGGTGGTCGCCGGGGACGGGTACCTGTGCTCGGCTGGGCCGACGTCGTCGCCGCCAATGTCGATGCGGTGGTGGGATCTGAACGAGGCCCGGGATGAGTCCAAGCGGGTGTACAGGGGGCCGGTGCTTTCGGCGGTGTCCGGCGGCGGGGAGTCCGTGTGCGGGCTCGTCGGGGAGAGGATGCAGTGCTGGAGGTGCCCGTGGCGGGAGGAGCCACCGGAGAGGGTGGGGTTCTCGGCGGTGGCGGTGGGTGGCGGGTTCGTGTGCGGGTTGGTGGTGGGGAGTGGGGAGGTGAGGTGCTATGGTGGAGGGGAGGTGGTGGGGAAGGAGCCGACGGGGAGGAGGTACATGCTGCTGGCCGCCGGCGAGAGGCACGCGTGCGGTGTGGATGATGGCGGGGTGGTGGGTTGCTGGGGGGAGGCGGCGGCGGTGGCGGCCGCGGCGCCGCCGAGGAAGAGCCGCGCGGTGTCGACGGTGGCGGTGGGCGACGCGGTGACGTGCGTGCTGTGGGGGAACTGGACGGTCTCCTGCTGGCCCGAAGGGGAGGCCTCGCCGCCGCCGGCGCTGGCGGAGCAGCAGTTCGTCGCGCTGGAGGCGAAGGGGAAGGTGGTGTGCGGGGTGCTCATGTCGGACTACTCGCTGCAGTGCTGGGGCGGAGGCGTCGCGGGCGGGGTGAGGAAGGTGTTCGACAAGGTCCTCCCAGGGCCGTGCGCGCCGTCGAAGTCGTGCTCGTGCGGCGTCTGGTCGGGCTCCGCGCAGCTCTGCGCCGGCAGCGGCGGCGGCGGCGGCGACGTGTCCGTTTGTTACCCCTGCGGCTACACCCCTCCGCCGATGGCGCTGACCCCGACGTCCAACTCGTCGTCGTCGACGACCTCTCAATCGAAGGGGAAGCATCGCCCGAGCAACCTGGCGATAGCGTTGATCAGCGCCGGAGCTGGATCGGGACTCGTGGCTCTCCTCGCCGCGCTAGCGGCGGTTTATTACCTTCGCCGGCACCGGGGCAGCAGCTCGCCGGTCTCCGGGCGCATCCACGCCGAGCCGACGGGCACGGCGCCGCGCGTGGAGCGGCGGCTCAGCGCGCTGCTCTCCAAGGGCCCGAACACGACGGTGGAGCAGTTCCCGCTGGCGGCGCTCCGCGCCGCCACCGGCTGCTTCTCGCCGACACAACGCATTGGCTCCGGCAGCTTCGGCACGGTGTACCGCGCGTCCCTCCCCGACGGACGCGAGGTCGCCATAAAGCGCGCGGAGCGCCGCGACACGGGCGGCCCTTCCTCCTCCTCCGCCGCCGCGGCGCGGCGCATCGACCACGAGGCGGCATTCGTCTCCGAGCTCGCGCTCCTCTCGCGCGTCAACCACAAGAACCTGGTCCGCCTCCTCGGCTTCTGCGCCGACGGCGGTGAGCGCATCCTCGTGTACGAGTTCATGCCCAACGGCACACTCCACGACCACCTCCACAGGCGGGCGCCNCCCCCCCCCCCCGCCGCTCGCATCCTGGCCGTCCCGCCTCCGCCTCGCGCTCGGCGCCGCGCGCGGCATCGAGTACATGCATACCTACGCCGTGCCGCCCATCATCCACCGCGACATCAAGTCCTCCAACATCCTCCTCGACGCTTGCTGGACCGCCAAGGTCTCCGACTTCGGCCTCTCGCTGCTCAACAACCTGGACGCCGCCGCCGCCGGCGACAATGCCGGCGACAATGCCGGCGACGGAGACGACGAGCAGTGCGTGACGGCGGGGACGGTGGGGTACATGGACCCGGAGTACTACAGGCTGCAGCATCTGACGGACAAGAGCGACGTGTACAGCTTCGGCGTCGTGCTGCTCGAGCTGCTGTCCGGGTGCAAGGCCATCCAGAAGTACGAGGGCAGCGGCTCGCCCAAGAACGTCGTCGACATCGCCGTGCCGCACATCGAGGGCGACCGGGTGCACCGGGTGCTCGACGCGAGGCTGCCGCTGCCGACGCCGTGGGAGATGGAGGCGGTCGCCTACGTCGGCTACCTGGCGGCGGACTGCGTCAGGCTGGCCGGCCGCGACCGGCCAACCATGAGCGAGGTGGTGGGCGTGCTCGAGCGGGCCGTGGCGGCGTGCGACGAGTACGAGGACGGCGGCGGCGGCGGCGAGCCTGCGCTGTCGCGGTCGTGCACCGATGGGTCGACGGCGACGTGACGTGGCATGTGGTGGAATGCCCATTTGCATTGGTGGCCTCCCTTGTGCAAGAACAATGGGGGGAGAGTTTTCTTGAGGATTTTTTTTCTCTTTAGTTTTTGTTTGTTTTATTGTTATTGCTTAGCATTAGTCACAGAACATTCATTAGTATTTTATAGAAAGAATCAAAATTTTAGTGTAAATGGTCTTTTGACATTGTTTTGATTTGAAATATTTTTGAGTTTTCTCCCCTTTTTTGTTCTTTTCTGGTCTTAGTATATTGAAGTCTTCCTCGACAATTTTCTTGCAATGATCGCCCTAAACCCTAAGCAAAATATAGTATTATTGAGCAGTTGCAAGCATATATCAAATAAATCTATGAGACTAGTAAATATAGTATATAACATTAGAGTAGTTGCAACTATATATCAAATAAATTGACAAGATTAGCAAAATGTAACATTGGTGTAGTTGCAAGTACATATCAAATACATTGAAGAAGTTGCAAAAAAAATGTATATATACGTATGCCCTTGTATAAAGTGTATATTCTACCTTTTTTTTAGAAATACATCATTACTCGTTGGAAGACATTTCGCATGAAATTCGTACGCAGTATTTGGAATAAAACAACCGCAGCTGTTGTCATCGCGCATGTATTCTGATGTGTTTGACTATATAGCCGTAAACCTAATCAACCACTAGTCATGAACTCTACCAAACAACTTAAATCATTAAATCATTGGGATTTCGAGAAAAATTCAGTGTACTATCATATTGCTAACAAGGCGCAATTCTAGTACAAGTTGGTGTGCAGTAGTTGTTGTTGTTGAGAGGTTTCTCCCCTACGCAATTAACTGAAGAACAAGTCAGGGAACAGTACTGATATGTTGCATATATAGTGGAGTCGTACCAAACAGCCATTGAACTCTCCGTCTCTCCAAGTCCTCATCAACGATCAAACTTCTCTCCTCCTCCTCCATTTCGTCTTTTTTTTTCTGAATTTTTTTAGGCAGTGAAGCACCTCACCAACCAACCCAAATCCCGGACAGGTCATGCATTGCCACTCTGGTGTATGGTTTTGCTACAAGAAACTATTTCAAACTCTCGAGGAAATATTTTCTCGTTTATCTAAATACTATCCAAATAGTTATAAAAATTTTTTAAAAAAAATGACAACGTTCATATAACATATATACACCTCTTTACAAAAATTTAGATCCAAACTCAACTCACACATTGAGATTAAAAAAAGACAAATTCGGGTATGAATAGTAGTGATATTATTTATACCCGAATTTGTCTTTTTTTCTCAACATGTAGGTCGAATTTGAACTTAATTTTTAATGGAGTGTTAGATGTTGCTAAACTCTACGTTGTTAATTTTTTTCAAATTTCTTTAAAACTGTTTGCATTGAATTTAGAAGAAAAAGGTATACGAGGGGACATCCCCCAAGAATCCACTCCCTTTTCCTAGCCTCTCTGATATAGGGTTTTTCTTACCATTTTGGTGATGGTTGCTGGCTTACCACTGCCCAGCGGTCTCACAATTATCGTGAGGTTTAAAAAATTGAAAAGGTTACCGCACGGCGTAACCACAATAACTGCGCGATATTGCAAACCATGCTCAGGTGTCAAACACAAGGCGGATTTTTGAAATCATTTCTATACTACATTAAATGTTAGTAGTGATGGTATTCATTCACACACCACCTCTGTCACTAACATCTGGGCCCAACAATCTATACTATTATATCATCTTTCAACAAGTCATCCTCAATTTCACTATTGGCTCTTACCAAATTTCAAATCATTTACTTGTTCAATAAGAAAAACCATAGTATTACTTAGGCTAAATAAGTGCTTATTAACTAATTTAATAAGCTAAAAAATTAATTTGTTTTTCATTGTAACGCATGGGCTTTAGGCTAGTTTAATATAATGCATCCATTCTCCATCCATCATACGGGGAAATAATCTTCCTGCTGGTTTACCGATTTGATGGACAAGAATATGTGATTCAGTCAGTGAAAGGTTCTTGGCGGCTCATTTTGCGTGTAGGTGAGGGAGAGTTGGAGTGGATGTCCCTTTTTACAGACCTAGATTAGCTATGATAATGAGGTATGGTCAGAAGTGAACTCAACTTGCCAGCTTTGTAGTATTCGGTTTCCTCTTGAAACTTGAAAACTACGAAATTTCTGTGAAATTCTTGTGCTCTAGTTAGGCACTCATCGTGTCATGCACTTAAGTCCTTTTTTTTTTACATAATGATGGGTTATTTTGCATCGGTCTTTGCGTATTATGCACATTGGCACAAATGAAAAGATAAAGCCATGGTGTATTCATGTTGAATAAAAATACTAGTTTTTATGACAGCTGGTAGCTATGCTTGCTGACCATTTGTAATGTTTGCAACGAGATATATGCAAGTACGGAATGAAACACAAAGTCTAATTGGTTCTTTGATTACTGTTTGCGATTGGTTTAGTTCTGACCACGCAAGGAACATTTTTTTTTGGGAAATTAAAAACGGAACAAGTAATGTACTTCTTTCAGGTCAGACCAGAGCTCTAAATTAGAAACGCAAGGAACATTTTTTCTCTCAGAAATTTCTGCGGAATTCTTGTGTTCCAGTTAGCATTAATAATGTCATGTATATTACCTTTAACAGGGTATACTTATGTTTTTCAGATAATGAACAGGTATTTAAGTATTTACAACTTTGATCTCTGAATATTATGCATGTAGTCACAAATCAAAAGATACAGCATAAGATAAAGCATAATGCTGCGCAAAAGAAAAAAGCAAGACAAAGCATAGTGCACCCATGCAGAATGAAAATACTTTTTTGCGTAATGTAGTGGTTAGATATGCTCTGACCATATGAGATGTTTGCAACGAGATTCATGCAAGTACCGAGTAAAATACAAAAGTTAATCAGTTTTTTATTACTATTATCGGTTTAATTCTGACAACGCAAGGAACAGTTTTTTCTTTCAGAAGAAAAAAAGAACAAGTAATATATACTACTAATTTATTTCTGGTCAGACCAGACCAGAGTTCTACATTATGCTCTGATCAGTGATCACCAGTTCACAACCAATGTTGTTTACAATATCTTCCCTCTTGATTCTCGGATCTGACATTCTCATTCTGAGATTGTGACAACATGCATACATCTGATCTGTATCATCATCCTCTTGGCATTTTTGCAGAACCTGCACCACTGAGATCAGATGGAACCTAACCGAAATCCGCTGCCGAAATGACCTGTCAGGTCAAGAACTTAGCCTGAATCTCCGAAGAAACACACCTCGCCTACCTACCTACTCACCTACCTACCCCTGAAACACCAGATGAAAATGGTCCTGAAATTAGCTTAAAACACACATTAATTGCTGATTCGTTTACTGGATATGTGTGTGTGTGTGCAATCTGCAGCATCGAAGGTCTCATCTTTCTCCGGGAGTTGTTAGGGCTCTCGCGTTTTCTTGGCTGATAATGGGATTCCATTGAGGTGACACGGGTAAATCGTTTTCAGTTCATTGCTGCCTAACATTTGCTGACCCCGGATAGGATGGAGTTCTTGGCGTCCAAAATTTCGCCACAAGGCTGGAGGAAGAAAACTTTGGGTTCTTGATAAGATATTTGTGTCCTTTTAACTACATGAGTTCTGAATAAAGATCAGAACTTTACCATCTTGCAGCTACTATAATATATGGAGAACAGTATATACTCTACTGCAAGATTAGTGATAGAATCCATCAAGATTTGAGTCTGATATGGTTTCTTCCATGTATCTAGCAAGTAGATTCACAGAACAAGGCACTGAAACTGAGTGCTTTTAATTTGGTAACCCTTCTTGGAATTCATACTGTTCTGAACACTGTGATTGCAGAGTACGTAGTCAAGTTTAATTAGCATATCCCTGCAGAATATGGTGAACCGAGCGAACCTTCTAAGATGAAATGTAATAAAGTAGTTTGGTGTACTCAATCCATAAACAACACTGGACAGTTCAACACTTGCAGTGCTAATTTTTATCCCATTTCGGCGGCTGCAAAAAACAAATGGCTACTGTCAGCACAAGTGCAACCGACGTGCTCGAGCTCATCTGCACATTCCTTTTCATCATACAGTTCTTTTATTAAGGCTAAGAAGAATTGCTGAGCATAATTAAACTGATGCCTTGATTAAGTATGGTGCATGTGCATGGTCGTCGTATCGATCTGGCTAATGGATCAGTCTTCTGAATTCTCATGATCCATAAAAAAAAATGTTCAGGGTTGGTTGTTATTTAGGGCCAATTTTGATTTCACTTTACTATCCAAAAAAAGAGGCTTCAAGCATTGCCTCAATCGTCCTACTACTCCAGAAGAAGCTGGGATCGTTAATCTGCGAACCTTTGCGGTTCAGTCAAACCTGAAAATTCAGTCTGAATAAACTTTTCATCAGTGCTTTACGCATGCAATTCTACACACAACAACTCCTCTCTGCTTTCTCCATCACAAATTACTTCATAAACCGTGCCTCTTTGTTTCAGTGAAGAAGAAGAGATCATCTGCTGAGCAATGCAATAATTATGCAAAACCCTGATGCATCGTTGTCTCATCCCTACAGCTAATCACATTCCTGACATGTCATTATATTGCTCTACGTTTTTGCGTTGTGCTTAGCTTTGTTGACCGGGGTTTTACCCTAAAGCAGCAGAGGAATCATCTCACCTACCAAGCGTTTGTATTCCTCCTAATCATTCTCCATTATGGATAACTTGTCAGCTTTAGCATTCGACGTGGACAGAAATCTCAAAATGCACAAGCTAAAAGATTTTTTTTTTATGTATTGCAGTTTTTTATGGTGGATTGCTTACTGTGACATTCCTTTTTTTATTTGAGTAGGAATTGACAAGTGCAATTAGAAATAGTTTAATTAACAGTGTGAGGATGCTTACAAATTTGGACTTGTTCTGAAATTTAGGGACCTAGGCGGCTAATAGAGCTGACTATAACTACTAACCACCCTGCCCCTGTCGCTTCACACTGTAAACAAATGCTCTTAAAAAATATTTTTTTCTCAAATATTAACCAAACATTTGTTTCTTTTCCTAAAAAACACAACTCTTGGACTGGACTATCGGAGCCGGCTCATCTGTTTCAGCTGTTCAATTTCCTTTTGCGAGGGTGAAAATTAATCAAATTACAGATTGGAGAACTTATCTTTCCAAGAAGATAGCAACCATGACAAAAACTGAAGCCTTGCATCCTTCAACTCCAAGTCAATACTGTAAATCTTGATTACTGAACAAAGAGAGAAGAACAGCGCCAAGTCTAATTGGGCTTAGCCCTTGGGTGGTTGGGCCTAGTCCAGCCACAGAATTTCTGGAGATTAGATAGGCCAGAAGTAGATTAGCTTTCAGCGATTCATTAATTGGGCCAAATTTAGATTTTGGGCCCAATTATTCCGCCCGTTTCCGTACTGGAAGAAATGAAGGGGCAGGCCTCAAGCGGGCCCCACTAGGCCGTGTGTGATGCTGTACGTGCGGCCACATGGGCAACTGCTTCTCCGAGCACAATTCACGTGTCACCTGGCGCCCTTCGTCTATTTATTTTCTCACGTGATAATTAATAATCTTTCCGTTCGTTTTGACTTTTTTTGTCAAATTTTGTAGGTTTGATTAAATTTTACAAATGTTTAACAACATTTATAACATCAAATTAGTTTCATTAAATATAACATAAAATATATTTTGATAATATGCTTATTTTGTATTAAAAATATTGTTATATTTTTTTATAAATTTGATCAAATTTAAAAGAGTTTGACTAAAAAATAAAAAAGTCAAAACAAACTTATAATATGGAAAATTAATTAAACCAAGGAAAGTTGGATATGGTATAATTGCGTGATGCACCTCACACTTACACTGAATAGCATCACTTCAGCTAACCAAGCAATGCTTCCTTTTTCGTACCCTTTTTAGAAACACACACTTACATCAAATATTTTTTGCTTGTTTCTTTGAACCTCTGTTCAATTTTATAGAATTAGTTGTATTTAAGCTAACTCTATTTTACCAACAATAAGATTAATCTTTATAGTTTGGCAAGAGTTGAGTATATGGTAAATAAGATGATAGTTGTGCAAAAGATATACCAAGCAAATTTTGTAACCACACACTGGATTTTGTACAAAATGATTAGGATAGGATGAGTAGCACCCTGCCTACCCATCATTGGCCATTTTCAATATTAAATGGGCTTTATCTCTTCGATATTCGTCACCTGCCCTACGTGAGAACATTATTTATTATTAGACAAAATTGAATATTCAAAATTTGTGTAATTGGTTGAGAGACATTGAAAAACATGGCACTGCCGATGGACACCACAAAATTTGTATAATTGACTATGGACACCAAAATCTTCTTGTGTCTGAGAACAAAAAGAAAGATAAATTTAAAAAAGACATAAATGCCCCTAGCCTCAACCCTATGTAACCCCGACTGGCAGTCACACTCGTTGCCCACCCTCCACACCCCCGATCCCCATCTAATCTAACCATAGGCAGCTGACGGCGGCGATGATGGCTGGCACGACCAGCAGTAAAATACTACTCTCTTCATCTAAAAGTCCAAGGTATATTTCATTTTCTAGTTTTTCAAATGAGATGAGCATATTTGTAGTCTCTATGTGCTGAATTAAATTATTGATCATAACCCAAGCAACCATCTTAACAGTTATTGATTACATGTATGCATATAATTTTTTGATTTTATTACATGATGGATGAGTTAATTTTCCATTGATCTTGATGACAACAGAAATATGATATTTGGACAGAGGGAGTATGGACCAGAAGTCCTCTTGGCCTCTTGGGACGGTGGGTGCAGAAATACTCTTGAACCGAGGTACCCAGACGCAAAAACAACCTCCACGCACGAGATTCTCCAAGGAAACCGGCCCATTTGGCCACATCAAACCGCTACTATAAATTTTCGCCTCAGCCACGGGGGCGCTCCCTTTTCTCGTCTCTTCTCTTCAACCTTTTTTGGCTTCTCCTCCGCTGCCTTCGTTTCTCCGATTTCTCCCTCCCCCCACCTCTCACCGTCGCTGCTCGCCTCGCCTCGCCTCCGGTGGNCTTCGGGTGCCGCGCACGGCGCGCCACTCGCTCCCCCGCTGGAAGGTCCGCCTCCGCAGCAGCTCCCCGGCGAGCGGCGGCGCGCCTATCACCGGGCCGGAATTCTGGGTGAGGCCTCGGGAAAATGTTTTGCTCTCTCTCTCTCTCTCTCTCGCCGTCGTGTTGGGCTGCCTGTGGGGGTTGGGTGACGCTGGGTCGCGGGTTTGATTGTGGTTTTGTTCGTGCGAGGGTGGTACGGACTACGGAGGTGTCAGGTTGGGTTGGGTGCGGTGCGGCCGGGTTGTGTTGGGTTGGGTTAGGGTTTGGAGACGCTCGATTTGGGGGAATTGGGGTTTGGGGATTCGGTGCGGGGAATGAGAGAGCTTCGGTGCACTGAATGGGGGGTTTTTGCGGGGAACTTGGGTTGATGATTTGAATGTGGGGGGCATTGGGTGGTGAACTGATGGCTTACCTAGGTGTTCTCCCGAACAGGCTCCCTGAATTAGACGTGGATTGGAGCTGAATAGTGACTGCTTTATGCTGCATTCTTGTGTGCTAAAAATGGTACTCCGTTTCCCCATAAATTTGTGCTTGTCGACCGAAGGATGGAAATGATAAGTGTGTTTTGTACTTTTGTGCATTAGGGGGGCTGTTAGTTCTTGCGGTCTAGGGATATCCATACGTGCTGCTGGATTAACGAAACATGAAGGGTGTATTGTTGACTTATTATAGTGTAATAACTACACCAAGTAAAAGAACTAGTCGCTTATTGGATTTATGAGTGTTGTGGTGCTGCATTTTAGGTTCATATTTGTGTGGTTACATCAGATAAATGTTAACTCATCGTTGTTTAATTTTTTGTGAAGATTAGCATCCACGTGAAGCGTTCTAAGTCGGATTGACACAAACGACAAAAGAAAATTGTATTGACTTTTTTAACGACTTTTTTAACCATTTGGTGCTAAATGTGATAAGGTACCATATCCCATGCAGTATTGAACTAATGTTATGAAGATGGCACTAAATGATATGTCATATCTTCTCATAAGATATTCATGCTTTATCTGTGATTTGGCTGTTGCTAGTTTAGAGCTTCCCATGAAGAAGTAAATAGTTTTAAAACTTATGGAGGTGTCTTTTGTTGAATTACAGGGATGCAATGCCTCTATTAAAAAGGAGACCTTTCCTCTTACTGGACCCGCCAAAGGACTTGAATCCACAGGACAAGGTGTTCCAAGTTCGGTTTACCAAGGAGATATTCCGAGATTACCAGTATCCTCTTTCATGCCTTAATGGCTGCTTATTGAGTTGTCCTTTATATGAAGAATAATTTCCAATCTAATCTGATATTATGTACTTGTATTAGATTATGTTGAAGTAAAATGGTTATGCCCTTGACTATTGATTAGGGAATACCTGAATAGGGTAAACCTTTACCGTGAAAGAGTCTGGACATGTAAGGTGTCTGGAAAGTCTAATTTAACATACGAGGAAGCGCTGGTCTCAGAGCATCATGCTGCAGAGAAGGCTCAACAGTTGCCAAGAGAGTTAATAGCTCCTGTTCTACATATGATTCAATACAGTACGACCACCAAGCTTTTCCTAAACCTGTTACATCTCTTGGCAGCGTTATTATGATTGCATATTTCCAGAAAATGCAATGGTTTCTATTTCTTTATGGCACACACTGTTGGTTTGTGTCCAAATTGATTAGTATTCTGTCTATGCATTTTCTCATTTTTCCTGTGCTATATGAAGTTTGACTGAGCTAATACTGTTTGAAAGATATATAGTCCATACTTTCAACAGCATTGCATGTTTCGATTTTTTTCCCCTTCGGGTGTAGTTTTGCATGCAGAAGGCTTTCTGTGTGACAAATCTCACTTTTTTTTATTATTCTCCTGTATTGTATTTTGATAATTTTGATGAGATGTCATCCTGTAATTGTGCGCCCATGTGGAGGCTGTTTGCCTAGTCCTCCACTTCATTATAGTTTGCAAAAGGAACAATCTATGACTTATTGATCTACTGTATATTTAGTATCTGTACTATATTATTGGTGTTTTGAGTGGTACCACTGATGTGCATCATTAGTGTTCTTATATAGTTTTTTGAATTCTCTTCTGTGAAGGTAAGTTGATTATTCCCTTTACAATATTTTGGATTATTTGATGATTTTGATAGAGTGGAATTTCTGCTACATTTGCTTCAGGCACTCTTAGCTTGACTGACCTTGTCAACAAAATATATGGTATTCTCCAAGAAGACTTTTTTGAAGGATTAGAACTAAATGGTAGAAAAGATGGTTCTGTGTCTGCTTGCAAGATTTTAAAGGTTATTATTGTCTCTGGTAACACCAAGATGTATGAGGTGGGTTGGATTGGTCAGGATAATACAGTGACTAACACTTCAGTTGTTCAAGCTGATGATCTAGTAATTCGCAAAAAGGCACGTGCTAGTCGTAGCATGCTGAAAATATTTATGAGGGAGTCAACATCACAGAATCACCCATGGATTATACATACAAATCTTGCAAAGAAATATGGAATACCCACTGAGCCCCCAAAAGACTTATTGGTAACCATCTTCCTTCATTTCATGTATCGCTTTCCTTATTATCTTAACCCTAAAGAAACCATGGCTTGTAGAATGGTCAAGGGTTGCCAAAACTGAGGAGAGGACTTGAGAATGGAACCACAGATGATGTCAGAAAAAAATTGAAGAAAGGTGACTTACAGATAACCATGTCATCCTCTCAGTTCATTTGATGTTCTGTACAACTACATTTTTGCCTAGCTTATTGTTCACTTTTTGCATAACTCTGCAGGCGAGCCAATTGATGATCTTTTATTAAAGCCTACGGCAGATGATCTTGGTCTGTCAAAAAGGCGTCCACTATCTACAGATTTCAGAGTGCCTGTAGATTCTGTTGGAGATCTACTTATGGTTTGGGACTTCTGCATGTCTTACGGGAGGATTTTATTCTTGTCTCCATTTTCCCTCTCGGACCTGGAGAATGCAATCTGCCATAAAGAAAGCAACCTTGTTCTTCTTGTGGAATTACATGCTTCACTCTTCCATTTGCTCATTAACGATGGAGGTGGGTATTTTACGTTTCTCCAGAACAAGAGAAGGAAATTAAAGGTAATTTTGTCTTATTCATCATTTAAGCATGCATGCCTTTTTTGTCCTTCCGTGTTAACTTGCACTATGCCTAGGTAACATTGGTCACCTGGGCTGAGTATCTCTGTGATTTCTTGGAAATGACAAGTAAAGAAGAGTTCTCCAGTAGTTTATCTACTGTAAGAAGGGGGCATTATGGACTTGTTCACACCGCCGTGAAGCTTAAAATTCTGCGGGAACTGGTAGATGAAGCCATAACAACTTCTGCTATAAGACAGAATATAGATGAAAAGGTTGACCAGCAACAAGCAATTGCAGCATCAAAAAGAGAGCTTGCTAGAAGTAAAAAGGAAGAGCAGAAGCTGAGCATGGAAGGGGTGACAGAAATGGAAATGAGTCAGACAGATGCTGCAGAAAATGTCAATGGGAGTGTAAATGGTCAGGTGGTGGAAAAAGAAGGGAAGGAGAAGAAAAACTTTTATGCCAACAAGATGGGAAAGGGAAAAGTGCATCCTGTGAGAACCTATACCCTTCTTCATCTGAACTTGCATATGCACTTGTTCATTCTTACTATGTACATGCACGTCTCTGCTGAAGCTATCCATTACAGCAGGTGCAAGTCTTGTATGCTTATCTTTGCTTATTTCTGCATAGGAGAGACACCTTGGGACAGAAATGGAGAAACAATCCATACAAAGCAATTCCCTTGGAAAGGACAGGTACTACAACAGATATTGGTTTTTTAGGCATGAAGGACGACTTTTTGTCGAAAGTGCAGATTCCAAAGAATGGGGTTACTATAGCACTAAGGAAGAGGTGATCACTTTGCAAACTTTGGGAATCCCTATGTTCTGTTTTCTGGCTAACAGTTATATTCAATTTGTAATCCACAGCTTGATGCGCTTATTGGATCGTTAAATGTTAAAGGCATAAGGGAGAGAGCACTGAAACGGCAGCTTGATAAGTTCTATAATATGATAAGGTACTCAATTTTCATTCAAAGAAAAAATATAAGATAATTCACTCAAATTGCTGTAGTTGCATACTTTCGCACATTTGATGGTTGCCTCTTAAATTTTGGACGTGATCGATTAGCTGGAAAGAAGTGCTAATCATCACATGTCATATTTCTGGAAGCCTTTTACATCTAGATGTTTTTTAAAGAATAAAATGTTATTTAATGTAGTTAATGGTCCAGGATGGTTATTGGTGGAACGTTCAGTTCAGGGCCTAAATAACATGCTGTAGCCCCCATTTTTCACTGAATAGATGCGCTTATACCTCCTAGATATGATCAAAGGTTCTAAAAACAGATCTTGAAAGATTAAAATTTGAAATTTTGAAGGGAAAAGAAAAAGAGAACTGGCTAATGCTAGCACGACTGGTCATGGAGTGGTAGGTTTTTGAGACCTGTTTCGCTTACAGAGTTACAGTTGCATATTGTCTTGCTGTGTTCCTCAAACATGAAGGAAACCTTAAACACGGGCTCCATATGTTCTCATATTACTTTTCAGCCTATGGGCATCGCACACTTAGGCCACCCTTTTGTTTCATGGTGAAAGCTTTGCTCTGTTGTTTGACAATTGATTCCTTATTTTTGTTGGCCGATGTAGCAATGCTCTGGAAAAAAGAATGAAGGACGTCACCCAGAAAATGCTACTCGAAGAGGCTACACTGCGGCGATCCTCCCGTGTACAGGCCCAACCAAAGGATAACCCTTCGATGTCGCTCCTCAAGTATGTCAACAAATGGAAGGATAACTGAGCTATTACTGGTTGATATGATCACTCGATAGGATTGGCATTTTCTTTTTCCTTTTTACACCCTACCCTTTGAACCCTAGTAGTGGTTCATTTTTGGGTCCTTGATAGTTTGTTGATACACCAAAAGAAGAAAACTGTCATTGAGACAGTCGGCTTAGGCGAGCTGCTTGAAGGAGAGATCGCATTCGAGCGGACTCATGCTGCGTATAAGCTGAAGATGCCATCCATTTTGGAGGATTGGGTAAACTAGAGTTGTTAATAAGCAGTAGAAATCCTCTGTATAGTCAAGAGTGTGCAGAGGTCCATCGATCCGTTGTATGGAACTATGGATATGATTGTTCCGCCTCGGCGAGTTCCATGAATCCATACCATTACCTGTTTATTATCAATTGTTCTGTTCTGTTGTCTCGTTATTCTGTTTTGTTTTAATGGAGAAAATCAGGCTCTAATCTTCATATTCTATCGGGGTTGTCTCGTTATTCTGTTTTGTTTTAATGGAGAAAATCAGGCTCTAATCTTCATATTCTATCGGGGTTAAGTTTTTCATCTAATCTTCATATTATATCGGGGTCTCGTTATTCTGTTTTGTTTTAATGGAGAAAATCAGGCTCTAATCTTTCATATTCTATCGGGTTAAGTTTTTCATCGTGCGAAGAAGTTGTTTTGTGCTTGCATTTGTACTTTGTCTAGGGTCCACGGGAGATATTGGAGGAGGAACAGGTAACATCCTAAATCCTAATGTTTCTATCAGAGTTAATCACAATTATATGATCATTAAAAAGAGGATTTCGGGTGAATGCCAACCAAATTTCAATCACCCCACTGCACAAACGATCGAAATATTTACATTACAAATATTTAAATTTAAATATTCACATTATTTCAGTTCCCAGAGCAAATAGATTACACCAGATTTAACTTACACCCAGGTGCAATTGAGCACATATCTAACCACTGACTAAATTCTGGAGTGAGGTCATCCATATTAGCCCTGCACCCAGAATTAATTCTTGACACACTGAAATTAAATTAGCCTACCAATTAACACCTATATAAATTTATGTACAAAATGCCCAATATTTCCTACCTCACCCGGTAGGACAAGAATTTACAGTCCGTAATCCTTATGTATGTATGTATTCACAAAACGACACAAACCCCTATTCACAAGGCAAGCGCCTTGTACCATGGACCATGGACTTTCTCTGATAGTGCTGCCATCTTTATCAGCACCTCCCCGGCCTTGACAACCCTGTCGGCGAGCTTCGCCGCGCCGAGGCGTCGCAGCGGTACTTCGGCCAGCTTCTTGCCCTTGGCGCCACCGCCGCCGAGGACGACGCCACGGAAGGCGCAGTAGACCGCTCGGGACACCTTGCTGAAGACGATGTCGCCGGCCTGGAGGCTCTTGAGAAGCATCTTGGTTGCTAACTCCGTCGTGGCTTGGATCTGTTTCTCCGGCAGAGAGCCAACCGAGGCTAGAGATCTCGTCATCGCCTCTAGAATCTCCTTCGCTGAAGCGTCAGGGTTGTTGTCGAGGAGCTTCACGAGAGCGTCGTAGAGCTCAGAGATGGTATTTTGTAGCTCCGGAGGAGCGATCTTCGACATCAGAACTTGATGCAGGACAAGCATGCTGGAAAAGATAGACATGGTAGATTGATTTCAGTTATCACATATATATCAAGTAAAAATCTGTTGTTCTGAACCAACCGATTTAGTTCAAAAGTACAGGGGTTTAGAATATTTACCTCGTCGCGATCACTATCACCTTCTGAAACTGATCTTGCACAGCCCTCAACCTCAGCAGATTAATTTGGAAGGTCTCAGGGGTTGACTGCATGTTCAGGCCCTCCATATTGCTTATAAGTTGTAACAAGCCAACCCTTGTCAGCTTGTCAATCTTCTCACCCTTGCATTCTGGGAGACCAGAACTGCTAGCTGCGGACGAAGAAGCTTGCCCCGCTGGAGCACCGTGACCAGCTCGAAGTACCGGAACAACGCGTTGAGCCTGACAAGGAGGGTTAAATTCGTCAGTCAGAGAAAAACTTAGACTGCTGCCCATGCATACAACTGTAAAATTGTTGTAATTGTTGAAACTTACATGATCTCCTGCTGGCAGAGCTTGGAGAGAGTCCAAATGTGAACTCCACTCTTGTTCCACGATGCTCTTCGTTGCCGAAACCCACTGCCTAGTTATAGGGAGAGACGCTGATGCATCAGCAGGAGGTCCATAGCGATCGGCGAAAGCCTTCTGCAGGTACTCCACTCCGGCAGAGCCTTTTATAATTGGTTGCATAAGCTGAATGCGTGCCTTGCTAACTTCGGTTTGGAGTTGCTGTTAATCACAGAAAATGTTAGGATTACATGGCGTTAATAAGTGCAATCTATGTGAGGACTAATTCAAGGTGTTAACAAGGAACAAACCTTTATTTCTTCGAGAGTAAAACGCAGGCCCTTGATGACAGCAATGACAAAGGAGCTGATGTCATTGTCGTCAACTTCAGAACTTGCCGCCAACTCGTTTAGTAATTTCTCATGACTCCTCTTCATGTCATCTTCCTTTGCAGGGGCAGATAGTTTCCTGACCATACCCAGAGAGTACTGCAAAATCTGCCTCAGATATTGAGTGTCCTGGGAGCCTGACTCGAGCACCTTTCATCGAAAAAAAAGAACATTAATTCACAATATACTGGGTTTAACAAAAGCAAATTAATAACTATTTAGTTTTGTGAAGACCACTGAGTCCTTACCTGAGACAAAATTTCGAGGTCAATGTTCTCAAGAATTTCCTCCTTCAACTCCTTGGAAGCCAACTCATGTAATGAATCCCTGACTTCCCTTACAAGGTTAATTAGTTGGCCATAATCTGGTTTGTCCCCTCTCATCGAATCAGTAACTAGATCCCAAAAGGCTTTCTCCATCGTCGCTTTCACTTTGGCCTGAAAATCCTTCTCTGCGGAACTGACATTATCAGAGTTGCCAGCAAAAGAAACATCGTCCTCATGAAGCATCTCATTAACCATTTGCTCATTGTCTGTCGGCAGTTTCATCGGAGAATTACTGCTTGACGATGAAGAAGCTCCAGGCAAAGATTGGGCAGTCAAACTTGATACTTCCACAGTAGGCTTGGAAACTGGGGGTGGGACCTGTCCAGACGAATTAATGCTCAAAGGAGTGGATATGTTTGCAACAGATGTTGCTAATGGATTTCCGTTTTCCTTCGCTTCAAAGAACTTTGACCTTGTATCCGAAAGAGCAGAGTTCATCCGCTCGATGCCTGCATCGCCACTCAGGTGCTTAACCTTCTCTCTTAACAGCTTCTGGTCATCAGTAACCTGTTTCTGAATTGCCTTCATATCATGAGAAAGGTTATGTGACTGCCCATCTGAACTTAACTTGCATGTTTGCATCATTGATAGCTCAAGCTTGCATGCAGCCCTAACAAGATCTTCTTCCAATGATTTTGCATCCTTCAGCTTCCACACCACAAAGCGGTAAAGGTAAGCGCACCATGCTTTATCAAAATTAACCAACTGAGTCCTGAATTTTCTCTGCCCTGCAGAATCAGTTGACTGCATCGAGCCACCTCCTGGTCTATCAAGTACTGTGTTAACCAATAGCTCAAACTCCTTGACAAAGTTTTCTGCTGACTCCATAAGTAGTTTCTCCTTCTCCCCTTGTCCACTTAATACAGCACCTGGATGAGCCAGTATCATGTAAGAACAGAGGACTACCCTCAGTGAGTATCTAGACAGTCTGCTTGCCTCGGAACCCTTCGCTGGCTTTTTCACCGCTACCTTAGATCTGCTAGCAGGTACCTTCCTCTTTGGAGATCCAAGGCGTTTCAGAAGGTGATCAATGTTCTCGACTGATGATGAACCAGTTGACTGAGTGAGAAGCAAACGTTTCTCGAACCGGTCAAGCACTGCCTTGGTGGTCTGAAGAGTCGTTGGAGATTCCATCACCATAGCTAATTTTTCAAATGGCATCGATTTGACAGACATCTCATTAATTCCCAATGCGTCATAAGCTTGAACCAGTGCATATGTTGTCTTGTTAGATTTCAAAAATCTTTTCCAGCATCTGAAGTACAACAAAATGGAACAAACAATGCCAATTAGTTAAAACTTCCACATGTGCAAATGCAACAAAACAATATTCCAAAAACCAACTGTGTGACACCATACCTTGCCAGCTTTGTTGAAAGAAATTCTGCATGCTTGACGTAATCAGCATGGACAGAACTACGGGGACTTCCCCGCTGCTTCAAATACTCAGCTCTCTGCCTTTTTGCCTGTTCCAGTAAGTCAACTTAATTGTAAGAAATAGAATAGAGGGCTAAAACAACAATATCAGAGTATAATATGAGAGCACAATCACATACCTTCTGAAGCTTGCTTTCCAGCTGTTCTTGCAACTGTCTCCTCTCTGATTCTCTTTTGCTGCATACAGTCTTGGCAGCTCGTTGGATGTGTAAAATCCTAGCCTGAGCTTTCCTCTTCTCGGCTTCCAGCAATGCCAGTCGCTTCTTTTCAGCGGCGTTACGCTTTTGTAAGATCAAAGACCTGACTCGCTCTGTGTATTTCCTCTCAGATGTTTGTTTCCGCACAAGGGACCGCGCCGTTCTCTCCTTCATTGCTGCCCGCCTCTGCATATGCGCATGCAAAAGGCGCATGCGGTTCGCCTCTGCCTTCCGAACACGAGACTCGACTCTAGTCCCAAGTTCTTCCCTTTCTTTCTCGATTCGCATCTCCACGACATTCTTCGCCGCTTGTCGGAGCTCATCCAACTTGGCTAGCCTGTTCTGTGCATTTGCCAAGAGGCTTAACCTGCAAGATTCAAATATTAGTCTCAGACTCTCAGAGCTCCCTTTAATTGCATAAGATTAAGCCGTAATAACTAATATCAGGCACTGTATTTTTCATTACCTTTTCTGCTCAGCCGCCTGAAGCTTCGCTTCGAGGCGCTGACCTTGATCTTCCTCTTGTGACGACCATGATGGGCTCCGTGGCTTCTTCCTCGCTTTGCAGGACACCCATTCATGGAATTGCTGCAAACAACATATCAGCATAAGCTATGTTGATCAATCATAGTATATCAATATATACAATACCAACATCGTAATCAATCAAATATACTAGACCCAAATATAACACAGTCCCCAAAACAAAAACTTCAAGTGAACTGAACCTACCAAATCAACCAACAAAACTTTTCACCCCTATTACTGGTCACCAAATTTGCAGTACTACAAGTGTGATGAAAGTTACTTCTAACTTCTAAGCGAATCCAAGTGGTCGGTGGTACACAAACTATTCATACCAAACTACCATAATATTTTCACCGACGGAATACCATGTGCTGAATTGTTTGCTCATGCCCCTTTTCTACAACAAATGTTATCTTCCCAATTTGATTAAAAAAAGAAATTATTTTACACGCAACCTGTCGTAACTCGATGCAGACAACTAAATATGTTACTGATATCCCACTGATTACTCTTTTGCAAACCGCAGGTAGAAACCAAAAGCGAATTATGCTACTACATTAAATTACTAGTACAGTGTATATCCAACAAACAGATAAAAAGGGACCTTTCTATGGGGAAAGTACGCTTTAATCCAGAGCCGCAAAATCATGGGGCTGAGAAAAACAATAGAGAATCGAATGGAAAAGAAATCAAATTCGAGGCACACGTGAACCCAACTTCATCTCACGACTACCTACCGCGAACAGAATCCCCCAAAGAATGTTACTTCAACTCCCCACCAGGAATCCCAACCACCAAAAACAAAAAAACCTCACTGCACAGAAATCCTTCCACGTATTCCCAACTTTGCGTTTCCACTAAATCAGCCAAAAAAAGGTTTCCGATTAAAGTAGAACACAAGTGATTAAGAAAGAATTGGCCGTGAGTACCGCCACCAATGTCAAAATTAAGGACTAATTCTAGTCTAAAAATAGCAGCAAAATTCATGAAAACTACCACTTTGAACTGTTCATCAGCATGGAAAGGGCACTATAGTTTAATCAGTAAAAAATTTCTTACGGAACCAAAAGAAGCAACTCAAATTAAATTAAAAGGCTCCAAAAGCTTCGAATTCACAGTTCACTCTCCCCCACAATCCACCGCGAAGGACGAAACGAAAGCAAAAAAAAAAAAAAGCGACGGAAAGGGAACCGGACAGGGACACCTACCTGCCTCCGGAGCTCCGCCTCCTTCAGCTTCGCCTCGATCTCCTCCGCGCTCGTCGGGCCCCCGCCGCCGACGCGGCTCCCCTCCAGCAGCCGCCGCCTGATCCTCGGCGGCATCCTCCCCGCCGCCGCCGACGACGGCGACGACGACGACCCCTCCTCCACCGCCGGTATCTCCATCGCCACCGGCTCCCGCACCACCATCTCCTCCCCCGATCAAACCACCAAACCCCGGCGGAATCAAACTCGACGACGATGGCGGAATCCCGCAAGCAAACTCGCTTCCTTCCTCGCGCTGCTTTACTCTTCCTCTCTTCTCCTCGACTTCTTTTTTTTTTTCGCTCTCTCTCTCGAGAAGAAGAAGTTAGTTTGTTCTGTTACGCTTCCCGTCGTCCGCGCGTGGTGGCAATATATACGGCGGGTGGGGAGTATGGAAGCGGTTTGGGAATCCCGAGGCGGATCGGACGGCGAGGAGGGGGGGTCGAGACGGAAATGGAGGGGTGTTTTGGTAATTTGAGTAGGGGTGTGTCACTGACGGCGTTAGGCGGGGTTCGAGACGGTTCGGGCGGTGGGGCCCCGCGCGGTTTTCTCTTTTGTGGATCGGGTTTAGATTGGACGGAATTGCCCCTATGGGTTTCGGCGGCTTTGCTTTGGTCTCGTTGGCATTTTTGGGTCCGAATCCGGTTGCAATGGTTGGGCTGCTTTTGCTTCTTGGCCAATGAGTTGATCACTTTATTATCCTCGTGGTGGATAATAATGGAGGTCTATGAGACTATGGGGAAAAAACATGCATACTACAGGAGTAGAGGTGACAGTTTGGTACTTATTTTAATTTTTTAATTAATATTAATTTGAATTTTGATATTTGAGAATAATTTTACGTGCTTTCTTTAACAATCAAGAAAAAGGATTGGACAACGAAAATAATGAAAAAGACTAGGTGAAAGATTAATCTTACACCCAATCTGACACACTATTGGATGATGTCATTTCTAATTTAACCACTATAAATTTTTTAAATGGTTAAACTATGATAAATAAAAGTCTAATAGTTATTTTCAAGTTACCGAACGGATATAGAAACGTACTGTATGTGTAGCATTGCTCACTGATACATAAGCCTCACAAACCTTTGAATATATGTGTGGTATTGCTCACTGATACATAAGCCTCACAAACCTTTGGATTCATATGTGAGCAGTACTACACATAAAAACTACAGAGGATCTCGATTCGTACAAAACATGTCAATGATGTGACATCTTTTAAGTGTTTATAAAATAGTTGTAAAAAGAACACACAAAAAAGGCAAAATTTAAATCTATATGTTCTATATAGTTATAACCCACTAAATCTAAAACTCAAAATACAAATATATTACCTCACCATCCACTAACAATAACTACATATAAAAGCCCGTGCAATCATGCAACAACATCTATAATTTATTAAATTTTACAAATTAACATGCAAGTATATCCAATCATCATCCCTTACATTATTTCTACAATATTTTAACGTATTTATTCATTATTTCTATAATACTTAACATATATTCATCCATTTATTTTGCATCAAAGCGCAGAATATCATCTACAATTTATTGGATTCTACAAATCAACATACAAGTTTATCCAATCATCACCCCTCATATCATTTTCACAATGTTTCAACATATATATCCATTATTTTTATAATACTTAACATATATTTATTCATTTATTCTGTGCCAAAACACAAAATATTACTTAGTTTGTTTTATGATTAGTACTAATAAATCTTAACTTTTCATCAATTTTTTCCTACCTTCTGCCTCTTGCGTTGCTAATCTTAACCAACAACCTAATATTTATTTCTCTCAAAATATGGTTTGTAAACCACTTTTATTTGTTAGTTATAACCAATATTCTTTTTACTCCTAACTTAACTGTTAAAAATATTAAAAATTATTAAATAATTTTCACAGCAAAACACGAAAAATCACATTGTATAAATAGTATTCGTGACAAGTCTTCATATTTGGAGGGAGTACTCCACGTGTACTCCAGGGCAAAGGTGGAAGGTTCCTCATCTCAAACCAGCGCATTTACACATGCCCACAATCCCGGCGCCGTGCGCGTGCATAAGCTGCTTCAGGGACGGACACGTCACCTCGAACGTCAGCGAGGCTCGCGTGGCGTCGGAACCGGAAGCGGATAAAGTCCACGTGTCTCTTTTTGCCCTGCCTGTCAGTGACACGTGGGGCCAGCTCGACGATGGCCCCCATGAGTCAGTGTAAAAAACAAAGTGTATATTCGCTTGGGTGATTATAGAGTTTGCTGCTAGTTGGGGACGCGCGTTTCCCACTCTGCAGGGAAACGTGGCACGAGGAGAACGTTTACTTTCTTTCGTCTAATTACGCAACTACCCTCGCAAGCGTTTCTGGATATCAATCAGGCTTTATGATGTACAAAAGGTGACAAATGATGAAATAAATTAGTATAAAACGTGATAGGTGATAAATAAATTATTAAAAAAATAAATAAGTGAAAAAAATAAAATAATATAAAAATTTATAAGTGAAAATAAAGTATTTTTTTCAGAATTTAAAAACTCCTTAACTTTTTGTACTATAGAACGAAAAGAGTAGATTAATTAGATAGGCTTATAACCTTTTTTTTTGTTAAAAAACAATCTAGTATTGAATGGGACTTTTTTCAATACAAGATTCGTAGTTCTATAAAAATTTCATTCAATGATTGATTTTTTTTCGAAGGAACGAAGTATTGATCAAGTACATCCTTTCCTATCCAATCAAAGGAAGCCCTGTAGGAAGTGTAACGACTTCGGTTGTCGAGTTTGACATTTATATGACCTGCAAAATGATTGTTTAACGAGAGAATATAATTGTTTAAGAGAATAGGCCGGGTCTTCGTGATACACTGTTTACACATGGATATTGTGAAGAAAAATAAAGTTTGATTAGCATACTACTACGGTCCTAAAATATTAGTGTAAATTGGGAACTTGTTTTGGTCTCCTTAATAATTTTGTACTGATTAATGCACATTTCTCTCGGATCAATTATCCATATGAAGCCAACACTCAATGCGACGGTGCCGGACCAGGTCCTTGCAGAAGGTAAGGTTTCACAGGTGACCCTAGCAAAATCAAGTACTGAAAGTGATTGTGGGTTTGGTAGTACTAGCTCGTGGCCTCGTGTTACCGCGTTTGGTAATTGGCAGGGTACGGATGGCTGAGATAAGCTAACTCCACCAAACTTGTCTACACATATACCTAGCTTTGAACCTAATACACATAAATCATAACACGTATAGATTTTGCCTTGAAAAGTAAACTACTCCTGCCATTATATTACCAACTTTTACAGATGTGTTATAACAGTGGTTGGAGTTGTACTATAAAGAATATATGATTTATCCAAAACAACATGTTTTCGTAAACGGAAGTGATAGCAACTGTCTGGTGAAGTCGAGTTTCACAAATTTAAAGTCTCTTTTAGAACAACAAAATTTCGTAGGACTTATAAAAGCTTGAACTTGTTCTACAAAAGTTATGTCGAATTTCCGCTATTTAGATTAAACTACACCTAGGGAACAAAAAGAAAAGTGAAGACAACTCCACGCAAATGCACCTTGCTAGCTAAGAGATGGTCAATGTTGACGCTTAATTAGCTTAAGCTACTTCTTGATCAAATGCTTGCGCGCATAAGCAATCGTTTAATTTGCACTTAACTAATTTGCTGGGATGCGTGAACTAATTAGTACACCAGTTTGGTAGCAATCGTTTAATTTGCACTTAACTAATTTGCTGGGATGCGTGAACTAATTAGTACACCAGTTTGGTAGCTAGAGCGCTAGACGTAATTAGGCTAAAAATAGTCATGTCTCTCTTGTTACGACGCTTTTATTGCTGAGATTGATGCACCGACTGAACTTGAACGAACAGCCGCAGGAACCACTACCGGCTAATGCTCCGATGATCGAGCATCATTAGTCAACCACGTACACGCCTACTTAAATGTAGACAATGAAATGGCGCGGAAAATAATTTTGGTGTCCTTGCAATTGCTACAGCAAAATATAAAGCATTCTCAATGCATCGAGACATATATACACAATTCATGCATGCGGCACATAATTTAATTTGGGGGCCATTGAAACAGAGCATTCTTCACAAGAATTTTGCTGGAATGTTATCACAACTCACAAGCATTTTTTTTTACATATTGGGCTCAGTGAACAATTTTTTTAGTGTGCACGATTAACTTGGGCTCTTTTCAGCTTCTCCATCGGATTACTGCCGTTGATTATTTCCTCTGTGCTTCAAAAAATGTGAATTCTCAAAAAAAATAACTTCATTGTGTTGTATTGTTTAGATCACTTATTCTAAGTTAATAGTATTTGTTAAAAAAGTAAAATACATGGCTGATCCTTAAACTTAAGAGGTGATGTCAGTAGGTCCATAAACTTGAAAATGAAACGTTTAGGTCCATGATCTGGTTTTAATGTACAATAACCAGTCCAATCGCCCTTTGACCCTCGCTGACCGCCAACGTGGCATGCCACGCAGGGTGGCACATTTGCATCCGCCTCAAAACCTAAACCGTTCAATGCACTGTGCAAACCTAAATCCCCAAAAATCCCCAAATTAGCCTGCTCCATCGCATTCTTCTCCCACTGCAACAAGTCTTTCCAGGGAGAGCGACGAATAGGGCGACCTCGATGACTTCGGCGACCACAGCGATCATCAGCGCGGCGGGGCCCCACGAGAGGTGGCGCGTGGCGGTTTCATCGTCGACGCAGCGGCGATGGACCTCAACTTCAGGGAAGAAGGAGAACCTCCACCTATGTATCATGAGTACAACCCACCCCCTCTTTGTTGAGCTTCGCGGTTTTCATCTAGTTGCGTAGTGGTAAAGTTTGGTTTTTTACATGATGCAACAGTGATGCAAAGAAGAAGGATTCACTTGTTGACAATTATGCACATTTTGTTCATAACATGTAGGTCTAGATACCAATACTTTTGCTAGACAGCTATGGTTTTGGTTATGTAGCTCTAGATAACACTTAACCCTATTATTGTCATGTATTGAAGTTCAACAATGCACATGCCATGCCATGTCAGTAACTATACCCTTTTGAATAGAACACAACATCATGCAATGAAGTTGTCACTTGTTGTCATCTAAATTATGTGTTTGTTTCTATCAATAATGTGCTTGTCAGACTAAACCTGGAACTCATGTGGAACTCATGTGCTTGCCAGACTATATGCTTCATTTTTCTGCAAATCTTAAACAAACCATTGAAACTACCTAAAATAATATTTATTTTACACAAATATCAAATTATTCCCACTGAAACCACTGAAACAAAACCACTGGGATAAAACCATTTAATTCACATCAATGTGCCATTAGTCAACAAGCAAAAGATTACATCAGTGTTCCATTTCTTTCATCACTTCATCATAAGAACAACCAAAATACAAAGTAAATCAGTAATACCTAACCAACCTAGTACTAACATGCTCTTCAGTATCACTACTAATTCTCTTCCAATGGACACTAGAGCAATCAATGTCTTCTTTACTTTATTATCTTGCCTCATAAGTGCATCTTCATCCATTTCCCTACATTCTTCAAACCTGCAGCAACCTCTTCATCAACAATCAAGCTATTCTTCTTCAAATAATTCATGTATCCTTTCTCCCAAAACCAGAAGTTACACTCAGATCCATCTTTCTACACCATTAAGAACCAATGTCAGCTTACACCAAACTCAACACCAAACCAAACGCAATCAACTAATACTCACCTCGTGGTCAGGGCAAGTGTAGAAAATGTGGTCTGGGTTAGCAATGGTCTTCGATATGCGTTTCACAATGGTTTTCTCCTTGCATAACGGGCACAGGATTAACGGTACTTGAAGAAGCCATGGGATCGTGACCTGCACTTGTCTGCTTCCTGTCGCGACCTCGCCGCCGCACTTGGTTGCCTCCCGCCATGACCTTGCCACCGCACTTGGCTGCCTCCCACCACAACCTCGCCGCTGCGCTTGGTACCCTCCCGTCGTGGGCCTCGTCACCTACCGTCCAAACCCTAGCCGATTTGGGGATTTTGGAGGATTTGGCCTGCTACAGTGATACGAAAGGGACATATGTAATATTGTGAAACACTGTAATACGGAGGGGGCCAGACGCAAAAATGATACCTACGTGGAGTGCCACATTGGCAGCCACACGCGGTCAAGGGTCGATTGGACCGCCAGTGATACATTAAACCAAGTTAATTGACCTAAATGTACATTTTTCAAGTTTATGGATCTAAATGATATCATCCCACAAGTTTAAGGACCGACTATGTATTTTACTCTTTGTTAAATTATTTTTAAAATATTTAATATCTCTAAATTAAGTAGATAACTTGTGGTTGCAATAATCTGGTTCAAACCGCAGAACCGCAGAGTTATTTTTACCCAAATCGATGTCTAATCTCCTGGAAGTTTTACCTGGTTCCTTGTGTGAGGAGACTAAGGTGTGTTTTTTTGGGTGTGTTGGGAAGAAATTCTTTCTGCATGAAAAACGGAGCGACTCATTAGCACATGATTAATTAAGTATTTACTAAATTTTTTTTGAAAAATGGATAAATATGATTTTTTAAAGCAACTTTTGTATAAAAATTTTTTATAAAAAACGCACCGTTTAGCAGTTTGAAAAACATGCGCACGAAACACGAGGTTAATGAGTTGGGAACTTATTCATGCGAACTCAGCCTAAAAAGTAGGAGTAAGATCTTACCCTAAAATAAAAGGCTTTTTAGTGGGATCTCCGGCCGGTTGCATCAGATACTTGGCCCCATGGGATGGGACATGGGAGATCCTGGGATTAGGTGCCAAGCCGCGGCCGAATGACTTGCAAGTACAGCGTCTGTTCAAGCAAAGCATTTTCTGGTCTTCTAGATGGATTATTTTATTTGGAACTACCTATTGATTTTTTTGTTAAATTTATAACTTCGAAACTTACAAAATTTTTAACCAATGAATATATCCTGTTTTAAATGAAATAACAAAAAAAATAAATATGTCAAAAATCGTAATCTAGAGAAAAAAATGCGTTCCACGTTTACTTTTTATGAAGTACTACTAGATTATTTGTCGAGAATAATAATGGTTTTTGATGGTATCTCCAAAGTCGCTGTAATTTATCACAATATGGCGAGAGACAACTCTAGGATGATACTAAAAACAAGCTCTGAATAGTAAATGGAGAGTCCTCTGTTTAGTACAGTTCATCAAAACAGGGAAAAAACGTGGTATTACTTTGTAAAAACAACTCTCAATCAGTCATGATTTTTTTTCATATCTACCAATTTAATTATTTATTGACAACTTTAATATGAAGCTACCAGAAATTAGAAAATCAAATTATGTATATATAGCTAAAACCGAAAAATGCCACCTTTACGGAAACGATATTCAATCTGTTGTAAATTTTCGTCACTGTTTGTCTCTACATCAAAGTGTACTGCTCAGTATAACCCTCCGCACTATTAGGCTGTGTTCGGTTGGTAGTGTTGAAAACTAATTTCTTACGCACGTAAAACAGAATGACTTATTAGCGTGTGATTAATTAAATGTTAGTTTTTTGAAAAAAAATAGATTAATATGATTTTTTAAACAACTTCCGTATAGAAACTTTTAAAAAAAACACACCGTTTAATAATTTGAAAAACATGCACACGAAATAGGAACCTCAGCAAAAGAACTCAACCTTAAAACGCCACAACACATATGTAGGATAAAGAACACCTTCCTTTCAGAAGGTGTTATTTTGGAATGGTTCGAAACACTTTTCTTTTGACACGCAAAATGGAATGATGCATTAGTGCATGATTAATTAAATACAAGATAAAACCCCGTATGTTGTTGTGGGAGTTTAGTATGATAATAATTAATAGAAATAATATGTAATATATCTAGATGACATAAGCTTATAGAATTTGTATTTTTATCGATCATTGAAAAAAGCTATAAACCACTTGAGTTGATATGGTTTATGATAATTTGAATAGTATATGAATTGATAATGCAAAAATAAAAAGGAAGGTGATGTGACTTCATGAGAGAAACAAATAAGAGAAATAATTTAGACTAATCGGCTATAAACAATTGAGAAAATGTGGTTTAATGAGAGAAGATGAAAAATATTAACTAAGTGAGGATGAAGTATATATGATATTGTAGAAAATAATGGAGAAATATATGTTGAAATATCATGTAAGTTACGTGGGATATTGATTTAAAATACTTGTATTTTAAAGTTTTAGAATATAATAGAATATAAATAATATAACATAGGATTAAGATATAATAATTGCTAATGAATGATAATATAACATCTTTACGTGTTGTTAAGTTTTAAAATGTAATAGGTTATAATTTTATAGATAGTATAGATTAGCTAAGAAGACTTGAAATATATATTAATTTGACTTTTTAAAGTAGTTTTTCTTAAAAAAAACTTTAAAAAAACACACCATTTTGTAATTTAGAAAATGTGCATGTAAAAAAAACAGAAATTAGAAATTAGAAAGAGGGAGTAAAAAACGTGCCCTTAAATCAATAATCGGGGTTACTGCTACCACTACAACACCACATCCATTCCCCTCGCATTGAGTGGTGATGACGACAATGATGATTGATGGCTTCTAAATCCGTGCGCATGCACGCGTACACTCCACATCAATTGTTAACGGCAGATTTTCATAATCTATTCGGAGAGGAAAGAGAAAACCGATGCAGAGAAGAAGGGTTAAGTTGGAGTCGGACCAAGTCTTGTCGGACTCGGCAAGTGTATCGGACTGGAAGTTGTGTTAGCAGAAAGGACGTATCGGCTGATACGGATTCAACGTGGTTGTTGGCCGACAGAGATAGAAAGTTAATAGAGTTAGCATGAGCTTGGTTTGGGCTCAAGATAAGCTTTAAGAAAGTTGTCAAATAGAGATAAGGTTCGGTTTTAGGCAATTGTATTTTGTAAATCAAGTAGGTTTAGATCTAATCTATGGTAAGAGTCTGCCGCAAAGACTTGTTTGTTAAGTTGTAGATAAGATCGTGTCCTATCTGGACAATGTTGTAATCTCGGGTATAAATATCCCGGTAGTTTGTACATAGAAGCTCTCTCACAATACAATACACAATCTTGTTCAGTTTATTTCCGGCGCATCGCCAACCCTCGCAAGAGGTTAATTTCGACGAGTTCTTGCTTCCCCAGAGCAGAGGTAAGAACTCATGCCCGACGATCTACATCGTCGGGGCTAACGTGTCGCTTTAGGCACGTTAAGCCTCGATGATGTGATCGTCATTTATCATGTTTTGGATGATTTTTGTAAGTGTATTAATTATGCTTCGCCAGCGATCTACTCGTTTTAGGGTTTATTGCCGACGGTAGTTTAATTATTATGATTAGTTAAATCTTTCAATGCATCTACCATCCCCAAAAGCGATCGACGATTTGATTTTCTTTGTGTTAAATCTCAATTCACACTTTGAGTTGCTATCGACCTTAGTCCTGTTTTGAGATCTAACCCAAAGCCTGTTTTTGATCGTAATTAAGGATAGCGCCGGGGTTTCAGCCGGTCTTATCTAATACATGTAATTACCATAATGTTTTCATATGTATTTGCCATTTGTATGAGTAGATTGACAAATATAAATGTGTTTAGCATGAGTTACTCTTTAGGGTTTGTCTGTTATCGATATATTTATATAAGTCGATTGAGTCATACAAGTTTGCATTAGAGTATTAGCTAGTGCACTTATCTCTTTTATCCCTCATCGACCGATGCCGCTAATTGACATTAACATGTTGATGAAGGCCGATGAGATTAGATCTATATTTTGATCTTACTTTATCACAGTTACAAGTAAACCGATATAGTTTTGCCCTATCGACTAGGTTATGACAATGCGACATCGGCCTATTGGCCGATTGACCATTGTTTATTAACATGGTTTGCTTGTTTATCTTGTTGATTGCAGATCAAATCAACTAGCACGTCCTACACGCACCTAGGCAAGCCTTTGGACCTGCACTGGAGCTAAGCAGATCTCGCAGACCGTCGTGAAAACGTGAAACCCGTTTGGTTGCGAGGCGGGTCTAAATTCTACGCCAATATCAATATACCCCTTTTGTCTTAAAATATAATTTTAGTAACTAAGATATATTTTAGTACTACGAATCTGAATATAAGGCACAAATCTGAATATAAGACTGTTCATATTCGTATGACTAAGATGCGTCTTTTCAGACATAGGTTGTTATATTTTGCATGTTTAAATTCATAGGACTAAAATATGTCTTATCTAATTTTAAATTACATATTTTATATTTTAGGATGGAGTGGTCCACACCTCGTCCACGTCGCTGTAGCCGCCGTGGCTACCTCGCCAAAGCCCGTTGCGACGGACGGACAGCTACGGCTAACTAACGTACCCCCTCTTTTCGCCTCCATCGACCGGCACCGCAGGAGGACCAAATGAGCAACCGAAAACTGCTACCGATATACTACAGTTTGTGCGACTTTATTCATAATAATATCACGTTCCGGAGTCATGACGACGCACATGGCGATGGATCGGTTGGCGACGGTCAGATTCCAGCGGATAACGCACACGCACATATCAGAGCTGAGCTGCCGTGTGGCCGATGCCTTCTAGCTCCTCCTGGGTTCATCGATCACCTGCCCATTCGACGTATACATGTATGAAAGGGAGGATTGATTAATCAATTAATTTATTAATTAACAGTGGTGCGATTATGTAAGCTGATAGCATATCATGCATTGTATCAAGCTGTCATGCTGATATACCACATATATATGCCGGATGGGTGCTACTGGCAATGTATGGATGGATCCAAGCAAAATGAGAGGCTGTTTCTTTCGTGAAGAGGAAACGAGAGGGCCTTTCTTCTTTTTTTTAAAAAAAATCTCTTTCCTTGTCATGGGGTGCGTTCTTCCCGGGGCCCTTGCGTGCGGGGCGAGACCTCTTCGCTTCCACGCTTCCGTCCCCGGGGAAGGCAGCCTCACGTTTGCGACGACGATGCATGCTGCAATATATATTCTTTGTCTCATAAAAACGTTTGCGATGACGATGCATGTTGTAATATATTTTTTTCGTTTCATAAAAATTAATTTTTTTTGCTACGAATCTGAATGTACGATTCGTAGCTAGAAGTTATTTTTAAAAAAAAATTAAAAAGTAAGTAGAAAAGTAAACATGGGTATACATAATTAACTTGTCAATTATGTACCTCCTACCTCATTTCCCATTTCCGACAACGTATGATTTGGCCGGGAAACTCGTTGACCAACGACCGTATCTATCTGTTTATCTGATAATTAATAAAGCAACGTGTGTAGTAGAAAAGAAACATATGGGCAAGTTCCAGTAGATTCGCTTACTGCACAAGTGTCACGGCACGCTGTGGCCCGGCTTATATCTGTCGTTTGTCAGGTTGAAACTGAAACTCTGATGTACTATGGGGAGATACAGTCATACAAACAACAGTAACCGATGTTATTTCTGAACCGAGATATCTCCTCTTCTTCTTCCTTAATTCTGCTTATATAAAACTGCAAGGCAGAAGTCCATGTCAAATTGTAGATTGTCCAGAACCTGCTTTGTCAAGCAGATTTTAATCAGAGATTCCATGTGGTCCACGCAGGCAGGGATGGATGTCATATTGTCATGGATCGATAAGCGCAATATCCAAATATCTCTCCACCTCTCTTTTAGTTTATCATCAGTGGGCAGCAGCAAGCGGCAACAACAGCAGATAGTGCAGGCTCAGCTCAGCTGATGATAGCCTGATAGACAGGCTAATGATTCTGGGGCTGGGAGTGGAGCGGAGGTGGGAGACACAATCCAAGCCAACCCAATGATGATCCGTCCTACTACATACGGATGCACGCCATGCGTGCGAACGGACCAGAAAAACAAATAAAAGCAGTTTTTTAAAAAAATATGAATATAGACGCTCACAACACGCACACATTCATATCTATAAACACACATGTATACCTTATCCATATGAACATTTTCGAAAGACTGGGTCTAAAAGCCAAAAATACAAGCAGCCATGTCAATTTATTATTTAAATTCGGATGGACTAATTTTTAAAAAAAATCTAATCAATTGAGCTTCGTTTATTTCACAAATAAAAGTGGTATTTGGCATCAGGAAGGACACCACTTTCATGTGGGGATTACTAAGCGAGCTGGTCCAAGCTAAACTACAGGATTGAATTAAGGAGCGAACGTTCTAGCCAGGCCGAGCACGCATCATCGATTAGTGCAAATCAATGATATTGTCTCACTGCTCAATGTACTGTGTGTTATCCCTGTATCTAGCATAAAAACACGATGACTTTGCACTCTTTGGTCTAACTATCTTTTGGCAATTCGCCATGGAATGCATATGTCAAGAGCACTGTGGACAAGTCTCATGTACTCTGTAGCAGACTGTACACATGATATTTTGGTCCTGATCTTTTTTGGCCTGATGTACTCAGAATTCAGGGCAGTGTCATGGGATTATTAGCCTTTACTCCATCTGTCCAAACTAAACCAATAATATGTCATATTTGGTAAGAGATTAGTTTATTTTGAAATGAAAAAAATAGATGGCATTAATCCAGCCCTAGCTACAGATTGACAGATTCTAGGCCGTTCTTTTTAGCCTTTTGACGATCGATCGATCGGTCACCGTTGGCCTGGGCGTGTTTGTCCGAGTGCGTGTCGCGGTCGCGGGGATCGGCGCCGGATGCTGCGCGCCCGACCCATCAATGGCTCGGACCCCCATCTCGCGTCTTCAGTGCCGTGGCGAGAGAGGGGGAGGGACCATATGATGGCGGCCGCTGCCGGAGTCCGGCCGGGTGCGAGGTGTGGTCACCGGAGACGGCGCGGGGTAATGCCGTAATGGGCTAGCCGGGACAATACGTGTCTTTTTCGATCATACGTCGCCGTCGCACGGGGGTTAACGTGTTGGTGCCGCGTGTCGAGGTAGACTTACTTGCATGTCTTGGTCTATTGGAGATTCACCAACGGTCGAGGGTTGAAAATGATCGAAAACGGTCGGAATTGATAGTATCTTTTCAGAAATAACATTTGATCAATCGATAATTGATCATATTTATTATTTAAATTACTTGATATCGAATGCCGATATTAATATGATGTAAAAAGAATTTAAAAAATAAAATGTATATATATAGCCAAAAAGATAACAGTGGTGAGACGTGAGCCCGATCCGTATATCGTTATTCTGTGACTGCTCTCTATATTTCGTCTAGCCTGCTCCATGTTGAATTGGATTTTGGTTTGATTTCTGTGATGCAGCGTGAAGGATTGAGCAAATCTACGCTCTCAAAAGACTAAATCATCTGGTTTCACGAACAAAATCATACATGACTTGACTTAAGCTCATCAACTAGATGATGCCAGAACACACGCAATTAGAGAAAGTAAAACCGAACATGTAAGATTGTAAAGCACTGAGAAATGAGCTAAGACAAAAGACATTTCAGATGGGCTTAACTTTCAAATTAATACAGCCCATATCAGTAATACAGGGAATGAATAAATTTCATTTGTGGTCTCTCATCTAAACGTCAAGTTCGAATTACATTCTCGAACCATAATACCAAATATAACAAGTCCCTTAACTTACAAAACCGATCTATCGAAGATCCCAGGACAGATTAGTGCTTGGTTTTAGCTGACGTGACTAGTTGATTGCAGTCAACCCCGTTAAGTCAGCGTGGGTCCCACATATCAGTAGCCAACCTTCTTCCTCCTCTCTTCCACATCTATCTCCACATTGGGAGCAAGCGGGTGGTGGGCGGCGATAGCAGTAGCCCACCTCCTCTCCCTTCTTTGTTATCCCCAAAACCTGCACCGACAGTCCGCCTCCTCTCCGAGCTTTTCTTCGACCCCCACGTGGCCACCGCCGCCTTCTCCAATATGCTCCGCCACCTCCGCATTTCTGTGCCTTTGTTGATTCTTGATCTATGTGAATTTGTTGGTTTTGGCCCGCTACTGTTGGCTATGGCGGCGATGGCGACGAGCGGTGATCACTGACCGCGCATTCCCTACCTCCTCTGCATCCCTTCACTCCCCCGCCGGATGCGGAGATAGGAAGGGAGCGAGGTGCCCATTAAGTAGATCTAGCTACTCGGGGGATGTTGCCGCTGAGGCTACGGCCGTTATCGACCCCGTCAAGCTTGTTAGCGGCCTTTCCCATCGTGCTCACCGCCGACCTCCTATACATGCCTCCTTGAGGCCTCCCGTCAATAGCCACTCCTCTCCACACTGCCTGCTGCCCTCCTCCCAGTGACCCAGCCTAGTGAGAGATGGGGAAGAGGGGAAGAGAGAAGAAAGAAAGAGTGGTAGCTGACATGTAGGGTCAAAGTTGACTTAGCTGGGTTGACCACAGTCAACTCGTCACGTCAGCCAAAATCAGACACTATACTGCCCTTGGATCTTCGATACACCAGTTTTGTAAGTTGAGAGACATTGTTATATCTGGTTTTGATGTTTTAGGATGTAATTCAAACTCGACGTCAAAACGTGGGACCTTCAGTGAACTTATTCCTACGGGGAATCGCCCAGCCCAAAAAATTGGGCCCATCTGGCCCATGAAGGTTCCCAATTTCCCAAATCTCCGCGTCGTCTCCACGCGATGGCGCGCGCCTTCCCAATTTCCCTTCCCGCCACGCCGAGTTACCACCATTGGGACTCCGACTCCGACTCGGAGTCGACCTGCGTGCGCCTTGCCCTACATAAAGGGCATGAGCCTCTCGATCCCCGCATCCATTCCACCCCCGCGCGCCCCGCTCGACCTAGCGCCTCCGCCTCCGCTTCTTCTTCTCCTTCGACCTAGCTCGCGACCTCGTGCTGATGGCGACGGTGTCCTCCTCTGCGTCCTGCTCCGCCGACGATGCTTTCTACTCGGCGTACTTCTGCGGCCCGATGATGGTGGCGCCTCCGCGGCGCGCCGCGTCGCCGGACTACACCCCGTCGACTCCGTGGCGCCGGGCCGCGTCGCCGGGCTACACATCTTCGACGCCTCCGCGCGGCGCCGCGTCGCCGGATTACACCCCGTCGACTCCGTGGCGCAGGGCCGCGTCGCCGGGCTACACCCCGTCCCCGTGGAGTCCTCCGCGTCGCGCCTCGTCGCCGGACTACTCGCCGTCGACGCCTCCGCATCGCGCCGCTTCGCCGGACTACTCGCCATCGACTCCTCCGCGCCGCGCCTCCTCGCCGGACTACACGCCATCGACGCCTCCGCGTCACGCCGCTTCGCCGGACCACTCGCCATCGACTCCTCCGCGCCGCGCCTCCTCGCCGGACTACACGCCATCGACTCCTCCGCGTCGTGCCTCCTCGCCGGAGTACACCCCGTCCAGCCCTCCGCGCGGGGCCGCATCGCCAGACTACAGCCCCAGCACGCCTCCCCAATCGCCTGTGCCGTCCGACGCGGAGTCTCGCATTTCTCCGCCGCGGCGCCGCCACCATCCGTACCTGAGGAGCGGCTCCAGCACCGCCTGCTCGTCGCGCGCGGTGCGGGTCGCCGGCGGCCGGCATCGCCATGTCTTCCTGTACGGATACTAGGCGTCCTGTAATAGGGCAGATTGAATGATTGTAATCATAGATTGGGTTCTTGATGTGAGTGTGACTAATGTATGGCACAAATGATCATGTGCCTCATCTATTCTTTGATAAATCGATTGATGTAAATTTATGAAATTCAATAAATATCTGATAATTTGTTAATTTCCTATCAATTGATCTGTGTCTGTTATTGATGATTCTTTGTTTGATCCTCGGATATATAAACTGAACTCTCTGTTCGTCTTTGATGTTGATCTCAAATTGTACAACATGTCTGTGACAAGTGTAATTGATATGTCCCTTGAAAGAACTTCTGTAAGTTGTGCTACCTGTAGTGTTGTATCGTCGATCAGCTCCAGAGTAGAATTTCCGGCTAGTTTCAGAGAATAGAATTTCAGGCTAGTTTCAGAGAATAGAATTTCAGACTAGTTTGAGAGAATAGAATGTCCTGACTAGTGTAATAGATATATCCTTTAAAAGAACTTCTGTAGTTTGCTGTGCCTGTATTCTTGTAGTGCAGTTTCAGAGTAGAATCTCAGGCTAGTTTCAGATAATAGAATTTCAGAGATCAGAATTTCAGACTAGTTTCAAAGAACATATTTTCAGACTAGTTTCAGAGAAGAGAACATAATTTCAGACTTTTGCCACAGACCCACTGTTCTTTGTGACATAAAAACCAACGGCTTGACAATCTGAATATATGAGAGAGCACATTTAGGCATTGTTTCCATAAATGGTGAATTTAGAGCTAACCTCCACGGATTGGCAGTAAAACTGAACTGAAATCCTTCTCAAACAGCCGTATTCCGGACCTATTGTTCTAAGATTAATGAGTGAAAACTGAATAGATAACTAACAGACTAAATACCTAAATAAATCACCAATTAAATAGATAACCGCAATTTATTATATAGGAATTTTCAAAAATAACCGACGATTAATTCTCCGATTAATATATACGTGTATATATATATATAACTTAATAAATATCTAAATAAATAGCTAAATAAATAACCCATTAAATAAATAACCAATTAAGTAAATAATCTCGATTTATTTTCTAGGAATTCCTAAAAATGGTCTACGATTAATTTACCGACTATTATATACGTATATATTTTAAATTTAAATTTTTCTCTCGATTTTCCTAAACCCTCTCTTTTATTTTATTTTATTTTTTTCTTTTTCTTTTTCCCTTTTTCTTTCCCTTTCCTTTTTCTTTTCTTCTCTTTTCCTTTTTCCCTTTCTTTTCTTTTCCTTCCTCTCTCCCTGTTGCCTCCCTCTCTCTCGGCCTCTCTTCTCTCCTCTCTGTCTATCTCTCTTTCTCTCTGGCTCTCTCCCTCTCTCAGCGCAAGCGGCGGTCGACGGAAGGAGAAGGAGGGGGACTCACCAGCGGCGGCGGCGACGAAGGGCGGCGACGCGACGGGGGTTGAGGCGGCGGCCAGAGCTGAGCTCGGTGGAGTGGGGGGGGGGGGGGGGGGAAGGGAAGAAGGGGAGAGGGGATGGGGGTGGTGCGAGGAGGAAGGGGGAAGGGCCGGGGGGTTTTATAGGGGCGCGGAGGCCGGCGCAGCGGACGGGACGGCGACGGCGACGCGGGGACGCGACGGCACGCGGCGCACAGGGCGCAAGGCGGCGCGGCGATGGCGACGGGACGGCGCGGCGCGGCAACGGGGCGGGGCGCGAGGCAGCCCGGGGCTCGGCGCGGCGCAGGCGGCAGCGGCGCTGGGCGGCGAGGGCGACATGCGCGGGCGCGGGGCGCAAGGGCGCGGCGCGGCAGCGGCGATGGGACGGCTAGGGGTCACGATCGAACACTTAGGGGACAATGAACAGTGCTTTTCCCTTTTTTTGCAAATTTGATTGATTCCCCATTTAAAATTCGCCCAAAATTTATAATTTTCACACAAATGGATTTCACTCGATATTTGTATTATTCCACCCTAAAAATTTGCCCAAGATTTTATATCACAATTAATTATATCTATATACATTATGTATATTTATATGTATATAATTATATATATATATATATAATTTTCTATTTAAATTTATATTACCCAATTAAATTTATGACATTTAGGTAGAGTATTTTATTTACCACTAATTTTGCTCAACTTTTATTTGTATAATTTTATTTCTATTTATATCTTAATTATTTATTTAGCCACTTTTCCTTTTTAGGGTTTTACACCTAATTAATTCCGATTAATTATATTCCGTAAATAAAGATCCACATAAAAGAGCAATTAAACTTGGCATGATGTAATTTGATCCAAAATTTTTGAAATCCCGTATTTTAGGGTTTCGTATTTTTGTCGGTCGAATTTTCAGGGCGTTACGCAAAATCATCCCGTACCAAATTAACGTATTCTGGACGGAGGTAGCAGAAGACAATAGAAGTACTGCTACTAGACGTTTATAAATGGTGTTTGAAAGTCCTAAAGATAAATAAAGATAAAAATGAAGATTAGGTCTGTGTTCGTTTGTTAGGTTTAAGAAAATATTCCCTTCGCACGAAAAACGGAACAACTCATTAGCACATGATTAATTAAGTATTTACTAATTTTTTTTTGAAAAATGGATTAATATGATTTTTTTAAACAACTTTCGTATAGAAATTTTTTGTAAAAAATACACCGTTTAACATTTTGAAAAGCGTGCGCGTGGAAAAAGAGATATATGAGTTAGGAAAGTTGGGCAAATAACTCACCTAAGTGTTTCACATAAAACAAGGTGATATTAACATGTGATTAATTGAGTTTTAATTATTACAAACTTAAAAAATAGATTTATCTCATGTTTTAGAACAACTTTCATATAGAAAATTTTTACACGAAACACCGTGTTCAATTTAAAAAACGTGCATGAATATTTTATCATTTGTAGTACCGAACGAATCACCCTCAAAACCTAGATCCCTGTCTTGTCACGGACAACCCCCGCCGCAGTCCACCTCCTCCCTCCCCTCTCTCTCCTACCACCATGGCGTCCGCCGAAACCCCCAACCCTGACGCCGAAATCCCCATCCCCGACGCCGCCGCCGCCGACCCCGCCGCCGCCGCCGCCGCCACCACCACCGCCGATCCCACCGCCGCCGGATCGCCGTCGCCCCCGCTCCCGCCGCGCAAGCGCCGCCTCTCCCCTACGCCCTCCCCACCCGCCGCACCTCCCGCTCCCCGCGCGGCGACCGCAGCCGCAGCCGCAGCCGCTCCCGTAGCAGGAGCCGCGGGCGGAGCCCCAGCCCGCGGTACCCCGATGGGAAGCGGAGGCGGCACAACGACCTCACCGTCGAGGTGTGCCGCGATTTCCTCCGCGAGAGGTGCGCCCGCACCGACATTGAGTGCAAGTACGCGCACCCGCACCCCACCGTCGCCGTCGACAGGTACGCCCTCGGTTCCCGGAGATCTCGCCTCCCGCTGCCCGTTTGCCCCCTTCCTGCAGCGCCCGTATCTGATTTTGGGTTTTGTGTGGGCAGGGACAGCAAGGTGACGGCGTGCGCGGACTCGCTGCGGAACAACTGCTTCCGAGGAAGGACCTGCCGCTACTACCACCCGCCCCCTCATATCCAGGAGTATGCGCTGATGCTCCGTTGCTGTTTGTTTGGTTTGCATTGCGTGCTTTTGTTGAGGAGGTTTGGTAGCGTGTATGGTTTTATGTGAGGAGGGTTGGTAGTGTGTATGGTTTTATGTTCTAGATGCAAAGCTGCATCAAGTCCATTTATTGATGCAATTCATGGCTGCTGCAAGTCAATTTATACTAGATTAGTACTTTCAAGCATACAGTCTTCCGTTTCTAGTTCAATTCCTGAAATATTAACAGCATTATACCTACATGAGATCATGCTCTGCTGTGCTATCTGGATGATTAAATTAGCTGCCTGACATTGATTTCTACTTGTGCTTCTGATGGAAATTTCTTGGAACAATGTTTTATTAGCCACTTTCTGTATTAAAATTCCAATATCGTGTTTTTATGTTCTTGCAGTTGAAAGGGGTTCATATATTTCATGGGCATGTGTACCCTACATGACTACCTCAGTGTCTTGTATAGGTGTTGTCAAACATTTGATGTGTTCAGAGTTTGGCCGAGAAAAACTTGTTTTTCTACTTTATTCTCTCTGTGTAAATTGATAATATATCGTTTTTGAACATTGTGTTTACTCTCACACTATGTAGCTCTTTATTTGGCACACACACACATATGCGCTGGGTGCTATATGGGAGAAGCTTTAGATTTCTATGCTAAAGGAGACACTGGAGTGGAATGATGCAGAATGCTGTGTATTTTGTGCTCGTTTGCGATTGAAAAATAAACTTATATTCGAATGTGGATGGCTTGTTTTGTGACCTGTGATTGGGCCTGTTTGGCAAGGGTGTACTGCAGCTGCTGGCTGTCTGGCTGCAGCTGCCTTGTGCCTATGGCACTGTTCGTGCTGGCTGCAGTACAGCCACAGTCCAGGCGTCCAAACAGGCCCATTATCTCTTTGGAGGCAGGGTAGCATCTTGTTGTAAATGAAATGCGGGCATTGGATGCAACCAGCTGATCCCAACTTTCTTTTGTTGCTTGTACATAGGTCATTATTGAGATCAATTGGTGTGGAAGACCCAAAGGTGAAGATGGTAAGTTTCTCCTGTTTAACCTTTCACCTGTTCATCATGCATTGGTTTGTCATTTCTCTAAGTAGTTAATTTTTTTTACCATCTATTGTAAAGCCAATTGAAAAGGTTGTCTATTTGCTTCAAACAAGAACAAGAAGGTAGCTAATTGCCTTGATGTTTTGCATGGTATGACCATAAGGAACAAATAATCTTTTTTAAAAGCTAGAACACATAGAAGGGCTGTAAACCATCTCTCACCTGAACGTGGAAGGTCCTGCTTCATATGATATGAAGTGTTACTGTTTCTGTGCAGTTTCATATGAATTATGACGAATTCATTGGATATCTCTTCCGCATTCAACATTTATGACAGACCAACTGAGTCTATTCCTTTTAATAAACAGCAGGTTTGCAGAGATTTTACACGTGGACGATGTTCAAGATCAGCAAACGAGTGCCGATTCTTGCACCATTCACCCCTTGAGGATTGTGCAATTGTAAGATTCCCTTTTAGTGATAGATTATATCATCAGCTCGCTAGCCGAAAGTTACAAGGCAGCAAGTAAAGTATTTTTCATGTGTAATGTTCTGCTTCATTGTTATATAACCAAGTACCTGTGCATTTGAACAGGCTTCAAATAAACAATATACTGTAAATCCTAACCTTGAAAAGTTTGTGATAAATTAGTACATATTTATTAAAAAAATGCATATACAATTTGCAAGGAAATATCAATCCACAAATATCCTTAATACAACCACGTGCACAGATGATAATGGATGATCCCACCAACTCAAGACTCAAGAGTTGGTTGCAGGATGGAAGACTCACCACCACCACCACTAGGTTCTTTTATATTCTAGAGATAGAGATACCCGTTTGCCTTCTCAATCTGAAAGCAAGAAACTCATATATGACTATAAATACGTTGTCCTTTGCTTTTGCTACCCCATACTTGAACATCATTTGTATGATGATAATTTTTCTTTTTCATTGGAAGGTTTGCCAAGATTTCTTGCGTGGGAGGTGTGATCGTAAATCATGTAGATACTCTCATGTTATGGCCCATCCAATGCCACCCCCAGCAATGAGAGATATTCCCATGCAATTCCCTGATATGGTAAATTGTTGTACTGAACATAGTCTTACTGTATTACCCTGTTGCCAACTATTGGAAGCAAAACAGTTAGTGTTCCTTTAACTCACATAGACTTGCCGCTACTTGTTCAGAATTCAGATGTGATAAGAAATGAATTGTTAAATAGATAATTGCTTGTCTTTTAATTGTAAAGAGTGTTCTCCTCTTTTGTTTTCTGTTTTCATAATTTGATAATGGTAATATAGTCTTAAAATTTTATCCACTGCCTTCAAGGTTTACATGCCACCACCAGCACCACTTGGAGTACCTATGATGATGCCTCCCCCTTCAGCCCCTGCAGCCTTTTCTGGTAAATAATGCATGATAATGCTGTTATTCCCCTTTCATTAGACCATTGACTATTGCTGTTCAGTTTTAATGAATGTAGAAAAAGGTACATTAGTTTTCCCTATTAGGAAATGAAGTTTTGAGTATCTAACCTATTCTGCAATTTTGGCAAGCTTTTGATAGTTGCTCTTCTGCAGGTAATAACTACGGAGTGGAAGTTTGCAGGGACTACTTGAAGAACATGTGTAATAGAGAATCCTGCAGATTTGCACACCCGGATTTGAATAATGAGGTTTTTATAATTTTCTTCTTCTGGCATGAACCATTTGTTTTACAGGCTACTAATTAGCAAGTTCTTTCCAAACATTCTCTAATAGGTGATGAATACCCAAGTTGAAGTTTGCCGTGATTTTAAGCGAGGAGAATGCAATCGACCTGCCTGTCGCTTTTACCATCCACCTGCAAGCTCAAATTCTATTGGATAAAGTAAAGTAACTTATATCCAATGTTTTGTTTCCTTTGAATTCAAAATCAAATTAGCATCAAATAGCTGCAAAGCACATACAGAGTGCGCATACAACCCTTAGAAATGTCCAAATCAAATTTACCTAAGACCTTAATTCCTTATGGATGTTCTGTCCATTCAAAATTTTGTTTGCCAACTGATCATGTGGGTAATATAGCATGAACCTACCTACGAAATGCTAGCATAGACTAGTACTCTTTGCATGCAAAGAGGTATAGCATTGTTGAAAATGTTCTCTAAAATGTGCTAATTTTGTTCATCATATGGTCATGCCATTTGGTATGTACTGTTCAAATGTTTTAATATGAGATCACTTCCTCTTCTTTGATTAAACATCAGCTGCCATTATGGTCAGTTCTATTCCTTAATTCCATTGGTGTTTCTTGACACATTAACCACACAACAATGACATATTATCTATTATATTGGTATAATGTTTCAGAAAATTATATTAGTTTGTGGACTTGGGTCTGCAATGCAGGCTGATGTTCTATGAAATGATCTATGATATGTTATCCTCCAATTATTCTTTGAAGTTTGGTTGTGATAAAATGAATCATTTATTTCATGTCATGAATTCCTATCAAGTGAAGTTACAATTTTTTGTGTAATCATTAGCACACTATATTTGTATTATTCTTCCAGCTTTCACATGATCATTAATTATTGTGGTGTGCTTTAGGGGCTTAAAAATATATTCTTTTTTAACTGAGTCATCTGTCATTTGACATGTTTCAAGTCTACTCCAGTGTTTAAGTTACAGTGTATCTATATATGAGATTCCATTGACAACTCAGATAGGGTCAACATTCAGATTTCGCCTTTTATTATTTCCCTTTATGGAACAAATTAACAAAATATTAAATGCAGAGAGTTCTTATTATTTGTTTTATTTGTTTTATTTAGATTTCTTTTAATTGACAATGATATTAGCTCTTTGACAAATGGGTACTCGTTGTTTCCTCAGTCTTGAGTGCCCTGCCCTGCTGCCGCTGCTACCGCTCTGCTGCCGCTAAATCTGCTACTGCTGCCAAAGAGCTGCTGCGCTGCCTGTTGTGCTGCTAAGATGTCATAGACCATGAAAGCCTAAAAAAGTTCTATGTAACAGAAGAGATTATCATCGTGTGATGTTTTGGAGGTTGCTTAAACTTGACTCAGTTCTTTCTCTCTCCTTTATAAAGGGGATTGCATGAGTGGTTGTGTACTACCCTTCGTAAAGATGTTTTAATTTTGATTTTGCCGTCTGCATATGGTTCAATTTATTTGTCTCATCATTCATTCTTCTGCACTTATTTAATCAATGTTCTGCTACTACTGCTTGTTGGACCTGCACTGTTGGAGGATATTTTGGAATTTCTTTTGGTAAATTAGAGCCAGGTCGGATTTAATCAGTACCCCACTACAAGCAATTAGGGAGAGCCAAATGTCAACCCAGCTGAGTGATCTGTTCACTGGAAATCACACTGCTGTATTGCCGCTGCATGAGTTCAGTGGTTAAAGCACAAACTGTGAACGCCAAACGAGCATCAGTTTTGCTGCTGCTGCCCTGTCTGAAATTAGCTGATCCCACAGCTTTGTGGATTCCATTGGATAGTTTATCTTTGGTTTCCAATGGCAATGATGCTGGGGAATCTCTACACCATGAGTCCATGACACTTATTATTTGGGACTATTTATGGAATTAACTATTCTTTCTTTTGGACCACCAGACCGAAATCAGAATCAGTATCAGGCCACTTAAAAGACCAGGATTGTTTTGCATATATCCAAGGAGTATTTCTCTTCCAAGGTCGTTAGGCAAAGTGGCAATCACATGCCGCCATGGCCAATTGGCCATTTACTATAGTGCGAGCTTCTCATGGCTGTGGGGGATGGTAACATTTTACATTTGCACCTTCGCAACCTGTGGTCGTCTGCAGCAGCTGTTTGGTGGTTTTACCGTTGGTTTCTGAAGTTCTGGGACTGCATCTGGCATCCGGTCAAGGTGGCGCAGCTGATCACTTCTTTTTTGTGGGGGGCAGAAACTGCTGTGAGAAGTGTGGCATATGTACCTGTTTTGGCGGCCGATTGTAACTTAAAAAGAAAGGAGTGACATGGCCAGGGCAGGCGATTTTTTTCGTCATTGCTGACTGAACTGGTGTGTGACGGCCAGGGATATTGTCTTCTGGTGTCTTGTTCTCCTTGGCGTGATCCCTTTCATGCCTCGAGTATGATAAGAGGACGTGACGCCCTCGCCCTATATTTCTTTAGAGTAATAATGAGGGCTATCAATATCACGATCATAAAACTGCTCCATATACTTATTAATATCACAGTCATAAACTAGTCTTACAGAAGGTTTTCATATCAAACTGTTACATTCAAGCAAGTTGGAAGTGTAGAACTACTGTAGAAGAAATACACCCACTTGGGTTTTAGTTTTGAGTTTGAGACATACTTTAAAATATGTATAGAAACATAAATCTCATGAAAAACATCAATCTGTGGCATGTTGTTACCCCTTACCGTGGTAAGCTTGGTAACAATGGTTAAATAATTTTTATGTTTTAACTTGGTCGTAGGTTTACTTAAGCGGTGGAGGGGGTTATCGCATCCCTGGGGTAAGGGCCGTAAGGGCAGTCACTGTGGTAACCATGCGGTTACGCGGAGAATTTTGGGAGAAAAATGATAACACATACAAAATTTTGTTTACAAACATCCTACGAAACTGATGCGTTACAGTGTGACTGAATCTTGATTTTCACAACTACCCACTAATGAAATCTAGCGTTTGACATCCTTGTTAGTAAGAGAATAGTAAATATCTTTTCAAAGTACATAGAGCATTACTCATAGTGAGAAAACTAGACGAAATTCATTAAAAACTAAAATTTTTCAACCATTACAGCGGTAAGGAAACCATCAACATGCCGATATACGGTTTCTTTTAACGCACACTGACGGCAAAGCTTTGGTTAATCACCAGTTCGATAACCGTGGATCATTGTACGACTAGTACTCGTAAATTTTGGAGATTTAGTCTTCCAATAAAAAAAATTAGTCGTAAATTTTACCTGGCAGGTGGCTTTTCACGTTCCCATAAGCAAGCAAAGGGTGTTTTAACGTGCAACGTGCCAACGTTGAACAACCAATCGAAGCCTTCTTCTGCTCTTTGTATAAAACGCTCCTCTGCCTACAGAAGCGGCACGGTGTTTGAGCATTTGACTCCACTCTCCCTGACACAGGACAAGAACACACAGCAAAGGATCACAACGACAATAACAATAATTGCGTGCTCCCCAATCGCCTCGCCATGCCCTGTGATTGGTGACTCCGACGACGACGAAGACCAAGGCATTCGAGGCATCGTCCATGGTGGTGGAGATGGGGAGAGATGAGAGCGAAGCGGCGGCGGCGAGCGCCATGGACGACGGGCCATGCCTCGAAGGAGGAGACACGGCGGTAGGAGAGAAGGACGCGAGCGAAGGAGACGAGCCGAAGGAGGAGGAGGAGGAGGAGGAGGAGGATGGGAGAGATCGAGAGGAGGCGGCGAAGCGCGGGTGGTCGGAGATACGGCTGGCGATCGAGGAGCTCTCCGCCGTCGAGCGCCGCGGCGGGAAGCTGCCGCTGCCGCCGCCGCCGCCGCCTCCCACGCTGCCCTTCCTCGCGCTCTCTCACCTCCTCCTCCAGGTGCTCGGTGAGTCCGTACTATCTATATCCCGTCCTCCTGCTCCACACATCTCCTCGAACTTGTTCGTGATTCAAATTTCAAAAAAATCATCCTTCCTTCTCCAATTATTATTCCATTTTTTTCCTTTGGGTTTTATCTGGTCCGTTCTCACTTGCCATAGCATGTTTTGACTCCTCGATCTGCCATCACTTGCCAGTAATCTGTATCATCCCGTTTCTTCATTTGAACATGGTGACCTGCGTGCTTTGTCGTTGTTGCTTTTGCTTTTGCTTTGTCGTTCTTAGGTGATACTGTACATGGGCGTTGCAGATAAGATCGGTCCGACCATGGCTGTGCTGAGGCTCGACGTCCAACGAAACATCGAGGTAAAAGAAAAATCATTCCTTCTGTACCTAATGACCTATACTAGTCTGCATGATCTTAGAGTTTGGTTACTGATTAAATATATATTTAATTTTATTGTCATTATATATATTTTACAATTTTTCATCATTACCATTTTGTATCGAAAGTTATAAATAAAAATGATATTTTTCATCATTACCATTTTGTATCGAAAGTTATAAATAGAAATGATAAAAAAACATATTTGCGAGATCGCGAAAAATTCAAAAGCGTTAAATAAAATACTCCATCCATCCCAAAATAACACTATGGTATTGGATTGGATATAACCTACGGATCTCGACAAAAAGCTTGTTTAGATTCGTAGTGACAAATTATGTCTAATTCAATAATGTGGTGTTATATTTTGTGACGGAGTTAGTATATGAAAGGTTTTTCCTGATCGGATGAAAATTCCAGCTAACTATAAGGCCTTCTTGTATGGTTGGTAGGCACAGTCTCAATCACACCCCTACCTGCTGCTCGACTTGAGAGCAAGAAACCGAAACAAAAAGGTTGCAAGTTGTGAATCCAAATCATCCCCCAAGGAAATTCACATCTAATATAGACTAGAGCTGTTGGTGTGGTCCCTCCCATGTAGGGAAGCGTAATCCTGTGGCTGCTTCCCCTGTACCGTGCCGGCCACACGGCTAGCCACCAAAAGCAACCGGTCGTTTTAGCCACATAGATAGCTAGGCTGCCTCTAATTAATTTTCTTTTGACACTGTCACTGGCTCACTGCTTTGCTTTGCCAAAGTTGAGAGCTGCTTGTTGGCCCCCCACCTCCCTCTGGATATTTGCACCAATCTCAAAGCACGATTCGACGGCCGATGATCACTTCTTACTCCTCCGGGTTATTCCAAGATTCGTGAAATTACAGAGTAGCATAGAATTATCATGTCATGACTTCTGGCCTCTGCACCAACTATTACTGTTCCAATGGTGTTCACCCGACCTCTGTTCATCAAATCAAACAACCTAAAAGATGGGTTCGCTTTATCCCGACTCATCCTGTCCCTTCAACCAAAGACATATTAATTCGAGCACACTACGAGCCCTCCTGCGTGAGCTTAACTGCATCTTCAACTGCAGAGGAATCACTTCCAAGTTCCAGCACCACAAACACCAGGAACCTTATCTCGGCAAGCAAAGTCTTCAGCATCGTATCACGGTCTCTTTCCGATGCTCTCGATTCTTGGACTACGAGACGAGACGGTGATGGATTGGAATTTGGAAGCCAGGAGAAGAGATAAAAACGAAGAGGATAGGATTAGGGCTTCCTCTTGATGCAAAAATTGTAAATATCTGATCCGATCAGATAATTTTCTCCTCAAGATTTGCTTTGCGTGTGCCTCACACAGGCCTTCAACTGCTCTGGTCACATCCGTCCGTTCATCCGTGGGGCATTTTCAGACACAAACTTCGGTGTCCCTTTCTTCTTGTTGTGTTCCTTCTTTTTTCTCTACGAGAGGATGAGCTTTTTTTTTGTTTTGTTTTACCTTAATATTTTGAAGATCAAGATTATCAGGAGAGGGTGAAGGTAAAGTTTTTCTAGGCTTGGAAAGAGCATATTGACAGGGTCATGATAGTGATGGCCAAGTGGAGAGTTGATTTGTCTTGGCATGAAAATGTGAACGTTATTATGCTAGCAGGTTGCAAATAATTGGTGCCAACTATTTACTAATAGGTGACTGTGGCTGACTTCAATGTATATCTTTTGAACATTTCTGTGAATTTTGAAGATTGTATGTATTCTAAACAGCTCATGTTCTTTTCTTTCTGAAAAAAAATCCAGGTGCAAACCTTTTGTTTTCTGAACAGTTACTGCCTATTGCAGAGGCTGCAGGAGTTGTACTTGTTGGACCCATCCAAATACTATAATTTAGAGGAGATATTGGAGAAGGAGGTAGATGAGGGCATTGCAAGGAAGGTTGATAGCTGTGCGAGAGCTGTTCTTTGGCTTACTAGGTAAAACCAGACAGAGCTTGCAATGAGTTTCTGTTCTTCTCTTTTGCAGTTATGCTACTCGCAAATTTCAATCTTGCATAGCTTTTCATTATAAGATGTGCCATGTAAAGCCTACTTAATTATGCCTCTTCTCATTGGTATTTACCTTCTCTAACATCACCAGATCCATGGATTTCACTATTGCACTATTACAGAGATTGGAGGAGGATTCTGATCAGAAGTGTTTCGCACAGCTTGTAGAATCTGCATACATGGTCACCCTAAAGCCATGGCATGGCTGGATCTCTTCAGCAGCCTATAAGGTCAGGGTTTACTGAATCTCGGGGCATTGATTTTATTGAAAACGATCACTTGGTTACATCGCACTTGGCTTACACAATTCTGATAAACTTGGTGAACAGATCGCAATGAAGCTCATTCCTGACAGGAAGATGTTCATCAACTTGCTCGTTGGCAACTGCCAAGATTGCGCTGCTTTGAAAGAGGAGATCCGAAAGCTGGCAAAGTTGCTTAAACCATTCCTTGATGATATCCATGCCATGATGGTTAGCAGTAGCGCCTTGCGCTGATTCTGAACTCATCTTACAAAGATCAAAGGCTTTTTGTCGGTGAATTTATATATTGTCTGCTCATATTTCAGGCCAAGTTCAGATTGGACAAGCTGAAATCAACTTGATGGCAAGCCTATAAATGGTTGTTGTAGTATGTGAATGTGGATACTGCCTTGGTCAGCTGGTTTGGTTGTGTACAAATTTCCTTTTCTTGTGTGGTAGTAGTAGTGTACCTCACTCTGCAAATAGGTCTTTAGGCATAGTAGAATTGCAGGTTTGCAGTGTGTACCATTTTGCCAGATGAAGACTAGGTAGTAGTGTACTTTACCCATCCTTATCTCACACTCGCGAGTCGTGAGCGCTAGGAGGGAGGTTGCGCGGGATAGGGTTTCTCCAGGCTTGACCACTCTCTGGCCTTGTTCGTTTAATCTCCAAGAGAAAAAGATTGGAGGGAATTGAGAAAGAATAATTCCACATCACAATAGATGTGAAATAAATCTCCTTCAAATTCCTCCAATCACTTTATGGGAGGGATTAACCGAACAAGGCCTCAAGGGATTGGAGAGGTGGAGGCCTCGTGGGCACATGCCCACAGCTCTTTGGACGCTAGTTCCTCGATCTGATGGTGTTGCGGGTAAGGAAGGAGAGCACACAAAAAATAGGAAAAATATGTATATGTAGTGAAAACCTGTAAACTATCATTGGATTAAAAAATAGATATATAAGATTTGTTCATGTTACTCATAGTAAAAATTTTATTCTCAGATTCAATCATGAGTAAAAATTTTACTGTCAGTAAAACTTTTACTCTGGGTGATATAGATAAATCTCAAACGTCATTCAACGATAGTTTTCAGGTTTTCACTATATATGTGATTTAATTTTTCCTGAAAACCAACCTTCTAGTGCACAGGGGCGACGAGGATACACGTGCATGCATTCACACCATCCAAAACTCTGTTGCGAGCACTTCACCCCTATCTTTAATTATCCTCATTTTCAGTTCTTTCTTGTCGGTGCTGATCTCTAAACTACTATTTTCTCCATTTCAAAATATAGCAACTTATACCGGATTAGACACTTTATAGTACTACGAATCTGAACAGAGATACCAGATTAGACACGAATCTGAACAGGGATACCAGATTAGACACTTTATAGTGCTACGAATCTAAACGGTCTGTTCAGATTCGTAGTACTATGAAGCGTCTAATTCAGCACTAGGTTTTTATATTTTATGATGAAGGGAGTTCAATATTTCAAGATCCTATTACTCAACAAACTAATTTTGCAGAATGAGAACATTAAGAAAGAGTGAATACATCTAGCTATTTATCATGGAGGGACTAAATTATAGATTAAAAGAAGTGTCTATGATCAAGACCAGTTAATTTGTAACCACCCGTGAAGATGGCTTGGGCCGCCATAGGTTATAGACCGCCTATGAAATTAGGTTATTTTCATGGATTGTTTTTCTAAAGAATCGCCTATAAAATCATAATTTTTATAGAAGGTTACTTAGCAAAACGGCCTATAAAAATGCAGTGGATTTTATAGGCGGTTTTTTAGAGAGCCCTATAAAATTTGATTTTAAGGTGGTTCTCTTAAGAAATCGCTCATGAAAATGGTCATAACTTTTTTTTAATGAAAATTGTAGTTGTCTATGTCTACAGCTTTGGAATGATTTTTTTTCCATTGGAGATTGTTTAGGGCCACAAATATTAGTTACATGCTGTCAGATCTACTTTTATAAAATGAATTCTTCAGTTTTTTAAACGACCTCGGATGAAAATGTGCTCAATGTCAAAATTGTAGAGGTTGACGAGATCTACATCTTTGTAGCTGAAAGTTATTTCATTTGAGATTGTTCAGATGCCCAAATCTTTGTTACAATATCTCAGATCTAAATTTTGAAAACAGGGTCATTTTTGCACGTGGTTTTTAAAGTAAGTCCAAAATTTGAATTTAATAGCAAATTCATTTTAAGTCCAATTGAGGTGAACCAAAGTTCTCTGAGATACTTGTAATATTCCCTTTAATATGACATGGTCAATATTCCTTAGAATATTTCATTTAATATAGTCATTCACTAATGTCAAAGTTGTATGACAAGTGAGCTAATATAAAATAACTTTTGACATAAGTGAACAATCGTATTAAAAGAAACATACTAAGGAAAAATAGATCTGACTATATTGTATAAAGTATTGTAAGGATCATAGAAAATTTTCGTTCACTTCAATCAGAATTAAAATAATTTTTTAAAGAATAAGGAAAAAATATTTTTCACAGCAGACTTCTCGAAGAACCACTGGAAAAAAAATGATTTTTGCATGCGGTTATCAAAAAAATGCATGAAAATAGGAGCAATATTATTTTAAGAAAAAACTCAACTCTTTCGTATAAGTCGGATGATGACAAATATTATATAAAAATTATAGCTCTCGGCGAGATCAACGTAGTTGCATATTTTTACATTTGAGAATGTTTAGGGCCTCAAATATTCATTATAAACTCTTAGATCTATGTTTTTAAAAAATGATTTATTGAGTTTTTTCAAGTTACCTGTTGAGACATGCTCTATATCAAAATTGTATAGCTCTATGAGATCCACAGCTATAGTGGATCTACAACAATATGGTTGATGAATTTTTCATTTAATGTAATTTAGTATACCTAGCTAATATGTGTTACAAGTTTTAGAGAATGGCAGTAAAAAAGAATGGTATCCATCCCATAGTGATGAAGTTGTTCATATGTGAGATGGTAAGGACGCTACTTATGAAGTATGATGTCTTGGGTTTGAATCTTATATATTACATACATATAAATTTCACATGTAAAATCACGTGACTTGTGACAACGTATAGATGCCTCCTAAAATATGAAATACATTTTTTTGGGTTTTTTTACCTATAAACTAAAAATTTATTTTCATGCTGGTTCCTTAAAGATGTCTGCGTGTGTAAAGAGTTGGTTATAGACGGCTGGTTATATGCTTGTGGAAATAGTCAATTTTTACATATCCAGGATTGCAGGCGGCTTGGTAAATGCCTATATATACAAGAGTAGAGCTAACTATTAGGTCTATCTATTATCATATCATCTATAGCCAATTTAATAAACTACACATCTAATAATTAGCTGTATATTCATGCTACACTAGTAATACTTTGTCGCACCTTACTCTCTCATAAAGTTTCTCGGAGCCCATGCTATAGATGGCTATAAATCTGTAGCCCACTTTTCTTGCTTCTTATTATCTTACTTTTATCTCTCTTTCAACTCCATAAATCTCAGATAACTTCTATAGCTCATCGACGTCATCTTATTGTAACTGCTTAAAGGGGAGCTGCTATGTCGATCACTACTACACAAAAGATTTTTCCATACGAGAACCCCAGTAGGTTGCAAGCTGGCCATAAGCGGCCGCACATGCAAAAACCGGTTCCTCGGGGACCGGTTGACGACCCACATGGAATAATAGCATTATCACATGCGGCCCCTTAAGACAGCCGCATGCGATAATATGACCATTATCGCATGCGGCCGGCTTAAGCAACCGCATGCGATAATGCTATTATTTCATGTGGCTGCTTAAGCAGGCTGCATGCGATGATGGTCCATATATCATCACCTACCCTGAGCTGCACCCATTTGAACCCAAAGTTTCTCTCTCCTAAACCAATCAATAAATAGGGGAGAGATTTTCAACTCAAAATCTTTACTTGAATTTGATATAGAAGGTAACACACTTGCTCTCCTCCTTCATTTTCCTCCATTTATTTCAAATTTTGTTGGTATAATGCTGTAAATTTCTCATTTTTATAAGAAGTTTTTTTAGCTTTTATTTTTGCAAAATCTAGCTCGAATAGAATGTTTTAATGAGCAAATTGTTGATGTAAGAACTAGTACATATTACTTACTTGTAATGTTGCATTAATTTGGAGGAAATACTTGTATTTTCATATTTTTTCAAAATACCTGTGCTCTATTTTTTATTTGTACAACGATTTTTTATAGATGGATCGGGCATGGATGCACAAGATACAAGGAACTCATTCGACGTTTATGAAGGAAGCATCCAAAATTGTTGCCTAGGCTAAGTCACATGCTTTGAGGGAGAATATGAGAAAATTTTTTTGTCCGTGCTTTGATTGCAAAAATCAGAAATTATTGATAGATCTCGATGAAATATTAGGACACATAGTGGAGCATGGATTTATGGACAATTGCAAGGTTTGGACCTAGCACGGAGAAACCAAACAAAACTTCGCAGCGTAAGACAAACCCCTTATGGTAGACCCCTAAAGGAACGAAGCAAGAACTGGGTATGGGCGAGAAACACGGGACAGGTCTTGGAGGAGGGTGAAATCCTGTTCGAGGATCCTGTGATCGAGCAGGTGACCACCATTTGCAGCAAATCACCGAGAAGGAAAAATCAGGTCAGTTCGTCGCAAGAAGGGAGAACGACCAACTTACTGTTGCATTGGGGAACCCCGAACACTCCGAAAGGGTCAGAGGTATGTCCTCAAAGACGAGTTGGAAGATAGAGTTTCCACAGGACGCGTCGAGTTATAAGGGGCGCGACAAATACAAAGAGAAGATGAAAGACAAAATTTTCCAACAAGTGAAGGAACATTTCTATTCTCTGGCGGCTGAAAACCCCACTGTCTTTCCAAGGTTATTCCTTGAAAGCCAGCAAACCGCCCAAGCTCCACAGCAAACAACTCAAGTGCCAAGCAGTGTCAGTTCAGTAGAAACAACCCCTTACCCTGTGGATGATATAACTGGACCGACTCCGTGCAGATTCGTCGTACCCATTGGTAGGGCTGAAAAGACAAGAGAGGTAGCAACGGGCTTAGCGATACCCAGCCGACAATTTCACAACACGCCCATTCCAGAGTACTATGCAAGCGTGCAAGTGGCTAATGTCCATAGCGAGCATAACAAATTGGAGCTAGACATCCCCGCACCGGAGGGGATAGAACTTCTTTGTGATGAAGTAAATCAGTTTATCTTGTGGCATCGTCGAGACATCATTCTTACTGGACAGTCACCTTCAACCCTAGCTCCATCATAACCCACGACAACTGTCGCTCCAACACCACCTTCCCCTCCAGGATCACCTTTCCCCCGACCTTCCCCACCTCCGATTAAGTCACCACCTCATCTACCTTCTCCACCACCTTCCCCAACTTCAGTGAGGTCACCACCTACATCCCGTGCTCAAGTGCCGGCTCCTCCCCCTCCGCCAATAGTTCAACCATCTCTACCTACGCCGCAATCTGCTCTTATCAAACAAGTCCCTCCATCCCAAGTAACTACATCTGGCCCCAAGTCTATTACCTTGGAACCTCGTCGGTTGATACCAAAGTTGGTTTCCACGTACAACCCAAAGGAAATGGATAGAGATAAGGAGAGGTTCCGGTTTTCGGCCTTCAGGGGGACATGTTCATTAAGTAAGGGCAATAGTAAGAGTACAGAAGCTATTGAGTGAAAAGACTTTGATGTCGTCTAGAGGGAGGGGGCGATGAATAGGCGTTCCTGAAATTTACTTCAAATCATAGCGGTTAAAATCAGGGCCCAAAACTTTCTGACTCAGGGCCCGAAACTTCCTGGCAGCTTTTCCTGTCACGCAGAGAAAGCTGCCCAGAACTTCCGAGGTTCTTCCTAGGAACTTCTGGGCAGTTGTGAGTTGCTCTTTCAAGCATCTCACAACAAGTAAATTGATTCATAGGGAAGCCTAAACCACAGAGAGGTACAACATGTATCAAATAAGAGCAAAACACATGAAAATACACAAGATAGCACAAGTGATCATACAAGGGAAGATGAGATAGCACAACTACGCAAACAAGGGGATAAGCATCACAATCACAAAGATAAAGAGAGGGAGGAGACAAACGATTTGTTTTCCAAAGTTCAGATTCTCCACCAAGAATCCTACATCTCCGTTGAGGTGCTTCAAAGAGCCGGGTCTCGATCAACCCCTTGCCTCACCAAGCAAAGGCCTAGGAAGAGGTCTCTGGTCTTCAAGCCAACACCCCTAGGTACTTCTCTTTGGTTTCAATTGACCACTAAGATCCCCAACTTGAACAGCAAGAGAACACTGCAAGTGAGGCTTGATCTACCAAGACGACCTCCTAAACCTCAGCTAGGAATCCACTCACCGGGTATTTCGTTTCCTTTCGGAGGTGGAATAACGCCTTCATAAATTTCCCGCGACTCACCACAAGCTTGGGAGCTCACCGGGCAACGCCTAGCTGTCTAGGAGGCTTAACCTCCAAGAGTAATAAACATAAATGATGATTTGCTTGCTATGAACTCAAGTGCTCAAATGATGGAGTGGATCTCTCAAGCTCTCAACCTTGCAACCTCTCAATCTCTCAAATCTCTTCCCAAATCTCACTCACAAAGATCTACCACTAAGATAGGAGGTTTGGAAGGGGCTATTTGGCTTTGGATATGTCTAATCTTGCCCACACTCAGCAGCCAACAAAGGAGAGGGTGGAGGGGCTTAAAAACCCAAGCCTCCCCAAAACTAGCCGTTACTCAAAAAACTAGCCATTACTCAAAAAACTAGCCATTACTCACAGAATAGGGCTCAGAACTTCCTGGTAGCCTCCTAGGCTAAAAAGAAAATTTGGGTCAGAACTTTTTGGCTCAGGGACCGAAACTTTCGACCTTCCCTGACAGCACTCCAGAAAAAGGTCATAACTCACTTCGGAGTCCGTTTTTGATAAACTTGGGCTCTATGAAAAGCTTAATGAGAGGGCTACCCAATCCAACCAGAATCAAGCTCTAAAACCACTCATAGGTTAGGTTAAGGTTTTGGTTTCTCTCAAGGTAGCACTTGCATAGGTCACTTTGAGCACTGAGGCATAAACAAACACATCAACATTGCATCCCTCTTAATAGTACAACATTCTTATACTCAAATGCAAATAGAAAAGCTATACCACTAGAAATGCCTTCTTGTCATCTTCGTGCTTGACCTTGAGGGTTGTCAACGCCAACGTCATTTCACCACTAGGACTATTCTCACCTCCAACTCACTAAGCACATTAGTCCCAAATCAATTATACCTTTGCCTTGATCAATGCCCACTTTGGCTCTTGACTTGATGTTCAATAATGAATCGCATCCTCTTGGTCTTTGGCATTCCATCTTGCACTCTCCTTATAATGGATGTAGATTACTCATAGCTTCAAATTGCCTTGCACGGTCCATCACGACAAAGCCTTCACTCGCTCTTCACCATTGGATTTGGTCCGTCGGCGCCAAGTCTCTTGCTTGCCCTTCACCTGTCACACTCCGAAGTTTGCTTCCTAGGTTAAAATTCGTGAAATAAATCGCGTAAAATAAATTTTCCTTTTTAACCTAGAGCAAAATCCAAATTTAAAAATATATTTAATCAAGTGGAGATGGCATGGTGGGATTTTTCTTGTGTTCCCCATGTTAAAATACATTAACAGGATTTTTAGTGAAATTTTCAGAGCCCTAGAAATAATTTTAATCAATTAAAAACCTCCACCGCAATAAATAAATCCCTGGAAATCCTTTTCCCTTTTTCTTTTTCTTTTTCTTCCTTTTTCGGGCCGTCGGCCCATCTTCCTCGCTCTCCCGGGCCGGCCCAAGGCCGCCCACACTGCCCCGCCGCCCCCTCCTCTCTCTCGGGTCGGCTCGAGGCCGCGGCCCGAGCCGCCCGAAGTCCACGCCGCCCCCCTCTCCCTCCCGAGCCGCCGACAGGTGGGGCCGCCGCCCGGGCCGTCTCCCCCGCGGCTGGCCACCGCCGCCCCACACCGCCCGTGTCTCCCGCGCCACTCGCGCCTCCGCAACCGCCGCCACCCACTTCCCCGCGTCGCCCGCGCCGCTCGCTCCTGCTTCCCCCCACTCCACGCCACCTCCCGCACCGTAGAGGCCAGGATTCGTAATCGAATCCCGGTTCTCTCTCCTCTCTCGCGCCGAACTCCGGCGAGAAATTTGGAGCTATCGGTCGAACCCTAGCCCCGACCCCCTATAAATTTTTCCTCCCCGCGCTCCCCTCTCTCTTTTTCCCCTAACGTCGCCGCCTCCCGTGCACCCTAGCGCCGCCGCCGCCGTCGTCTCCATCATCTCCGGTGAGCACCGCCTCCGCTCTCTCTCTCTCCTCTCGGCGCCACCCCGCGTCGTCCCGCTCGCCGCTGCCCGCTTGGCCGCCGCTTGCGCGCGCGCGCCCGCCGTCTCCGGCAGCCGCCCGCACCACCCGCGCCGCCCACGTCGGCCGCAGTGCGCGCCGCCGCGCCATGGCCGCGCCGTGGTCGCGGTTGGCGCCCCGTGGCCGCCGCGTCGANGCGCCGGGTGGCCGCCGCGTCGCCCCGCCGCGTGGCTGCCGCGTCGGTGCCGCGTGGTGCGGCACCTGCTCACCGGCCGGTGGACCGGGTCCACCGTGGACCAGGACCCCGTGCCACCGACAGGTGGGGCCCACCTGTCGGCGTCGTCGCCCTCCCGCTGACGTCAGCCCTGGCGTCAGTGACGTCAGCCCTAGGGTATATTGCGCAATAATTGAATAAGAACTTTTCTGTTTATAGTAAAAACACAGTTAATCTTCTAAAATTTATAACTAATTCATCCGGACTCCGTTTGAGTCCGTTCAAGATGCAGAAAATTCATAAAAATGTCTAGAATCTATTAAAAATGGTTTTGTTCTCTGTTTCAGTAGACTTATAGCCTGTTTGCTCGTGTGCTTTGTTTTTCGTTTAGATTCCGGTAATTCCGACTCTCCGGTTTACTTCGAGGTTGTTGCCGAGGTCGATCCAGCGCAGGAGCAAGGCAAGTCATGCTTATTCACTTGAACATATTGTACCTAAATTGCGAATGTCTTATTTTTTCTCTAAATATTGCAATGTTTTATATTGTCATTTATGGGCTTATTTACCTATTGTACTCAGCCTTAGGGTTCCATTATCTCATTCCGTTGATAGCTTGGGAGGTAATTTGAGTAGTAGCTAGATTAGAACATGCTTAGCCCTGCTTAGAATTATTAGCACATTATTGGGATAATTAATGCTTCATTATTATTTAACAATGGTTATTTAATGTTGGCTCACGATGGTTAATCGTTAACAATTAAATAATTAGTCCAACTAAAACCTGGGTAATGGTGGGTTGTGAGCACATGGTTTTGTTGGTCGTGCTTATGACAATTAAGGATCGGTTCGTGGGAAACCCTGGAAGAATTATCGTACTTTCCACAAGCCAGCATGGGTAATGGCTGGACTTGTAGTATGGCTTTTTCCTAGCCGACGCATCCAGGCGAGGGTGGGCGTGATGGAGTTGGGTCGGCGGGGGTTTACCCGTTGATTGGCTGCCGGATTCACATAGGCACGAGAGGGGGCTGCCTGCCTTGATTTAAAAATGGGGGCGAAACCTGAGGTGTGGTGCGCTTGGTTAGGAAGGGTTGTGCGAAGGGTCATGTCGTAGTTCCTTTCTGGTGTACCGTGGTGGTATGTCGGCGCACGGTAACATGTTGTGGGGCTGTGTCTTGTGGGTACAGTTGTACACCTCTGATCAGAGTAGAACTATTCGAATAGCTGTGCCCACGGTTATGGGCGATCAACCAGATTCATCGTGATTAGTTACACTTCTAATAACTTGACCTAATGGAATTGGTGTAGTTCAAGTGGTGGTTTGGGCCTGTTGCAACGTGGTGTAGCGTTGGGCAGTGATGGTTCAATTTTGATTAATTAACAGAACTGTTTTAATGCATTCAATTATTGTCATTAAATACGTATTTCATGCAAATAACCCCTTCAGCCTCCTATGCTATTGCTTGCATCATTACTCCCTTTCCGGTATGATTTGTTGAGTACAGTGGGTAGTACTCAGTCTTGCTTCATTTTTCCCCCACATCAAAGTTGGAGTACGTGTCATATGGAGGCTACTCAGAGGAGTAGGTTTGTGCTTGCCGTCAAGGATGTCCGTGGAATGGAGTTGCCACGCTGCGAGCGTCTAGTTAACCAGAATAGTTTGTTTCCTTTTTCCGCTGCATTTATGTAAGAGATTTCTATGGTGTTTGTAAGACGTGGATCTGTATGTCAACTTTGTCATTTGTGTACCCTGACCGGTCCTGGACGGGGATTTTAATACACATTCTGCTTGGAATTCGGGTTAGCGAATTTCTGGGCGTGACATCACCCCCGCATGCTCCATTATAGCCGAGCCATGCTTGCCCTTCACCGTCTTGCCATAGATAGCCACTTCATACCCCGCATCGTCAATGTTTTTATTTTCTCCTCATCAAGCTATAATGTCCATCTTCTAGCTTCAATCTTTTAACTTGATGCCGGAATTCAATCTAATCTCACCAACTCATGGAAATAGTTAGTTCCAACAATGAGTTGTCATTAATCACCAAAACAATCACCGCACTCTTAGGGTCATAGATCTTCCAATCTCCCCTTACAAGGCAACTCTAGGGCATAGATCTTTTATTGAGGAGCTATCAAAATCACAAAAGTCAGTACTAGCCGTCCAAGAGGAATTGCAATCTTGGGTATCTGCAGATGTGCCAGAGGAATACGAATATGGCAAGCCTTTCTTACCCATGTACCTTTTGAATGAACTACCATGGCAAATGAGAGTGATGCATGAATGATATCTCAAGGCAGCTAGAAAAGGGCCTCGAATTCATTAGTGTTGCCATCCCGGAAGGCGCTTTCATGAGTGGACCCAACAGGATATTCCTAATCGATTTTCGTGACCAATACGTTTTTTCAAGTTAGATAAGATGGACGTGAATCTCGTTGCCATGTTTTGCCTGTAAGTCTCAACTCTTTTAAGGTCTGCATAAATGTCCGAAACAAAAGATCCATTTCATTAAAGTTTCGTTGTATAGGTCCCAATTTCACGAAGCGGATAGAATGAGGACACTAGTTGGCTACGTCGACCCAAATAGGGTTTGCAAAACACAACACATCGTACAGATGTGTGTCAATGCCCCAGAATTAGCGGATAATACACCCGAGGAAAAGGAAGAATATATCAACAATTTGCACAAGTGCAAGAAGCTGGAGGTAGCAACATACTTGGCGCTAGCAATGTTTGTGCACACCGACAAAAATGTCTTAATGGTCCCTTATGCGCTTACATAAGCATCCGCTCGTAAATCTGAGTTTTTTTCACAGTAATACATCATTTTAAGCAATTGATTTTGAACGATTCATCTTTCTTATTTGCAGCGACCACTATATATTATTCCTAATATATCCGAAGGACCAATTGATCGTAGTGTGTGACCCAACACACAACGAGAAGGAAACGTTCATGGAGTTCCTCACTATTCTGAATTTATAAGTAATAAAATAACCCATATATACATAATTTTTTGAAATTTCTAAGTGACTACAACAATTGTTTTCTCCGAACAATGCACACAAGTACTACCGAAAAAGGGGCGGGCCAATAAAAGATCGAGCAAAGATTAAGCTAACCATCAAGACAGGCTGGCTAGTACTGACATATGCCATTAAAACAAATTCTTTTAGAATCTTTATATTGACCGGTCTTTTATTATTATATTCGCAGTGTTTCAAACAACCACATGGAACTAACCTGTGTGGATATTACATGTGCGAGATGCTTAGCGTCAATGAGAGGTACACAACAACTAGTGACCGCGTAAGTCTGGATATTGTTCTCCATACAAAGTAGCAAATCGGATCCCGCAAATCATTTTCTAACATTTATTGCTTTCTTTGTCCACAGTTCCCTGAAATCCCTTATATAGCAAATCGGATCGACGACAAAATTATAAGGAACTTGTGCACTGACCTTTGTCGCTTCCTCCGTCGTGATGTCTGCAATGCACTTGGGCTATTCTACGATAAAGAGAGTCAACTTGCATTAGAAGACAAATTCAAGTCACTAAGAGAGTGGGAGAAAAAGCATATGCAGTGAAAATGTAATACTTTTGTCCGTGATAAAATTGTTGTTTATTTGTAATATATGTATGATATGTACATAAAACTTTTATGTGTTATGTATTCGAAGACTATTTGCTTGTCAAAGTAAGACTGTAGTAAGAATGATAACTCGGTTTGCCTGTATGCATAGCATTCCAAATTTTGATCATGAATCGCGGGAAATATTATATTAAATACGAGACGCGATTTTTCCAAACGACCAGTATGGGAAAAGGATATACATGGAAAACCGATCTTCGCATGCGGACCACTTAACTTGACCGCATGCGAAAACAGGTCTTCACATGCGGCTGTGTTGAGTGGGCCGCATGTGAAGATCGATTATTGCATGTGGCTGACTTAAGTGGCTCGCATGCGGCATGCAACCGCATGCGAAAATGATGATTTTCACAGGTTTGTTTTTGCATGCGGGCTGGCCAACCACATAAAAATCTGATTCTGATCATCTGCAAAAACTATTTCTGTAGTAGCACGTGTCGCCTCCAAAAGACCAGAAACCGTTTTTCTACGGGTGGGCAGGTCAGTGAGCTTGTTCCTTCCCATGCAAAAAGGCAGCTGGAGCATGGCTCGGTGGACACGAGGCTGAGGTTCGTTTCTTGCCGGCCTGGCTCGCTCCCCCTCTTAAGATATTTCCTGAGATACGTGCATATGCATGAAACGAAACAATCTCTACTTACGGGGAGACAGGAAAAAACAAACCCAGGTAATATTAATTAACCAAACAAATCATCCTACACCTTCAAACCGCAAGACCATTTGAGCCAGGTTGAGTGGAAGGAGCCATACCAACTTAGGGAACCAAACACACCACTAGCTACCAAGGCGGAGCATAGCAGAGCAGCGAAAAAGCCCAGCGACCAGCTGCACCGCTGCACACGCCTGCCGCATGCACGAAGCCGAGGACCATTAGTGCTAGTAACTGCTGCCAGCCACACATGTTCTTTGTATTGCGGAACTACTGAACATTTTTATCAATGTGCGGAGCTAGTTTTCTTTGGATCCAAACGTCGACATGTGGTTTGACAGAGTGCTGGTGCGTTCCATAACTACGTGTCCGAGCCATTGCAAGCCTCAAATAATGGTCGTGGTACCCCGTCCCCCGGTCCGTCGCCGCCAAGTAGGGGTCGGCATTCTGTCGGACCAAGCAATTCGCTCTCGCTGTTTGGTCATTAATTGGTGAAATTTCGTAATCAGAAACTCAAAGATCGCGATTGATTTCGCAAAAGAATTAAGGCACCATGTTCGCTTTTAAGGCTACAAATTCTCATAATGGTGTGTATTGATTGGCATAGTTGTATATAAAATATGATTGTATCTAGATAGGTGGAAAAAAATGTATCTAGATAGGTGGAAAAAAAGTTAAAAGTTGTATATAAATTCTAATCGTGCTTTTTAAAAATTACTGTATAGAAAATACAATTTTATCTACGGAAATATAAGTTATGAGTTTATATCAAATTCAATTTTACTTTTAAAATCTATTGTATATAAACTACAACTATATTTATGGAATCAAAAGCTAACAGTTTTATGCCAAAACCATTTCTTATTTTATCGGCATTGCCCTTGTTCAGGTTATTACGCTCCATTTCAAACATTGGCATACCGGATGAATGTATGTGGGCAAAGCTAAGCAGCCACGTGCCCCTCATATAATGAATGAGCTCGGATCGACGAACCGCGAATGCTTGATCTCACCAATAGCGGAGCTCAAATATGATGTATACATCCTAGGTAGCGACCTCTAAGGTGCCACTCCATCAATCAGTCAAACATCATAGCTCTCTATATGGATGTACTCTAGCCCAATTGGTTTTCCCCAATATCTAAGTTATAATCAAGAACTACAAACTACCAGTTGCTTCTATATCTCACTCTTGCTAATAAATGTTAAATGATGAAGTACCTATCTCATTTATCTAGCCCACCCTAGGCTAGTAAAAGTCTATGGTTTGCCTCTTACATGTAGCATACAACCCCATATATATATATATATATATATATATATATATATATATATATATATATATATATATATATATATTAGTAGTCACTAGTACAAAACTTCTTATCTGTAACGGTCTTTCTTGTGTCGGGGGCTTGCAGACCGTCACAACGTCGTCTTCTATAACGGGCCAAAATAAACACCAACAAAGATATACTCGTACAGACATTATCCATATGCATGTATTTTGAGTCCGTCACCGATGAGACCTATTGGTGACGGGCTTATTTTTAGGCCCGACAAAGATATACTTTGTAATCTTTGTCGGGCTCTAAACCTACGCCCTAAACCATCACCAATGAGACCTATTGTTGACGGTCTCAAATTTAGGCCCAATAATGATAACATTTAGGCCCACAAACTTAGGCCCGATAAAGATAACTGCAAAACACGTCACCGATGTCCGTTCGTTGGCCGTTACCGATATTTGTTGCACACTATAAATACTCCAACTGTTCACTATTTTGGTGGGAGGTTGAGAGGGGCGATTTTTGTCTCTTTTTTCCAAGAGAAACAGAAAATTCATAAAAGTAATTGAAAATACTAATCAATTCCCATAAATTTAGTAATATTTATCGTACAAAATGTTTATCTAATATTTATTCACTTTTGCAGCGATGGATCGAAGTTGGATGTATGGAACTATGCGACATCACAAAGAGTATAGAAGTGGCGTTTCAAATTTTATAAACGCCGCGGAGGAGGACAGGAAAAGAAGAAACAACGATTACATGTGTTATCCATGTGCAGATTACAGAAATGAGATGATGCTTGATAGCAGAGTGGACGTACCTGCTCATCTGATACGTCGAGAATTCATGGATGGCTACACATGTTGGATGAAGCATGGAGAGTAAGAATCAGTCGACGATGTTGTAGCTGTAGACAGAAGTGGTGCACAAAATCAGAAAGATGAAGATGAGCATGACATGTTTGTACCTTCTCCATTGGGCGGTGAAATGGTTGATGTAAATCACGATCTGCTGCAAGACATGTTGCGTGACGTTGAGGACCCAACTTACAACGAGAGAGATTTCATGAAGTTCACCAGGTTGGTCAGTGATTCAGAGACACCTCTATACGCTGGATGCAAGGCAAAACACACCAAATTATCAGTTACCTTGGACCTAATGAAGCTGAAAGCAAGTAGTGGATGGACAGACAAGAGTTTCACAGATCTTTTGGAAATATTGAAAGCCATGCTTCTTGAGGAGAACACATTGCCCGAGACGACATATGAAGCAAAGCAGGTTTTGTGTCTCCTGAAGTTAGAGGTCCGTAGAATTCACGCTTGTCCACACGAGTACATATTGTACCACAAGTAATATGCGGACTTAGATGTTTGTCCTATCTGCAAGGCTTCGCGATACAAGCGAAAGAAAAGTGCTGACGAAGGAAAGAAGTCAAAGCGGGGTGGTCCAACGAAGGTTGTGTGGTATCTACCTATCATTGATCGTTTCAAGAGAATCTTTGCCAACCCCAAGGAAGCGAATTTAATACGTTGGCATGCCACAAAGAAAAGGAACGATGGTATGCTAAGACACGCTGCAGATTCGATTCAATGGAGGAATATCGATCGAAAACACTTAGAATTCGCAGCCGACCCTAGAAACATGAGGATATGTTTGTGTATAGATGGCATGAATCCTTTTGGAGACATGAGCAATTCTCATAACAGTTGGCCAGTTCTCATTGCAAACTATAATCTACCACCATGATTGTGCTTTAAAAGGAAATACATTATGTTGTGCTTGTTAATCCAAGGATCGAAACAACCCGACAATGATATTGATGTGTTCTTGGAGCCTGTTATCGATGATCTTGAGATTCTCTGAAAAAAAGGTGTGGAAACTTGGGATGCATGTGGTCAGGAGAACTTCAAGATATAAGTTCTATTGTTCTGCACCATTAATGACTACCCCGCACTTGGTAATCTTTCTGGACAAACTGTGAAAGGAAAGAAGGCTTGCTTCGATTGTATGGAAGATACACGCAGTAGGTGGCTGAAGAAATCACGAAAGATGGTTTACATGGGTCATAGGAGATGGCTCACGCTACGTCACGCATTTAGAAGAAAGAAGAAAATTTTCAACGATAAAAGAGGACTTCAACCTGTTCCCAAGGATTTGTCTGGAGGTGAGGTCCACAACATGGTGAAGGACATAACTAATGAGTTTGGGAAGAAAAGAAAACGTAGTAAGGCAAATGACAAGGGTATGTGAAAGAAAAAAATCCATATTTTGGCGACTACCTTACTGGAAGGATATTGAGGTCCGTCATTGCATTGATCTCATGCACGTTGAAAAGAATATGTGTGAGAGTTTTGTCGGCCTACTGCTAAATATTCCTGAAAAGACAAAGGATGGGTTGAACGCGTGCCTTGATCTACAAGAGATGAATATTCGCAGCGAACTCATGTCTGTAACTGATGGAGAGACAAGAAGAGTGTACCTCCCTCTAGCTTATCACGCCTTGTCGAAGGATGAGAAGATCGCAATGTTATCCTGCTTGAAAGATATTAAAGTTCCATCGGGCTATTCAGCAAGAATAAGTAAGTATGTTTCATTGGATGATCTAAAACTAGTTGGAATGAAGTGCCATGATTGTCACGTGCTAATCACACAGCTCTTACCAGTTGCTATAAGAAGTATTCTTCCACCCAAAGTCCGCCACATGATCATGCGTTTATGTGCCTTCTTCAATGCAATCGGTCAGAAGGTTATAGATCCCGAAGATCTAGATGGGTTGTAGGCCGATATTGTCAATACCCTCTGTCACTTGGAGATGCATTTTCACTGTCTTTCTTTGATATCATGATTCATCTTCCTGTTCATCTTGTGAAGCAAACAAAATTATGTGGCCCAGCTTTTCTAAGAGAAATGTACCCGTTCAAGAGGTACATGGGAGTTCTGAAGTCGTATGTTCGAAATAGAGCAAAACTGGAGGGGAGCATCATTGAAGGTTACACGACCGAGGAGGTTATTGAGTTTTGTGTCGATTACATGTTTGACACTGATCCTATCGGAGTTCCAGTGTCTCATCACGAAGGAAGGTTGTCAGGTGTTGGCACAATAGGAAGGAAAAGAATTGTGCTCGATCAAGCCTCCTATGCGCTCGCCCATTTCGCTGTGCTCCAACATATGGCAGAAGTTGCCCCATACTTTGAGGAGCATTTAGCGAAAATCCGACAGGAGAACTTCGGGCGATCGGATATGTGGATAAACAGAGAACATAACGCTCGTTTCAATGAAAGGTTCAAGAATCATATTACAAGGTCGACCGATGGCCCAAATGAAACAGTACGGTCGTCGTCGGCGGGACCGTGTTGGGATACTGACACATGGCAAGGATACGATATTAATGGATACACATTTTACGCCGTCAAACAAGATGACAAAAGCACAGTGCAAAACAGCGGAGTTCGTATAGATGCATTTCAGGGTCAATCTGGGTCGAACACATACTGCGGTCGCATAGAGCAGATCTAGGAGCTGAACTGCGTGAAGTTCAAAGTCCCTTTGTTTCGTTGCCATTGGGTGAATATATGCACTGGTGTCAAAGTCGACAAGGAAGGTTTCACTTTAGTATATCTAGCCAAGGTTGGATACGCAGACGAACTATTCGTACTTGCGAAGTAGGTCGAACAAATTTTCTACATAAAAGACCCTACAAACAAGAAGCTGCATGTCGTTAGGGATGTCAAGCGAAGAATTGTTGGGGTTGACAATGTCGTCGATGAACAAGAATACAACCAGAATCTTCATGTAAGACCTCACATCGACCTTGACGATGATCCCGAAGAGGATGTGACATATGCTCGTTCAGATCATAAGGAAGGCATATCCGTAATTGAATGAAGTATCTACCGTCATGATTGTGATTCAAAAGGAACTAAGACTTGCAGAAGATTAGTTAGGATTCCATGAAATTGGGATGGAGAGAAAGTTGATCAAGAAGAATTAGATGAGGAGTGCTTACCTTAAGGATGTCACCTTTGTTGGGGAATCGTGAGAGTAGCTACGGGAGCTTGAAGAGGCACATGCAGTTGCACTATCGGTGACAGACCTTTGTAATGAATGATTTGCTATTTCTTATAATGAATTTGCTATTTAGTATCATTTGATAAGAAAAAGTCAAGAATGGTTTGCTATTTTTGTGCAAAAAAGAAGTATTTTGGTGTAATGTTTTCATAATCGGGCTTGCTATGTAATACCCTACAAGATTGTGTTGCTTTCAAAATTTTGTTTAAATTACAACTTGAAAAGGCATAAAGCATATGCCGCACTCCCCCTTAATAAGGAATAAGAAAAAAATAAAAAGTCCAGACCAAACCTTCTAAGGAATAAGGAAAGTCAATAATGGTCAACTATGAAAGAGAAAACACAAATAAAGTAATTTGTTTACAAATAAAATAGAAAAAATGCTATCTCAATCGGGCTTAACCTTAAGCCCGTCACGGATGAGCTAATCTCAATCGGGCTTAAACTTAAGCCTGTCACGGATGAGCTCATCTCAATCGGGCTTAAACTTAAACCCGTCACAGATGAGCTCTCAATCAGGATTTAACTTAAGCCCATCACGGATGACTGTCATTCATGACGACACTAGAGTTGAACCCCGTTACAGATGTTGTTTGACCACATGAAGACTAAGGGTCTTGCACTCTCAGATCTACACACTCCTCTCAAAAATTTCGTCACCGCCGCCAACCCTAGCGCCGCCTCCTCCTCCTCCTTTTCGTACCACTCGCCTCCTTCGTGTTTCGTCGTCGTCTTCTAGCTGGGCTGCTGCGCCGTCATTGTTGGGACTCATCACCTGGAACCGCCGCCGCGTCCTCGTCGCCTCCCACCGTCTCCTCGTGTCCCCGCCGTCTCCACCACCTTCTTCTCATCTCCGCGGCCGCGCCAGGATGATGCTCTTTGGCCGCCACCTCATCGTGCTCACCTCCAAGCTCCACCGTCCTCCTCTCCAATGGTACGCCTTTTTTGTCTCAGTCTTCAGCTCCTCTGCCCCAAAGAACTTGTGAAATGCCTGTGTATGGATGCCGATGATGATGCCGATGATGAATTTGGGATGTTTTAATGAAAATTGGAAATTGGGATGTTGAATGATATAGCAACAGCAACAGTGCTCATCTGTTTATTCTTATATAGAACATAAATTGGGATGAAATTTAGATGGGCTTTTTGGGATGTTGATATGTTCTAATGCATGTAAGTATTTATGTATGTATTTAGTGAATTATATTTGAGATGGACTTGTGATGTTTATGTGTGATGGGACTTAGTAATATGTGGATATATGTCGAATGTAGGGTATTTTAGTTAATTTGGATGTATTCTAGTGAAAATTATATTTAGATAAGTGAATTTAGTGAATTATTTGAGCTTGTGATGTTTATGTGTGATGTGTGATGAGACTTAGTGAATTAAGATGGGCTTGTGATGGGACTTTGTGAATTTTAGGCATTTTAGGGTATTTTAATTAATTTTGTAATTTTGAATAATACTTTGAGTGCAATATTAATGTTTGTTTTTACCTTTTGTCGTACACAAGTTATTTAGAAAATGTCTCAGCAAGGCGAACCCACGTCGGCAACAACTAGTGGGACCACATCGACCCGAAACCCTAGGACTTAAAATAAGATTCCTAAGGAACGAATGATCATAACAGAGGTCAACGCCCTAGGATTCCCGGTGGCACCTGCCAAAGTTATTAAGAAGTTCACATCGGTATGCGGGGTGCTAGGGAGACGACACTTCACCATTTTGGTCGACAATGTCAAGCTTGTCCCTGCTACAGAAAAGGGGGAAGCTTGGGTGCAGTTCAAGCAGAGCTTCGAATATCCTGAAGAGGACGAGCAAAAGCTCAAGCATCATGCTTTCCAAAAGATGGGAACCGCTTGGAAAAATTTCAAGACAAATCTAGTCGGCGAGTACGTCCTCAACCCCAACCAGTCAACACCATATGAGACATACCCGTGGATCACCGAAACCATGTGGGGCTAATTTCATGCAGCCAAATCAACCCCTGAGTCTCGGGCAAAAAGCAAGGCCGCTAGGGCACTGCAGGCTAGAAATGGGCACCCACACCGGCTTGTCACCGGAGGATATAGCGGGAAGCAAGATGAATGGAAGAGGGAGGATGACGCTGCTGTGCAATCTAACAGCCTGCCGCCATTTGCTGATATCCCGAATGAATGGGCAAGGAGTTGAGCAAGGGCAAGGGCTGTTAAGAACAATGATGGGACAGTTACGTTCCCAAATTCCGAAGATCAACGAGTATACAAGCATATGGTAAGTACAACATATCGAATATGCTTAATTTGTTTCTATCGTAGCCTTGATTTAACCCAACCTTAACTGTACCGTAGATCACATATGCTGCCGACAGGGTGTCCTCGCAAGAGGTCTGCTCACAAAGACGCAAGGATGACATCCTCACGAAAGCGTTGGGCACCGAAGAACACCGTGGACGGACAAGGGGCGTTGGCTCCAATATTCCATGGAAGGTTGGGTTTCCCCAATATATGTGGCAGTACAGGAAGCGGAAGCTGGCAAAGGCGAAAAAAGATGCACGCCTAAAGGAACAGCTTAGAGAGGAGATCAGAGCCTTGCTTAGCTCTGAATTCGATGAAAAATTGAAACGAGTGGAGGCACGCATCAGGGGTGAGCTCCAGCAACAAAATGTCGGCCCCGTCGTCGCTCCCAGAGTAGAAGCAAGCCCCACGCAAAGGCGAAGCATGAGCACGCGTGAGTCACGCAGTTGTGGCAAGGCACAGGTGGAGAGGCGAGCGTGGCAAGGCTCCATCGTTCCTTCGTCGCCAACAAAGAGCACACTCGTGTTGGGAGAGAAGTTGGGATAAAAAGGCATTTTTGTTCGAGATAGTATTCTAGCGATAATGAACTGTTTGCGAGTAACAATTTAACGAAATCCATATCTGAAGTGGTATTTTGAGAAACCCACTTTTGACTATGGCATAATCTTAATTTTTTCTTGAGAAAATTGCAAATACCACCCCATGTCAATTTGAGTTTTGAGATTCCCCTCTATAAAATGATTTGTTGCAAATACCCCCTCCTAATTCATTTTGGTGTGAGATTCCCCCAATTCTCTTGGCCGCCAACCCTATAGAATGACACGACTATAGAGACATGGTTGCTACCTATGTTGGCCAAGCACAATGACACGATTGTGGAATCCTCGCTCATATGGTGTCTAGCGTGTCGTTTGATGGTGTTGATCACGAGTCTTCGCTCTTGGACATCGGGGTTACTAGAAGATGAGTTATTATGCTCGACTTAGGGGGTTCAAAGTGGCTTGTTTCTTTGGCAGCTTCAAGATGATGATTGAGAAAGATGAGCTCGACATGGCACTATGTTGTTGAGAAAGAAAATGTGTATGTCCATCAAGAGATGTGCTAAGTCATATAACACATACGGAAAGAGGATACAAAAAACACACGAGCAATGACAATTGCTAATTGGAGAGGAATATCAAACCAAGTTAAATTAGGAGGGTATTTGTAACAAATCTTATAGGGTGAATCTCAAACTCAAGGTGACATTTGGAGTGGTTTTTGCAATTTTTCCCTTTTTTTCTTAAGCCGATCCAAAGGCAAACACATTTGCTCACGTGGAATAAAAGAAGAAAATGAGAGGGAAAGAAGGAAAATAACATAAGGCATAAATGGGAGAGAGCGGTACAAACTAGTAGAACAATTTACACGCTTGGTGGAATTCTGAAAGACAATTTACACACAGTGTCGAATTCTCTCTTCTGTAACAATTTTGTCCATTACACATGGATCAAGAAGTGAGAGATATCTAGGGATCCCAATTTCAGTTGGAAAATCGAAGAGAAGAACTTTCTCCTATATCAAACAAAAAGTTTGGGCTAGGGTCCAGGGTTGGCAAGAGAAGCTTCTCCCCAAGGCAGGTATGGAGATTCTAATTAAGGTAGTGGCTCAAGCCATTCCAACTAATGCAATGTCATGTTTTGACCTCACTAAAGTATGTGATGAACTGAGCTCTATGATCGGGCGGTACTGGTGGAATCAACAGGATAAGGTGAATAAAATCCACTGGCTTAGTTGGGAGAAGTTGACACGGCCAAAGAAGAAAGGTGGATTAGGCTTCCGTGACCTTTATTTGTTTAACAAGGCGATGCTGGCTCAGCAGGCATGGAGGCTATTAACATGCCCAGACACTCTGTGTGGACAGATGCTGAAGGCAAGATATTTTCCTAATAATGGGATTTTGAACTATAAGCCGACTAGTGGTATGTCGTACTCATGGTGAAGCATCCTGCAAGGGGTGGAATTGGTAAAGAAAGGTGTGATGTGACGAGTTGGCAAGGGAGATAAAATTAGACTAGTAACTCCTAGGGGAGCATCTCTGTTAACTCGATTGAATGAATTAATTGACCCAACAATAGATGTTTGGGATGACAGGCTGGTGGAAGATATTTTCTAACCGGATGATGCTGAAGCTATCCTATCAATACCAATTGGGGAGGGTGGCATTTTGATTCAAGAGGCTTATTCTTAGTTAAATCAGCATATAAACTTGTTGTCCAATGTTGTGATAATGAAGAAGGAAGGGATACATCCACTTTTGGTTCCAGTGGAAGGATTGATGAGGCTTTTAGGTGGGAAAGGATTTGGCAGCTTCATCTCCTAAACAAGGTTAAAATTTTTGTCTGGCGGTTCGCACATAATAAGGCGTGGGGTTAAGCTGAATACCCTGTGTCCGGTATGTAACCGACTAGATGAAGATTGTGGTCACCTATTCTTCAAGTGCAAGAAAGTTCAAGCTTGTTGGCAATCCATGGGCATGGAGCAGATTCATAGGGAAGTGGAGCAATGCAACTCAGGGATGGAAGTGGTTGGAAAGATCCTGAGCTGGAAGCTAATCTGAAGCTTAGAGTCATTGTTTTCCTATGGCGTTGGTGGTCTACGAGGAACGAAGCTAATGCCGGCAATGGTTTGTGTTATGGGGATGAAGTGTGCAGCTCAGTCACCTATATTGTGTTGGAGTTTGAGAAGCTAGCAAGCCCAAATCATGCAGCAGCACCAAAACAAAGCACACCATGGAGTCCTCCACCGGTAGACTTTTACAAGGTAAATGTTGATGCCTCGTTCCATGAGGCAGGAAGAAAAGGCGGATGGGGTTTTATAGTGTGGGATGGTGCAGGTCAGTTCCTGGAAGGCGGGGCTGGTTTTTTGTCTAGAGTTTCCAATGCTCTGCATGCTGAAGCTTTAGCGCATCTCTGGGGCCTAAAACGAGAAGCACAACTAGGAATGACTCTCAGGTGATTTTCGAAACTGATGCTTCCAATCTGAATCGTGCACTTAACTCTACCGATTTGGATGATTGCCCTTGAGGTGGTCTTTTCATGCTGATGCGCGAGTTTATGCGGAATCAATTTAACTCGTGTTCTATTTCGTATAGTATGGTCCTAGATATGGCAGATTGTATTGCGGCGTATGGGTCTAATGTTCTATCGACTGACTTCGTATGGGTACTGGTGAATGGCACCAAGCTTTGTAATTGACCTTTTCTCCAGGGATTTACCTGGTGCTGGTGTTTAATGCAAAACTGCACCTTTTCCTTTACCTATTATAAAAATTGAAGATGATTCCATACTCACCGGTTCGTTTCGTCCGTCATCTACAGGTCTGACTCGGGAATGCATTGCGCGATTTGGCGCGCATGCCATCCGTCATTGTTGTTATTGTGGAAGAAGCAAAAAACGAAACAGAATCGTATCCAGAAGTCCAGATCCCACCTTCAACCATACCGTCCTCCTCTCTCCTTCAAGGGCGCGATTTTCTTCTCCCCTTCTGCCCTTTGCATTTGCTGGCGTTTTGCTTGGATCTAACCAGATTGTCCCGCATTGGTGGTGGCGGCAGACAACTGAGTCCGCAGCCAGATCCTCTCCATGGAGCCTGACCCCTTACATGATGCACTCGTGGCACCCGGGCCTCATCTCCTCGGTTCCCCTACTCCTAGGACAACGAGGATGAGGAATCCATCCAATGGGTTTGTCTCCAATTGGATAATGATGAGGAGAAGCCATATCAATAGCTTGAGGCCTTCAACGCATTAGACTAGGAGGAGAAACGGAGCCATAGTGCTAGTCAATGCGGAGGAGTGCTTCGTGCACATCCCTGGTCTTGGAATTTTGATGTGTATGAGGAGCTGGTCTTGGAAATTTGATGTGTATGAGGAGCTCACCATGTTAGGAAGGGGTTGATGGTTGTTCATGAAAAGGCTCTCCTCTCTGCTGTCACTGGTGCACGTGAGGAGGACGAATCAAGTACTCCCTTCGTTTCATATTATAGTCGTTTGACTTTTTTCCTAGTCAAACTTTGTTAAGTTTGATCAAGTTTTCAACATAAAACAAATATATTACCAAAATATATTCAATGTTAGATTTAATGAAACTAATTTGATATTTTAAATGTTGCTAAATTTTTTTATAAATTTGATTAAACTTAACAAAATTTGACTAGAGAAAAAGTCAAATGACTTATAATATGAAACGGGGAGAGTAGCATAATCCTCTGTTTCTTTTCACTGTCATCTGGTTGCAGAAGATCAGTCCATTGCAGTAGAGTTTGTAATGTTCGAAACAGAAACTGCATTCATGTAAGAGTATGGTATACGATGATGTTTCTGAATAATCTTGGTTTCATAGGCAAAATTTGTGGTCTTGAAAATTGTAGGTACGAAGATTATCCTTCTTTTTTTCTTGGGATTGTATTCTCTGTTTGACTAGCAATTAGCCATTACATGCATGTTAAAATATTTGCAGAACTAGGTGAGAGCATTAGGATTAGGATGTAATATAAAACTTTAGAGTAAATTTCACAAAACTACAGGTATTTTAACCAAACTATCGCAAAACTATAGCTTTAAGGCGTTGTATCATAGAACTACAGATTTAGCACCAAATTTATCACAAAACTATAAATTTAAGGTTAAGTATCACAAAATTGCATATTTAATATTAAAGTTATCACAAAACTACAACTTTTAGAGTTTAAATCTCTAGCACCATTGTTATATTGGAGCTGTAAACTTTATTGTTGTGACTAAATTGGTTCTAAACCTATAGTTTTATGATAATTTAGTTACTAAACATGTAGTTTTGTGACACTTTATTTTAAACGTGTAGTTTTGTGATAAATTTGGTGTTAAATGTATAGTTTTGTGATACACTGAGTTAAATTTGTAGTTTTGTGATAGTTTGATCATAGTATCTGTAGTTTTGTAAAATTTACTCAAAACTTTATATAGGCAAAGCAACTCAGATTCTCATAGCACCCATTGTGTATATCTTTGAAGCTATCAGAACCAAAATATATCATAGTTTTGCTAAATGGAAGTTCAGGGGCCATGGAGAATAAAAGGTATTGCTGGTTAATTTAAAATGCTGAAAGCATGAAACAATGCTCGAAGCTTAAATATTTTTTTTTTGTGAAAATAGAATCCCAAGAGCTGCTCTTCCTTTGCTATAAGAATAAAGCTAAAAGAGCTAAAACAAAACTTAATAAGAAGCATAGTAAAAAAACCGGACCAGTGGGTGACCCGGTCAACCTCTCGGTTCAACGGTCCGCCAGTCCGACCGGTGGCCCGGGCGATCAAACTATGGTTCACAGTCTACATGTATATTAGATATTCCCTCATGTTCACATGTTGGATAGTTTGATAGCTACGACTTGGCTCCTTCACCTTGTGGACCAGAGTTCGATTCCCACCTTGTGCACCATTTCTTGCTATTTTTGCCAAAAAAAACACACCATCTGTACTAGTTGTTAACAAATGGGCCTTTAGACAGCCCATTTGTGGCCCATTCGTATGGCTGCTTCGGTTCGACCAGTGCCGGTTTAATATCCGGTTCGCCCAAAAACCAGCCGGTTCAGCCGGCTCAGAATGGTTCGAATGTATGTTTGGTCTTTGAAGGAAACCGAACCGTGCTTACCTCTGGTTCTGGTTTTTTCGGACGAACCGCCGGTCCAGTCTGTTTTTTTTCTACAATGATATGGAGTAAGCTAGATAAATAACTTGGAGCTTCAGTTTTTTTATTCATGTAGTCGTAACTGCTTATTGATGAACTAGTTAAATGCCCATATTTTACTATAATTGAAAACCTTTTATAATATTTTTAAATAAATAAAAGTATATTATCCAAAAAATTTGTTACCCACCTTTTTTTTATAGGGAAGACTCATCTTAATTTAATTTATATGTGACTATCCATTTAAATTTAGTTGTTATGAATATTGAGAAGTTCAAGGGGTAATATGTAAAAGTTCAAAGGGAGTTGGGATGTACCATTAAAGTCTTTTGAGTATAGAAAATGATAGTGTGAAGTTCATTAATTATTGTTCTCATAAGAGCAAGTACTATAAACATTTTAGTACAAACCCCTAGATATCACTTATGTATAAATGGTGAGATGGACGAGAGAAGAAAAATGAAAGATGATGAGTCACCCCTTATGACAAGGACAACCTCTTCACAAAGTTTAAAAAAGAAAGAAAAAAGTAATGTTAATTGAATGAAAGTGAATAAAACAAATAGTTATGTTGTATTGGGGTTAGTATATTAAAGACAATGTGTAGTATATGTTGCTTTCTAATTAATTAATTAGTTGATGATATGAATAATATTAGAGGTGGCAATCACCCCTACTATAAAACTTGCTTTAATACAGCCTTGAAAATGAGTCATGTGATTTGATTTTTCTTTGTCATGCATATCCTACTTTTGGTGTGGTTGAGACTTTATAAATTAGTAGGATTCTCAATGAACCTTTTATGAATTTGTTGTGCATGAAATTGACATGATTCTAGCAAGACAAGTCTCCTTTTCTTTGCCAATGAGTTCCATCAAAGATTTTACACGGTTTTTAAACGAAAGTATATATATACCAATATATATCAATGGACTTTTACCCGTAACGATTCTTTTATCCCCGTGGCGAAGCGCTAGTTATTAAAAAAAAAAAACTAACGCAGGCCAAATTACCGCACCAATCTCCCCACACCTTCCCTGTTTCCCTCTCCCCCCTCCCCCTCTCTCCTTCCCATCCGGCAGGGACGGCCAGCCTTCTCGCCAGCTTCGTCCCTCGCGCGCGCGGGCGACCAACTGGGCGGCGAGGCGAGGCGCGGACGGCCTCCTCTCCTCCCCCTGTGCGCGCCCCACCCTCGCGCGCCCGGCCGGCGAGCATCTCGGCTCGAATCGAACCGGAGGTATATCCATTCCTGCCTCCTAGCCCTCTCTCTCTCTCCCTCTCTCCTCCGGCGCCGCTTCATGCGCCGGCGAGACCACCTGGATCGGGAAGACTCGGATCGAGCCGGAGGGCGCGATGAACAGCCAGGGATTCGGCCCGGGCGGGAGCCCCAAGTCCTTCCGCTACCCTAGGGTGGACTTCGATCTCGAGTCCGGGATCGCCCGCAAGGGCTTACGCAAGCCCAAGAACTCGCTGCACCACGACGGCCCCGGATTCCTCGGCTCCACCCTGATGAAGATCCGCTACTTCTACGAGGCGCACCCCGTCGCTGTTGCGCTCATCCTGCTGTCCTTCGGGCTGAGCGTCCTGATCCTCCTGTCCGTGTACGAGACCCGGTTCAGGATGATGAGGAGTTCTTCGAGTGAGGTTGGGGAGTACCCGCTCCCGGAGCTCCGCAACCTTGTGATGGTAGCTGGGCATTCGATTTACACGAGCGAGAGCTGCGGGAAGATCGATCGCGAGGATTCTTGGTTCTTGGAGCCATATCAGAAGCACCCCGGTCAGGCGGCCACATTCTTGGCGCATATCAAGGAGGGCATCAATATCGTGGGGAAGGATGAGAAGGCACTTCTGCTGTTCAGCGGCGGGGAGACGAGGAAAGATGCAGGGCCAAGGAGCGAGGCTCAGAGCTACTGGGCTATCGCTGATTCGAAAGGCTGGTTTGGTGAGTTTGGCTGCTTTAATGGTTTTCAACGGGTCACTGCAATACTAGTTTTATTGACACACTGGAATTTGAAACGGCATTGCCAATTGTTCTTTTGCTTACTCTAATCATAGCATTGTTAGATGTACAATTAGATATCAATTCTAACCACTGAATTCTCAGTTGCTCTGAAGAAGAGCAAAACAAGCATAATTCTTTTCAATGAGTAAAGGACTTACATTTATGTTTAGGCACATATGTGTAAGAACATATAGATAAGCCTTAACAAAGAAATACCGTGCTAATGCTTTGGGAGTGGGAGATCAAAAAGGAAATAGTTGATTCATATTTTCTGTAGGTCACTGAGCAATTCCTTGAAACATAGAGTTCTCTGGTTATGATAAAAATAAAGTTTCAGTGTATGAGTATAGTATCTCAGGAAGATGGATAATGAAAATACATAGGTTCATATAATTAAATGATCTCTGAAGTTGATGGTATTTACTTATTGGAGTGTAGTAATATTAGCATCAAATTGAATTTGCTATCACTGACGACTAAACGACTTGATGACTATCCTCTGTAAACTACTTATAGTTTGCTTGTATATGCACAGGAAATGATGAAAGTGTAAGGAGACGGGCACTCACCGAGGAGCATGCACGTGATAGTTTTGAAAACCTCCTATTTAGCGTTTGCCGTTTTAGAGAACTCACAGGAAGTTACCCACAAAATATAACTGTAAGCTTTCTTGTCTTGCTATACTTTGTTCTCACAACCTCCTATTAGGATTTATCAGTATGCAATTAGTAACCCTGTTGGCTGGACTATGTATTTCAAACTTATTGATGCCATTCACTAATCTGCATCTCAACATTTCTTTTCTTAGGTTGTAAGCTATGATTTTAAGGAGGAAAGGTTTGCGCAATTGCACAGATCTGCTCTTGGATTCCCTGAAGGGAGATTCTTCTTCTTAGGTACCCCTGCTACACCGACCGCAAGGGAGGCTGCTGTCAAGGGTGAAGCCGCTGTCAGATCTCAGTTCCAGGAAGATCCTTATGGATGCTTAGGTTCTCTTCATATAAAGAGGCTTAAGAGGGATCCATTTCACCGTGCCATTCCGTATCCGAATGGTTGCCCTGAGCTGAAGGGTCTGTTCTCATACTGTGGTCTGGTGCCTTACCCTGGGCAGCTTCCTTGGACCCAATAGCTCGAAGGATACGAACCTTGGACTATACAACCTTCTTTCATTGCCTCGGTTCTGAAGTCTGAACTGACAAAATAGCTACTTGTGAAATGTGATGTATTCTTCCTGAATCCTGACTAAGACAACATTTACACTAGTGAGACTTTTTTTTTGTAATGGTGCATATCACATGATCAATATATGTTTTTTCAGTGTGATTTGGCATCTCTGTACTAGGAAACTTAAAATTATTACTGAAAACAAATGTTCTGTCTCTTTTTTTTAAAGATAACTGTTCTCAATCTACTGGATATTGTAAACTGTTATTACCATGGTATATATATATATGCCGGTCAGAGCTGTTCTGCACTTGGAGAAAGAAACAATTTGTTGGTGATACACTGTTTTTCAGTATAGAACAATTTGCATCTGCTATTGTAGTGTAAATTTCCGTGCCATACAAGGTGAGAAATTCCTTTCCCCTTGATGTGTTGCATACTTCTATTGAGCATCAATTTGATTGTTCAGACCCTGTACTTAAGGTTAATTCAGTCAGGTCTGATTTCATTTTAGAAATTAGAACAGATGGAATTACTAGGTTATATTTGGACTGTTTTGTGTTGATGAGTGACTTCTATTGTATTCAGCTTTTGTTAAGGAGCTCGTGTCTGATTTAGGTTTAGAACAAACTCTCCCGAAACTTTGGCTCCAGAATGCATATTAACAGACATGTTTCGAGGAGAGTTAATGGCCAAAATGTCATGCTGAACATTTCACAAGTATGTCTTGTACTTAATGGCGGTACAAATATACTCATATTGCTACTAAGGTAAAAATACAAATACAAATGGATAAGCTTCGTTTACTTGGTAGTACCCAAACTTGGTTAACTGATTCATCAGGCACATTATATAATGCTGAAAGAACCCCATTCCTTGCCTGACAATGATAACACTGAAAAATATATTCATGCAATACATTTTAGTCATGGCTGACAGTGTGGCATCCTTCAGCAAAGCAATTTGCTTAAATGCTTCAAGGTCAGAACAAAATGACAACCTATTGCTGTTTACACAAAATGTCAAGTTCAGCATGTTGACCATCCAATAGTGATAAATAGAGTGCAAAGATCAAGCAAAGTTAATTGCTGAAAACCATTTGATTGTTCCTACCCTTTCTCTAACAGGGTGTGAGTTGAATTTGTTGTGCATTCCTGTGAGATTGACTAGTGCTTGGAAGCTGTCAAAATTTGCTCATCTTGTTGCTGTCAGCCTGTCACTTCTCTCTCCATGGAAGCTTCAGCTTCTGAAGAATTTGTTTGGAAGCCAAATTCACGTGCATTTGCTTGCGCAAGAGTTATCTTCAGCTTCTGCACTTATACAAAAATCACGCAAGCAAGATTCAGTTAACCGCAACATCGAACTTTTGAAGCCCCTTGGATCAGGTGCCCTTGGTACTACAACTGCACAATAAGAACTGCAAGCAATCGGCCATCTGTATTTTCATCAAACAGACCAGATTCGCTGCTACAAAGACACGTAAAATAATAATTTTTGCTACAACAAATAGGTGCTACAGTGATGCATTGATCTGGACCCTTGATTTCTTATCATGTGGTCCTAGCGCAACTGCTTAAGTTGCAGTTACTCTAGCAACTGCACCGGATCCTCCCAAGCAGGAGAGCTGAAGAAGGCCAGAGGCAATGGAGACAAGCCGTACTCACAAACTGTATAAAAAAAACATTTGAGAGTTCAGACCCCCAGAAATTCAGTACAAAAGCAGGCCTTACGCTGATCATGCAGCACTTCAGTAAAGGAAGAAGGCAATTAGGGTGCGAGCCGCTGCAAGTAATCTGGGAATAGGTGAAACAATGTTGTATTACTACTACATGATATATGGAGAGAAGGAATGGTTGGTTTTCATCCAGTCCTTGGAAGAAAAACACATAGCCGAAGGTTTGCAAATGCACAAATTGGTCCTTGCCTTTGTACTTGAAAGTAATAATATTGATGAACAAATTTCAGCAAAAAAATGCAGAGACAACCACAAACTAATTATATTGCAGGAGCAAAACATAAATAAGCTCGTAAAATATTCTGCAGCAAACCATTTTTCAATATGTATTCTACAAAAGGATTAACGCAATTACAAAATCTGTAACCATACACTAGCCCAAAGTGCAACCAAACATTAAAACAAAACTAAGGTACAACTAAATACAAAAGAAACCACATCAGTTGGCCTATGTACCATGTCAATACAGTTGGCATCAGATCCTTAGGAGCATCTTGTAGTCTCAGATAATTTTCAAAATTGCGATGTAGAACTGCCACCAAGAATCACTGATATAATAATTTCACTTCACATTGCAGTTAGTATGCAATCCATTCATGCCCCTGAATAAAGTTCTCTACCGAGTAGACTCCTACAGGTTGTTCTGGTGCCTGACTGCTCCACTCAACCCTTGCCGTGTGATTTGCACCAGGCCCTCGACTGTCAAACTCCCCATAGTATAGCGTCCTGAGTGCGAACTCCCCACGCCAAGGAAGCCATCCCTCTGGCCTGACAACCTTCCCCAAATAACATCCGGCATACACTGTAATTGCATACTCCTTCCACGGGCGCCCCAAATACAACCGATAAGACTCTGGCTTTGCCCGGAACAACGCTAAGAACTCTTTGCTCCCATCAACTGTGCAATTCCAAAACACTAGCCCTGTTGTCTGCCCTGGATCAATCCTCCCATTTGCTGCCACCACATTGCGCGCGCTCTTTCGAGCTCCCTCCGCTCGTGGCACCGTCTTAATCACGCATTCCTCAAACATTGCTGCCGAATTCCCAAATATGAAATCAACCGTCCCCGTGATACGGCACCGGCGATACAGCTGTCGCATTGTGCGAGCATACAATGTGTCCTGGTGGCCGCGGAACTCCACGTTCTCCAGCACCGAACGGTCACTGTCTGATCGGAATGCCACCGCCTGATGAGCCCCTGCACCCGCACCATTCTCGAATGTTATATCCTTTGCCCGGAAACCATCACCGATGACAGCAACTGTCGCAGTATCATAGGTACCAAGCCCATCAATCCCCACGCTCCGCGAAGCGGTGATCACAGTAGCACCAATGCCTTCACCCACCAGCAAAATGTTGGTCTTTTCGTACGGAATTATGACGTTTTCCTTGTATATACCTGCAGCCACCTTGATGACGAAATGGCCAGCGGTGTAGCTCGGCGCTGCGTCAATGGCGGCCTGAACAGTCGAGTAATCGCACTGCTTCGTCGTCGTTGATGGAATTACCTTGCAGACGGTGGCGTCCGCGCGAAGGCTAGCCGGAAAGGCGGCCGCGTAGGCGGAGGAGGGTTTGGTGGTGGAGCCCGCGGCCAGGGGTCGCGGCGGGGCGAGGGAAGCGAGGAAGCGCGAGGTGATGGGGTGGGAGGGGAAGGCCGGGAGGGAGAGGAGGTGGGAGCAGTCGTACTGGCACTGGAGCGAGGCGGAGGCGAGGTGGAGCGCGGCGGGCGGGTCGCCGGAGTCGAGGGAGGCGGCGGAGGCGCGGAGGCGGTGGAGGGAGAGGGACAGGTGGTCGGCGCAGGGCCGCGCGTAGGATTCCGGCGCCGGGTGCGCCGCGATGGCCGCTTGGAGGAGCGAGGCGGGGTTTGGCGCGCCCGGCCCTCCATCAGGAGGCGCGGCGGGGAGGAGGAGGATGAGGAACGCGAGGAGCAGGAGCACTGCCGCCGCGGAGGCGACGGGGAGGAGGCGGCGGCGGGTGAGCTGGTGGTGGCCGTGGCCGTGGACGTGGACGTGGGAGCGCGGCATTCCGGCGCCGCCGCCGCCGCCGCCGCGTCGGAGAGAGAGGCGGTGGTCGTCGACACAGGGTCTCGCACCAGATTGCGTTTAACTACTCGGGATTTGGGAAAGCGGTTTCGTATTCCGAAGGCGTATTTTGAAAATACGCTTTCTCCTTTGGTTTGTGCGCTTTGTAGCTTACCGATAAGTACCGCTTCTTCCATTCCATGCCGCTTGGTCACTCTCTCCCACACACCCTGGCGCGTAATCGATAATTCTGCGATGGATTTGGTCGCTGGAGGAGTGATTCGCGGATTCCCGCCATCCTGGGAACGCATCAGATCGCCGAAGACTCCGCTCTTTCTCAGTTCTTGGGCTTCTTGCCGCCGCGCTGCTTTTGCAGCGTGCTCGTCATGCCCGCTGGTTGTTTGTCGAAATGCCTCCGCGGTGGTGCCGTGCGCCAAGAAGAAAAGGAAGGGGGGAAGTGAGGAGCCACCTGATGAGGAGGAGGATGATGATTTTGTTGACGAGATGGAGGGTGAAGACGATGAGGAGGAGGATGTTGACGATGAGGGTATGGCTGCCAAATTTATCTCTCTGTTTTGATTGTGGGAATCTTCAGCTGTTTGAGTGTTTGGGTCTCTGCATTTAGCCTACATCTCTTTCATCATCCGGTCTGGAACACTGGATGTTCATACGGGCAAGCATTTGGATTACTAGATTTCGCATTCCTGTAATGTAACGCCAGCTACTCGAGTAGATTATATGTGGACAGAGGCCATAAATAATGATGCAATATACGTACTCATTCTCAGTCCTGATGCAATTAAATTGGACATAGCTTGCCAAATCGGCTATCGTCCCAAAATTGACTTCCTCATTTCAGACTACGATTCTTGAACAGATAGGATTCCTCACTTTCATTTTCCATTCTTAGTCCACCTTGATATTTCTAATTACAAACAGTTAGCATGTGCAATAATGAATTTGAGCTGTAGAATAACCGAATAGTTAACGCCTTGTTGAGTTTATTTACATAATACTCAATCTTTCAACAGTAAGCATCCTTGCTTGCTAAACCTGCTAATATGCCCTCCTCAGCTATCATGAAAAGTTCCAGTCCATCTATTTACGACGTAGTATAAGCTATTTATAAAAAGTAACTGTATCCCTCAAAACATGCAGATCTATTGGATGATGACGAGGATGATGATGATGACTATTCTTTTGAAGATGATTTTGAGAGTGATGATGAAGATCTTTATGTAAGTGACACTTTTACCTGTTGAAAAATACAACCTTTACCAGAGAACATTGGAAAATGTAGGTCCTAAAAAAACATTGACCAATAACCATACATTTTCATTGTTAACTGGAGGTTGGGGATGGAGGTGCTGGTGGCGGAATATCACTTGCTGGCACATGGTGGGACAAGGAGGCATTGGCTTTGGCAGAGGAGGTCTCAACTTCATTTGATGGAGACTTGAAAATTTATGCTTTCAAGACAGCTGCTAATTTAACCATCAGAGTACGCATTGAGAAGATGTCAACCAGGTATATATCAATATCAGTATCTATGCAGAAATATGCGGTATTTACAGTTTGTATTGTTTATGTCCAACCATGTTTTTCGAATATATAACATGGTATGCGTTAGTTGCATATATCACTGAGGTCAAAGGTTTTTTTTCTTCTTTTTGGTAGCCTTTTTTCTCAAATTACCACCATTGATCTTAGATTTCTCATGAACCACATGCTATTAGGTATGGTTCTCCAACCATAGATGACATCGAAGCGTACACAATTGCGTACCGTGCAAAGTTGGATGATGCAGAGTCAGCAGGCAGGATACCACAAAACATATCCTTGGAGGTATGTGTTGTCCCTCTAGGTCTCACTAACCATATCCAGAATTAGTTGATGCCTTCTCCAGAGGATCTCTGGAAGAAACTAACAACCTTGAATAAATTTGTTATTATTTCTATTCTACTTAGCATTAAGACATACTTCCATTGATCACTCCGAAGGTGTCATCCCCTGGCGTGGAGAGGGTTATCCGCATCCCTGAAGATCTTGAACGCTTCAAAGAACGGGCCATGTATGTCAGGTACACCATTGCAAGCGACGACGGAGCAGGAACGCCTCAGGAAGGCGATGGCGTTTTCAGGCTCGTTTCCTACGACATGGACCTGTGCGAGTGCACCTGGGGTATAGCTGATGTGAAGATCAACAGGCAACAGGCCGGCAAGGGGAGGCCTTTGAGCAAGAAGCAGAGGGAGTGGCGGCTGCAGACCCCATTTGAGTCACTGAAGTTGGTCAGGGTGCATTCTGACTGCTGACTTCTGAGATGCCTCTTTGAGTAAATTTTTGTAGTCATCTGTTGTAATTTTGTATTATATGTCCTCATTACAGATTGATAAAAGGTGCTCTGCCATTGTGTGTGTGCAGTAGCTATATCTGAACAAAAGTTTGTTGTAGCAAGTGCCAACACCCAACAGTTACATTCAGTGATCGACGAGATGAATTTTTCTCCTCCTCCTAATGTGAATAACCTCTCCACTAACCGTTGGAAAATTGACAGATGACACCTGAAGTTTAGTTACATGCATTTCATGGATTCGTAGTTCGTTCATTGTTTAATTTCTCACATCTATTTTACGTACCACTTGTCTAATCCCTATCTCTTCTCAACGACAATGACAATGGATTGCTTCTTCCAGCACTGAATGTGCTGCCAAAGTAAAGTTCATCTTCACTCAACAACCATACCAGCTAATGTTAATTAGCCATGGGAATATTGATTAAGCCCCACTTGCAGTTATTTACTCTAGCTAGCTACCACTCCTCCATGGTTCTTGTGTACTCTAAATATCTGTTACATGTCATCTGCACCTCTCCACCACCATGCATGGACAAGAGAAAAGAAAATTAAGGTCATAACAGCATCTCGAACGCAATGGGTTGCTTCTTGCACTCCACATGGTGTATATGCATGCTCTTGCTTGTTGGACCAAGCCCTAGATGAGACTAAAAACTGTCAAGTGTCAACCTCTTGCTCTCCCAAGCTATAAAAGTAGCTCAAATGTGGACTAAGCTTAATGCCCATCTCATAAATCCTTCACACAAACTGCCACACATATCAAGAACAAAAACAATTTCCTTTTTCTTAGCTATATATATATCTAGCTTCAATGGAAGGCGAACGATCCTACGTCACTCCGCCGCCGCCAACCTACTACACGCCGCCCCCTCCGCTGCCGCCGCCGCCGCCACCGCCGACGACCCACGTCACGGTGATCGTCATCGTGGTCCCGATCGTGGGCGTCATCTGCCTCGGCCTCCTCGCCGCGCTGCTGTTCGTCCTCTTCAGGAGGCGGCGGCGCGCGCGGCGCGACGAGGAGGAGGAGGCGAAGGTCGAGGAGGTGGAGGACGTGGAGGTGAAGGTGACGGAGCACGTGCGCATCGTGGAGGGCGTCGTCGGCGAGGCTGGGGTCGCCGGCGTGGTGGCCGGGGGGGCCGTCGGCTGTGGAGGAGGCGGCGGCGGCGGCGGCTACGGTATAGGTGGCGGCGCCGCCGCGGTGGTGGCGGAGGCGGTGGCGGCTGGGGCGGTGGTCGTCGATGATGAGATCAAGGTGGAGGAGCACGTCGTGAAGGTCACCGAGGCGTCGGCTCGGCGAGATCATGATCATGAGTGATCGCTCACTGATCAGTGTGCTTAGCGTGCGCAGTAGCTTAGCTAATTAAGCTAGTTGCATGCGCATGCATATGGGTGGATGGCTTTGCATGGTGAAAAAGTGTTTGGCAATTGAGTTGCGTGTCGATGCTGAATTGCTTGTGGTTTAATTGTGTGGTGGATTATGTACTTTTGTTGGTAGTTACATGTCAAATTTGTATTCTTAAGTATCATGGTATGAATGATTATTATCCTTCCATTGGAATGATTTGTGGAAAAGAAAAAAACAATGTGTCAATTGCTGGATTAATTCCTGAGTGTTTATCCTAGAGGCGCCATAAAATTAGAAAATTCACAGTAGGATTTCATACAACATGATAAAAAGAGATGAGTATGGTTAGGATTATATAAAGATAAAATAAATCATTGATAAGTTATGACAAACTTAAAATACACAACTGAGATTAAATTTAATCTAGAAAACTAGCAAACCCAATAATTATATTTTAAATATATTAAAATTTACACTGTAATTACATCTACTTATTGTAGTTACATTACACTTACACTGTAATTACAATATAGTGTAAGTACATTGTAATTACATGGTAAAAACACTACACAGTACTTTTTATGTTCCCTACTCACTTGTTCTCGCTGTGTTTGTCCTGGCTTGCAACTATATATAGTTGGTTTTGGTAATGTGAGTTTGTGACGGTAGTAGTACTAACATGCAGGTAGCCACATAACGAGAAAATAGAGTCTGCATAGATGTTAATACTCTCATACATAGGAAGGCAAAGCTGTGTAGATCGGTCGCTCAGCCCTCAGACAAATCCAAATCTCCGAGCTAATCCGATGGTTAATAAACTGACTGAGAAAATAAAAAAAAGACTGACACCACATTTATAGCAAAACTGTTTATTTTTAGGTCAATACTATCTCCAGTGTTAAAGGAGATCATCAATATTTTTTTTGCACTTTTTAAAATTATAGTCATATCACTTTGGCGAATGACGACCGAGAATTTTACAAACTTGAACTTTTAAAATTACAGAGAGAAAAATCTAGACCATTTAATTAATTATGCACTCCCTTTGGTCAGTATTACTTGTCGTTTCTGATAGATAAATACTTAGTCAAGTCAATTTCACCGTCTGAAACGTCATCTATTTCTGTCGGAATGGAGTAATATTTAGTTAGCCAGATTATAACGGTGTGGATTCATTATTTCATTACCATATCTGCCGGTAAAGAAATGTCTGTCGGAAAACCGAACTATCATCGTCTAACTGTCTGTCGGTAGAGTTTTGTCTGTTGGTAAAGACCTTTAGCGACAGGCTTTACACCGACAGACAGCTCTGTCGGTAGTAGTCTTTTCTGACAGAATATCTGATGTTAGAGGTAGCATTTGCCGACAGAAGGACTGTAGCTGAATTTAGGACATGGTGTAGTGATAGCTTGCTAGAATTTACAAGTAACACAAACATTAGTAATGCATAAATGCCTAAATATTTGGATAATAGCTCTAGGATGCATGGTGAAAAGGCCGAATCCTAAAGGATACTCTCTCCGGTTCTAATGTTTGACATCATTTACTTTTAAGCATACGTTCAATGATTCGTCTTATTATTCAACAACTTTATGTGAATATAAAAAAAGTCATGCTTAAAAAGCTTTAGTGATAAAACAAATCACAACAGAACAAATGATAATTACGTAACTTTTTAAATAAAATGTCTAAAAGTCGACAACATAAAACATAACAAACCAGATGGTATATATGCTCATATGTCAAGAAAAATATACATATACAGATATACCTTATTTTTATCTCCTGCATATACTTTGACTATGATCTATCCTTGTGTCAGAAAACATACAACAAATTAATGGGTGGGTACTGTGGGTGGCGGGCATGTGTACTGTAACGGTGTATCTTTCATGTGTGTACTTACGCGTGCTTGGTCGTCCTCCAACAATCCAGTAAATTAAATTTCCAAACATGATCAATTAATTGTTACGTTATTGTCTATATATGTGGCTATGTTTCGATCTTGCATATATCGATCGATGTTGTCAGTGCCGGCCCTAGGATTTGAGGGCCCTCTGGCGCGGAGCCTCTAAACCATATAATATTATAATATATTGGCTAACTTTACTTACGAAAGCAAACCAAATGCAATAATATATTTTTAATTTAACATGTCTGATAATTATCAAGAACAAGAAACAATATAGATTAAAATACAATATATTTGTACTTCTAAAACTGATACGATTACCTTAAAGAAGAATAGAATTCCATCATATTTATTGCTTCTTACAAAAAGATACTTCTTCGGGCATTTCTTGATCAGATGGATGACGTAGCAGCCTGCAGCCTGGATGCCTCGGCGGCTCGGCCCTGCCCCTGCGACGTCTCGAATCGATGCGCTGACGGGATCGCGGTTCGCGGCCTCACGGAGTCACGGGATTGGACGCCGCCGTTTCAACTCGTGATGGCTGGATTACTACGTAGTATACAGGGTATTACATATATGGGTTTGGGCCCTCGGCGCACCTGCTGCCCCCCCCCCCCCCACCCCCACCCCCATAGGACCGGCCCTGGATGTTGTGTTGAATAACGCATGTGCGCTGGCTCTCCGGTCGTAGTACGTGTAGGTGTGAATCCACACGCGAACGCTAGCTTGAAGGAACCGATTGTTACATATATCATTGTAAATTTAGTTGAAATTAATTTCCTTAACCATGCATGCAAGTGTATATATCATATATACTGAAGTAAAAGAATGAAACAAATTTATTTATTCAGGCCGTCTGGATAGGGTGCATATATGTCAACTTAATAAGGGATGAAATTAAATTCCCGGCCCGGTCTTCATTCTCTTCAATTGGCAACTGGATCTCAAGACATTCCCAAAAATACTAAAGAGAATTGACCAAACTATCTAATTGCAATTGCTTCTGTGTTGTACCAACATAGTTGACCTGACAAACAAATGTGCGTGCAGCTAGCGTGTGCCTACATCAGCCGATCGAGCCGCCTGATCAGGAGCTGACAAGCAACTGTTTATCTTACTTAATTTGTTGTTCTGTACTATCCTAACTAATGTAGGTAGCTTCCCCAATATTGCACATGTTCTGTACTTTACACTTTATTTCACTACTATAATATAGATTTTTGCAAACGGCCAAAATGCATTTTTGCAGGCGGTTGGGTGGACCGCATGGAAGAAAAGGTCTGCGAAAATCGTGATTTTCACATGCGGCCAGCGCAACAGCATGCGAAAATTCAATTTTTGCATGCGGGCGCTTAAGCCGACCGCATGCGAAAAAAAATCGCGAAAAAAATAAAAATTCCAAAAATCAAAACATACACCGCCACCGCCGCCAGCCCGCCGCCGTCCTCGTCCTCCAGTCGCCGCCACCGTTGTCCTCATCCTCCTGTCGCCACCGCCGTCGACGTCATCCTCTTCCCGTCGCCGCCGCCCTCGTCATCATCCTCCTACCTTCGTTGCCGGCGGATCGGGGAGGGGAAGGAGGGCGGCCGGCAGATCAGGGCGGGGAAGGGCGGCCGCCGGTGGATCAGGGCGGGGGAGGACGGTGACCGGCGGATCCGGGCAGGAAGGGCGGTGGTCGGTAGATCGGGGCAGGGTAGGCCCACCGCTGCCAGATCAGGGAGGAGGAGGGAGACCGCTGGCGGATCCGGGCAGCGGAGGGCCATCGCCGTCGCCCACGCCCGCCCCTGCTATGGCCCTCGTCCACGACCGCCGCCGAAGTCCGCGCTCACCGAGCCACGCGGGGGCGGCGTACTCCTGGCCGGCAGCGGCGGCGCCGCCGCTTGCTCCCGGCGCCTCCTCATCGGCGGCGCCGCCTGGCGCTCGGCGCCCGCTCCTGCCCGGTGAGAGAGAGAGGAGAGAAAGAGAAAGAGAAGGAGAGAAAGGGAAGAGGTGAAGTGGAAAATTTTGAAGTGTTGAGAAGGAAAAGAAAGAGGAGGGGAGAAAATATCTATGGAGAAGAGAAGGGTATTTTCGCATGCGGATCACTTAAGAGGTCCGCATACGAAAATGTATTTTTGCATGCGGCCTCTTAAGAGGACCGCATGCAAAAATATACTCATTTTTGCATGCAGCCCCTTAAGAGATCCGTCTGCAAAAATAGATTTTTACATGCGGATCTCTTAAGGAGCCGCATGCAAAAATGGAGGTCGATTTTCGCATACGCGACTAGTTACGATCCGTCTGTAATTTATTGGGGCCCTCGTACAGAAAAATCATTTTTGTAGTAGTGTTTTTTCTTGAGAGAAGTACTCTCAGTTTATATATATGACTATATATATTGCATATTTATATAAATATATGACCGAACAATTGTTCTTAGATAGCTAGTGAGCTATCCCTTCACGCAAAACAAGTTTGACCTACTTACCACATACTTGCGAGTTAATTATAAACTCATGAGTCATGACAGTTGCCATCTCATTTGTGATAGTTAAACCCCCAAGTTGGCACAATACGTATGTCGTTCATCACACAAAATTAATTAAGTCGTTGTATATGCTGATATGCATGCATGGTAGAGTAAACGAACTAGCAATGAGTAATGTGATCGCACGCTCTTTTCTAGCTCTGGCCAATTTTCATGTATTTGTATACTGTAAGCTAGTGTGTACAAGTGCACAATTAGTAATTTCAAAAGTATACAGCCAATTAGCCACCACCTCATTGTGTGTTCAATTAGCCAACAAACTTAATCTTATTGAGCGATCGATATTGAGCGATCGATATCTTTAGGTTTCCAGATCGAGAAACTTACCTGGTGAAGTATATTTTCGTAGGTAATATATTATCCAACAAATTGGGAACTAATTCTAAACTTTAAAGGGGATCTTCATTCGTTTCTTGTATTTTATCCAAATAGTTATAGAAGTTTTAAAATTTTTGATAAGATGAATTAATATGTGATATATCACTTTACAAACATGCAACTTTAAATTTAAATTATACAAGTTGATAAAAAATAAATTAAACTCTAGCTAGTATGTACTCTGTACATATTTCATATTTGTTAACTTGTAAAAGTTAAATTTGAATTTACATATTTATGTAGGTATATATCACATAATAATCTTTTCAAAAAATTTAAACTTTTATAGCTATTTAGATGATTTGCAAAAATAAGAGAACATCGTTCGAGAGTTTAGGATCCATTTCCATCAAATTCTGTAGTATAACTAACGAGTTGCGCTTGTGTACCACATTGCATATGACGTGGCAGTAACAGGTAAGTTAGGACCAAGCTAGCAAGCAGAAATGCAGAATGCATGTGTTCTGAGTCTGACTAACTATATGGATTTAATTTTTATATACTCTTCGATCTACTTGCAATCTTTTAAGTTAGCGACACAAACCCTAGCTCACGTATATATCTGCTTATAGTGCATATATACCTACCCTACCCAACATGCAAACACTACGTATACTATGCATGCAGCTAATTAAGCTAGCAGAAACAGTTCGAGATCAGATCGGCCGAGCTTAATTACCTAGCTAATTAAGCTCAGCTTCGTCCTACACTCGCTTCATTGTACTCTCTGAATTTTGCGCGCGCATGGCTAAAGGCAAATCCGCATCGTTTTGGCGCGTCGAGCCGCCGCCGCCGCCGCTGCCACCTCCTCCTCCACCACCGCCGCCGCCGCCTCCTCCTCCTCCGCCTCCGCCGCCGCCGCCACCTCCTCTTCCTCCTCCTCCACCACCACCACCACCGCCGCCGCCTCCTCCTCTGCCGCCTCCCCCTCCGCCGTCGAGGAACATCGTGGTGATAGTGGTGGTCCCGATCGCCGGGCTGGTGTTCCTCGGCCTCCTCGCCGGGCTGTTCCTGCTGACGCGGGCGCGGCGGCGGAGGGAGGAGATTGTGGAGGTGGACGACGTGGAGGTCGCCCACCACGTGCACGCGGAGGAGCACGTCGTGGCCGGGCCGTCGGGGGAGATGCTCAAGGTGCTCGACGTCACCGACGAGGTCGGCGTCCACGAGCACATCGTCCGCCACGAGCACGAGCACGAACGCGACGTCGACGAAAGGGAAGGATGACCATGGATACCATGGTCTGATGGGTCATACTGTCAGTACGTCTTCCTCCAAGCATGAACAGAGCATATGTACATGCTTTGTTCATTACCAGAATTGTTAGTTAATTAAACTGTGTGAATATATATATATGCAAGTATATATGTACGTGCATGGAAATTTAATACCGGCTTGTCGTTTGTGTTGCGTACGTGGCGTGTGTATTTATGAACTTTAGTTCCGTCCAGGAGAGTAGATTCTACACTCTCGAGGGGACATTCTCTCGTTTTTTTATGTCATTCAAATGATTATAAAAAATAAAAAATTCAATAAAATAGATTAATATGTGATAAATCATTTCACAAACATATAAGTTAAAATTTAACTTCTACAAGTTGTAACAAAAAACAAATTAAACTACGTACAACTAGTTAACGTATATTCGCAATCAAATTTGTTTTTTCATTGTAACTTGTATAAGTTAAATTTAACCTTGCGGTCATCAATACGACGACCTATTCTTCCTATTCTTAATAGAACCGATCTGATTTTCACTACAAGAGAAATTTCGTGCTTTGTGGAATGATTTATTACATATTAATTTATCTTATTAATTTTTTTTCAAATTTTTCATAATCATTTGGATCACATACAAATAGGATGACTCCTCGAGAGTTCAGAATAGTTTCCCTTCCGCCTAATCGATTTATCATAGCTTTCTGATCAAACTAAAGAGTTGTCATTCTTTGTCCCTTGCAAAATGATAGCTTTCTTTTTCCTTTTTTTTTGTTATCATTGCAAAATTAATCATTATTATTATTTTTATAGCTTTCTGATAAATCTAAAGAGTTGGCATTCTTTGTCCCTTGCAAAATGATTACTTTCTCTTTCCGTAGTTTTTTGTCATCATTGTAAAATTATTTTTTATACTATTTGAATAACGTGTAAGAAAATGGGACGTATATTCTATATTCCCTCCCGGAAAAAACACTTTCCGTCGTTATGCTTAACTGCAATTGGTTGTGTCCTAGCTACAAAAATAGTAGTCGTTGACATGACAAACAAATGCGCGTACGTGCAGCTAGCGTGGGCATACATCAGCTATAAAGCCTCACGTCATCAGATAATTAAGAGAGATAGCCAATTAACTAAGCTTAATTAGCATCCCATATATGCATCACTAGCACAGGATCGGTTATCTCTAACGGGCTTCAAGCGTCATCTCTAACGGGTAGGGCCCCCGTCACTAAGCAAAGGTCAGTGATGTGAGAAAATATCTCAATTGGACATCAGACCGTCACGGATGAACGTTATCTCAATCAGACCTAACAATGTAGCCTGTCACAGATAAGATTGACTAAGCAATACAAGTCAAACCAGGTTAGGGCAAACTATTAAGCCCGTCACCGATGACTAACCATCTCCATCAGGCCTTACGGAACAACCCGTCACTGATAGGTTTGACCCACATGTTGAGTCAAAATAGTCCTGATTCGGATGACTTATCTCTATCGGGCTTAAATTAAGAGCCCGTTAGTGATGATTATATCCCTATCGGTCTTTGTTTGGAGCCCGTCACGGATGAATAACTTTTTCGGGCATTTTTAAAATGCCCGTCAGGGATGAGTATGTCAGAAAAAAATAAAATTTGTTTTTTTGGCTAGCCTCAGGCCTTTGCTAGCCATGCCCGCTGCAAAAATGACAGAAGCATATATGTATAGTCCCATTCCCAGCAACCCCATTCCCAGCATAATCACATATTCCATCACATATTCAGTCAATATTTCAGTCCAATCACATATTCCATTACAGCACAACCAATTCACAAAATTAAACATATATACATTCACATCCACAGACTCATTCACATATATAAGTCATTCACATCTTTTTTGCTATCCAAACAGCCGACTTGCATCAAAATCTGTAAAACTGAGTTATAAATTGGAACAAATTTATATGTAATTAGAAATGCAAATATACACAGAACATCGCGCAGAATTGTATTACAAAAAATATTTACATAAAGCAAATGTTTGTCGCAAGCATTGCAAATGTTCAACCATTCAGAGACGAGCTAGCTAGGACTTGACTCTAAACATTCCTTTGGGTAACAAGAGATCATCTAGTATGAATTGTGCTATCACCTCTCTAATGATATCGAAGTTGTTTTCCGGAATCATTGAAAGTTTTTCCTGCATGTGAGGCGCCAAGTTAGTCTACATACTTGAAAAGTTAGTCTACATATAGTATGAATCGTGCTATCTCCTCTCTAATGTATATAAACAATTGAAGCACACACCTCAAGGTCGAGCAATGTCACCTAGTCTGCGAGGCTCCTCATGTTATGGCAGACGTGGAACTCACACTAGTCGCCAACTTGTTGACGTATTGGGAAGTCTTTTTTGTGACCGAGTGTGGGATGCCCTTCTTTATGCCTCCCGCCTTTTGCCATGTATTGGTCCCAGGCGTCGTTCAAGGCAATTTCGATCGCCGACCAATCGTATGTCTTTTTTGATATTGGAGTTAAGGTAGTATACCAAACTCCACTTCGGCACTATGACCAGAAGAATTCAATGATGACTGCAACATTAATAAATTACAAGTTAAATACTAAAGCTATACGCGTCGCACATTTGATTCTAAGTAGGGTACACGCTTACTGTTCAGAGTAGGCACACATAATGAAGTCCTTGTCTTGACGGGACCATAAGCAGTCCTTGATATATTCTACCATGCTAGCTTGATCGTAGTTCATAGTTGTCTCATTGACGATAGCTGGATCGAGTAAGGCAACATGTGATGCATTACGATGGACATGCTTCCAAGTTAACCTAGAAGCAAGACAAGAATTCAGATAAGTGTAATATATGGATAGTTAGTACCATATCTCATACGCAAGAATACTTACAAGGAGCAGCACTTAAGTAGGTTGGTGTCGACCGCTCGCACCCTGTAGAGGTCCCATAGATCTTTAAAGTATATGGCGATGAAGGTTTCAGGGCCGAGGAACGGCTGTCTATCGTGGTGGCCCGTCATGGAGGTCTCTCTATGCTTCCTCCTTTCGTTGGAACTCCTTGCATGCAGGGCCCATCTTCGATAAGGCGTCGTCTTCGACCAATGGCATGCCTAATGTGAATTCGGCCAGAGACTTAGGAGGAGCTGATGGCGCCTTGCCAAGATCTAGCTTCTTCGAAGCTAGAAGCGGCCCTTCCACATTTCCTCTTCCTTTCCCCCTTCCAGTAGCTCTTTTGCGTGTTCCAAGCTTGGGTGGAGAAGATGTCGCCCTCTTTCTTTTTTTGGAGACTAGGGGGAGGTGTGCTCTGCTGTTGACCTCCGTACCGTCATCCCAAAATCTATATCATACTGCAACTAGATATCTTGATCTCCTTCTTCAACGGCAGGAGGAGCAGATACAAGAGTTGGAGGGGGACGCGGCGGCGGCGGACGAGCACTTGGTGCTGGCCTAGGAGTTATATTGATCTGAATGTTGTGCTTGGGCCATTGGATAAAGGTCCCACGTGCAGCTCCAAGGGTCAGAATCTCGTCATTTGGTGGGTGCGGGAGAGTAAAGCCAACCCAATCAGGCTTCACCATGTCCACTTGAACTTTGGCATGGCCGGCCAGCAGCTGCCCCCCATGCACTCGGGTCTTCAGCGTAGACTTGAACGCAAGACCCTCTGTGGCAAGAATTGCAAATGCATGTGTCACCCTAACGACTAGGGTGCACGATGTGGGTTCCTGTAATAAATTCATACGTGTCCTTACAATATGTTATAATGTACTGTGGTGCTAAGACAACATATACGTTTTTTTGTTGATTTTACCGTTATGTGGTCCACCGCAGTAGGGGCTGGTGGTTCTTGTGCCGCCGCCTCAGTTGATGCGCAGCTGCTACGCCTCTGCGTGGGGCTCGTTTCTACTATGGGAGCGGCAGCAGGCTCGCTTTCCTCCACCCAAGCCTCCACTTGTAACAACTTCTCATCGAACTCTTCTCAGAGCGTGTTTCTAATCTCCTCCCGAAGTTGTTCCTTAAGGCGTGCATCTTTCTGCGCCTTTGAAAGCTTGTGCTTTCTGTACTGTCACGTGTATTGGGGAAACCCAAGCTTCCATGGAACATTGGAGCCAATGCCCCTTGTCCGTCCACGGTGTTCTTCGGTTCCCAACGCTTTTGTGAGGATGTCATCCTCGCGTCTTTGTGAGCAGACCTCTTGGGAGGCCTGTTTCTCAGCAGTCAGGTCAACCTGCGGTACAGTTAGGATGAATTAAATCAAGAGTATGATACAACCTAACGAAACATACTCTACGTGCTGTACTTACGATTTTCTGGTACACCGCTTGATCTTCGGGATTTGGGAACGTAAGTGTTCCATCACTATTCTTCTTCACCCTTGCCCTTGCCCAATTCCTTGCTCGAGTGGTCGGGATATCACCAAGAACTGGCGGCGTGTTAGATTCTGCAGCAGCTTCATCCTCCTTGACCCATTCCTGCAGCTTCCCGGCGTAGCCTCCAGTGCCAAGCCGGTGCGGGTGAAGGTTTTTTGCCTGCAACTCCCTATAGGCCTCGCTTTTTGCCCGAGACTCAGGGGTTGATTTTGCGGCATGGAACTCTCCCCACACGACCCGGGAGATGAACGGGTACCTCCTAAATGGTTATGGCTGGGTGGGGTTGAGGACGTAGTCGGCGACCAGCGTGGTCTTAAAATTTTTCCACAAGTTGTCTATCTTGCGGATAGCCTACCGCTTGAGTCTTGCCTCAGCCTCTGGGGGGTATTCGAAGCTTTCCTTAAACTGCTTCCAGGCCTCATCTTTTTCTGCCTATTGGACTAGATCGATGTGGTCCTTCAAAATGGTGAAGTTCCGCCTCCCTAGGACTCCGCATATCGTTGAGAACTTTTTGACACCTTTCGCAGGAGCCGTTGGAAATCCCAGATCGTCCACCTCTGTTATGGTGTATACTTCCTTAGGAATTTTATTCTGGGTCCTAGGAGTCCGGCTCGATGTTGTCCCACTAGTAGTCGTTAACATGGGTTCGCCTTATTGCGACATTTTCTATATAACTGTTGTACGGCAAGAAAGTTAAAAATAGGTGTACTACACATGTATATCTTGATTAATGTGACAAATAAACCGTATATTACATCTCCCTCGAGAATTCTCCACCATTGTAGTATACAATGTCGACGTGACATTAACAAGAGGCTAAGAAATCAAACACGTGGGAAAACGCACTGGGTAGCTCTAACTTAATTTTGGCATAATTTTATCTTTACATTTAATCCCATAATTTGATGCGCCGAGGAGACATGGGCACATGGGTACGAAACTTAATATAAAAAAATATTTAGAATCACTTCTAAATATTTATAATTCTTCCAAGACTGCTTCCTATAGCTATAAATGGAATTCTATAGTTTTTTTAAAAAAAATAAAATGATAACAAACAATTCACTTCTAGCAAGAGCATACATATTTTTTCTATTGTATGAAAATGATAAAAAACTATTACCAAAATTCATACTAAATTCATACAAATTTTATACTAATTCATACTAAATTCATACTAATTTTATACTAAGTCATGGAAAAGTTCATACAAATTTTACACTAATTCATGGAAAATTCATATTAAATTCATACAAATTTTATACTAATTCATACTAAATTCATTCCAATTTAATACTAATTCATACTAATTCATACAAATTTGACACTAAATTCATACAAATTCATACTAATTTCATATTAGTTTTATACTAATTCATACACTAATTCATACTAATTTCATACCGGCGGACGTCGATGAGGCGGCGGCGACGTTGAGGAGGAGGACGGCGGCGGCGAGGAGGAGGAAGGCGGCGTCGAGGAGGAGGACGACGGTGGCGTCGAGGAGGAGGACGGCGGTGGCTGCGTCAAGGAGGAGGCGGCGGTGGTTGGTGAGGAGGTGCTTGGAGGAAGGAGGCGGCGACGTGAAGGCGTCGGGACAGAGAGTGAGTGAGACTGAGAGTGAGATCTGGATCTGGAGGAAACCTAGTAATAGGTCAACACCATCGGGCACAAGTACAACGCTTGATACGGATGAAAAACATCCGTGACGGGCACAAGTACAACGCCCGATACGGATGAAACACATCTGTGACGGGCGGAAGTGACATGCCCGACAGAGATTGAGTCATCTCTGACGGGCATAGGCTATATGCCCGATAGAGATGAGCCCATCCCACTATAGAATTAAAATATTCCTTACTAATTGTATTTAAAAATGATATTTAAATTATAAAAATCATTTATAATTAACTGATATTTATAATCATTTATAAAATCATTTAAATGATTTTTAAAAAAGATAATTAAAATTGCTATTACATTTGATTTATCACATATAAATAACAAAGGCACTTTTTTAAATAGTGTAAAATTGCTATTAAATTTTAAAAATCATATGTAATTAAAATATGCCTTGTTAAAATAGTATAAAATTGTTATTAAATTATAATAGTCACGTGTAATTAACAATTGTCCTATTAAACATGGTTTAATTTACTGGAATGGCTTGAAACAAAATATTTTATTACTTATAACAATTTGCAAATTACAAAGACTTTATTTACAAGGATATGCCTTCCGAATAGTCTGAACGAGCGTATGCTACATCCTCTTCGAGATCATCTTCAAGGGCGATCTGAGGTGTCACATGAAAATTCTTGTTGTATTCTTCTTCATCGATGACGTTGTCAACCCCAACAATTCTTCGCTTACCATCCCTAACGACGTGTAGCTTCTTGTTTGCGGGGTCTTTTATGTAGAAAATCTGCTCGACCTGCTTCGCTAGGACGAATGGTTCATCGGCGTATCCAACCTTGGCCAGGTCCACTAAAGTGAATCCTTCCTTGTCGACTTTGACACCAGTGCGAATATTTACCCAATTGCAACGAAACAAAGGGACTTTGAACTTCATGTAGTTCAGCTCCCAGATCTGCTCTATGCGACCATAGTATGTGTTCGATCCAGCTTGATCCTGATATGCATCTATACGGACTCCACTGTTTTGAACTATACTTTTCTCATCTTGTCTGATAGTGTAAAATGTGTACCCATTGATATCGTACCCTTGCCATGTGTCAACATCCCAACATGGGCCCCTTGCCAACCTGCGAACTATCTCACTTGGGCCATTGGTCGACCGTGCGATACGATTCTTGAACCATTTGTTGAAGCGAGTACTGTGTTCTCTGTTGATACACATATCTAATCGACCCATGTTCTCCTGTCGGACCTTCGCTAATGCTCCTCAAAGTATGGGGTTACTTCAGCCATATGTTGCAGCACAGCGAAATGAGCATGCGCATAGGAAGTTTGATCAGGAACAATTCTTTTTCTGCCTGTTGTGCCAACACCTGCCAACCTTCCTTCGTGGCGAGACGCAGGAACTCCGATAGGATCAGTCTCAACCATGTAATCGACGCAGAACTCAAGAACCTCCTCCGTCGTGTACCCTTCAATGATGTTTTCCTCCGGTTTTGCTCTATTCGAACATACGACTTAAGAACTCCCACGTATCTCTCAAACGGGTACATCTCCCTTAGAAAAGCTGGGCCACATATTTTTGTTTGCTTCACTAGATGAACAGGGAGATGAACCATGATATCGAAGAAAGACAGTGAAAAATACATCTCCAAGTGACAGAGGGTATTGACAATATCGGCCTGCAACCCATTTAGATCTTCGGGATTGTTGACGCCAAATCCGTATCGCCGATGTGGATCTGGCGTGCGGACACACGAAGGCCTGGGAGATCTGCTTAGCTCCAGTACAGGTCTTAAAATTGATGAAGAGCGGGCGTGCCAGTCAGTTTGATCCTGCCACTGACAAGATATGTAAAATAGCAGAAAAGAAGGTCTATCGGCTGATAGGCCGATAGGGCAAAAACGTATCGGCCGATAGGCCGATAGCCAAAATAATCGATCGGCTGGTAGGCCGATGGCACAATCCCAGCCGATGCCGATACCAGCCGGTGTAGCAAACATCTATATAAAGGCGATCGGCTGACGATAACATGACGATATAGCAATGTGATATAACATGTGAGCCCCCGGTTTTGTATACCAGGAACCCCATGTGTATTACAATACCATTCCCTGGATCAGTAGATGGTACACACATGGCACAGTTGTATATCTCAAGCTGACATCGTCTTACAGGTCTTACAATATATTAATAATACAAGGGTAGCCCAAATGGAACCCGAATAGACCAAGCATGGTCGACAGCAACACAAAATACCAAAACAACTAAATGAAGTAGCGGAAGCGAAGCAGCGGCGGTCCATCTTATCCCACACGCATCGACTAATGAACCTAGGTCCCTATTCCACCGTCCTCGGTAACTCCTTGCCAGCATAGCACATGTACAGGTCGACACCAACACCTTTCTAAAAGATGTAAATAAGCAAGAGTGAGTACCAACCGTACTCAGCAAGCCACCACTACAGAATGCATATAATGTTCATAGGGGTTCAAGGATGGCTTGGTTTATTTGCATACAGCTAGTTTTCACAAATTATTTCACAAACCTATGCCATAATAGTTTTAACTGAAAACCATGTTAAGTTGAAGTTGTCATTAACCTGCGAGGGTTCATCCACCTTCCCCAAGCCTTGCTTGGTCCGGTTTACCCTCGCATCCAATTTCCACAATTTTAACCACTATGACCTTTTTGCACATCAGGCAAGGTCACACCTTCCACACCCATCATATGTTAAGCAATATTACAAATTGACGAGGCTAGTCAAGAGTAATACAAGTCCCGGCGCTCATTAACCGCGAGCACGGCTATTCGAATAGTTTAATTTACTCACACTGCAGTGGATGTACGCTTTTAATCCCACACTCCGTGACTCACCCAACACATGAGACTTGTCACGGCCCAGTTTTTCAGTTACCCTCGCATGGCGGCACCCGCTCCAAGGACTATGAATCCCCATTGCACCCCCGGCGCCACATTCCTACCTCGAGCCGGTTGTGAGGGGAGTCCTGGCGCTCCCGAGATTGAAGGTTACATCATACATATATAAAGCTTGACGTCATTAAACCACACACTTCCACATTTCCATACCGATATCCAGAACCTACCATGTCTGGGGTGCCACCCCACGAGAATAACCTAGTCCACCGGGTCTAACCCCACTCAAGAAGTGTGGTCGTACTCGGTTCGTTTCCTGCTTAGCTTCTTGACTCGGTCCTTAACTGACCAGGGTCGGCGGCTTACCGTTCCCAGAACCACCCTTATTCTATCCGTGCCGCCCCAGTCGAAATCACTTTTGTTTAATTAAGTTTTTTGGGTTTTCGCAAAGGTTTTCATGCTGTGGGTGGCGCTTATGTCTCCACCCGATCTCTATCAATCACTCCCATCGAGTGATCAGTGTAACCACATCCACATATCCCACATATGGAGTGTATAACGTCTATGTAAGCAGGGCTAAGCAGTGAGTAAATAATCACGCGTAAAGTAATATACTCAGGTAACAAAGGTGTGTAAATACATAAGGATAAACAATATCAAAGGTAAGGCTTTAAGCAAATGTGGGTACGCGTTTTATAATTAGCATGCAATTTTATTTGCAATCAACACATTTATAAAAATAGGATCAACATGTTCGAGGAAGGGGGCGTAGTGACTTGCCTTGCTCAATTGGAGGTTCGTTCTCAATTGGCTCAGTTTCCTCCTCGCAGCTGTACCCTGTCCGGTTGAATACTAACGTCACAAACTACTTGCTAACACAAAGAGAGCCAAACATTCTAGAACAATAAAAAAAAAAACCAAACTAGTGCCATTGCGTAGATCTTGATTTTAGAAAGATTTTGACGAAAGTTTCGTTCAAATCCGACTTAAAACGAGGGAGATATGGAATTCGAAAGATTGAAAAAGTTTTAAAACAAAGAAAAGGTCTGACGGGTGGAACTGCCCTTAACTCCTCACGTACAGGTTTTGTTTTCAAAAGAGGGTGCGCATGGTGAGGTGAAGGGCTTGGGCGAGCTACAAGCATGCATGCATATGCATACACACGGCTAGCTAGCTGCGTGAATGTGAGCTGCTTGCGTGCATGCACACGTACAGCCAGCTAGCTGTGTGGCGCATGCATGGCCGGCAGCACAGCGGTGATCGCTGCGGAGGGCAACCGCGTAATGAACGGGTACGGTGTTGCGCCTCACAACGTTACCGTGCCGCGGCAACAACGGCGGTAAGGAAACAAAAGCAAGAGGAAGAACAGGAGAGGAGCTCACCTTGCGGCAGCCGGGTAGCGGCACACCAAGCGGTGGTCCTCACACGAAACTACGGTCGTCGATGTACAGCCTGGGGACAGTCGGCCCGCGGATCGTCCTCGCACACCACGTGTTCGATCGGTGGCAACAAACGAACACACAGCGTTAAGGAATAAATGTTAGCGGGTTAGTGCAGGTTAGGGGTTAGGGATTAGCGAGTTAGAGATCAGCGGGTTAGTGAGTTAGAGGTCAGCGGGTTAGTGAGTTAGAAGTCAGCGGGTTAGTGAGTTAGAAGTCAGCGGGTTAGTGAGTCAATGGGTCAAATATTAGATGTTAGAGGTTAGCCGTTCAATAAGTTAGTCGTTCTCAGGGTTCAGATGACGGCGCGGCGCACGGCGACGTCGCTGCCGGAAGTAGTACCGGGGAGGAGCATTAGATTTTATCTTTTTATTACTTAACCCAACAGGAATGAATGGTTTGGGGAGGCAAGATGGACTTCAATAGAGGGGGTGGGGTGAGTAGAGGGATATATGTTAGACTTTGGTGAGGAGGATGGCTTGTTGGTGGACTTCGGCCCGAGGAACAAGAGGGATGTAACATGGACTTGTGGATAGGTTGTAAGGCTGTTTGGCCCAATGAGGTAGGGGGAGGCGTTGTAGACTTCTTGGCGGACTTTATGGGCTTCGGCCCGACAAAGAAGAGGGATGCGATATGGACTTTTGTAAAAGATTTCATGGACTCGGCCCGATGGAAGAGGAGGGAGGTCTTATAGACTTCCTAGTTGGGTAGCCCAAAGAAGAGGGACCTGATTTAAACTTCTTCAAAGTTGGGGGCCACGGAGAGAGAGAAAGGGATGGGTCCCACTGGTGGGTCCCACCTCTCTCTTTCTTTACTTTTTCTCTTTTTTTTTCTTTTTCTCTCTTCTCTTCCCTTCTCCTTCTTATCTCTTTCTCCTCTCTCCTCCTTCCTTTCTCTGTCTTCTCTTCTTCTCTGCTGCTCAAGAGGAGCGCCCGAGGGGAGGGAAGGGAGCTGGCGGCCGGCGGCTTGGTGCGGCGCGGTCGGTGGCGGCGGTGCGTGGCAGCGCCGCGGCGATGGGGGGCTGCGCGGGTGGCGGCGGCGTGGCGCGCAGCCGAGAGGTGGCCTGGCGCGGCGCATTGGCGCGGCGCGGCGCGCTGGCGGCGCGGTCGGGGACGGCGCAGGGCGGCGTGAGACGGCACACGGCGCGGCTTTGGCGCGTGCGCCAGCCACGGCTGGGAGGCGGCGTCGACAGGGGCGGCGGCTGGGGAGGCGGTCGGGCGTGACGGCGCGCGGAGGCTCGGCAGGCGCCGGGCGTGATGACGCCATGGCGTCGGCCGGGCGCGGCGCTGGCGGGGTGAGGCCGGGCCGGCTGGCCAGGCGCGTGGGGTGGCGGCATGGAGAAGGCCGGGGGCGGCCCCGGGCAGTGAAGGTGACGGCTCGCGGGCGTCGGGCGGCAGTGGGTGGTCGGTTGGCGTGCAGGCCGGCCACGGCGTCGGCCGAGCAGCGACGCACCGAGGCTCGGCTTGGCCTGGGCGATGGCCGGGCTGAGCGTTCGGCCAGGTGGAGGTGGCGAGTGACGCAGAGCTGCAGTGCACGGCAAGAAGGCGGCCGATCGAACGACAACGGTGTTCGGCCCGTCGGTGTGATAGCGACAGTGAGCGAAAAAGGGCGGCTTTTATAGCCGTCGCAGCCGGCGGACAGCGAGTGGGGCCGACGGTCCTGTGGGGCGGTCGTCGTCGACAGGGAGTCATAGCAGAGCGAGGATGGGGCTGCTGCAGGACGGCGTGGACGCGGCGTACGCGTTCGGTGTGGACTTCGCTCACTGTGTTGCCGGTGTTTCGGGGGAAAGCCTCGGTGGACTGGAAGCTTGGTGCAGGAGGGGAGCCGTGGGGCTCGGTGCTTGCAGGCATTCCGTCGAACACCTGGCGTGCGAGCTGGCTGAGGAAGAGGGACAACAAACAGACTTGTTTTGCTGGGCAGGCCTTGGGCCAGGGAAAGGGAAGAGTACTAGGCTGGCCTAGAGGAAGATGGGCTGGCCCAATAAGGAGAGGGAGGGAGAAAAGAGTTGGGCCGAACAGGAAAGAGTCCAAAGGAATAGGATGTTTTGTAATTTTATAGGAATTTGGATTTATGGAATTTGAATGAGATTAAATTCCAAAATTGTAAAGGGACTGTATAAATGGACATTTAATTTTGAGTTTGAATTACAATTGGACTGTTAAGTGAGCTCTTGGATTTAATCTGGCATTTAGATGGGCAAGGATCAGACTTAGAGATTTCCCCGAATTTAATCGGATGGATGGACCGCGTTACCGAATCAACGTTCGATATACGAATTATCGATAGTCCTAGGATTCCGAGGAAGGGACTAAATTAGGGAATTTTGAATAAAATGATTTATGGGGAAAAAGGATTCGAACAGAGAAAATTTCGATTAAATAGAGTTGGGTTTAATATTCAATTGTGGTAGTCGAGGATGTCAAGGAGGGACGTGACATTTCGATAATTGACAATAGCTCTCGAGACTTTGATTAGAGAACCGCAATTACCAGAATAGATGGATGGTCGAGAAGACAAAGGAGGGATATTACCCCGAGAGGTGTTCAATTCAGGAAGAGGATCGATTTACGAAATTCGATCACTAAGGAATTCAATGCATGGCAAGAATTTAGGTTCTCAAGGATGGATTTAATCGAGATCTTTGGCACAGATTCTAGACACACACAAATAAACAATTAACAAGCAAACTAAAATTATGCTTAGGACTAGACTTTGTCTGAGGAGGTCATATCTTTGAAAATAGCCTATTAGGAATTTATATTTCGCAATTAAGGTTTCTAGTAAATACTTTACCAATAGACATTATTTTGCAAATAATTTCCAAAAGCTTATCACTCTATATAAAGGTGCATAGAAAATAATCAAAGCTTTTTCTTTAGTGGAACAATATTTGTTTTAATAAACTATCCCTTAACGGGTTTTATCCAAAATGGTGATACATTTAGATATATAGCTTTATTTATAAAGTAAATATGCTCGAGGGTTTTTGTTTTTCGAAAATAATCGGCATATGCAAATCATAGCTCCTTGAATAAATAATATTTGAAATCAAATATCGACGTATCCTCAGACGTTCGTCTATTAGCTCACGTGTAAACGAAAAACGACAGATCGAATGGAGTTAGTTCAGGCATGAATGTATTTTGAAAAAGATTTTTGGTTATTCTGAATTTTTAATTCCGTATTCCAAAGTCGAAATATTCAGGATGTTACATAACATAATCCAAATATAAAATAAATATTGATCTGAAGATTAAAGCACACATCGGCCAAAGGTCCGATGGCATAAACTCTCAACAAGCAGATAAACAATAAACATTCTGTTGTCATCGGCCAGATCCAATCTATATGTAAAACTCTTGGGCCGATGCAATATCCAGATAACTCACCGGCTGAAACCCCGGTGAAACCCTTATTGGCAATCGACAAGCAGGCTAGAGACTACGGTTCTAATCACGACTTAGCGGCACCAAGTATGAAAAGAAACACAAGATCTAGACAATCAAGCCCTCGACTGATTTTCAGGGTGGTGGATATCTTAGCCAATCTAATCTAGCAAGGCGATTTAATCGATACCAGCGTAAACCCTAAAACGAATCTCGGCCGATACAACTAAATCGAGGTGCCAAACCAGATTGACTAAGATATATGATAGTAGGTGCTTACGTTGACGAGATCAGAACGTCGAAGCCCTAGCCCCGACAGCGCAGGCAGCCATAACGAGACTTACCCCTCGTAGGAAGGGCATGAACTCCCCGAAGAAGACGAAAAGTAAAGGTTGGCGATGCGCTGAAGTTGTATTGATCATGAGATAAAAATTACATGAACCTCGGGCTTACATATTTATACCCATACACTAACAAAGATCCTAACAGAATACGACCCAAACTTTCCTAAAGATAAAAAGGAAACTAATAGACTTATCCTAATTAATAGGTACAAGCCGCATTCTCCTTGGACTTGGTCTTCTCTGGATAAGATCTTTCCGAATCTAACAAGAATCCGACTGCTGTTGGTGGATGGTTCAAGATAACCCCCATCGGCCGATGTAGAACTCTAAGCCGATACTAGCTTCGAGCCGATATGAACTTTGGTCCGATATAAACTTTGGGGCTTACCAAATTCTGGTGTTAACAGGGATCTATAATCTTCTGACCGGTTGCATTGAAGAAGGCACAGAGCCGTTGGATCGTGTGACAAACTTTGGGTGGTAGAATGCCTTTGATAGCAACTGGCAAGATCTGTGTGATTAGCATGTGGCAATCGTGACTTCATTCCAACCAGTTTTAGATCCTACAGTTTAACGTACTTACTGATCCTCGCTGAATAGCCCGAAGGAACTTTAATATCTGCCAGGCATGATAGCATTGCGATCTTCTCATCCTTCGACAATGTGTGGCACGCTGGCAGGAGGTACACTCTTCCTGTCTCTTCATCCCTAACAGACTGAAGTTCACTGCGAATGTTCATCTCCCCCAGATCTAGGCGCGCATTCAACCCGTCCCTTTTCTTCCCAGGCATATTCAGCAGTAGCCCAATCAAACTATCGCACACATTCTTCTCTACGTGCATTAGATCAATGCAATGACGAACCTCAACATCTTTCCAGTAAGATAGCCGCCAAAATATGGATTTTTTCTTCCACATACCCTTATCATTTGCCTTGCTACATTTTCTTTTCTTTCCAAACTCATTAGTAATGTCCTTCACCATGTCGTGCACCTGATCTCCAGACAAATCCTTGGGAGCAGACCCAAGTTCTCTCTTACCGTTGAAAATTTTCTTCTTTCTTCTAAAGGCGTGGCGTAGTAGGAGCCATCTCCTATGACCCATGTAAACAATCTTTCTTGACTTCTTCAGCCACCTGCTGTGTGTATGTTCCATACAGTCAGAGCAAGCCTTCTTTCCTTTCACGGTTTGTCCAGAAAGATTACCGAGTGCAGGATAATCATTAATGGTGCAGAACAATAGAACTCGTAGGTTGAAGTTCTTCTGACCATATGCAACCCAAGTTTCCACACCTTTCCAGAGAATCTCAAGATCATCGATAACAGGCTCCAAGAACACATCGATATCATTGCCGGATTGTTTTGGACCTTGGATTAACAAGCACAACATAATATATTTTCTTCTGAAGCACAACCATGGTGGGAGGTTATAGTTCGCAATAAGAACTGGCCAAGTGCTGTGAGAACTGCTCATGTCTCCGAAAGGATTCATGTCATCCATACACAAACATATCCTCATGTTTCTACGATCGGTAGCAAAGTCTTTGTGCTTTCGATCGATATTCCTCCATTGAATCGAATTCGCAGGGTGTCTTAGCAAACCGTCAGTCCTTCTCTCTGTGGCATGCCAACGTACTAACTTTGCTTCCTTGGGGTTGGCAAATACTCTCTTAAAACGATCAATGATAGGTAGATACCACACAACTGTAACGCCCGTTTTGTCGCGGCGTTAGCGGGAAAACTAATCTGCTAAAAACCCTATTTGCGAAAGTTTGCTCTTCGGTTGAGTCTTGTTGTGTGCCAAGGTCTCGTGTCTCCCCTCTCTCTTCAATCCCGGAGAAAAACCGCGAAAACGGATTTCGAATCCGAGCCCTCAAAGTCCTTCTTTCAATCTCTCAGGAAAAGTCCATTTTACCTCCCTTGTCCCGGGCCGATTTCCCTTCCCGGCCTGTTTCCTTCTCCCTTTCCCTCCTGGGCCGCTGCCGGCCCAGTCCTCCCTCCCCTCGGGCTGATTCCCCCTCGGCCTGCCTCCACCCGCGCCCTTCCTCCTCCCTGGGCCGCGCTTTCCGGCCCGGTCCGCGCCTGCCCGGCCGCCTCCTTCCCCGCTGGGCCGCGCCAGGCCGCTCGGCCCCGGTCCGCGCCCGAGCCGGTCCGCAGCCCTCTCTCCCTCTCTCTTCCTCTCTCTCTCTTTCCCGTTTCTTCCTCTCTCCCGAGGCTCTCTCCCGCCGGCGCCGTTCCGTCCGCGACCGCCGCTGGCCCCCGCCTCGGCCCCGCCGCTGCGCTGCGCGCGCATGCCGCCAAGGCGCCGAGCGCGCGCCCCCTCCCCTCTCCGCTTTTCTCCTACCCGAATCGGCAAGGGGGCAAGGCCTCTTTCTCCCCCCCCTTTTTTTCTTTTTCCCCGGCGACCGACCGCCGCCGACGTCACCCGGCCGCTTTGGCCGCTTGCGCCGGTCCCCCGCTCCGCCTCTCGGCCGCACCGCCTCTCCCGGCCCAAAATCGACCTTTCCTCCCCCCCGAAACCGACCTAACCCCCTCTAAAAACCCCCCCTCGCCCCCGGCCGCCATTGCCGCCCCCGGAGCTCGCCCCCCCTTCCAACCGCTGCCGCCGCTCCTGCCGTCGCCGCCGCGAGAAGAGAGCCGGCGCCCTCGTCCTTTTCCCCGGCCCGGGTTCGTGCCGCCTCGCCGCGCCCGCGCCCGCGCCCGCGCCGTCGGCCTCCGGCTTGCCCCCCCCGCGCGGTAACCCCCCTCTCCTCTCCACCTCTCCCCTTTCCCCTCGCGGTTTTTAGGCCGCTAGGAAGGCCGTAGAGCCCCTCCCCGGGCGCCGCCGAGGCCGTCGCCCTCTTCTCCGCCCTCTCCCCGAGCCGCCGTGGCCGCCGTCGCATCGCGCCGTCGCCAGCCGCCGTCACTCCCCCGCGGCTCGATCCGAGCCGACGGATCGAATCCCCTCGCTCCCCTCTTGCTCCGGCGCCAATCCCCGTCGCCGGCCTCGCACCGCACCGCTCGGAACACCCCCTCCGCCGTCGCCGCCGTCGCCCGGCGCCCTCTCCCCTTTTCTTGCCCGGCCGGCCTACGTGGCTGCCACGCAGGCGCCACGCAAGCGCCAGCCGCGCACCCCTTCTTTCCCCTCCGTGCACCCGGTCTGCGTAGACCGCGCCGCTGCCAGGCGGGCCCCGCCCTAGCACCCGCGTGGTGGTCGCGGTCCACCGGATCGGCCACCCGCGTAGGCCGCGGCCTGCACCGGCCCATCAGCCCCCTCCCCCTCACTCGGCCCAGTCGGCCCGTGCCCGCATCGGTCCGCTCGGCCTCGCTCCCGCATCGGCCACTCGGCCTCCCCCCCCTTTGGGCCGTCGGCCCGAGTCCCTGGTCCGGTCCGTCGGCCTCGTTGATCGGACCAGGCCGCGCGCCGCACGGACCAGGCCGTGTCACTCGGCTTGGGCCGCGCCCGTGAGCGCCGGTCCGCTCGGCCCGTGAGCGCCGCTCGGCCTCCGGCCCATCGGCCGCTAGGCCCACCGGCCAACCCCCGCGCACCGATCGGCCGTGGGCCAACTCTTTTGGGCCATCGGCCGGTCCATCGGTCCTCTTGGCCCAACGGCCTCCCTTGCTCGGCCTAGGCCGATTCCCTTCGGGCCGCCGGCCCAATTAATTCGGCCGCGCCCGTTCTATTCTTTTGGGCTGCCCTTAGCCGCCCAAAATAAAGTCAATTTCAGTCCCTCCTTCTTTTCTTTTCCAGGGTTAATTATATAATTCCTTTTCTTTATTCCAGAAAATCCTTTAATCTTCGGAAATTCATATCTTTTCAACCGTTCGTCCGATTGACTCCGTTCCACTTCCAAAATTCCTCAAAAATCGAGATCTACCAATGGCACGCTTAGTGGTCTTTAATAGGGCTTCTTTTTATCGCTTTGTTGAGTCGTCTCGTTTCGCGTGTAGTCTCGGAGCCCGAAGACCCGCAGTGCGCGGATTTCGAGGAAGAAGCTCAAGATCTCGAGCAAGGCAAGTCACCTTTGATCAATTGAACCCATAATTTAAATTAAGTATTTTGAATTCCGCAAACTATGCATTATTTAGGTTACACTTGACACTTGGCCTCGGTTTGCAATACAACCGGCAGGCCCTACCCATTTGCTGCATTCACCTTCCTTGATTATTGAATACCCTAACACCCTTGTCACCCCTCAGGTGATGCCTCGGTATCCGTACCTCGCGTACGAATATCGAGACTCCCCTCAAACTTTAAAATTGATCACCTGGGTAAAACTTGAGTTTACAAAATGCTTGGAAAACCCGACACTTGGGTCGGTGCCTTGAAAACTAAAGTGAGTTTCTAAAACTCGCGGTACGGGAGACGTACTGGAGGTACGGTCTGCCCGTTCTCGCTCTAAGGACCGATTCCTTGGGAATTACATCCAAGCATATGTCAAGTACGACCACATGGGTGATATGGGACGCCCCTGGCTGAGTAATTAGCTAGGCCAGGGAAATCTTGATGCCAAGGGACAAGTGGATTCGCCGGGGTGGTGTCGGGGAGGACCCCTGGGCTTCCTGGCACAGTATGGTCTGGGACCTAACCTGGTGTTGGTCCGTGGGACCCCTCCCGTTGGCATAAGATGACCCTGAGTCGGCTTTCGAAATGCCTTGTCGTGAAAGCCTTAAGGTCGCCAGACGTGACCGAGGGTCGCGGGCTGGGTGATTCGGGGTTAGTAACGTCGTGTGGGTAAAGTGTACCCCCTCTGCAGAGGTTAACAACTGTTCGAACAGCCGTGCCCACGGTCATGGGCGGATGTGAGGTGATTCCTTAGCGTAGTTTTATTGAACACCTTGTGAACTGCTGTTGGTGTGAGGTTTTCCGTTCTGTGCTTGGTTTAAGGCTGTTGAAGCAGCCGGAGTCGGTGACGATTGGCAGGGAGCCTCTCGTACCGATGTGTTGACTTGTGGCTGTTGAAGCAGCCGGAGTCGGTGACGATTGGCAGGGAGCCTCTCGTACCGAGTGTGTTGACTTGTGGCTGTTGAAGCAGCCGGAGTTGGTGACGATTGGCAGGGAGCCTCTCGTACCGGTGTGTTGGCTTGTGGCTGTTGGTGCAGCCGGGTCGGTGAACGATTGGCAGGGAGCCTCTCGTGCCGACAAGAATCAAATGATACAATTTCACTGCTCCGGCCGGATGAGACGCACTTTCTCATCCGTGCCGTCGAGAAGCACTCACTTAGATGTTACTAAAGTCTTAAACTAAAATCAATTGTGAAAAATAACTGGCTTTCCCTTGAAGCTTGCATTTAAACACTTAATTCTCCTGACTTGCTGAGTACTCCCGTACTCACCCTTGCTCTATATAATTAAACCCCCCCCAGTTTTCGAAGATGAAGAGGTGGACCCTGCTGATGAAGAGTTCTTCCAGGAGCAAACCGACTTCGAGCAGTAGTAGGGTTTCGGCCTTCCCCAAGGCTTTGCTTGTGGCTTAGGGCTAGTCTCCGCTTTCCGCTTTTGCCTTTTTGTAATGCTGTTGTGAACTCGGGTTCTGTCCGCAGTTCCAACCTTGGTTGTAATCCTACTCTTAATAAAGGGACCGCTGTTGTGTGATATTCAGTCTTCCTGTTGTACCAGTGCTATTTCCTAGGACTGGTACAGGCATACAGGTCAATCTGGACCGCTCTATCCTGGTCTCCGCCCGGGGCCAGTTTGGGGCGCGACAGAAGATGGTATCAGAGCGCAGCTTTGGCCTAGGACGAAACCCGACGTTAGATGACCGTAAGGATGCTAAGTTCTGAAAAAGCTATTTGCGAAAAGTTCGGTTCTTTTCTTCTTCTCTTACTCCGTTTACAAAACTGGTTACTGACTTCACTTTCTTTTTCAAAATTGTAGATGGCGGTCAACGCCACCCACAGTTCCCACGACGTTGGTGAGGGTCACCACGTCGACCAGCTGAGAGACCTCGCTGGCTTCCTTGGCTTCTCTTGTCCCGAGTACGCTGGGTACTCCGTGGACCGCTTCCCTCCCCGCTGTGAGCTGTCCGTGTACCTTTACCCCCGTGGAGGTACACACAGCGCTGGCCTTCGCCCTCACCACTTCAACTTGGCTCGCCCCACGCTCCAGCTCGCGTACCAGGACCTCTCCTGGACCGCTCTGCGTCGCTTGGCCTACGACTACCGTCGTCGCCTTGCAGGTTCGGCCTTCTGGCTGATCCCGCAGCTCCCTCCTGGCCGTGCAGACAGCCGCTACCCTTGCCCTTACCGTGAGTCGCACCCTGCGCTGACGCGCATGGTGCAGCTTTCTGGCGCTCAGGCCACTCAGCACGACCTTCTCCTTGAGGCTTACCGCTCCTTGGCTCGTCGCTACGCCGCACTGGAGGCCCGCCTTGCTGAGGAGGGTGTCACCTCCGTGGACACTACCTCCTGGGACTCTGGCCGCCTTTGCCACTCCAGCCACTTGTCCTTCTACAGTTCACGTGGCTCTGCTCGCACTCCCAGCGACCCACGCTCCCCCAGCCCGCGTGTGCCGTACTCGCCAGTTTACTCTCCCTACCCCCACCGTGCCAGCCCCTCCTACACCCCAGGTCACACCCCAGTCGCCAGCCGCCGTGGGCTCCGACTGATCCGCACCGCGCGGAAGCGCGTTGTGGGCTCCTCCACCGTGTTCCGTTTCGACCACCCAGCTCCTACCCCGCCAGCAGGCCGCCCTGCTGCCGGCCCTCGACAGGTTCCGCCGGTCCCTTCGCGTGCGCCGATCGACGTGTCCTCTTCAGACGAGCCGACCACCGGAGCCAGCCAGGCAGGAGAGCAGTAGAGTTCGTCTGCTGCAGGTGGAGTTCGTGTGCTAGACCTTTTGTACCGCCGCCAACTCTTTCGGAGTCGTGGCGAGGTAGTGTGTGAGTGTGTTGTTGTGGGTGTTGTCTGGTAGTCTGGATCTCTGAGGTGGTGTGCGTACAGTCAAGCTCGGCGCAGCTCTGTGACTTGTCCACACCCGTTGTTTTAGGTGCTTTCCGAGTTGAGAAAAGCTTTATGACTAGTGTGTGCTTTCTGAGCTCGTTTACTTTACTTCTTCCCTTTTTAAGTGCTGTTCTGTTTTCTTACCCCGCCCTTTTCTGGGAGATTAGATGGCTACCCGTCCCCGTCGTGTAGCTCGTGCTCCAGCTCGTTTGGGTTACGAAACCCGCAGGGAAGAACCAGAATCGGAAAATGAGTCAGGGAATGAACCGGTTAATGCTCCAGCTCAGGCAGATCCTGCAGCAAACCGTGCACAGGACTTACCCCCGCCTCCCCAGCTTCAGGCAGATTACCAGCACATGATGGCAGTTCAGACTCAGATCTTGCAGGGCTTAGCCCAAGCCATTGCAGGCATCCAGCAGAATTTGCAGCCGCAGGCTCCGCACCCAGTGCCTTTCCATAACAACAATCACAGATCCAAGCTGACGGACTTTCTAAGATCCCATCCACCGGAATTCTCTCACACCGTCGAGCCCGTTGAGGCCGACGATTGGCTAAAGGATGTTGAGAGAAAACTCAACCTAGTGCAGTGCACCCCAGTGGAAAAGACCCTTTTTGCTGCACATCAGTTAAGAGGTTCTGCAGCCGACTGGTGGGAGAATTACTGTAATGCCCATCCAGACGCTGTCAACATTGAGTGGGCAGAGTTCGCCGATGCCTTCCGTGCAGCTCATGTGCCCGAAAGTACCATCGACATGAAGAAAGAAGAGTTCAACCGCCTGAAACAAGGTACAGGAAGCGTCAATGAGTACCTGAGTCACTTCAACAAATTGGCTCGGTATGCTCCCGAAGAAGTGGACTCCGACAAGAAAAAGACCAGGAAGTTCTTGAAGGGAATCGCAGTAGGGTTGAGAATCCAGTTGCTTGCCCATGACTTCCCCACCTTCCAGCACATGGTCAACAAGGCCTTGCTTCTGGAGGATGCCAGAAAAGAGGCAACTGAGGAATATAAGAAGCGCAAGTCTACCCACCAAGCGCCCCCATTCCGAGGTGCGCCACGCCCTCGTGTTGGACATCCCATGCAGTACCACCAACCTGCCCATCATGTCAGTCGCCAACCTGGCTTTACTCCCCATCCGCCAGTGCCCCGCCTTACTCCGTCGCCCCAGCAGCATGCCCCTAGTGGCAACACCGCAAGGAACAGTGTCTCCTCCTTCAATTCGCCCTCAGGAATGGCAAATGTGCAGTGCTTCACGTGCAAACAAATGGGACATTATGCCAGGCAGTGTCCTCGAAATCAGGGAAATTCTAACCCCGGACGCTCTGATGCTAGCTTCCCCAGGACGCCAGCACCTGCACAGTCCCGTCCAGTCACTCAGACAAGTGGGCAAGGTTCTCGCGCCTCCAACAACTTTGGACGAGGTCGAGTGAACCACATTCAAGCTGAAACCGCCCAAGAGGCCCCCGACGTGGTGATGGGTATGTTCTCTGTCAACTCCATACCCGCACTCGTTCTATTTGATTCAGGAGCTTCTCACTCGTTCATATCACAAGCTTTTGTGAAAAGAAATGGTTGGAAAACCCAAAATTTACAAGTACCTATGGTAATACATTCCCCTGGAAGGGATATAAGGGCAGATAAACTATGCCCCAAGGTTGATCTAGTGATAGAAGGGGTTAGCTTCGCAGCCAAACCCATAGTCCTAGACTCCCAAGGCCTGGATGTCATCCTAGGGATGGATTGGTTGGCTAAGCACAAAGGACAAATTGATTGTGCCGATAGGACCATCACTCTGCAAGGACCCGGAGGAGAGCAAGTGCGTTTCACTCCCCTCCTTCCCGGAAATCGGTCAACCCTGAATAGTTTGCAAGCCACTCCCTTGGAAATGTTACCTATAGTCAACGAGTATCCCGATGTGTTCCCAGAAGAACTACCCGGAATGCCACCGGATCGAGAAATTGAGTTCTCCATAGAGCTTGCCCCAGGCACCGCTCCCATCGCCAAGAGACCCTACAGAATGGCAGCCAACGAACTGGCAGAAATTAAGAAACAGATCGAAGAACTTCAGAACAAGGGTTACGTGCGACCCAGCTCGTCCCCTTGGGGAGCCCCTGTGCTCTTAGTAAAGAAGAAAGATGGCTCTGAGAGAATGGTGATAGACTATAGAGCCTTGAATGAAGTAACCATCAAGAATAAGTATCCCCTACCACGGATTGACGATTTGTTCGACCAATTGGAAGGAGCCAGAGTATTCTCCAAGATCGACCTACGATCTGGGTATCACCAGCTCAAAATCAGATCAGAAGATATCCCCAAGACCGCCTTCTCAACGCGGTATGGCTTGTATGAGTTCACCGTGATGTCTTTCGGACTCACCAATGCTCCGGCGTTCTTCATGAACCTGATGAATAAAGCTTTCATGGACTACTTGGATAAGTTCGTTGTGGTCTTCATCGACGACATTCTGATTTACTCCAGGAATGAACAAGATCATGCAAATCATCTACGGAAAGTAATGGAAAGGTTGCGTGAACACCAACTTTTTGCCAAGTACTCGAAGTGTGAGTTTTGGTTGGATAAAGTAGCCTTCCTTGGCCATGTCATCTCCACCGAAGGTGTTGAAGTAGACCCCAGTAAGGTTGAGACCGTCCTCGCCTGGAACGCACCCAAGACGGTGTCTGAGATCCGTAGTTTCCTCGGTTTAGCAGGTTACTACCGGAGGTTCATCGAAGGATTTTCCAAGCTAGCTCGACCAATGACGGAACTCCTAAAGAAGGAAAAGAAGTTTGAATGGTCGGAAGCATGTGAACGCAGTTTTCAGGAACTCAAGAAAAGATTGACGACTGCTCCCGTCCTCACCCTGCCTGACATCCGAAAGGATTTCGAGATCTTCTGTGATGCATCGAGACAAGGTCTAGGATGTGTCTTAATGCAAGACCGAAAGGTGGTGGCCTACGCTTCAAGACAACTCAGGCCCCATGAGGTCAACTACCCTACGCATGACCTGGAATTAGCAGCTGTGGTTCATGCCCTGAAAATTTGGCGTCACTACCTGATTGGAAACAGATGTGAGATTTACACCGATCACAAAAGTCTCAAATACATCTTTACTCAGAGTGAATTGAACATGAGACAAAGAAGATGGTTGGAATTAATCAAGGATTATAATCTCGGTATACACTACCACCCTGGAAAAGCAAATGTGGTCGCCGACGCGTTAAGTCGCAAGACCTACTGTGCTACCGCCCTAGTTTGGTCAACACAGGATGACCTGTGTCGAGAAATCGAGAAGTTGAAATTGACCGTGGTTCCCACCGGAAACCTTGCCAGTCTTACAGTGCAACCTACCCTAGAAACTCAAATTCAAAAAGCGCAACAAGAAGACGAGGGTATGAAAGAAATGAAGGATAAGATCCGTAAGAAAACACTCAAAGGCTTCACCATCGACGACCAGGATACTGTTTGGTTCGGATCCCGCATCTGCGTGCCAGCCAAAAAGGAATTAAAGGACCTCATTCTGAGAGAAGCTCATGAGTCAGCGTACTCCATCCATCCAGGGAGTACCAAGATGTACCAAGATATCAAGGAATACTTCTGGTGGGCTGGAATGAAGCGAGATGTTGCAGAGTATGTAGCCTTATGTGACATCTGCCAAAGAGTAAAGGCCGAACATCAGAAACCCGCCGGTTTGTTACAACCCCTCCGAATTCCCGAGTGGAAATGGGAGGAGATCGGTATGGATTTCATTACCGGTTTACCAAGGACCCCTAGCGGGTATGACTCCATCTGGGTGATCGTGGACCGCCTAACCAAGGCAGCTCACTTTGTACCAGTGAAAACCACCTACGATGGGAAAAAGCTGGCAGACCTGTACATGACCCACGTGGTTTGCCGATACGGTTGCCCAAAGAAGATTGTGTCGGATCGAGGCACTCAGTTCACCTCAAGGTTCTGGCAACAGTTACACGAGGCAATGGGTACCAACTTAAATTTCAGTACTGCCTACCACCCGCAGACAGATGGGCAGACAGAACGAGTTAACCAGGTCCTGGAGGACATGCTTCGAGCGTGTGCCTTGGACTTCGAAGGCACCTGGGATCGTTGTCTCCCTTACGCCGAGTTCTCGTACAACAACAGTTACCAATCCAGTATCCAGATGTCCCCAAATGAAGCCCTGTTTGGACGAAAGTGTCGCACCCCGTTGTGTTGGAACGAGGTAGGCGAAGCGCAAGTGTTTGGACCCGATGTTCTAAAGGAAGCTGAAAAGCAAGTCAAGTTGATTCGAGACTGCCTGAAGACAGCTCAGACCCGACAGAAAAGCTATACGGATAATCGGAGACGTGATCTCGAGTTTGCAGTGGGAGATCACGTGTACCTGCGAGTGTCTCCACTCCGTGGTCTAAAGAGATTTGGAATGTCCGGCAAGTTAGCCCCCCGCTACATCGGACCCTACCTCATCACCGCCAGACGCGGCGAAGTTGCCTACCAGCTTGAACTACCAGAAGGACTGACAGATGTGCACAACGTGTTCCATGTGTCCCAGTTTAAAAAGTGTCTTCGTGTACCAGAGGAACAAGTTCCCTTGGGAAGTATAGAGCTGGAGAAGAACCTAACCTATAAAGAGAGACCAATCAGAGTTCTTGAAGAGGCTGAACGTCAAACTCGAAGAAAGACCGTTAAGTTCTACAAGGTGCAGTGAAGCAACCACTCAGAGGATGAAGCAACTTGGGAACGCGAAGATCTTCTCCGTGCCCAGTTCCCGGAGCTGCTCCCTTAGGTGTTGAATCTCGGGGACGAGATTCTTGTTAGGGGGGTTGGTTTGTAACGCCCGTTTTGTCGCGGCGTTAGCGGGAAAACTAATCTGCTAAAAACCCTATTTGCGAAAGTTTGCTCTTCGGTTGAGTCTTGTTGTGTGCCAAGGTCTCGTGTCTCCCCTCTCTCTTCAATCCCAGAGAAAACCGCGAAAACGGATTTCGAATCCGAGCCCTCAAAGTCCTTCTTTCAATCTCTCAGGAAAAGTCCATTTTACCTCCCTTGTCCCAGGCCGATTTCCCTTCCCGGCCTGTTTCCTTCTCCCTTTCCCTCCTGGGCCGCTGCCGGCCCAGTCCTCCCTTCCCCTCGGGCTGATTCCCCCTCGGCCTGCCTCCACCCGCGCCCTTCCTCCTCCCTGGACCGCGCTTTCCGGCCCGGTCCGCGCCTGCCCGGCCGCCTCCTTCCCCGCTGGGCCGCGCCAGGCCGCTCGGCCCGGTCCGCGCCCGAGCCGCGCCGTCCTCTCTCTCTTCTCTCTCTTTCCCGTTTCTTCCCTCCCGAAGCTCCCCGCCGGCGCCGTTCCGTCCGCCTCCGCCGCTGGCCCCCGCCTCGGCCCCGCCGCGGCGCTGCGCGCGCATGCCGCGCGCGCGCCCCCTCCCCTCTCCGCTTTTCTCCTACCCGAATCGGCAAGGGGGCAAGGCCTCTTTCTCCCCCCCCTTTTTTTCTTTTTCCCCGGCGACCGACCACCGCCGACGTCACCCGGCCGCTTTGGCCGCTTGCGCCGGTCCCCCGCTCCGCCTCTCGGCCGCACCGCCTCTCCCGGCCCAAAATCGACCTTTCCTCCCCCCCCCCCCCCCCCCCCCCCCCCCCCCCCACCCCCCCCC
>BDMV01000004.1:24104630-24243395 GCA_008326285.1 Oryza officinalis | reverse complement strand
TCGGCCGCACCGCCTCTCCCGCCCAAAATCGGCATTTCCCCCCCCCCGGAAACCGACCTAAACCCCCTACAAATCCCCCCCGCTCGGCCGCTCTTTTTCCCCTCGCCCCGGCCGCCATTGCCGCTCCACTCCGCCTCGCTGCCGCCGCCGCCCTGCCGTCCGCCGCCGCCGCAGCCGAGGGCTGCCCGAAGGAGCTCCGGGCGCCGCCTCCGCCGCCCTCTTCTCCGCCTCGCTGCCGCGCCGGCCGCGCCCGCGCCGTCGGCCTCCTTCTCGGCTGCCGCCCGCCGCGGTAACCCCTCTTTTTCCTCCCCCCCCTCTTTCCCCGGTCTAGGGCCGTAGTAGGCCGTAGACTTCCTCCCGGAGCGCCGCCAGATCCCGCCCCTCTCCTCCGCCCTCCCCGAGCCGCCGTGGCCGCCGTCGCACCGCGCCGTCGTCAGCCGCCGTCGCTCCCCGCGGCCCGATCCGAGCCCAGGATCGGATTCCCCTCGCTCCCCTCTTGCCCCGGCGCCGATCCCCGTCGCCGGCCTCGCACCGCGACCGCCGGAACGCCCCTCCGCCGTCGCCGCCGTCGCCCGGCGCCCTCTCCTCTCTTCTTGCCCGGCCGGCCTACGTGGCTGCCACGCAGGCGCCACGCAAGCGCCAGCCGGCGCACCCCCTTTCTTTCCCCTCCGTGCACCCGGTCTGCGTAGACCGCGCCGCTGCCAGGCGGGCCCCGCCCTAGCACCCGCGTGGTGGTCGCGGTCCACCGGATCGGCCACCCGCGTAGGCCGCGGCCTGCACCGGCCCACGGCCCCCTCCTCTCGCTCGGCCCAGTCGGCCGCCGGCCCGCTCGGCCACTCGGCCTCTCCCCCTTGGGCCATCGGCCCGAGTCCCTTGGTCCGGCTCGTCGGCCCGTTGACCGGACCCCCGCTCGACCAGGCCGCGCGCCGCACGGACCAGGCCGTGTCCCTCGGTTTGGGCCGCGCCCGTGAGCGCCGGTCCGCTCGGCCCTCGGCCATCGGCCTCCGCCATCGGCCCCGGCCCATCGGCCATTCCCCTCTCGCGCGCCGATCGGACCTAGGCCGATCCCTTCGGGCCGCCGGCCCATTAATTCGGCCGCGCCCGTTCTATTCTTTTGGGCTGCCCTTAGCCGCCCAAAATAAAGTCCAATTTCAGTCCCTCCTTCTTTTCTTTTTCCAGGGAATATTAATTATATAATTCCTTTTCTTTATTCCAGAAAATCCTTTAATCTTCGGAAATTCATATCTTTTCAACCGTTCGTCCGATTGACTCCGTTCCACTTCCAAAATTCCTCAAAAATCGAGATCTACCAATGGCACGCTTAGTGGTCTTTAATAGGGCTTCTTTTTATCGCTTTGTTGAGTCGTCTCGTTTCGCGTGTAGTCTCGGAGCCCGAAGACCCGCAGTGCGCGGATTTCGAGGAAGAAGCTCAAGATCTCGAGCAAGGCAAGTCACCTTTGATCAATTGAACCCATAATTTAAATTAAGTATTTTGATTCGCAAACTATGCATTATTAGGTACACTTGACACTTGGCCTCGGTTTGCAAATAACCGCAGGCCCTACCCATTTGCTGCATTCACCTTCCTTGATATTTGAATACCCTAACACCCTTGTCACCCCTCAGGTGATGATATTCAGTCTTCCTGTTGTACCAGCGCTATTTCCTGGGACTGGTACAGGCATACAGGTCAATCTGGACCGCTCTATCCTGGTCTCCGCCCGGGGCCAGTTTGGGGCGTGACAACAACCTTCGCCGGACCACCCCGCTTTGACTTCTTTCCCTCCTCCTCACTTTTCTTTCGCTTGTATCGAGAAGCCTTGCAGACAGGACAAGCATCTAAGTCTGCATATTGCTTGTGGTACAATATGCAGTCGTTAGGACAAACGTGAATTCTACGGACCTCTAACCCCAGGGGACACAGAACCTGGTTTGCTTCATATGTCGTCTCAGGCAATGTGTTTTCTTCAGGAAGCATGGCCTTCAATATTCCTAAAAGATCTATAAAACTCTTGTCTGTCCATCCACTACTTGCCTTTAGCTTCATTAGGTCCAAGGTAGCTGATAATTTGGTGTGTTTTGGCTTGCATCCGGCATATAGAGGTGTTTCTGAGTCACTGACCAACCTGCTGAACTTCATGGAATCTCTCTCGTTGTAAGTTGGATCATCAATGTCACGTAACATGTCTTGCAGCAGATCAGGATCCACATAAACCATTTCACCGTCCAATGGAGATGGTATAAACATGTCATACTCATCTTCATCTCCTTCTTCATGATTGTTTGCATCACTTCTGTCTGCAACTGCACCACTTTCCGATTCTTGCTCTCCATGCTTCACGCAACATGTGTAGCCCTTCATGAATCCCCGTTGTATCAAGTGAGAGTATACGTCCACTCTGCTTTCAAATATATTCTCATTCTTGCAATCTCTACATGAACAACACATGTATTTGTTGTTTCTTCTTTTCCTATCCTCCTCCGCAGCGTTCATAAAACTTAATACGTCATCTCTATACTCCTTGCAATGACGTTTGAAAGTAGTCGCATACATTCAACTTCGATCCATCGCTGCAAAAATGAACAAAATATTAGTTAACATCTCATGAGATAAGTACTACTAAATTAATAAGTACTACTTACTTTAAGATTTTCCTGTTTTTCTTTGAAAAAAATACAAAAATTTGTCTCCGTCAACCTCTCACCAAAATAGTCAATAGTGGGATAACTTCAGACAACAGTCGAGTGGAGTATTTATAGTGTGCAAAATATGTCTCAATCGGGCCAAATAAACGATATCTCTAACGGGCACACAGTTATCTCTTACGGGCGTAAAAGAAAGCCCGTCATCGATATGTATCATCGGTGACGGGCGTTTAAACGAATCTCAATTGGGCCTTATTTGAAGCCCGTCTCCGATGACACTCATCTGTGATGGGCTTTATACTTGGGCCCGATTGAGATAGTGGAGGTAATCTCAATCGGGCCTAACCTTGTGCCCGTCACAGATGAGTATCATCGGGGACGGGCTATAGGTATATGCACCTCGAACGAGTACATCTACAACGGTGTTAATTTTGGCCCGATTGAGATGACTTCGTTCTAACGGCCCACGAAGTCCAGGCATGTGAGGGCCCGTCACAGATGAAAGGATCTGTACTAGTGCATGTTCAACTGTATATGAAGTAGGTACTAAATTACTAAGGTGTGTTATGGGATTATATTTTAGGGATATGTGATCATCTAATTTTCTGTTTGGTTGAGTGAATAGGATGAGCTAAGTTTTTTCGGTTGTAGGGATAAGAGGTGAATATGGCCTGGTGAGCCATTTTTTAAGGATGGATGAGCTATTATGATCACATTTTGGATGAAATGGTGAGAACACCCCTTGGTATATAAGCTCTCTCACCTTGTATATACCTGTTTGCATGTACACGATGTAAATAAAACATTAAGGAGGAGCATATGCATTATAAGTATTTTCAAATCCGATTCGACGGATGCAAATATATATCTAGCATCTTCAAGAAAAATAATTTTTATGTTGTGACCATATCCCAATCCTACTCTTCAACCAAACAACATAAAAAAATGGACAATCATCTTCTATCCAAACATATCCCACTAATAGCTTCATTCCCCAATCTTTCACATATGCTCTGTACTAATCTTGCAGTTTGTTTTTTCTTGAGAAGTACTCTTGAAGTTTATAGTATATAGGAATATGAATATCACTGCATGTATGGTCGAACAATTGCTCCTAGCTATAGTTAGCTAGATATCCCTTCACGCAAAACATGTTTGACCCTGCGTATTTAATTAATTAACACACTCATTACAGTTGTCAGTTGTGATATATAGCTAATTAAATTACAAGTTGGCACACTGTTTTGTCATCACACAAATTAGGTTGCTTATGTATGCATATGCCTGGTAAGTCGATCGACCTAGCTTAGCTTAATTGGTGGTGGTTTATAATTTGTAAAAGACCAACCTGGCAAGCTCAATGTGATCGCACGCTCTCCCCTCTAGCTTAGCTTAATCTGGTCTCCATGTATACGTTGTGTGCTCAATTATATATCCACTAAACTTAATCTTCTTGGGCGATCCATATATCTAGTTTTACAGAGAAACTTACCTGGTGATCAAGCACATCTTTGTAGCTACCTAATACATAATCTAACAAAAATTAACACTACTGCAAAAAAAAAATTTTGACGAGACCCTTTTTAGGTTATAGATGGACCGTAATTAGTCGCATCTGCAAAAATCGACCTGCATTTTTACATGCGGTTCCTTAAAAGTCCCGCATGTAAAAATCGATTTTTGTAGGTGGGCCTCTTCAGGGGCCGTATGCAAAAAGAAGCATATTTTTACATACGAACCTCTTAAAAGGCTGCATATGAAAATCGATTTTCGCATGCGGACCTCTTAAGAATCCACCTAAGTCTGAGTTACCTCCTCTTTTCCCTCTCAACACTTCAAAATTTTTCATCCTCATCCTCTCTCCATCTCTCTCTCACCTCCTCCCATTATTTCATTCTTATCCTTTCCTCTCATCTCTTCTCCTCTCCTCTCTCTCAATGGCAGGCCCGGTGCAGCGGCGACGTGTCGAGCGGTGGCGGCGCGTCGAGCGTCGTCGGTGGTGGTGACGGCCGGATCCGCCGTCATCGGGGCCGCGACGGCCGGATCTGCTACCGTTGGCCCCACGACAGCCAGATCGCGCCACCACTGCCGCCGACGACGACGAGAGTGGCCGGGTGTCATGCCCAAAAATTTAGCCAAATTTTCAGATTATTTTGTGTATAAATCTCTATCCAGGAATCAAGCCAGGATACACAAAACGACAAATTAATACATAGATCCAAACGTAAATAAAGCGTAAATACTTATAAATGAGACACTTAGTCCTCACATCGAAAGAAAGCAGCAACAGTGGAAAAGGTGATCCTAGCGGGGCTTCAACTCAAACGATGCAGACGTGCAAGAGGAGACAAAGGAAGGTTTATGGCTATTTGCATAAAGGTAGTTGTAAAAGTTTATAGTTGAAAAGAGTAAAACAGTTGATTAATTAAGACAAGATTAAATCTCCACTGAATAACGCTAAACCACGTTGAACAGGTCCAACCATACCACCTGAACTACACCAGTTTCATTTAGTCAAGTTTATTAATAAGGTGAAACTAATCACGGTGAAGCTGGTCGATCACCCATAACCGTGGGCACGGCTATTCGAATAGATTTACTCTGGCTAGAGGTGCACAACTGTACCCACAAGACATAATACACCGTATGTCACCGTGCCCACGTAGACACGTCACCATACGAGTGATTGTGACAAGACCCTTCGCATAACTCCCCTGACCAAGCGCACCACACTGTAGGTTTCGCCCCTACCCTTAAACCAAGGTAGGTAGCACCCCTTGTGCCTAGGTGAATCCAAAAGCTGCATAAACCGTCGCAAGGTCTATCCAAACTCCATCACGCCCACCCTCTCCTGGGAACGTCAGAAAGGGGAAAGCTATACTATAAGTTCAAAAGTTGCTCATTCTTACTTGTGGTAAGCACGGTAATTCTGCCAGGGTTTCCCATGAACCAGTCCTTATTTGCCATAGGTGCGACTAGCAAAACTATGCACCCACAGCGCACCATTAAGCCTATTTTAGTTGGCTAATTACGACCAATAAAACATGACCAGATGTTTCATGCTCGCAACTCATCAAGATGCTAAAAGTAGATAATGTAATTATCCCGCTAAGTGAACTAGTCAAATTATCATCTAAGTTTGGCAAAGGATAGACATCAAGTAAATTGACACAAGCTAGTCAAATTATCATCCAAGTTTGGCAAAAGATAGACATCAAGTAAATGGCACAAATGAGCAGGTAGGTAGTTCCATAATCCTAATGTAATTAGCAAGACATGCAATTTATTTGCAAACGGGAAAATATTTCATAAATTAGGTTCAACATGCTCAAGGACGAATGTGTGACTTGCCTTGCTTCTTCAAACAATCTTCCGAACTCTTTTCCTCATGAACACGATCTTCCAAAACGGCGGATTCTACACGCTGGCACGCAAAACGAGGAAAAACTCTAATAAAAACCAAATAAACTATACATAGAAAGTAAACAACATTTAGAGCTCAATTTTATATCAATTTTGCAAGTTGAATGGCCCAATTTGGAGTTCGTATGAATTAGTTATTGCAACTGAGAAAAAATTGTTCCAACTCTTTCAAACTTTGTTTCTATTGGGCAAAGCAAGAATTTTTTTGTTAAAAAATTCGCAACGATACTACCAAACGAAGTATATTTTAATGAAGATTCTAATGTCCTAAATTCTATGGACTCTTCCAATCTCGACGATTCGCGGGAAAATAACTTAATAATCGCACAGCGGGGTGAGGAGGTTGTCCGGGTCCGGTGGAGCGTTGATCACCAGATGACCTACTCGGGTCGTCACAACTCCATCATCGAGTTCTACAAACAAGACATTAATATTAATATGCGTGGATTGGCTGTGATCGGTTTAAGGTCAGGAGAGTTACGAGATCGTATACCCCGAACTGAGATCCATGTTTCATCTTGCACCCCCGTGTACTCGTACGCGGGATGAGCGCAAGCTTGAAGGGGCTGAATTCGACGACGTATGCAGTCTTCAATGACTTCATACCCCGACAACCCTTGTTCTCAGAGTTCGTAGATCTTATCTACAAAGCTCTTGAAAGAAGGAGTTAAGGAGGGTTTGGATATCCACAAAGGAGAGCGCTCAGGCTTCTTGTTTGGGACAACAAGGCTAGCGGGGCGGTCCTCGACGTGTAGGTAAAACCATTTTGATCTCCACGATCCTCGTGAGGAAGGGCAGTTGAAGGGAATATATTATGCCTTCATCCCATCCTGGAGACGGAAGCCGCAGCAGCCAGAGATTCTATGGGATTCCATCCACCTAAGTTCATAAAATTATCTAAATAGATCTAAGAAAGGCGGTACCCCAAGGTACACCTTGCAAAGGTGTGTAAACATACTGAGAAATGCAATGGAGTTTGGATTTAGGTGGGAAGGTGGATGCCGTAGAAATTCAAAAGAAGAAGAAGAAATTCAGAAGGAGGAGGCAAGAACCCACACTGTGCGAAATCTTCAAGACAAACAATTTGGCCTAGTGCGGGGTTAGGGGTTATACCTCCTTCCAATCGTTCCAGGGTTTTCTTCTCCGGGAGGGATCCTTCGATTTGCAATGCCTTCAGATCCTCCACGCCAACGCTGGATTTGCCCAAATCCATTGGATTGGTTGAGGTTGAAGGTGAAGAGCAGAGTCGGGGTTTTGAATCGGTGGAAGTTGCGAAAGTTGGAGAGCGCAAAGGAGTGAGGGATCACTTGTGGGAAGGAGCCAAAATGAATCTCAGAATTGGAATTTATAGGTCATGTCCAGTGGTTCACATTTTAAGGAAGAAAGAGAAATTGTCGTCGTGATTTTCTCGGTTTGTTTATGGTATTTTTTTAGACTTCAATTTAAAATCATGGTGGACCGTTGCTTTTTGATGGTGTTGTCGAATGCCTTATATCTTCTCAATAACTCGAGAATGGTCAAGTGGGCACGACATCATTTATTCAAGGACTTCGGCTCGAGAACACTGTGAGCTCATTTGATTTGAAGTCGGGGGCTATGGTTAGAGTTACGGATAAGACATACCTGTTATCCTTGGGGTTATAAAGTATACGGATACGGCATACCCTTAGTATACGGGAAGGTTACCTTAATATTATGGAATTCGGGTAATATTCAGGGTAATTGTATCCCGAATAGAAGATGTTAGAGTCCTATTCAGGGAAGATACAATTTCTGTGATCTCGTATGCTGGAAATATTCTCCGAGTTCTACTTGGAGGCCAAGGCAGTCTATGGTATAAATGCAAAGCCCATCAAGGGGTACGGGATCATCGAATCATAGCGCAATCCACCACTATAACAGAAGCAATTCGGAGGACTTTGAAGACAACTCGCCAGTTGGATCTCGTCGAATCGTTCTCGATAGGGATCTCGTCGGTACTCGATACTTTCTGTTGTCTCTATTGTACTCTCTGTGGTTCTCGTCATAATTCCATATAAACTGACGTAGGGCTATTACCTTACGAGGGGTCTGAACCAGTATATCCTTGTCTTTGGTGTGTTTGAAGTCATTTCGTGTAGATCCTTACTCCAACGTATCCCAATACCTTCAGAATACGGTCTACAGATACAACCCGTCGACATGTCCCCATGGGTAATGGGCTAGCCTAGCTAGCTGCTCCTAGCAAACCCACCACTCAGATTTGGCCTTTCGTTGCTCCTATGTTTCCCAATTAGGAATTCCTGGCTGATTCACCCCATGCTGGCAATAGCTAACGACGCCAGTATTATGTGTAATAAATATTACTACTATGTGTTGTCATGCATGCCCGAGGATGGCCTGCACCAGTCCATGCAGCAAGCTCGCTGTTTGGTTGCCTGGACAAAAGAGCGAGCCAGGATGGACGGGGGCAAAATGCCTCTCCGGGCTAGGCTAAGGAGGAACGCAGGAAAGGAGCTTCGCTCTGCATGGGCACGAGCGGGTGCAGGCGTGGGATGAGTTGATGCAGCGATGCGCAAGGGAGTCCATCACTTCCCCTCACTGCCTTGTTTCATTTGCTCGACACACGACTCAACAAGAAGGAGGAAGAGGAAGGAGTCCCCTCCTCAGCATCGCCGACGTCATCTTTCACGCGCCAGATCCAAAGGTCGATGGTCACTGCCATCACCACCACCTTCCTCGCAATCCCTGTCACTGCCACTTGCCTCCCCTCCATTCTCCAACCGCCGAACCACTAGATCCAGCAGCTACGAGCTCACGGCTACCAGATCTAGCAACCGACAGTAGCAAGCGATGTGTCACGCCCGGAAATTTTCCCAAATTTCCAGACCATTTTGTGTATTAAGTCCCTGTCCAGGCATCAACCAGGGTACACAAAACGACAAATCAATAAACAGATCCAAACGTAAATAAAGCGATAAATACTTACAACAGAGGCACTTAGTCCTCACACCAAAAAGAAAACAGCAGCGGAAAGAGACGATCCTAGCGGGGCTTCAGCTCCACTCCACAGGCAAACTCAACTGGGGTCTGAGCCTTGGTCCTCTAACTTCATCTTCAACTCAGAAGTACTAAACTTCTGAAAAGGGGGAAAAATAGCAAGATTGAGTACAACCACCGTACTCAACAAGCCACACCAACGATGCAAACATGCACAGGGGAGACAAAGGGAGGCTTGTGGCTCTTTGCAGAAAAGCGGTTGAAAACCTTTATATTTTAAAACAGTAAAACAGTTGTTTAATTAAGACAATATTAAATCTCCACTGAACAACGCTACAACCACGTTGAACAGGCCCAACCATTCCACCTGAACTACACCAGTTCATTAAATCAAATTAATTAAACATGTGGGACTAATCACAGTGAATCTGGTCGATCGCCCATAACCGCGGGCACGGCTATTCGAATAGTTTTACTCTGATCAGAGGTGCGCAACTGTACCCACAAGACACGATTCCACACATGTTACCATGCCCCGAAGTATCACCACGATACTGCAAAGGGGGAAATCGTGATAAGACCTTTCGCTTAACTCCTCCTAACCAAGCGCACCACACCGCAGGTTTCGCCCCCACCCCTCAAAAGGCAGTGGGCAGCCCCCCCTCGTGCCTTGGTGAATCCGGTAGCCAGTCAACCGGTATATCCCCGGCCGAACCGACTCCATCACGCCCACCCTTTCCGGGGAGCGTCGGCTAGGAAAGAGCTATGCTACGAGTCCAGCAGTTGCCCATTCTTGCTTGTGGTAAGCACTGTTAGTCTTCCAGGGTTTCCCATGAACCGGTCCTTAATTGCCATGGGTGCGACCAGCAAAACCATGCACCCACAGCCCACCATTAAGTCATATTTTAGTTGGATAATTACGACCAATAAAACCTGGTCAAATGTTTCGAGCTCACAGCTCAACTAGAAGCTAAAAGTAAAGGTGTAATTATCCCATTAAATGAGCTAGTGGTAATTAAGCATGGCTAAGCATATATAATTCTAGCAAAGTCAATAAAGTGACATAAGCTAGTCAAATTATCCCCCACAGTTAACAAAGGAAGGTAAACAAGTAAACATGGTACAAACGAACAGATAGGTAAACCCTATTCCCATGTAATTAGCAAAACATGCACTTTATTTGCAAACGTAAAACATTTCGTAAAATAGGTACAACATGCTCAAGGGGGAATGTGTGACTTGTCTTGCTTTTTCAAACAATCTTCCGAGCTCTTTTCCTCGCGAACGCGAACTTCCGAAATGACGGAATCTACACGCTGGCACGCAAAACGAGGAAAAACTCTAATAAAAACCAAGTAAACAGCACATAAAAAGTAAACAAACATGTAGAGCTCAATTTTAGATGAATTTTGCAAGTTGAATGGCTCAATTTGGAGTTCGTATGAATTAGATATGAATTTTAGAAGTTTTGAGCCATTTAAATGATTTTCTGGAAATTAAATCGATTTATTGCGCAATTATTAACTAATTTACAAAGGAAAGGGCTACGCTGACATCATCAAAGGGAATCGACGCCGGAACGGCGGGTCCCACGTGTCAACGGGTCAAGCACGGACAGTCCACGGTGGACAAGCACCACGTGGCACCGACGTGGCGACCACGGCGGACGAAAGGGAGAAGGTAGCGCCGACGTGGACGCCAACGTGGCGAAGCCGCGGGCGGCCACTGGTCTGGGTGTGGATCGGAGTAAACAAAGGGGGCCCACGTGTTGGCGACACAAGTGTCGGCGAACAGGAGAGAAAAAGGAGGTGGAATGGACTTTGTAGGGGAAAGGGGAAAATTAGGCTGAGAGGGAGGTAAACTGGACTTGAGGAGATGAGCTGGATTTTCTCGGGAAAAAGTTAAAAGGGCCGAGGGACGAAAAGTAGACTTTTGTGTGGATAAAAGATAAAGGACCATTTGGGCCGGTGGCCCAACGGAGAAAGGAGCGACGAGGGACCAAGATTGGACTTTTACGAGGAGGTGGGCCAATCGGGCCGAACGGGGTGATGGGCCGGCCTGAGAAAAAAAGAGAGGGACGCAAAATAGACTTTTGCGGGGAGATGGGCCAATCGGCCCGACGGCCGCTGGGCCGGGAGAGAGAGGTGGGCCGGCCCGGAAGGAAAAAGCCGGCCTCTAGGCCGAGGCGGGCGGCTAGGGCTGACGTCAGCGGCTAGGGCTGACGTCAGCCGCGGCGGCGGCGGCTGCGCTCCACGTGGCGCACACGTGGCGCCGACGCGGCAGCCACGCGGCGCCCACGTGGCGGCCACGGGGGGCGGGAGCGGGCAGCCGGGATCGGCCCGAGTGGCCGATCCGACGGCTGAGACGCGCGGGCGGCCGAGCGGCCGGGCTCGGGCTCGGCCGAGCCGGCCATGGCGCGCGGCGGCGCTAGGGTTTCGGCGCGGGAGGCGGCGGCGCGCGGGAGGCGGCGCACGAGCGGCAGCGGGGCGGTGCGGGAGCGCACGGGCGATGGCGGCGCGGGAGGCGCGCACGGCAGCGAGCGGCGCGGCCGGGAGAGGGGAGAAGGAAAAGGCGGCGGCGCTTACCGGCGGCGAAGACGGCGGCGGAAAAACGGCGGCGGCGGAGCGGCGCTAGGGTTAGGGTTTTGGGGGCGGCGGCGGCGGGGAAAATTGGAGGAGGCCTCGGGAGTGGAAATAAAAAGGTGGCGCGGCGGGAATCCCGCCGGGAAAAGCGGCGGAGCGAGCGGCGCGGCGGCCGGGCGACGGCGACGACGGGCGGGCGCGGGCCCCACCTGTCGGTGGCCCGGGGCGGAGGGAGGCAGCGGCGGCTCTCGGGCGGCCTTTGGGCCACGGCCTCAGGCCGGCCCGGGAAGGGGAGGGACGCGGAGGCGGCGGGGCGCGGCCTTGGGCCGCCTTGGGCCGAAGGAGAGGGGAGGGGTCGCGGTGGACCGCGGGAGAGAGAGAGAGGACGGTTTTGGGCCGGAAACGGCCCAAAACAAAAAGGAGACATTTTTAATTTGTTTTTTTTAGTTTAATCAGTTAAATGAACTTTGTGACTTTAAAATTATTTCTTTAGCTCCAAAAATTCACGAAAAATTTTGGAGAGTACTTTAAGGCACAGAGAATATTACAAAAATATTTCCGGCCATGATTTTTAAAGGAAAATTTTGATTTCCTTGCTAATTTCACTTGTTTAAATTGCTTTAAATTTTTATTTAATTTCTAGAAAATGTATTATTAGGTAATTTTTAATCCCGATCGAAAATCGGGGTGTGACAAATCTACCCCCCTTACAGGAATCTCGTCCCGAGATTCGGGGATGGCTAGAAAGAAAGCTGGTGAGGGCAGGGTTGGACTGGCTTGCAGACTTCCGCGGCTTCTTTCTGACTTTGACCTAGCTGATTTATTAACCCATCTTGAGCGACTGACCCTGTTGGCATCCAGCTCGATGTTCCGTTTCTTGGCCAAAACTGCACTGGTTGGTTCTGTCTGCTCTGGCCCTGATCTGGGTTGCAGTTATTCATAAAGCTTACTTTGGACTGCGTAGTTGACGTTTACAATTTTTGATGAGCTGAGAATCGACTTTGTTGACTTGAAACCGGTGGCGTTGTTCCTGAAACTTTGAAACTGACGTTGATGTTACCAAGGGTTTCTGTTTTTCGGATCGCGCAAGTTCACTTTCAAACCTTGAGTAGAGACGATCTCTCCAGCGAGTTTCTCTGCCACCTATTTTGTTGGTGATGTATTCCTTTTCTTTTGGCTCGACGTCTGCATTCTCTTACTTTAAGCAGAGGTAGCGGAACAATTCCCTGTCCTCTTCCTAGAAACATTGGGACAGTTTTCGAAAACTGCAACGGTTGTCTTGAACTGAAGGTAACCATTCTTGATCCTTATTCACCACTAGGGTGCAGTTGCATCTACTGTTCTCTTGGGGACCTCTAAGATTGAGAGGATGGATATTTTTCTCTGACGCCAACTTGTCAACTTAACACTACCAAATATTTCATCATTCTTCTCATTTTATTGAGGTGCCACTTATACTGTCCTTCGAAAAGGCCTCATCATGTCGAGTGTGACTATGGTCTAACCAACTTGACCGACTTGTCATTTCCTGGATTGATTATTTTCTTTTCCCGGCTAGCGATTACGTCTTGAGGGTCTGACCAAATTGTAATGAGCTGGTAAAAGAAACTCTAGGTTTCTTAGTGACGTTGTTAGATGCACATCTTCACCTGTCATAATTCATCTTGACAATCCAAACGCGGATTGAATTACTCAATATTCCCTTCTTATTACCTGACTGCCACAAGACTTCTGGGTACCTTATGACATTGACAGGTACACAAGTGAATCCACCTTTTGGATAAACGAGATGAGCCATACGAAAAGGGAAAAACTGCCTGACCTATACTTTATTCGATAATCCTTCTTTTATTACATAACTGCGATGAAGTTTCTACGTACATGGAAAAACACTTGAAGAACAAACACTTATAAACCGTTGCAAGCCTCGACTAGTGCGGACTTTACTTCTGTGATTCAGGCTGGTTTGTCTTGATCTGTCCTCGCTTACTAGCTGGTGTTTCAACGGTAACACTGCTTTTCTTGCCGACATTCCTTGAAAACATGACAACCTTCTTGGTAGCTGCGGTTGGTAGGACCTCCTTGCGTGAGATGTCGCCAATCTGCAATTGGTTGCTGGCCATCGGGATCGGAGCAACACGGGGTGCATTGCTTGGTTTGTTATCCGCCACGTGAACTGGTGCTGGGGGCTCTTGCTGAGGTTGCTGTGAACGGATTGTTCCATCTTCTTGCAGTTGGAGTAGGTTGTCATTGTCCTGGCATTGCTTGCCCTTCTGTGACTGGCTCTGTAGCTTTGGGATGACTGCCGATGGGACTGGAGGCTTCCCTTTGGTAGCCTTAACGATGATTCGCTGTGGTGGGGGTCGCACACTCAGGTGACGGTTGGTTTCACTTTTCTTTTTATCACTCCTTCGCTGGATTTGACCCTGCTGTGCCGAGGCCGAGGCAATTGGGGAAGTTAGGGTATCGCAGACAGGGCCAGTACCTTGAAGGTATTGACGTTTTGGCATTGAACAACCATCGGATAAATGGCTTGCATCTCCACAGTTAAAACAACGATGGACTATTTTCTTTGGTCTCGGGAACGGACACTTTTTGAAGTAATGTTCTAGCTGAAGGCAGTTGTAACAGTTTCCTCTGGGTTGACCACACTGCTTATCCTCTTGGGGCTGCACACTCACAACTGAGACAGGGGTGAGTGGAGACTCGTGAACCTTGTTGGTAGCACTCCTGCTACTGCTAATAGTCTCAACCGGAATTGGAGTTGATTGGAGATCAGGGGCGGTGATGTTGCTAGCGACTGCCATAGGTTGACGAACAGGTTGGAGGGGCGTCCTTTGATCTTCCTTGATCTTAGCTGGGACCACATCCAGTTGGCAATTCTTAGGCACATGATCTATTCCCTCACACAAGAAACATGTGATCTTCCTTGTAGGACATTCATCTGGCGAGTGGGTGTCTTCACCACAGGGGCAAGTGTAGGAACACGCGTTAGTAGTATGTCCAATTTCTCCGCATCTGGTACATGCTTTGAACTCCATTTCTTTTTCACCTTTAAGGATCTCACCATCATCTTCATCATCATCATCAGAGGACACTTCTTCGAATCCATCCGTACCGGGCTTAGGCGGACCATACAGCCTAAGGTGTTGAGTTAGCTGACGGGCACCATGAAAGGTATTTCCTCTTAGACGCCTAGGTATCTTTGCCGCATCTTCTGGAGTAAATTCTGAACCAGTGATGGTCAGGTTCCTACCATCGTCCATCTTCCATACTAATGTCTTCCTCTTCTTAGAGTTTGATGGTGGCGCACCATAGTTCCTGTAGGCAAGTTGGCTTGAACGTTTCTCTTCTCTTGGGCCTTGTGCTTTATCGTCAATTGGTGTCCTGGTATACACGTTCCAGGGACAATTTGTCGCATGATGACCTTGTTCCTCACAATCCTCACAGATAACATTAGCTTCTCTCCGGGATGAGAGTGATGGAGGTGCATTCGTCTGGTGGGATCTTAGCAGTATATCGGTAGGAGGCGTAGGTGCTTGTATTGGAAAATACTGACTTTGGCTCTGATTCAGACTCTGGGCTTGTATCTGAGCTTGCATCTGATGTTGCTGATATTGTCGTTGCATTTGCTGCATCATCATAGCCAGTATTTGCGTCTGGTTAGCCACCACTTGTGCTAGGGTTGGGTCCCCGAACGGTGGAGGTGAAATGTCCATGGGGTGGCTTGGGATTACTCCATGAAACTCTTGCGATCCTGATCCACTGCCATTGTCTCTGACGTTGACCATCTGTTGCAGGTAGAGGAGGGAAGTGAGAATGGTTGAACTAAAGGCAAGACCTTAACCCACTCAGCTACTGATCTGATGTGAGTACACTTTTACTGTTCAAGTTGATTAGGCAAACAACCTAGTATGGTCACATCCCCACCAATGATGTAAACCATACACCTGCACACAGCAAACAACACACGATCTAACGGCTACCGATACTACTCTTCTGGGAAGGATTGGGTTTAGGTAAGCTCCAAGAAAACTTCGCTCGAGCCTCGAGAGACGCCGACCTAGGACTGCTCAACTTGCCCTTCTGGCTTGAAGCTCGACTCTTGGCTTGTCTTTTGCGAAGCTTTTAGTTTGTGCTCCAGGCCTAACAGCTAAAGAGTTGGAGAGGAAAGGAGAGAAATTTGATAAACCATTTTGCAAAGAACTCCTGAGGGAGAGAAGAGACATTTTCGCAGATAATGTTTTCGCAAAACTTGTCCTTAGGGGTTTGACCATTTGGCTCAACCTACAGTCAAGATGGCTCTGATACCAACTTGTCACGCCCGGAAATTTTCCCAAATTTCCAGACCATTTTGTGTATTAAGTCCCTGTCCAGGCATCAACCAGGGTACACAAAACGACAAATCAATAAACAGATCCAAACGTAAATAAAGCGATAAATACTTACAACAGAGGCACTTAGTCCTCACACCAAAAAGAAAACAGCAGCGGAAAGAGACGATCCTAGTGGGGCTTCAGCTCCACTCCACAGGCAAACTCAACTGGGGTCTGAGCCTTGGTCCTCTAACTTCATCTTCAACTCAGAAGTACTAAACTTCTGAAAAGGGGGAAAAATAGCAAGATTGAGTACAACCACCGTACTCAACAAGCCACACCAACGATGCAAACATGCACAGGGGAGACAAAGGGAGGCTTGTGGCTCTTTGCAGAAAAACGGTTGAAAACCTTTATATTTTAAAACAGTAAAACAGTTGTTTAATTAATTTGATTTAATGAACTGGTGTAGTTCAGGTGGAATGGTTGGGCCTGTTCAACGTGGTTGTAGCATTGTTCAGTGGAGATTTAATATTGTCTTAATTAAACAACTGTTTTACTGTTTTAAAATATAAAGGTTTTCAACCGCTTTTCTGCAAAGAGCCACAAGCCTCCCTTTGTCTCCCCTGTGCATGTTTGCATCATTGGTGTGGCTTGTTGAGTACGGTGGTTGTACTCAATCTTGCTATTTTTCTCCCTTTTCAGAAGTTTAGTACTTCTGAGTTGAAGATGAAGTTAGAGGACCAAGGCTCAGACCCCAGTTGAGTTTGCCTGTGGAGTGGAGCTGAAGCCCCGCTAGGATCGTCTCTTTCCGCTGCTGTTTTCTTTTTGGTGTGAGGACTAAGTGCCTCTGTTGTAAGTATTTATCGCTTTATTTACGTTTGGATCTGTTTATTGATTTGTCGTTTTGTGTACCCTGGTTGATGCCTGGACAGGGACTTAATACACAAAATGGTCTGGAAATTTGGGAAAATTTCCGGGCGTGACACGATGGAGGGGTTGAAGGGATGGAGAGCGGCGTGGCTGAGGAGGTGGGCTTTGACCGGCATGGTAGGAGGAAGAAATGGGTAGCACAGAAAAGGAGGAGGTCACGAGGTCAGCGAGTGGCAGAGTCGTCAGGTCAACGAGCGATGTAGATGTAGTGGAGGTCAACGAGATCTAGAAAGATTTTGTTTTCCTTTTTTCTTGTTTTTCCTTTTTTTAAATAACCGGTCAACATATACCATGTAAAGTTTTGATTTAGACTTAGAGCTGTCTGTGATTGATGATGTAGGGAATTCACCAATTTTATTTCTCATATATCGGTTACATATACAATATATTTTATAAAAATTTGTTCAGTTCAATATTATGTATTTTTTTATGCAGAAATTGCAAGGGGTAATCTCCATATGAAAGTAGAAAGTAACCAAACTCGGTCAACATACATCCAACCAAACAAAATCTCTTATACACAGCACTTGTCATACAACCAACCAAATATTATCTCATACCATTCGGGTCAAATTGATATACTCAACCAACCAAACCATTTTGCACCCACTTATCTAGACCACAGTGAGCCTGGATGACTCATACGGGTCAGGCTAGGATGCGAGCAACCAAACACACCCATTATGTATTTGTATGGTTTGGTGTCTACTCCCTCCATCTGTAAAAGAGTGCCTTTTTAGCTTAAAAAAATAGTCTTTTATATAGCACAGATGGATCAGTAATTGTGAAACGTAGTATAGGAACCGGGTCATTAATTTTTGTTGGTTTGCCACCGGTGACTTCTCCAATCAAGCAAGCTTGCACATGTATTCTTACAGTTCTAGTATATAACTAATTAACTATGTATATTGCGTATATGAGCATGTCGAACAATTTTTCTCGTAGCTATGTATCAATCCCTTCACGCAAAACAAGTTGACCTACATGTATACTTATACCATATACGAGTTAGTTATAGACTCATGACAGTTGTGATACCCCAAGCTAAGTTGGCACCGCACACAGTTCGTATTATTCATCACATAAATTTAAGTTTGTTTGTGTATATATCCCCCCACCCCCAACAAAAAAAAAATTTGTTCATGTATTTGCACTGTGTATGGTAGAACGACCTAGCTATAATTTTGTTGTTTATAAAAGACCAACCTGGAAGTGGCATGCAACCTCAGTTATAATGTGATGGCGCACGCTAGCTAGCTCTCTCACCCTCTCTGGTCTCATGGGTCTGTGAAGTGCTGACAGTTACTCATCCGTTTCATATTATATTATAAGTCGTTTGGATTATTTTTTAATCAAACTTTGTTAACTTTGTTAGGTTTAATCAAGTTTATAAAATAAAATTAGCAACATCTAAAATATCAAATTAGTTTTATTAAATCTAACATTGAATATATTTTGATAATATGTTTGTTTTGTATTGAAAATACTATTATATTTTTTTACAAACTTAGTCAAACTTAAAAAATTTTGATTAGTAAAAAAGTCAAAACAACTTATAATATAAAACGGATGGAGTAGTATATATAGCCACCTCATATGTGTCAACTAATGTGTGTGTCCAATTTAACTTAACCTAGATCTTGAGCGATATATTTAGGTTTACAGAGAAACTTAACTGATGAAGTAAGTAGTACATGTACTACAGTTTCGTAACTAACGATCGAGTAACAAGAGTTTGTATTTTGCATGTATCACGTTGCATATGACATTAGGAGAAAGCATAATTAATTAAGCAGATCGAATGCATGTGGTCTGAGTAGACTAAATTAACTATATATGTCGATTTATATATATAATCTTCTAGTGCTCGTAATATAATCTTTTAACTTAGCAACAAACCCTAGCTCACGTATATATAGGTACCCCAAGCACACTATGCCTTCAGCTCAAAAACAGATACTCCAATGGCTAAAGGCAAATTGCAATCCGAGTCGTTTTGGCACGTCGAGCCGCCGCCGCCATGCAGCCCAGCACACCTGCCGCCGCCACCGCCGCCGCCGCCGCCATACGTCCCACCTCACCTGCTACCGCCTTCGCCGGCGCCGCAGCCGTATCATCCCCCTAATTACCACCCGCCTACTCCTGCTCCGGCGGCGGCGCCAGCGCCGGCGCCTGGGTCTCACATTCCGCCGTATCCCCCTCATTACCACCACCCGCCTACTCCTGCTCCCGCGCCGGCGCCTGGGCATGGCGTTCCTCATCCTTCGCCGCCGCCACCGCCTTACTATCCGCCACCGCCGACGCCTTACTACCCCTCGCCGCCACCGCCGCCGTCGAGGAACGTCGTGGTAATAGCAGTGGTGGTCCCGATCGCCGGGCTGGTGCTCCTCGGCCTGGTCGCCGGGCTGTTCCTGCTGGCGCGGGCGCGGCGGCGGAGGGAGGAGGAGACGGCGGCGGAGGTGGACGACGTGGAGGTGTCCCATCACGTCCACGCGGAGGCGCATGTGGTGGACGGGCTGAACGTGATCGACATCACCGACGAGGTCGAGGTCCACGAGCACATCGTCAGGCACGAGCACGAACGCGACGTCGGAAGGGAAGGATGACCGGTCGATCGGTACTGGATGATATGGCCGTCCGTCTCCGATCATTGATTCGTCCAATCATGAACAAAACCTGGTTATTTGTATATCATAATCTTAATTAATGATCAGCAGTTTAACACAAATGTGTGCGTGTATGAACTTGAACTTTGTTTGTAATTATTTACATTCATTCTTTGTTTGTATTTTCATTGGATTGAAATATATGATTTGTTTGTTTGTGTTGCTCGAATTTTATTATATAAATATCAGCCATTTTTACTACCTGAATTTCTCTAAGTTCCACACTAATTATAGCACCTTACTCAGCTGGTATCCTAAGCATAAACCTTGTACTGCTGTTATGCTCTCAACAGAAGGATGGTCATTTTTGGTATAAACAAGAAAACAACACCTAATACACCGCACGTAATACAAACTACAAAAGAAATAAGTTCATTTGAGGTCCCTTAACTTGTCAATGAATCTGATTTTCGTTCTTCAACCGAAAAACTAGATACACCGGATCCCTCAACTATCAAGACGGATGCAAAATAGGTCCTAAGGCGGTTTGGACGACGGTTTCAGCTCACGTGACGCCTACGTGGCTAATTTGACTTGGTCTTCATCTGACGTGGCATTGACGTGACGCTTACGTGGCAATTCGATCCCGAAAAAATAATATAAAACCATGGGCTCACATGTCAGCTACATACAAAAATTAATTAAAAATGGTGGGGCCCACATGGGCCCCACATGTCAGCACATTCCCATTTTCCCCTCTCTTTTTCCTGTCCTTCCACCAGATCGGCGGGCGGAGCGGTGGAGGAGGCGGCAGGGAGGCCGACGGGGCAAGGCGAGAGGAGACGGCCCACGGCCAGCGGGGCGAGGCTATCTCAGAGGGCTGGTGGGAGGGGATCTGAGCGTCGGCCGACCGCTAGCGGGAGAGGCGCGCCAAGGCGACTGGGCCCGAGTGGGTGGCGAGCGTCGCGGTGACGGCGCCCGAAGCAAGGCCCACATGCAACGCCAGTGAGAGGAGATCATGGCAGTGCGGGCGTTGTCCTTGGTGGGGATGCGTGAGACGACCCTGCGGAGGAGCGCATCGGGGAGCTCGCTGATGCGGTCCTCGCCATGGAGAGAGGTGGAAGCAGCGGCCGCGGTGTCTAAGGAAGAAGAGGAGGTGGGAGGCGCGGGACCTCAAATGAACTTATTCCACCGAGCGGGATGCCGCTGGGTGCTCGCCGGCGCCGATCTCCATAGCGGAGGTGCGCATCCTCCTCCTCGAACCCATCGCCGTCGTTGTCATCGTCTTCGACGACGGTGGGGAAGCCGGAACTCGCCCGCTGCCGCCCATGGAGAGGATGCCGTCGAGGTCAGAGATCGGCGCGGTGGACGGAGGACGGTGGAAACGAGGGCAGGGGTCACGATGGTGAGGTGCGCGTCCTCCTCCTCCTCGAACCCATCGTCGTCGTCGTCTTCGGTGGCGGTGGGAGAGAAAGCAGAGGGAGAAGTCGACTGCCGCAACCCCTCCTGCCTCTGGATCCACTCACCCGACCACCTCTTTAATGGTCGCGTCGCCTCCTGCGCCGACAGATGTCGCCGCAGCGGGAGGAGAGGAGCCGCAGGCAGCGGCCGCTTCTCCCTCTCCTTTCCCTCCCAGATCTCGTCGACCTCTCCTCCCCCCCCCCCGCTTCTCTCCTCCCGTCGGCCGCCGCCCGCGCACGCACGCTGCTCCTCTCCCACCGAAGAGAGAGAGGATAGAGATAAGAGGGGAGTAGTGTGGCTGACATATGGGGCCCACGTGGACCTCACCATTTTTTTAATTAATTTTTGTGTGTAGCTGACATGGGGGGCCATTGTTTTATATTATTTTTCCGAGATCGAATTGCCACGTAAGCGTCACATCATGCCACATCAGATAAAGATCGAGTCAAATTAGCCACGTAGACGTCACGTCAGCTGAAACTGCTGTTCAAACCGCTTTGAGACCTATTTTGCACCGGTTTTAATAGTTGAGGATCTGTTGCTGGTTTTTTGGTTGAATGACGAAAATCGGATTCGTTGACAAGTAAGGGACCTCATATGAACTTATTCCAACTACAAAGCCTGCCCGGCCATTGCATTGGGATTTGGCCATGAACTCGGCCCAACAACTACTTTAAACTGTTGTGACCATTTGGGCCATACATGTCTAGGCTAACCGCGGTCCAGAGCTAGCTCGTTCAGGCCTCCTCTGAATGGGCCTCAATTCCGACCCATGCATCCACGTACATGGGCCACGAGAAACTTTTTACGTCCCACAAATTTGGATGGGCCGGAATTTCAACCAACAGGCTCACAATACAGTTCTTCCTACTAATCATGTGTTGTGTTCACATGTCGGTACGTGATGATATATATAGTTCATGTGTTCAACTGGCATATTAGCGCTGACATTCTTGTGGTGTGTAAAATTGTCAACTAAAGTCATCATAATATTAATTACGTAGTATTATTATTCGGGACCATTTTTCTAACAAGGGAGTTGACTGAAAATTACCATCTCTCTTAACAACTACAATTTAGCCGGTTTGTAGACAATGATACGTATGAAAATGAAAAGTCACAAAAAAAAGAAAAGGTTAATTAACCTCTCAACCATCATGACTTAGCCTAGAAATTAAGCTAACTCTGTTTGACTTAAGCGTGTAAGTGCATGCATATGCTGCGGCAGCTAGCCAGAGCTAAGCCCCCTGATCAAAAGATCGAGTGAGAATGAACAAAATTAATCTACTAATCACAAGGGTCGTGATCGCCGACGTCAACTAATGGAGATTTGGAATTGATCATATATAGTTTAAATCTCAGCGGTTGGCACGTTACATCGGGCGCCATGTGAGTGTACCGGTCGCTCTCGATCGATCTGCCTCACGTACGTCTTAAGCTAAATCATGTGGTTAATTAATTGGTTAGTCTTAAACACTAATTTTGACGCCCTTTCTCTTGGATTTTGTTGCCGCCAAACGCTGTCTGTCTGTAGTGCACTACTAAAACAAAGTCTTCTTATGTTTATAGTTTTATGTTTATAGTTAGGATTAGATTTTTTTAGACGAAGGACGTAGCTATTAATGGTTAGGTCACAAGCGAAAATTAAGGTTAAATCAATCAAATTCAAGGCTAGCTCACTGTGAAGTGAAGGGATGTGAGCTTTGCAGGTTACACTAATTTAGCTTAAATTGCGCCTCCATCTATGGTCTTTGTGTGTGAAAAAGATTGATTGGTCGATTCCTGCCGTTCTGCCTACAGTTTCTAGGCCATGAAAGGAATTAAACGAAGTCATTGATCACATAATTAATTTGGGAGTTCTACTGTGTAATCTCTTGATCTTCTTTCTAAGGTTTTATTTTGCAGCGACATGCCGTATTGCCGTATATAAAGTCTGTGCTCTGTGTATTACGTGTTGTTTCCTACCAATATGATCCGAGATGTGAAGTTTTTGCGTGTTTGGAAAAAAATAAACATGGAAATGAGAAAGGCGTTCTAGCTAGCATAAAAAGTTAAAATAGTTACTTCAGGCAAGAAAAGTGAAATGGTGACTTTAGCACATACTAGTATATATAAATGCATGGTTTATTTTTGTCAAATCCCTATCATGTCTGAAAGCGACGATTCGTCGCGCACATGCTTTTGGGAATAATGTACTGAAACTTTTATAGGGTTTAGGACAGCACAACCCACACGCAAATTCCACTTAGATATACTAATATAGTTCACTTAGGGCTGTGTTCGACACTATACGTTTTTCGCACGTGCAGTATTTTTTTTCACGCTCACGTTTTTCAAACTACTAAACGGTGTATTTTTTTGTAAAAAGTTTCTATACAAAAGTTGCTTTAAAAAATCAAATTAATCTATTTTTTAAAAAAAATTAGCTAATATTTAATTAATCACGCGTTAATGGACCGTTCCATTTTTCGTGCGCACTATACGCGTTGGAAAAACAGGTTGCGAACTCAGCCTAGCAAACCTGAAAAAATGTTGTTTAAGAAGACAAGCTCTGATCTTGCACTGTTTGGCCATGCTACTAATTACTCCCATTGGAAAATGAGCAGTACTTCAGTTTTCTAGTACATGGAAATTGGCATCATTGAGTGGAAATGTTAGTCTGATTGGTCTAGTGGTGGGACAATCCAATTGGTGTGGCATTCCAGATTCTGGCTTAAGACCATAAATAATGCAAAGTTGCAAACCACATTAAATAATTACACATTACATGAGCTATTGGACAGTTACAACTAGCTTGTTGCCACTTGTATTCTGAAGTATTAACATATAGGAGTATGTCTCTACATTCATATTTAATTTAATCTTAATTTTGAAGTAGCTACCATTTTTTCTTTTCAAAAGGTAATCCTCTCGTAGGTCCAAAGGATGTTATTTGTGCAACACCACAATAATATGTATGACATTATTAGTTGCATGGCACCATAATAAACCGTTACACATTTTTTTAAATGTATGATGTTGCTGAAGTTTGAACATGATATTTGATTGTTCATCTTATTAAAAAAAATATTATGCATATGCAATACAAGTCATGTTTAAAGTGTCTTTAATGATAAAACAAGTAAAAACAAATAAATGATACTCTCTATTTTTTAATGTATGATCCTGTTAACTTTTGACATGACGTTTGACCATTTGTCTTATTAAAAATATATATAAATATCATTTATTTTGTTGTGATTTATTTTATCATCAAAGAAACTTATACTTTAACATATTTGTAATTTGAATAAAGTAAATGGACAAACATTATATAAAAAATCAACAACGTCATATATAAAAGCCGGAGGTTACTAACTTAGTTTTTTTAATAAAACAAAGGGTGAAACATAATGTTCAAAAGTCATTGACATTATACATTTAAAAACATAGATAATACGGCTTTAAGATTGGCTTTAATAACTTTTGAACTGAATATAATGAGTCATGGTAAGGTATGTCTAATTAAAACAAAGTTGTCTCTCTGTTTCAAAATATAACAAGTCCAGATACCCTAAAACTTGTTATATTTTGGAATGAAGATAGTAATATATTTTCACAATACACCATCATACTAGTAAGTATTGTAGCGAGAGCGATTCTTCGGTGCTCTCTACTGGTAGTAGAAATGATCTGAACCGTTCGTTATTAAGGGTAAATTAGTAATTTACTAATACAGTGATTAAGAGTAACTTTGTTATTTATGTTTTTTTGGCTAGATCGATATTTGGTCATTCATTACGCCAGCATCGCTCATATTCCATTGAAAAAGTCCAAAAAAGATTTAGTCACTGCTAAATAACAATTATACCCTTGCGCATCTTTTTTTTGATAATAACGTACATCCATGTTTTTAATACCGCTAACTAAGGTGATAATATAAATATAAATAGATCCGAACCCTTCGATCAAATAAGATCAATCATTCATGTTACTTTCTACTACCATTTCTACTACCAGTAGAGAGCTTTCCTAATGGGCTCTTGTAGCTATGTGCATGTTTGGTTTGATACCAATTTTCACCCTATCAAAATCTGGGCAGCACCAAAACCTTGACAAGTTTTGATCGGGCAAAAATTGATAATAAACCTAACATTTTTTATACAATTGAAGATGTTAAAATTTTAGTACAACACAAATTAACACCAAACCAAACAAACATTGATACGAATAGAGTAACATAATTCAAATCTAATTATCTAAAGCCCATCAAGACCTGAGACGCCGCAAAATCGATGCTCCCACTTTCCTGCCACGTCAGGGACGTGTGTACTCCCCCGGTGTGCTCAACACGTCCCCGCTTGGCCCCTTTGCCTCGATCATGCGGCGTGCGCCACCAAACCCTCTCGAGCCGAACCCGACGCTCGCACCGCACCCGTCCACCACCTGCGTTCCGCGAACATTCGGCACGGGACACACACGACGAAAAAGGGAGGAAAAAGAAAAAAAAAGGCGAAAGACAACACACGCACGAGCTGAAAAAAAAAAGAAAAAAAAGACGCGCTGGCCCCACCTCGCAGAGCCGCCGCGCGCAAGTGGTAGTAGTAGTACTACTACTCCGCTTACAGCTAGCTGCGCACACCACCGGTCACTGGCAGGTGGGGCTACCACCGGTTCGAGGCCGCGGGCTCCGCTTGACGGTGAGAAGCATTTACTGGCTCGGGACCACCTGGGTCGCTGCCTGCCAGCCACTCGCTCGCAGTAACCACTACTACTCGCGCGAGCACACGCAGACACCTCTCAATCCCGCATTGTTAGTTGTGTTTTTTAGACAGAAAATAATAGGGAAAAAAAATCTCCTCCTCCTCTCTCGACCTCCCCTTTGTCGCCGCCGCGTCGTCTCCTACCTCGCGCCTTCCTCTCTCCTCGCTTCCCCGCGTCGCCACCGCCGCCGCCGTAGACTGAGCTCGGGGGAGGATCCGCGCGTGCGGCGCGGCGGGGGCGATGCCCGCGTGGTGGTCACGCAAGTCGAGGTCGAAGGCGAAGGGAGGCGGGAAGCCCGGGGCGGCCGCGGCGGCCGTCGTCTCCGCGGCGTCGTCTCCGCGCAAGTCGGTAGACCTCGTTGACTTCTCCGCCTCCCCCTCCCTGACGCCACGGGCGAGGGAGAAGGCACGCAGCCTCGACTCGCCGTCGGCCGCTGCGGCGCGGCATGGGGGTGGAGGCGGGCGGTGTGGTGGGGGGTTGGGGGACGTCGGGTACAAGCTCCCCGTGCCCGTGGGTGACGCGGGACCGGGGCAGGGGCAGGGGCAGGAGCCGGAGTTGGAGCCGACTCCTGTAAGGTTTGAGGAGAACGGGGATGTGGTGGGTGGCGTCGCCGGCGACGCCTCGTCGGAGGAGTCGAGCCTGTGCTCGCCTGATTCGTCGGACGAGGCGACGGATCAACAAGTATGTAGGTAAGTGTCCGATCGTGGAAACCTCAGCCTGTTCGATTTCCATTTTCTCGTGGTGCAACGTGCAATTGCGGCTATGTAGGCGTGATGCTGTGATCAAATTTGGGGAATTGCGTGATCTGATGGGCGTAGCATGTAGGTTTCGTGTGTTACTTTCCCCCACTAATCTTGTGTGAATGGTTTACTCGGCTTTGCTACTTGCTTTCAAGTGTTTCTAGTCAAGTGCAGAGTTGGGGACGTGATGAATGAACAGTGTGGCTTCGTACCAACTCTAGCGGTTGACCTTTTCCATGGTCGTTCCAGTTCGGCAATCCTAAGCCATTTCTTTTTCTTTCTCTTCTAAATATGTATTGCACACATGATTACTCGGGATGCCAAGGCGTGTTAATATGGTTGATTTAAAAAGGGTGAATAGTTGTTTCTTTTGTAGCCCGAGTCACCATTCTGTTGAAACCTGTATTTGGTTCCTGCGCTAAATTATTGATATTCTCACAACAATAATGTCCATTGCTTTTTGGTGATCATTATACTCTGAACTTAATTTAGAACCTTTTTGAGTGGGACAATTTGAGATCTTTTGGAAGTATATAAATTCATATGATGTGCCTATGTTTAGGGGTACTTAAATTAGTGTATTGTTCCATAGCACATTATTACGGTATTTATATATTTCATTTCAAAATTTGTGTTGATATAATCTCTGATGATTCTTGGCTGCTTGGTGTAATCTCTAGGTCTACGGATCCGGCTTCTTTTGTCAGGGGAAGAAATATGCCATCTGACTCACATAAGATCCTAAATGAAGACAATCATTTCATGTCTTATAGCATGCCACGGGAGCATCGGAAGTTCTTCGAGGTTCCTGTCACTAATACGGGAGAACTTCATTTGCATGGTGATGATCCGTCAACTAGTGAAACTAGTTCACGTGGCAGAATGTTGCCCGAGGATTTTCTTGGTCCAAGAACAAGAAGCCTCTCCCCTGGACCGAAAGGCCATACTTTTTCTGTAAATAATGTAAATTCAAGGGAATTTGGGTTTAGTCCAAGGTCACCAGTAAAAATGATGGATGGATTGAAGAGCCCACCTCATCCTTTACCACTTCCTCCAGCTCCTGCTGCTTGCTCACCTCTTCCCCCATCTCCCACTGCTTACTCGCCTCACCCTCTATGTCCCACTACTTGCTTGCAATCCGAATCACAATGGAAAAAAGGCAAATTGCTAGGGAGTGGTACATTTGGCCAGGTTTACCTTGGATTTAACAGGTATTGAAATCTTTCTATAGTTTGGCATCATTGTATTTTGGTATTACAAGTTTGTATATGATGCATTGATTCCACATTGAAAGCAATAATCATTCACAGAATATATGATGAATTTTTGTATTCCATTATTTGGGGTAATGAACTCAACAGTGAGATTAAGTGGCGTTAGTTCTTTTGCTGAATTTTATGGTGCCAAAGTCTTGATGTGTACAGCTTGGTTGTGGTATTACCTAAATTTGTCCAATAGCAATTTGTGGTAGCATTCTTAGTTTATGATGAATCATGCAGTGAAAATGGGCAGTTCTGTGCGATTAAGGAGGTCCAAGTTATTTCGGATGATCCACATTCAAAAGAACGACTCAAGCAATTGAATCAGGTTATTTGCTCAGTTTAAATATCTTTTGATGAGTAGTAACAGCATTTGTGTCTCTTGTTCAATGGACTCACTGACATATTAATTTACTTGGGCATTAACAGGAAATAGATATGCTTAGGCAACTTTCGCACCCAAACATTGTGCAGTACTATGGAAGTGAGATGGTAAGCTTTACTTGATAAACAATTGCATTTGTCTTTGTGCAACTATATATAACTCCAGTACATGTTTTCAACTACCGTGTTGTCTGTTACATGCATAATGTGTGATGTAACAGACTTATGAAGATTACAAAAAGAAAGTCTGTGTCTTAAAGCAAAATGATTATTGTGGTGACTAGAGCCAGATCCAGATAATTAACAGCATTTAGTTTGGTTGGTTCACGTTGTTAATCACTATCCTGCCTAATGAAACTTACAAGAGGTGCAATTGTTACATGTATAAGTGTAAGCGTGTCTGGAAGGATGAAGAAAACATCAGCATTTAATTGTTTATTATGTATGAGTAGTAACACATTTCAATTTACTTTATAGTCTATCTTTAGAATTTAGATAATTAAATTGTTCAATTTCCTGTCACCTCTTCTGCTGTGCTACTAATGTAAGATTTTTGCTGTTATTTCCTCTCACTTGGTTTGCCTTTTTTACTTCTTTATTTTCCCTTTCAAAAGGAAATTCTCTGGTTTTCTTGTTTAGTTCTCAGCTTTTGTTGGAAGCACTTCAGAAAGTACTTTGTGTTGCTTATACTTTCTAATTGTGTATGTTTTTCCATGCAGACTGATGATGCACTTTCTATTTATCTGGAGTTTGTTTCTGGGGGCTCAATTCATAAATTACTTAGAGAGTATGGTCCTTTTAAGGAACCTGTGATCCGTAATTACACTGGACAAATTCTCTCTGGTCTTGCCTACTTGCATGGGAGGAACACTGTCCACAGGTAGTACAGATTATCCACAATTGTTTTACATTCCTTTGGTAGTAAAAGAAATACTGTAACCACTTCATCCTGTTTCTCTTCGCAGAGATATTAAAGGTGCTAACATACTTGTCGGCCCTAATGGTGAAGTCAAACTTGCTGACTTTGGCATGGCTAAGCATGTATGCATTTTTTTTCCATCCCCTCACCTATGTGTGCAGCATCGTCTAGTCTTATTATTGTAAAATTTGATCACGACATCCCTTTTGGTTCAACACTTTTAACATTGAAATGTTGCTAATGCATCTTATAATAATTCGATTGAGTGAGAAATGTTTCCACGCTTTCCTAAAAGAAAATTCTGTTGTTTCTAAATGTCGGGTTTAATTTCTTAAGCATCATGTTGTTTCCTTTTTGGGAAGGCATAGAAGCACTTTCCAATTCCATTTCCTTCATGAAGCTACATTTAACTTACTTCTCCTTACTCATAAGTAGAAAAGGATTCTGTGGAAGTTTGCAGATAGTTAATATCTATTCCCAGATGTAGAATTGTTGACAAATAAAAAGTTTGGTGGTTGTCTTGTTTATGTGTTTTGTGTTAAGACATACACATATATCTACAGAAGTTTCCGGGTCCTTTTGATGTCTATTATTGCTAGTTCACGACTACAAGAGAGTACACTCAGTACAACTCTAGCTTGTATNTTCAAGCCTTTAATTTCATTACTTACGTTTGACACAGATATCATCTTTTGCTGAAATACGCTCTTTCAAAGGAAGTCCTTACTGGATGGCTCCTGAGGTAAGTTGTTTTTCCAACACTAAACCTTTATACACCATATTTATCATCATCTTTGTATGATTCTGAATTCTCCTAATGATTGTAACATGCAGGTTATAATGAATGGTAGAGGTTACAATCTACCAGTTGACATTTGGAGTTTGGGATGTACTATAATTGAAATGGCCACGGCAAGACCTCCTTGGCATCAATACGAGGGGGTATGCTTTCACTTTGCGGCTATAGTTTTCAAAGTAACTTGTGAATGCCAAGCTAATCCAATCTGATCTTGCAGGTAGCTGCTATATTTAAGATCGCAAACAGTAAAGATATACCTGAAATCCCAGACAGCTTTTCTGAGGAAGGAAAAAGCTTCTTGCAGATGTGCTTAAAACGTGATCCTGCATCTCGCTTCACTGCAACTCAGTTGATGGATCACCCTTTTGTTCAGGACCATCCAGCAGTAAGAGCTGCAAAATCTAGTGCACTGAGAAATGCGTTTTCTGCACCAGCAGATGGGAGGCATACAACGGTATACTTCTATACTTATCATTCTGAATTCATCTTTTCGGTAGGCCTTTATTCTCATGGGCCCTTTCCAAAGTCCAATGAGAAAAGCAGCCTGTAGTAGTAGTAGTAGTAGTATAGCACACTGGGTTGAGTACTTTTATGTGCGCACGAACTACTTTAGCTAATAAGTGGTACTACCTCTGCCTCAGAATATAACAATTTTTAGCTATGAATCTGGACAAGTGATTTTTCAGGTTCATTGCTAAAACTTGCTATATTTTGTGACGGAGGGAGTAGCGTTCTTCTCGTTTTCTGGCCAGTGCTTTTACATTCTTCCTCAGTTGCACTGGCTTAGTGAAAGATCCTCTTGAGTATGTCTAGTTAAAGTGGTGAGCTGATGAGCAAGGGCTCCTTTTGCTACTTTATTTGAATGGAGTTCGATGTAGTATTGTTGCCTTTCAAGGGGGGAAATGGCATTGCTTGCTTCTTTTATGGTTTCTATTTTCCTGAATCCTGAGTCCTGACGCTTATCATGTCTGCACCCTTGTTGCAGTCCAACAGGGAGTTCTTGTCAAGGAGAAGTATCACTCCCCTAAAGGATATAGGAGTGAGTGCAAGAGATTTTACCGGATTTTCCACAGCCGTTCCTTCACCACACACTGCCAGGTACTACGATTCTTGCATTTATTCTCACTCTGTACTCTTTTTCTTTCAACTTGTTGGTGCTTAAAGTATTATCCTACAGCAGTCCTATTTCCGCCGTGAGAACAAACATGTCTCTACCGGTGTCACCGTGCTCAAGCCCATTGCGGCAGTTCAAGCAATCCAACTGGAGCTGCCTGCCATCTCCACCTCACCCAACATTTTCCTCCGGCGCTACCTCCTATTATCAATCAAGCTACATGTCGAACGAGACGAGACGAATTCCCACGATTTCAGATACCTGGCAGGATATCAGCCAGTTGAAGGTCCAAAGCCCCTACGGTTCCCCAAAGAGGTTCTGAGCGTCATCCATGATGAATGCTGATGAATGTTCAGCACGAGAATTGTTCCCGTGATATCGTAGATATAGAATGCTAGAGATGTCAGCAACATGTTGTAACTCTCTGTTACTACACCGATCTGATTTTACTGTACAGTATAGAAAGGCTCCACGAGGAAAAAGGCTGTGACAGGAAGGGAAACTCTGTATATCGATCTGTAGGCGGTTGCCGCCTCCACTTTGTAACACTGTAATATCAGTATATAAATCGAACAAAAAATAGGGCATGTAAATTTCGGTAGCTTGGAGAAGCTGACGTTTGGATGATGTAGACTAGCTTAGTGCTTCCCTAGCAGATGTAAGGATTTCTCCCTACTGTGGCAACTGCAATGAGTATAGCTAAAGTTTACAGTACGCTTTCGATTGATATTACGTTTGGATTTCAGCCGTCTTATGTCCATGATAGAAACCATGCTATATGTATCAAGTGACTGAAGTGCATCAAACTTTTTCTTAAGAGGAGCATCAGCCTATTGGTTTTCAGGATTGTGTTGATGGTCTTTTGAAGCATGTGAGGCACCTTGCAATTGCAAGGATATAATACACCAAGATAAGAACTGATCGAAAACTGAATATATTAGTTCAATTTTATTAAGTCGATTCCTTCAACCCTCGAAATCCAAGAACTCGATGAATACTACAAATAATAAGAAAACACAAGTTACAAGAAAGTTACAGCCAATCGATCCATCTACTACGCGTTCAGGCCATCATCACCGGCCATCAGCCGCCGATGAACCCGAGCTGGTGAAGGATGAAGGCGAGGATGAGCATAACAATGGCGAGCACCAGCCCTCTCCTGCCCAGGAGGAACTCCTTGGCCTTCCTCGCAGCCTCCGCCGCGCGCCGTGCTCGGTTCACCCATCCCATCACCTTCTCCAGATTCTCCGGAGACAGCTTCTTCATGGCGTCTTGCAACTTGGCAGCGTCGTCCCTGGACAGGTCCATCCCAAACTGCTTGCCGATGAACGTGACCATGCTCTGCAGCATGGACGTGACCATCTTCCCCATCGCCGGGTCTTTCATGGAGTTCATCATCGCCTCCTGCACGTCACCCGCAGCAGGCGACGTCGATGGCGATGGCGATGGCGATGGCCATAGCTGTGGAACACTGTGTCCAGAGGTTGAAGACGAAGTTGTCTCACTGGTTGGTAGTATCTCTGATCCTTCTTCGATTATTTCTTCAATGACAACGCCTCTTGTAATCCCGAGCTTCTCTTCAGCGTCTCGCAGAGCGTCACCAATGGCGTCTTCCTCCGGGGAGAGCTCGTGCGCTTTCCTCAGATCAGCCATGGCCGCCTCCATTTTCCCGAGCTCTTTGTACGCTTGCCCTCTCCGGTAGTACGCCTTGACGTTCCCCGGATCGTAGCCGAGGACCTCGAAGCCTTGCTCCACGCACTCCACGAACCTGCCGATCTTGAGGTGGCACGCCATCAGGTTGACGCCGCACACCACCTGCAGCGACCGCGCGTCCCGAGACGGGACGCTCCTGAGGTTGTCGACGGCGAGCGCGTACTTGGCGGCGGCGTCGGCGTGCCGGGAGAGCTTGAAGAGCTCGTTGCCCTGGCTCTTGAGCGCCTTGGCGTTGGACACCACGTAGGACATGCGCTGCTCGGCCTGGACCTTCATGGCGGCGAGCTCCTCCGGGTTGGCGCCAGCGAGCTTCCGGGACATGTCGAGCATGTCCTCGGTGTTCGTCCGGTTCATCTGCTCCCCGGCGCGCCGGATGTCGTCGGGGGTCAGGTTCTTGATGCTCTCCGTGGCGAACCTGAGGAGGTTCGGGTTGGACATGAGCTGCTGCTGCATCGCGGCGAGCGCGGCGGGGGACATCCGGTTCATCTGCTCCTGCGCCACTCGCATCATCTCCGGGTCCATCATGGCGGCGTAGGCGAGACGGCGGCGAGTCTAGGCGGCGGCGTCCGGCGGCGAGCGATCGGATCTCGGGGATTTTCTTCTTGTGATCACGGAGGCGTTGGGAGCTTGGTGGGTTTGTGATATCGGCGGGCTTCTCCTCCGGTCTATTTATCTGCGGTTCGAGAGGGAAGAGAGAAACGGATTCGGATTACGGTTTGCAGACTCCGTTTCGGTTTTTGTGTTGGATGGAACGGATTCCGTTAGATTCTCGGACTCGGACTGACCAAATTGCAGTGAAACAAAAGAAATTTACATGTCGCGGTGTCGGACTGATCAAAATACTGTGGAATAGAATAAATGAGTAAACTTTGATAAAACTTTGGATACTCTAATCGAATTATTGTAAGACTGTAGATTTAAAGAGTACTACAATACATAAAATTTATCACGAAAGTACATATTAAAGCGCAATATTATAAAACTATATATTTAACATCGATTTTTATCACAAAGATAAATCTTTTGTACTTCGGTAGAACATTAGTGCTAGAGATCAAAACTGTAAAGAGTAAATTTGTAGTTCTATGAGACTTACTCAACTCTAACATTTATTTTATGACAATTTCATTACTAAATTTGTTTTGTAATATTTTCCCTTAAATTTGTTTTGTGATAATTTTAATGAAAGTTTTATTTTTTTATATATCATCTTAAATTTATATTTTGTAATAGTTTAATTAAAGAACCTATAGTTGTGACATTTACTTTAAAATTTCACTGATCAAATTACTATGAAACAAAAATAAAAGACATAGCTTATCAATGGCATGGGTGCTCAATTATATAATTAATTATTTTTAGTGTTAGGCAAGATTCTCGTCAATAGCGAGGCACCTATGGTTCATTCAAAATTGTATCATGTAGTTCATTTCAGTTTTTGCTTTATTGAGTTTTGTGTTGCATCATCATGTTGAGTTGTTGGTTTTAGTGTATAGTCCATTTAAAGTTTATACGTACCACTGTCGCCATCACCATCGTGTCTTTGTTGTCGTCGGGACCTTCGAAAACGGAATCGTCATGCCGCCAGGGTTCAATTTTTGTAGTTTTCAGAAGTATTTGTTCGTCAGTTTTGGAGTTGTATCTAGGGTTTCTGTTGTGTGGTTGTGCCTTGTCCCATAGTCGTGTCCGTGCTGTTGCGCGTGAGGAAGATGGAAGGAGGAGATTAGATTAGATTGGTTTTTGCTTTGTTCAGGAAATAATAGTAGATTGAATCGGCAATTCAGTTTCATTTTTATCCCATGCACCAAATCCGGAATTCTAGCTGCCTTCCACTCCACCTCCTCCGGAATTCTGGCTGCCTTCCACTCGACCTCCTCTCGCACAGTTTCCACTCCACCTCCTCTCGCACAGTTTCCACTCCACCTCCTCACCGTATGAGTTGCTAGACACCTTGATGAAAAAATTTTCGGTGTCAGATTGAAGATATGTTTGTAAAAACAAAAGCTATGGGACGAGAGCATTCTATTTTTGTATAATTCTAATTTTAGGGTTTGAACTTTTACGTTTGAGTCCCTATAATTTTTATATTTATATTTGAGTCTCTATAATCTTGCATCAAAGTCCTTGAGTCGTTTTTGATTAAAAAAGACCAAAAAAAAGACAGAAATGTGCTTAAAAAAGATAACAAAAGCCAAAAAAAAGAAAGAAAGAAAAGATAAAATCAGTTGTTATCTTTGATATGGCTTTCATATATCAGAGTTGATGTGACTATGACTACCATTGATATAACCATTGCTCACATCATAGGACAACTGGTAAACATTGAGATTGAGTCGCAGAAGTTCTGGAATCCAATTCGGCCACCTGCTACAGTGCTGACTTTAAACGGCTATCAAATATGTATACGAGCTCTGTTTTGGACCCATGAGTATTTGATGAAAAACTCTTGGAGTTCTCTTTCCAATGGATCTAACCTTGACGGAGCGTGAAACTCCTCACCGGGAGACCGCGCGGGCCCCCCTTTGCCGGTTCGGCCGGGGGTGCTAAGTGAGTTTCTTCGCCCTCGATCTAGAGGACGTCAGCGAGGGTGAAAAACACGCAAGACGCGGGTGACGTAGACAGGTTCGGGCCGCTGAGAAGCGTAACACCCTACTCCTGTGTTCTGGTGGATCTCAGGATCTCCAACAATACAAAGGGAATTCTATCTCCAACGCATTCGCCGGAGTCCTCCCCCTTTTTTCCTAGGCCTGGGCCTCCTTTTATCTGATCAGGGGTCACCACATGGGCCTCAAGCTGCCTAAGAAAAGAAACATTCTTTTTACAATCAGGGCTAGTCTACAACCGGAAGTGACCTCTGACAAGCATGGTGCATGCCTTCTGCCCCGCTCGCCAGCTCTCCCGGTGGACGCCCGTTTCAACCTTCATTAAATGGCCGGCGACTTTCTTGCTACGCCCGCGCTGAAATCTGGATTGGATCTGACCGGGGCTGACATACCAACTCCAGGAGTCAGCACGCCGGCTCCGGCTAGGGACGAGAGCCAGGAGGCTCTCATCATTCCGACGGGACGGGGCGAGGCGTGCCATCGGCCGCCTGTCGCCACCTAACCCGCGATCTGACCGGTCTGTGACCGGTCACACACCGCGACCGGTCACGGACCGGATAAGCGCGCGCTGCGCCGCATTAAATGCGGCGTGGTGCGCTCGCCTGATCCGCTATAAATGCGGTTAGGTGAGCCCTGTTGTGCTCACCTAACCCGCACACGTGGCGCCAAGATCACGGGGGGTCGGGGCGCCCCAGCCCTCGGGGCCGAAACGGGAGCGGCCCGACCCCTCGGGGAGACAGAGGAAGGGGCGGCCACGTCACCCCCGGGCCCGACCCCCCCGAGGGGGTCGGGACACGTGGAGGACCGCGGCTACCCAAGCCTCTAGTCATGACACCCCCGGTCCCATGTCACCGACAGTAGCCCCCGGCGTTATGCCAGGGCGACCGCCCCCCTCGAGGGAAGCGCTCGGGCGTGACGCCACTCCTTAGGCCCGGTGACGGGTGGGGCCGGTCCCTACAGGCGGACAGGAATCCAACAGTCGCGAATCGCGCGCACCGGTAAGAGAACACCGACCGACGATAATGAGCGGCCTCTTCAAGACCGCTGCATTACTCGAGCAGCGCGGGAATCGGGACGTGCCGGTTCGTTTCGCCTGGGGATATGATGATGGCGTTTTTCACGGTCGGCAAGCGCAGTTAATGCGCGCATTATCTGCCCCATTTCAACCGCCACGTCCGCACGTCTGCCGCGTGCGCCGCAAACGGGCGAGTGGGGTTAGTGGAGGCGTGGGAGCGAGAAACGAGGGGGCAAGGTAGTGGGCGCGGGAAGCGAGGAGCCGGGCATAGCGTTGGCAAGGGTATAAAGACGCCGAGGAAGGGATTTGTTTCCTTCCTCTCTCCATTTTCCCCTTTGCCTTCGCCACTCGTGCCCTAGCTCTTCGTTTCCTGTGCCCTACTCTCGCCACACGCGCTCGCTCTCAAGCTCCTCCTCCGCCGGCGTCATGGCACGGGGCTCCGCACCGCTCGACGGTAGCGTGCTGCCGCCTTCCCGCATTACAAGCGAGAGGCAGGCCGGGCTGCCGCGCCGATTCATGCCGGAATCTGCCACCGGCCGGGAGGTGGTCACGCTGGGCGAGGGACGCCCGGCGCCAGACTACCCGGGGCGGTCCGTCTTCTTCCTTTCTTTCGCAATGGCGGGGCTGGTCCCGCCATTCTCTGTTTTCTTCATGGATATTCTGGAGTTTTATGATCTCCAGATGGCGCACCTCACCCCCAACGCGATAATGACGTTGGCCATCTTCGCACACCTGTGCGAGATGTTTATCGGGGTGCGCCCATCTCTCCGGCTGTTCCGGTGGTTCTTCACCGTGCAGCCGGTGTCGCCGCCGACGGCAGTCGGTGGCTGCTACTTCCAGCCGCGGGGGCAGGTGCTGAACCGCTACATTCCCTGCGTCCTCCGCAAGAAGTGGGACGACTGGAAGAGCGACTGGTTCTACACCCCCCTCGCCGACGAAGCGCGCCTCCGACTCCCGAGCCAGCCCCCGGCGCAGGCCTCCAGCTGGCGGGCGGCGGTGGATCTGGGGGACGGCTACGACGCCGTTCTTGACCGCCTGGCGGGTCTGCGATCCCAAGGGCTCACGGGGGCCATGGTGTTCGGCGACTACCTTCGTCGCCGGATCGCGCCGCTCCAGCGGCGCGCCCGAGGCGCCTGGGAGTACACCGGGCCCGAGGACCACGTGAGGACCCACCTGGGGCGAAAATGGGACTGGGACCCCGAGGACTTCAGGATGGTGGTCCAACGGGTGCTGAATCTCAGCTCCGTGGAGGCATCCCTCATCCCCCAAGGGGTCCTCCCCCTCTGCTGCGACCCAGAGCGCGCCAACATCCTGGCCATCATGCAGGTGGTCGGGGCGTCGGGGGAACGGGCCCCCCGAGGCCACGATGGCGCGGGCGGGAGCCGCAGGGGGGAACAATCTACCCCGGGAGGGGGTCGTGCTTCTGGGCCCCGCGACGGGGGCCCGGGGGGCAGCCGCCCCGCCGACGCCAGGGGGAAGAGGAAGCAGGGAGGTACTCCTCCCCCATCTCCTCCCCGAGGGGGCGGGGCGGTGCGTGCCAGCAGCAGGCGCCCAGAGGGTGCCGTGCCGGCGCCGCAGCCCGAGGGGGAGCGAAGGAAGAAACGGCTCCGCAAGATGGGGGAGAGCGAGCCATGCCGGGGGAGCCTCATCTCGCCCCCGAGGTGGTCGTTCAGCCGACCTCCCCGCAGGTTCGTTCCCACGCCCACTGCGGCCGTATCTACTCCCCAAGGCGAGTTTTTACTCACCCGCTTCTTTTTGTCTTTGGTTTTTCTTCTGCCTCAGCGAGATCCCGTCACGCCCCCCACGCCATTCCAAGTCCGGCCGGTCCGAGGCCGAGGAGACGGTGACCGCGGAGGCCCGGAGGCGAGAGGCTGACCGACGGGAAGCCGCGGACCGCCTCCGGGAAGCCGAGGAGGCTGCCCGGGAGGCCGCCCGGGTTCGCCAGGCCGAGGAGGCCGCTCGGGAGGAGGCCAGACTCCGCCGGGCCGAGGAGTCCGCCCGGGAGGCAGAGGCGGCGGGTGCACGCCGGGCAGCCTGCCAAGCCCCCGACCCGACTCCGCCCGAGACCATGACGACCCCCGAGGCCACCCACAACGAGGCCGCGGGCGCGCCGCCCGGGCCTGACGCCCCGGGCGACGCGCGGGACGAGCCAGCTTCGGGGGGCGCCCCCGAGGCCAGCACGCCGATCGGCGGGCCGAGCCGCGCGGCACCCACACCGAGGCGGCTCTCCCCTTTGCCTTCCGCTACCCCGCTGAGCGCGGAGCCCCTCCTGCAGGCCCTGGCCACCGCGAACAGCACGGTGCTGGACGGGCTAAGTGCCCAGATGGAGGCCCTGCAGGCGGAGCGGGCGGAGCTCGACGCGGCGTGGGCGCGCGTCGAGGAGGGGCGGCGCTCGGTGGAGGCCATGGTGGAGACGGGCCGCAAGGCCTACCGCCAGCACGCCAAACAGCTCGAGGCCCGTCGTAGGGACCTGGCGGAGATCGCCAGGGAGGTAGAGGAGGAGCGGGAGACCGCCCTCATCGCCACCGCCGTGCTCGACGAGGCGCGGGACGACCTCCGCCTCCAATACGGGACCCGGGCGGCGGAGCTAGAGGAGAAGCTCGACGCCGCCCGGGGAGTCCTCGACGCCGCCGCTGCCCGGGAGCGGCGGGCGGCGGAGAACGAGGCGGCGTCCCGTCAGCGGGAAGAGGCCCTTGAGGCTCGCGTCGCGGCGCTGGAGGAGCGCGCCCGCGCCCTGGACGCGAAGGAGGGCGCCCTAGCGGACCGCGAGGCCGCCGTCGCCACCCGGGAGGCAACACTGGCGGCGCACGAGGCCGCCTCCGCCGAGGAGGAGTCCGCACTCCGCCTCCGCGAGGATGCGCTCGCCGAGCGGGGGCGAGCTCTCGAGGAGGCCGAGGCCGCGGCGCAGCGGCTGGCGGACAGCCTGTTCCTCCGCGAGGCGGCGCGGGAGGAGCAGGCGCGCCGCAATCTGGAAGGCGCCCGCGCCGAGAGGGCCGCGCTGGACCAGCGGGCCGCTGAGCTCGAGGCGCGGGCGAAGGAGCTGGACGCGAGAGCGCACAGCGGCGGGGCGGCCGCGGGCCACGACGACCTAGCCGCCCGCCTCGCAGCCGCCGAACACACCGTCGCCGAGCTGCAGGGCGCGCTGGACTCGTCCGCCGGGGAGGTCGAGGCCCTCCGCCTGGCGTGCGAGGTGGGGCCCGGCATGCTTCGGGACGCCGTCTCGCGTCTAGACCGCGCCGGGCGGCAGGCGGGCCTCTGGGGCGGGCGGTACGCGAAGTACGCCGCCAACCAGGGGGGCCTCGCCCAGCGCCTCTCGGAGATGGCCGGGGTCCTCGAACGGCTCCCCGAGGAGCTCGAGGAGACGATCAAGTCATCCTCGAGGGACCTCGCCCGGGGGGCGGTGGAGCTCGTACTGGCGAGCTACCAGGCCAGGGACCCTGACTTCTCCCCGTGGGCAGCGCTGGAAGAGTTCCCTCCCGGAACCGAGGACGGCGCGCGCGCGCAGGTCCGGGACGCCGCCGACCACATCGTCCACAGCTTCGAGGGTACGGCCCCTCGGCTCGCGTTCGCCCTCGACTCCGAGGAGGAGGACGGCGACGACGGTGCGGACGACAGCGACGGCGAGGCCGGCGGCCCGGGTGCGTCGGAGTGAGCCCCCAAGCCCCCGCCGATCTTAAATTTTACCTTCTTCTTCCGAGGCCTTCAAGCCCCCTGCTTGTATAGACTGGTTTAATCTGCAATCAAATAAAGAGGAAATTTCTATGTCAGTTATGTTTGTTGTGCGTATAAGACGAGGATGGTCTGTGCCGCGGTCCTTCTGAGTCTTGGCTTGAGCAAGGGCTCGTGCCCAGGTCCCAGCCTCAAACGGCGCGGGTCGGGGCTAGTGCCTGGGGAGATCCGCGTGTCGAGACTGGCCAGGCCGGGAGCGCGGTGACCGAGGGTTAGGAGGACCCGATTGTGGGCCTTTGCCGATTCCCCCCCGGAGTTCACCACGCCCCGGGGCACGGCTCGGTTCTGGGCCCCGTTTGGCGGTTTTAGCCGGCCCGGGCCACCGAGGGCAGGGCCGAGCACGAGCGTACTAACTCAAGCCGAGATTCTTCAAAAGGAAGCGACGGCACAGACACGGTCCTCTGGAAATCGAAAGTGCTTTTATTGAAATACGGAAGAGAAAAAAGATAAGTATGTGCATGTGGTAGCCCCCGGCCAACCCTGCACGCCCGGGGGGGGTGCGGGGTTGGCCCGAGCCCGAGACATGACACCCGACCCCCATTAGGGGTAGAAGCGACGAAGATGTTCGATGTTCCACGGGTTAGGCAGCTCTGTGCCGTCGCCCGTGGCCAACCGAACCGAGCCCGGCCGGGGGACGCCGATCACTCGATACGGACCCTCCCACATTGGTGAGAGCTTGCTCAGTCCAGCACGCGTTTGGACGCGGCGTAGGACGAGGTCGTCGACGCAGAGTGATCGGGCCCGGACGTGGCGCTGATGGTAGCGCCGCAGGCTCTGCTGGTAGCGCGCGGCTCGAAGGGCCGCGCGCCGCCTTCGCTCTTCCAGATAGTCGAGGTCGTCTCGGCGAAGCTGATCTTGATCAGCCTCGCAATACATGGTGGCCCGAGGGGACCTCAGGGTGAGCTCAGATGGGAGGACCGCCTCCGCGCCGTAGACGAGGAAGAAAGGCGTTTCCCCGGTTGCTCGGCTTGGCGTGGTTCGGTTCGCCCAGAGCACCGCTGGCAGCTCCTCGATCCACGAATCGCCGTGCTTCTTGAGGATGTTGAAGGTCTTGGTTTTGAGGCCCTTGAGGATTTCCGCGTTGGCGCGCTCCACCTGGCCGTTGCTTCTGGGGTGGGCGGGTGAGGCGAAGCAGAGCTTGATGCCCATGTCTTCGCAGTAGTCGCCGAAAAGCTCACTAGTGAACTGGGTGCCGTTATCCGTAATGATACGGTTAGGCACCCCGAACCGAGCAGTGATGCCCCTGATGAATTTAAGCGCGGAGTGCTTATCGATCTTGATGACCGGATAAGCCTCGGGCCACTTAGTGAACTTGTCGACAGCGACATACAGATACTCGAACCCGCCCGGGGCCCGCCTGAACGGTCCCAGGATATCGAGCCCCCAGACAGCAAACGGCCACGAAAGAGGTATGGTCTGCAGGGCCTGGGCCGGCTGATGGGTTTGCTTGGCGTGGAACTGGCACGCCCTGCACCGCCGGACCAGGTCGACCGCATCGTTGAGAGCCGTCGGCCAATAGAAACCCTGGCGAAAGGCCTTGCCAACCAAGGTGCGCGAGGCGGAGTGGGCTCCGCACTCGCCTTCATGGACATCGGCGAGAAGCTCGACGCCTTGTTCCCGAGGAATGCACTTCAGGAGGACTCCGTTAGCCCCGCGCCGATAGAGGGTCCCTTCCACCAGCACGTAGCGCTTGGAGATGCGACGGACGCGTTCACTCCCTTCGCGGTCCTCGGGTAGAGTCTTATCTGCGAGATACGCCTGGATCTCAGTGATCCAAGCAATCAATCTAGGGGAGCTGGGAGCGCTCCCCTCGGGTCCCGAGGCCTGGACTCCGACGGGCCTCGGGGGCCGTTCAGGCGCGTCCGTCTCCCCTAGGGGGTCGGGTCGCGCCGACGGCTGGGCAAGCCTTTCTTCAAAGGCGCCCGGTGGGGTCTGGGCTCGCGAGGAAGCGAGCCTTGAGAGTTCGTCGGCGACCGCGTTATCCCGCCTGGGCACGTGCCGAAGCTCTATCCCGTCGAAATGGCGCTCCATACGCCGCACCTGGCGGACGTAGGCGTCCATCTGCGGGTCGGAGCACTGGTACTCCTTACGGACCTGGTTAACGACCAACTGGGAGTCGCCTAACACCAGGAGGCGGCGGATCCCCAGTCCAGCCGCCACTCTGAGTCCCGCAAGGAGTCCCTCGTACTCCGCCATATTGTTGGTCGCCCGAAAGTCGAGGCGGACCAGGTATCTGAGGACGTCTCCGCTCGGCGAGGTCAAAGTGACCCCCGCACCGGCGCCCTGAAGAGACAGGGAGCCGTCGAACTGCATCACCCAGTAGGCGGTGTGAGGCAGCTGCGAGGGGCCCGGGCTGGCCTCGGGGGCGGAGACGGGCTCGGGAGCCGGGGTCCACTCCGCGACAAAGTCGGCGAGGGCCTGGCTCTTGATCGCGTGGCGTGGTTCAAAGCGCAAATCGAATTCAGAGAGTTCGATTGCCCATCTCACCACCCGTCCAGTACCCTCTCGGTTATGCAAGATTTGGCCGAGGGGGTAAGACGTAACCACCGTGACCCGATGCGCCTGGAAATAATGGCGCAACTTCCTCGAAGCCATCAGAATAGCGTAAAGCATCTTCTGGGCCTGAGGGTATCGGGTCTTGGCGTCCCGGAGGGCCTCGCTAACGAAGTAGACGGGCCGCTGCACCTTTCGGCGGGGCCTATCCTCTTTGCCAGGGGCCGCGTCTCCAGGGCGCTCTTCGTCCGAGAGGCCGTGTGGGGCGCACTCGGCTTCTGTGCCGACGACCTCGGGGTCAGAGGGCGACAGGCGCGGCCTTCCCGCAGTGGCCCCGGGGCCATCCTGGGGGTCGGGGGCGCCTGGCACCGTCAGACAAGCAGGCGGAGGGCCAGCTCCGGCCGTCGGGGGCCTTAGGCCGCCGTTCGGCTCGGGGGCCTCTCCTCCCTGCTCTCTCCCGGGTCGAGCCGACACAGGGTGGGGGGGCGCGGAGTGAGGGTTGTCCTCGTCACGCTCCACGACCAACGCCGCGCTGACCACCTGCGGGGTTGCCGCCAGGTAGAGTAGCAACGGCTCATCTGGCTCCGGGGCGACCAGGACTGGGGGAGAACTGAGGTACGCCTTCAACTGAGTGAAGGCGCGCTCAGCCTCCTCCGTCCAGGTAAACGGCCCGGAGCGCTTGAGGAGCTTAAATAGGGGTAGCGCCTTCTCTCCCAGCCTCGATATGAACCGACTTAGGGCGGCCATGCAGCCGGTGACGCACTGCACGTCCCTAAGCTTGCTGGGGGGGCGCATCCGCTCTATAGCTCGTATCTTCTCGGGGTTGGCCTCGATGCCTCGGGCAGAGATCAAGAACCCGAGAAGTTTGCCCGCAGGCACGCCGAACACGCACTTATCGGGGTTCAGCTTTATGCGGGCGGAGCGGAGACTTTCGAAAGTTTCCGCTAAATCCGAGAGCAAGGTCTCTTGGTTGCGTGTCTTCACAACCAAGTCATCAACATAGGCCTCAACATTGCGTCCTATCTGGCTACCCAAGGAAATTCGAGTAGTACGCTGAAAAGTAGGACCTGCATTCTTTAACCCGAAAGGCATTGTCGTATAACAATAGGTTCCTATGGGGGTAATGAATGCAGTTTTCTCCTCATCCTCCCTAGCCATGCGAATCTGATGATAACCAGAGTATGCATCTAGAAAACACAAAAGGTCGCACCCCGCGGTGGAGTCGACAATCTGATCTATGCGTGGCAGGGGGTAAGGGTCCTTAGGACATGCCTTGTTGAGGTCGGTGTAGTCGATGCACATCCGAAGCTTGCCGTTCGCCTTGGGGACGACGACCGGGTTCGCCAGCCACTCCGGATGGATGACCTCACGGATGAATCCGGCCTCCAGAAGTCGTGCCACTTCCTCGCGGATGAAGGCTTGGCGTTCCGGGGCCTGCCGCCGCACTTTCTGCCGGACCGGCCTTGCGCCCGGCCGCACGGCGAGACGATGCTCAATCACCTCCCTGGGGACCCCGGGCATGTCCGCCGGTCTCCAAGCGAAGACGTCGGCGTTTGCCCGCAGGAAGGAGACGAGCGCGTCTTCCTATTTGTCGTCCAAAAGACCACCGATCCGGGTGGTCTCGGACGAGCCGTCGCCCAGGGCAACCTCCTTGACCGGGACCTCGTCGCTCGTGACCATCCGCTGCCTCGGGGCGGACGGGACGGAGGTACTGGGCCTCTCGTCGCCGTCCGCGGGCTTGGATGCCGCGGCGAGGTGGTCCGCGCGCTGCTCCATACAAGCAAGCGCGACCTTGAGGTCACCATGGACGGTGATGGGGCCACCGGGGCCCGGCATCTTCATCTGGAGATAGGCGTAGTGGACCGCCGCCATGAACTTCACCAACGCGGGCCTCCCCAGGACCGCGTTGTAGGGCAGACTGAGGTCCGCCACATCGAAGTCCACCCGCTCCGTGCGGAAGTTGGCGGAACCACCGAAGGTGACCGGTAGGTCGATATGACCCAGCGGCCAGGTGTGCCCCGGCGTCACGCCGATGATCGGCTGGGACGGTCGAAGCATCATCCCTGGGGCCTTGATGGCATCAAAGGCTGCGGGGGAAAGGATGTTGAGGGCTGCACCCCCGTCCACGAGGACACGCCCCAACTTCACATTGCAAACGGTGGGGGAAACCACCATCGCGATCTGTCCTCCCCGGGCAACGCACGGCGGGTGGTCGGTCTGGTCGAAGGTGAGGGCAACCTCCGACCACCGCACCCGCCGCGTCGCCTCATGGGTAGGGGCCACGGTCAGAAGCTTGCGCTTCATGGCCTTGAGGCTCCGGCGAGAAGCGTGAGCGCACGCTCCCCTATCGACGGTGGCGACGGTGGCCTCAGGCTCCTGAAACCCAAGGTCATCGTCGCCATCGTCGATGTCCTCGGCGGGGGCCTTCTGCTTGGCCTCACCTCGCCGGTTGCCGGCGGGAGCCGCCGGGGCCTTGCCCTCACGGCGCTCCTGCCTCTTCTCCTCCTCCCACTTCCTCGTCCGCTCAGCCAAACCTTTGACCGCGCGGCAGTCCGCGAGGTAGTGGAGGGAGGTGTTGTGCACGGTGCACCACTTGCCGGTCGGGCGCTCCCTGCTGGGAACGCCGGCCTCCTTCTTTTTGTCGCTCGCAGGCCTCCCCTTTCGGGGGGCCCGCGAAGCGCCCTCGACGGCGAGGACGTGACCCTCGTCGTCGGAACGGGCCGACCTCTTCTTCCTCCTCTTGGCCCGTCGCCCCGAGCGAGCGGCGGACCCGGGGGCGGCCGGAGCTGCCACGCCGGAACCGGAGGAGTTCCAGGTCCAGGCCTCCTCCTTGCGGGCCACACGGTCCGCGAGCTCAAAAAGCTGCGCGGTGGTCTGGGGCTCCTTGGAGGCGATCTTCTCGAGCATGCGGTTGTGCCGCACGCCCCCCCTGAACGCGTAGATCACCGCGTGTGCGGGGATGCATGGTATAGTGTTGCGGACTTGACAAAACCGCTGAATGTACGAGCGAAGAGACTCATCGTCCCTTCGCTGTACGCGTGCAAGTCCGCCTCTTCGCCTGGGCGCGGATACGTGCCCTGAAAGTTCGTGGTGAACTGCTGGCACAAATCCTCCCAAGAGTGGACCGACGCGGGTGGCAAGTTCATTAGCCAACCCCGCGCCTGGCCCTTCAGGGCCATGGGAAAGAAATTCGCCATGACCCTGTCGTCACCCCCCGCGGCCTCAATCCCGGTCGTGTAGATCTGGAGAAACTCGGCGGGGTTGACGCTTCCGTCATATTTTTCGGTGATGGTGGGCCGGAACCTTGGGGGCCAACGGACGTTCCGAAGGCTCGCCACAAAGGCTCGACAGCCGGCACCGCCGACCGGGGACACGGGGGGCCGGCCCCCGTGACCGGACCGAAGTGGCGCTCCGGATGAGGAAGCGCCCTCCGTTGCGTGGGCGGCGCGACGAGCGTCGCGCCGGCGCTCGATATCGAGCCGGGCATCCGGCCCCCCACGCACATCTTCTTGGGTCGGAGGCGTTGACGAGGGAACGGCGGACGAGCGGCGTGTGACGGCCGTCGTTCGCCGCGCCCTCCGCCTCGACGACATGGAGCCGGCGGCGGCAGCGCCAGAGGCCCCGGCGGCGGAGGACCGCCCGCCGGCGCCTAGGCGCTGCTGCGCCGTCATGACCAAGTTGGCCACGTCATCCAACCAACGTCGGGCTGGAGTCTCTGGATCGGGGACGACGGGCGGGTGACGCAGGAGCGCGCCCGCGGCCTGGAGCGCGCCCTGGGGCGTGCCGCCATCGCCGTAGACAAGGCGGCGACGCGTCCCGTCTCGCCGTCCTCCCTCGTCACCCGCGAGCGGCGAGATCGCGGATCCTTCGACCTCCTCGAGCGCCTTTCCTCGCCCAAGACTTCGGCGAGAGGGGGACGGCGGGGTGCGAGCCCGACGGCGCGGGTTCTGCTCCCCGTCGTCACTGCTAGCGCTCGGAGAGAGGCTGCGCGCCACTGCCCGCTCGGCCATGGGGCTGAGCGAGCGAAACTTGGCACACACGAAAGATGATGAGGGCTTAGAAAGACACACGCTCCCCCTACCTGGCGCGCCAGATGACGGAGCGTGAAACTCCTCACCGGGAGACCGCGCGGGCCCCCCTTTGCCGGTTCGGCCGGGGGTGCTAAGTGAGTTTCTTCGCCCTCGATCTAGAGGACGTCAGCGAGAGTGAAAACACGCAAGACGCGGGTGACGTAGACAGGTTCGGGCCGCTGAGAAGCGTAACACCCTACTCCTGTGTTCTGGTGGATCTGAGGATCTCCAACAATACAAAGGGAATTCTATCTCCAACGCATTCGCCGGAGTCCTCCCCCTTTTTCCTAGGCCTGGGCCTCCTTTTATCTGATCAGGGGTCACCACATGGGCCTCAAGCTGCCTAAGAAAAGAAACATTCTTTTTACAATCAGGGCTAGTCTACAACCGGAAGTGACCTCTGACAAGCATGGTGCATGCCTTCTGCCCCGCTCGCCAGCTCTCCCGGTGGACGCCCGTTTCAACCTTCATTCAATGGCCGGCGACTTTCTTGCTACGCCTGCGCTGAAATCTGGATTGGATCTGACCGGGGCTGACATACCAACTCCAGGAGTCAGCACGCCGGCTCCGGCTAGGGACGAGAGCCAGGAGGCTCTCATCATTCCGACGGGACGGGGCGAGGCGTGCCATCGGCCGCCTGTCGCCACCTAACCCGCGATCTGACCGGTCTGTGACCGGTCACACACCGCGACCGGTCACGGACCGGATAAGCGCGCGCTGCGCCGCATTAAATGCGGCGTGGTGCGCTCGCCTGATCCGCTATAAATGCGGTTAGGTGAGCCCTGTTGTGCTCACCTAACCCGCACACGTGGCGCCAAGATCACGGGGGGTCGGGGCGCCCCAGCCCTCGGGGCCGAAACGGGAGCGGCCCGACCCCTCGGGGAGACAGAGGAAGGGGCGGCCACGTCACCCCCGGGCCCGACCCCCCCCCCGAGGGGGTCGGGACACGTGGAGGACCGCGGCTACCCAAGCCTCTAGTCATGACACCCCCGGTCCCATGTCACCGACAAACCTCATCTCCAAATTCCATCTTAGTAATCCGCAATTCAAGAAACAAGGAGTTGTGTCACCTATAATAGGCCTATGGACTTGTAACTTCATTTGGGACCCCGGCCCAAGTGAGGCCCAAGTGGGGTGCGTCCCAACCTGGTGGAGCACTACCCTAGGGACCCCTTAGTCATCCTCCCACCCTCTTAAATAGCTAAGTACCCCTTTAGGGTTTCTCGGGTTTTGTTTACATTAAAGTTTAGCTTCGCTATTTTACCATATAATCCAGTGATCGGTTAGATCGTCGGTTTGCTCGTTACGGAATCCCAACTTATCATTTGTATTCAATTCCTATTTTTAATTCAGACTCGATACAACCACTGCTCACATGGCTACTATTGATACAACCACTACTCACATTATACGTCAACCAAAAGATACCAAGATCGAGTTGTCCAAGTTCTGGAATCCAATTTGGCCACCTGCTACAGTGTTGACTTCAAACGGTCGCCAAATATGCATACGAGCTCTGTTTTGGGCCCATGAGTACTTTATGAAAAGCTCTTGGAGTTCTCTTTCCAATGGATCCAGTCTTATCTCCAAATTTCATCTTAGTTGGCCAAAATCATAAAAACATAGTGTTGCGTCATCTATAATGGGCCAATAGATTTGTAACTTCATCTGGGACCCCAGCCCAAATAGGGCCCATGTGAGATGCGCCCCAACCTAGTGGAGCACGACCCTAGGGACCCCTTGGTCGTCCTCCCACCTCCTTAAATAGCTAGGTACCCCTTTAGGGTTTTTCGGGTTTTGTTATATTAAAGTTTTAGCCATTGCTACTTTACCTTGTAGTTACGTGTGTCGGTTAGACCACCTATTTACTTGTCTTCGAAACTGTTTTAGAATTTCTATTTGTAATTCAGATTGCTTTTATCTTATTCTTGCTTATTTCTTCGATTTGCTTGTAGGAATAAAGTTGATCTGCACCGGCAAGATCAACAACCCACGGAGAGGTATATCAATCGCTAAGACGCAACACAACAACGTGTTGTACGGTTATAGTCGAATCGTCAACGTTTCTCCCAAATCGTAGTTATCATCAACTCACCGAATGATCGGGACAATCAGATCCCTGAGCGTATCGAGTGGAGTTCAGGATTTATCATGACTTTATCAATATCTACATATCTCAACTCAGTTTCTCGGATATGGTCATAAGAATAATGTGTGAGTGTATATATTAGCATCTGTGTTTGTAGCGTTTGACTGTGTTTTACAAATTTCAAAAATTTACTGATGAGATGTTAGGGTCTTGGAGGTGCTTATATAGGTTTACATATGTGCATTTATAAAGATTAATGTGTGTAAATTGTATATGAGTGTCTATATTTATATTGTCTATCAAAGAATTTACATTCAAATAAAGAAATTGACAAGTTTGTGAAATAAAATTAAAGAAACTTACTGTTCCGACAAGATGATACGGTGAAATATTTTACATTGAAATAAAATAATTGACATGTTTGTGACATGAAAATTAAAGAAGATTACTGGTCAGAGATTTGATTAAAAACACATTAAATTACATTCAAATAAACCAATTGACAAGTTTGTGAAATAAAATTAAGGAAACTTACTGTTCAGATCAGATGATGCGGTGAAATTTTTCATATTGAAATAAAAGAATTGACAGGTTTGTGACATGAAAATTTTAACAATTTACTGGTCAGAGATTTAAAGAATTGACATGTTTGTGACATGAAAATTAAAGAAATTTACTGGTCAGAGATTTGATTAAAAAATTACAGAAATGCGGTGAGCGTGGATCGAACACGCGACCTTCAGATCTTCAGTCTGACGCTCTCCCAACTGAGCTATCCCCGCTTCGTTCAGATTTTTCCTAAAAAGCTTTATAACCTAGTACAGAGTATTTTGATTACTGCAGTTTTTTGTTCGATTATCATATGGAAGGCTAAAAGGTATATCAACGGAAAGCAAACGACGATCAATGGCAAAAATTCCCAGGTTCTAGCGCCTCTCGCTGCATTTGAAGATGAACTTGAAGATGCAGAAGGGAGACATTTTCTAGTCTATCCCAGCCATCAAATTGCTGCATTCGATCAGCTTACATGCCATTGCCATCAAAGACATTCTTGACGCACAAGTTAGAGCTTACAAGAACATCTACCACCTTAACTCCGGCAATGGCGTCTACGATAATACTAGAAGAAAGATTCATCATCATCATCACTATTTTCACATGGATTTGAGCAGCTTGAGCAGCGACCTGGCCTTGGCCTTCGCCCTGGCGCCGCCCTGGCTCTGCAGCAGCAGCAGCAGCTGCGTCACCACGCCGGCGCCGGCCGCCTCGCTCCGCGCTGCCCGCGACTCCCTGCACACGGCCAGCAGCACCGCCACCGCGTGCTCGCTGCCTTCGTTGCTCGAGTTCATCATGAACACGTGCCTCACCAGCGCCCGCGTCCCGCCGGGGGCGCGCGCCACCGCCCTGCGCCCGGCCTCCGACGCCGACAGCGCCTCCACCGCCGCCAGCGCGCTCGGCACGGCGCCGCCGCCGGAGGCGCACTTCCCCGACGCCGCCCAGGAAAGGTGCCCGAGGAGCGCGCCGACCGCGCCGTGGTGGATGGCGCTGCCCCGCGCCGGCTCGGACGAGCAGATCGCCGCCACGGCGCGCACGGCGGCATCCGACGCCGCCGACGCGTGCGCGTCGGGCGGTGTAGGTCCGTCGTGCTGCAGGAGCGGCACGAGCGCCTGCCACACCCGCGGCGAGGCCGCCACGACGAGCGCCAGCTCCCTCGTCGCGGCGGCGGTGGCGACGGTCTCGAGGAGGCGGCACAACCCCGCCCTCGTCCGTCCCCGGCCGCGCTCCAGCAAGCCCACGAGCGACGCGAGGCTGGCCTCGCTCTTGAGCACGTTGAGGCAGCCGAGCTGCGGCGAGGCGGCGCTCGACGGCATGAGGCTGAGCGCGCATTGCAGCGCGAGCTCCTCCACCACCGCCTCGCCGTGTCGCTCCGGCGGCGCGTGGAAGACGAGCTGCAGCAGCACGGGCAGGAAGCCCAGCTGGACCATGCACGCCCGGCCGACGTCCGACTCGGACGCCAGTGTCATCACCTTCTTGAGCGCACCAACCTTCACCTTGCCGGCGGCCGCGTCCTGCTGCTGCAGGCAACGCTTCAGCGCCGCCAGCGATGGCTCCTCCACGTCGGCCTCGGCGTCTGCCGCCGCCGCAGCCGCCGGCTCGGGGATGTGGTGTTGTTGGTCGGTGGAAAGCCAGCGCTCGATGAGGTGGCGCAGCGTGCGGTTGGGCACGAGCACGGTGGCGTCGCCGAGCGGCTGCATTGTGACGGGGCAGGTGCGGTGGCCGGCGGCGAGCCACCGCTCGATGCACGGCCGGTCGTACGTCTGCCCCGTGCACAGCGTCACCGGGTCCGTGAAGATGTCCAGGCTGATCGGGCACCTGAACAGGTGCGGAATGCTCATCTCTTCTCCAATCTCCACCCCAAAAACCGATCAACACAAATCCATCAAGAAACCTACAAGAAAACCACCGAATCTGCAAGAGCACAAAACACTGAAAACCATCACATCTCCGAACTCCTTACCAATGGAGAAGCTAAAATACACATCAAATCATACCGAATCAAGAGCTCCGCGAGAAACCCAGCATGCAGCAGCTGATGGGAGACGAAGCTACGAAACTTGCAATGTGCGCGTCTAGTTTTTTTTTCAGCTAAAGCAAAGATCTTTCAGCTTGTTTCCAGCACTCACTCCCATGCACTCCCATCAGGAATCCATGGCGATGTACTACTGATGAAAATGTAACAGGTGAAACGACTGCTGCAAAGTTACAGCACTGTTGGCTGCTGGACCATGTGGTTGTATGTACTCGATGAAGACGATGACCAAGAACACAAAGCAGGCCAAACAACAGGAGTTGCACTTGCATCTGATTATCTGAAGATCAGAGAGAGAATGTTAGAGAGAGAGAGAGAGAGAAGAGCAAGTGAGGTGTGTGCAATGGCTGCAAGATAAAGGCAAGAAGAGGCAAAACTGAAGAACTTTCTTTTGGTAGTGTTAGTCATAGAAAGGGAAAGGTCTAGTGATTGGACCAGAACAGGAGAGGCCGAGAGAGAGGGAGACTAGATGAGAGAAAAATTTTGCAAAGAGCCTGAAAACGTGGGGACAGTCAGAGTTGGGGACCGGTCGAGATGCAATTTTACAGACTGGAACTGCCAAAGAGGCTGCTGAGCTGAGATCATTTGCAAATTGCAGCGTTAATTATGACCTTTTTTTCTGGTTGAAGCATACTATGTAAAACTAAGAATTGTCTACCACAAAGTTTGCAACTTGGGAAGATCCTGACCTGCCATGGCCGGCACAAGGAGAGAAAAAATCAATCTTTATTTGTTTATTTTTTTGTTCTGAAAGAGACATTTTGAACTGAATGTGATGAAGTTACTGGAAATTGTATTCTAAAACAGTTTGAGAAACGTACGGGTTTCTGAATCCTGAATTATGGGCGTATCGACTTTTTTTTAGACAATGGATAAATTCTATCCTTTGCTTCGACAGAAGCTATGGGCGTAGCTATTAGTACTGTAGCCAACTATCGAGTAGCCTGAACTCTTAAGCAGTACTCCATGTGCCAGATTATATCATTTGCAACAGACAATGAGTGTGTGTGATGTTAACATGGCACATGAAAACAGTTAAGACCTGGAAATTGAGTGCTTAGAAAGCATTATGATCAACACATGCAAATAAGCAATTATTCAGATCACTTCATTTCCTGTACTTCTTTTCTCTACATCCAAAAAAAGACAACTTTCTCCAAAATTCATTTGCTTGGGCACTCTTCATTCTCTTTTCTCTTGATATGAATAAAGTTTTCATTCCATCATGGTTAAATTTCAGGAGATCACATCTAAAAAAAAATCAGGAGATCACCCATTAGGCTGCAAGAGTGGCACTGCTCAACGACAGAAAGAGAGAATCTTTCTTACAAGACAAAGATCACTAGGTTACAAAATATGATCTGTACAGTTGAACCTACAATCTCCATTGGTTAATTGATTGGCGCCTCGAGCAACACACTTAAAACTAAACAATGCAGTGCTGAGTTAGGTGCTAATGCCAGCTTCACTGCGGCTACGACAGTGCAAAAGTCTGAGGCTACAGTTTACACTGCACTTCGAGGCAGTGTAGCCGGCAGGGGCAGCAGCATTACCCAAATCAAGGGACTCTTATCTGCATAGTGCTAGGCTATGTAGAGTAGTGAAAATTGGTGATTATATTGGTGGCCATCATGCATTGATCATATAAGACTATAGGAGATGGAGACAGATGGCCAAACTAAACTTTTCAGAAGTGTATCTTCAAAAAAAAAAATTAGAAGTGACATCAAGGGCATGAACAGAATGTTACTCAAAATGTTAAGCTAATATCTCCTAATAATACGAATAGGTGTGTAGGCTAGTGGTTGTAGCACTCTAGTAGCACCTACATGGAATTCGGCTTCTATCAAGAGCGAATTTTCAGAGTTAGTTTTAGAAAGGTCACTCGTTGTCCTAATGGATAAAATACGTGTTAAGAAATTATCTATGATTGCCCTCATGTACGAGGTAAGGGCATTAAAGCACGAGTTAAAGCCTGAACCATGGGGGAGTAGATCTATGTAGAGTTGATTTAAAAAAGGTCACTAGTTGGTCCCTTGATTGAAACATGTGTTAAAAAACAACCTATGGTGACAACGGGCCCTCATGTACAGGGAAGGTGCCTCAAAGCACGAACCATGGGTAGTGGACCCGTGTGTCAAGGGGCCAAGGTTCGTAGCCCTTTTCAGCTAGTTTTGGTTGAGGTTTCTTCTTAGTAAAAAGATGTGGGGTGGTCTTTTCTCTTGCTGGTCGAGTTTCTTTTATGAGAAAATCCAAGAAATGTTATTGACAAACACCTAAATCCAAAAAATATCATCGACGAGTACGAGTTTCATAAAATGTCATCGTACAAACGATTTTATCCTAGAAATCCCATCACTGTCAGGGTTCTGTCCATCCCACGTTGTTAAATGCACTGTTTATCCTATAGCACTTTAACGGAGGGCTACTACGGAACCCTAACAACGATGGTATTTTTAGGATAAAGTCGGTTGTATGATGATATTTCATGAAATTTGTACTTGTTGATAGCATTTTTTAAAATTGATTACTTGTCAATGAAATTTTTTGGATTTTTTTATATGTCCTAATACTAGTACCATTTTGACCATAAAATAGTAAATTGCAGAAGCCAGAAGTTATACTTTCATCATTTAAAATAAAAAAATGAAGTCCATGATCTCGGATTTATTTTACTAAATATGATGGATAGACCTCTAATACATTCCAAAAAATCCAAACAACATAAAACAGCTCATTGTTAGATGGAATTAAACAGCTCTAAACGTAACACGTGATCGAATGAGTTTTGTTTGTAGTTCGTATGTGTCGACGGATATATGTGACCTAAATGAGTTATGAAACGATGTCAAGACATTGTTCTAACGAGAGATAAGACGGAATTAATGATTATTGATTACTCTATCAACTACCAATATTGATGCCATGAGCCCCTAATTCATATGGAATACTGTTTTGTGGACAGGAACAATTGGGGTCTGAATTATGAACTATGAAGTCTTCAGTCCAGTGCTAGCTGGCTTGCTAGCACGATCATGCATTGCCAATTTAATCATTACTAAAAAGGGCCTTTGAAGTTTGAACAATGTTGACTTCTGTTCAATTTTAATAACAAATTTAAGACGGTAAATGGCGATTGCTGTCAATTTGGTGCATTAATGACTGGTCTCTCCTCCGCAATGTTTTACCACGAGTTTTTTTAATCGCCACGCCGGCTTTTCAAAGATTAGACCGCGAACAGACGCAACTGCGCACTGCACAGCTCAGACAGTAGAAAACCGGCCTAACAATTTGACTTCAAAGTTGAAATACAGTAGTATTTTTCGGTTCAAACTTTTTGGTCCGAAAACCATTAATAAATTGCTGTGCCGGCCTGAGTTTGCAGTCTTTTTGGGCTACATATGGAGTTACAACTTCCTGTGGGCTTCAGATGTTGTCGAACTGTTTCTAGACTCAAGTGAGTATGGCCTTTCTTTAAAAGAAAACTCATATTTTTTAAAGACAAATTTCTGCTAATTTTATTTTGTGCCTGGTTTTACAAAACAAAATTGAAACTGTGTATTATTTCAAAATTGAAATTGTGTATTTATTTATCTAACACTAAAGTGTGACATACGTAAACTGCGACTCACCGTCGACAGTTGACTTATGCGGTTGACGTCTCCAATAAGAAAAAACGTTTGTCCAATCCACGAACCCATATTTTTCACCTCTGACCGCGTGAAACATATTTGCTGATATCCAGAAACAGCGTGAAGACTGAAGAACACAGAAAGTTTATGGAGATAGTGACCTTAGTGAGGTAAACCCAAATTTCAGAGGCTGGTGTTTTGGAGCCTAGCGAGTTAGGCATCTTCCTCACTACACCCAAAAAAAAAGAGAATTTTTCTTAAAGAAAAAGAACAGCTAAGTGCCAAAATGATGGTTAATTGAAGTGCCAGCAAACTGTCAGTTCAAAGCAGCAGCAGGTGAAGTTCTGGAATTCCAAGTCAGATTCCATGGATAAGAAAGGTGTACTGTTCAAAGTGTGTTGCTAGCTGTCAGCTGTAACTTTAGAACAGATAACAGATGCCCACAAATCGGCAAAGACATAACCCTAGCTAAGTCGTGGACGTTCAGAGTTCAGAATACTAGTATTAGCTTCTCTTCAAACAGAGGATTTAATTTCGGCTCGATTTGAACGATAAGGTGATGCTCCTGAATTTAAATCACATTCTACATGCATCATCAGTAGAACATTCTTCATTGAAAACTTCTCTGAACCTTTGTGGAACGCATGTTCAATAATTATTTCTGAATACTAGTAATGTCAAATAGAGGATCTCGGCTCAACTTGAAAGACAAGACGATGCTTCTGAATCTAAATCACATTGTGCATGCATCATCAGCAGAACATTCTTGAGAGGAAAACCTGTCTGAAAAATTCTTCGCGCGCGTGTTGGTCTTTGGAGAATCTTACCCGTAACGTCTATTGAGCCATCGAGTATATTTCTTTTCAGATAAGGTTAGGCTATGGAGCAAGAGAGGAGAGGATCAGAGGTGCACGTGTACTACCGTTGCATATTCTTTCTTGATGCCAATTCACGGTTGTTCACTTGTTCTGGTCGATCAAATTTATTCAAATCCACCGATCTTTTAGATCGATCGAGCGTGCATTTTTTTCCTCGCTTTTTTGTGAAGAAACATCCCTTTCGGCTGCTGAGGTTTTTTGACCGGTTTCTTTCATCGATGCCATGTCGCCAATGGCATGCAGAGTGAGAGTCACATGGAGGAAGACATTCCTGATTCCTTTTGGCGATGCTGCCGGTGTTTGTCACTAGAGTGTCGTTTGGCTCCGAAGAATCTGACGAAGAGATATCTGCACTTCTGCAGTATACAGATTGGGCCTTCAGTGATTGAGCCGTCAGTTCAGACTTCAGACTCTTGTTCCTTACACTGCACGCAGCCTGCAAAATTCGATCTGGCTGCGTTCTTTCTGAAGGTTAGGATGAGCTGATTAGTCGCACGTAAAACGAGAAACAAGATTAGCATATGATTAATTAAGTATTAATATATAAAATTTTGATGAATAAATTTGTTGGATTTTTTAAGCAACTTTTTTATAGAAAGTTTTCACACAAAACATACAGTTTAGCAGTTTGAAAAGCATGCTAACGGAAAACGAATGGTAGCTAATCCTAACTAGCTACGAAGAAACAGCCCTAGTCTTGCAATGCCATCGAGTGGTTGTGAAAGTGCAAAGAACAATTTATGAACTCGAAGAATTATGAGCAGCCAAAAGCAGCGAGATGATCATAAGGAAAAACAGCTGCTTCATCGAGAGAAGTTGCTGAGCGCAGGTTGTCAACACAAAGGTTCTGAATTTTAGTATTTTGAACAAACCGTGCAATGTCATCGAGTGGTTCTGAAAGTGCAAGGAACAGCGCGTGCTAGTTTATGAACTCGAACAATCATGGGCAACCGGTCGGAGAAAAAGATTTCAAACCAAGAACTCAGAATTGTAGTATTTTGAACAAACTAGCAGAGCCAGTCGGAGAAAAAGTTTCTTCTCAAACAGAAAGTTTACCACTCAACTTCATTAACCAGTTTAGAGCATCTCGTCAGTGATTCAGGGATAATCCTTACTATTGACTGATCAGTTTGTTCCCTTATGCTTTATGTTACTACTCCAGTAGTGACAATGTCAGAAACCCAGACCTTTTTTTTTTTGAAGAAAGCAGAAACCCAGACTTACTGAACACTGATGCAGAAGCCATGGACAGAAGAACAAGAATATCAAAATCTGAATGCTTTTATTCATTGATTCATAAACATCATATTACAAGATTCACCAAGTAATAGATAATGCCTTACAGCAGATTCTGCCATAGTAGGTTACATAGATAGATAAACCAGAAATTTACATTAAGAACTCCAAGATTTCCCTATTACAGGATGTCTACTTGCCCAATACTCAGTGCAGCAAGACACGGCGGCGATGCTGGCCGCCGATGACCCGGATCGCGCGCGACGAGCAGGCGCCGCCGGAGCCGCTCCTCTGGTAGGGATGGTAGCGGCGTGGCGGCGGAACCGTGATGGACTCTGCTACGGACGGCAGAGGAGACGGGGATGGCGTGCTGGGGCTGTAGTCCGGCGAAGCAGCATGAGGCGGAGGAGGCGTCGATGGTGTGTAGTCCGGCGAGGCAGCGCGTCGCGGAGGAGTCATCGGGGTGTAATCCGGCGAAGCAGCCCGGCGCGGAGGTGACATCGGGGTGTAATCCGGCGAAGCGGCGCGGCGTGGAGGAGTCGATGGGGTGTAGTCCGGCGAAGCAGCGCAGCGCGGAGGCGTCGATGGGGTGTAGAACGGCGAAGCAGCGCGCCTCGGACTCGGAGGCGTCCACGGGCTGTAGTCGGGCGAGTCCGCACAGCGGGGAGGAGGGCTCTCCGGAGTGTAGTCTGGTGACGCCGCACGCCGGGAAGGATTCACGGGGGTGTAATCCGGCGACGCGACGCGGCGCGGCCGCGGGGAGGGCTCGACGGGGAGTAATCCGGCGACGCGGCGCGGCGGCGGGGAGGGCTCGCTGGGGTGTAGTCCGGCGACTCTGCGCGGCGAGGAGGAGGAGGGCTCGACGGGGAGTAATCCGGCGACGCCGCGCGGCGGGGAGGGCTCGCCGGGGTGTAATCAGGGGACGAAGGTGGGAAGCAGGAGGTGACCTCGTCGCCGACGTCCATCTCCACGGAGAAGGGGAAACGCGCCGCCATCATCATCATCATCATCCGGCCGCCGCCGCCCCCGTAGAAGGACGACGCCGTCGAGGAGAAAGAACCGGCGGCGCCGGCGGAGCAGGAGGCGCAGGAGGACACCGCCGCCATCAGCGAAAAGGCCCAAAGGATGAATAGATCTCCGGAGAGTTGGAAGACGAAGGTGGAAGGCCAGAGAGATGATCGGAAGCGGAGGAGGCCGGCGGCGCCAAGGTATAGCCCGCGGCGGCGGCGCGGCGTCGCGAGCGATGCAAGCGGAGGCAAAAGAAAAACTCACGGGGAATTCGAATTCAATTCGGAGTCGGATTCCGATTCGGACGGCGGTGGCGGGGAATCCCCGGGTCGGTGTCACGTGGGCCTGGTGGGCCCGGCCCGCTAAGGCCTCGCGTTTTGGAAGCCCAACACGAACCGCCTCCGCCTCTCTCCCTGTTGGCTTCCGTGGGAAGACGCGCGGCGAGGCTATCTGGACACCGGCGGCGGCGGCGGTAGCGGCGGCGTGTATCTGCCGGCGGGGTCTGCCTCCGAAGAACCACCAGGCTGTTCTTCTCTCCCTCCCGTCCCGTGATTGATGTGCTGATGGGTTCCACGGTTTAACCGCGGGTGGTGAGGGCGGAAGATGCGATTTGGTTTCCGTCTTGCGTCGCGGGGAGGGAAGGGGAGGGGGTTCTCGAAGCACATGGTGAATTGGGCGAATCGGAGCCTCGGAGGAGGACGATTTCGAGGAATTTTTTGGCTGGGATTGGGCGTGGGCATTGGGAGGTTTAGGGTTTCATTTTGAAATTATGCGTGATGTTTGTTAACTTACGCAGAGTTTGTGTTGGTGGAGTTAAATTCTGTTAACATCTAGATGTTATAAAAAACAACAACAATTTCGTGAAATCTAAGTTTTTTTGCCCACCAACTCATGCTGCTAATCTTAGAAATGTGGCATCTGAGAACTGTACTGGAGATGTGTTCTCTTGCCGAATTATGATATTGATACTAACCTGTTTTCGGCTTTTTGCGCCAATCAACTCACGCTGCTGATCTTAGAAATGTGGCATCTGAGATGCTGTGCTGGAGATTTTTTCTCCTGCCAAATGAATAAATGATGACAATGCAGAATATAAAACCATTAAGTACTTGGTGTCATTTGTGGACTGTGGAGAAGGGGCGGAGATTGAGATGTGCACACATGGTATAGAATGCTTATTATTGTCGGATTACTATTAACTAAACAATCTGAGATGGTCCATACAGAATCAGTGTCCCCAATCTTTTAGGAATATCCTTTCGCGTGGTCCTATGTTGCTTTGATCCTATTTCTTTAACATAATTAGTTTGGCAGGATTGAAACAGACTTAGCCACTAACAGTTCTTATCCACGAGTTCATCTCTATCATGCATGTAGTTGGTTTGTAGCAGAAAAGTAGCACATGCGTGGCTTTGTACTTATTGGTAGCTTCATTTGCCTTTTGAACACCATCTTCAAGACATAACCTATCTATGTCGGAAATAACAGAAATCTGACTGATCTGTAAAGTTCTCAAGTATCTACTATTTCTAATTTCTTGTAGTAGGTAAGCAAACCAGATAGATGCCTTTAAGGAACTGCCTGGAAAACTATATTAGACTTTTGTTTTCTGTTCTCTCCAACACCGCCAAAAACGGCTTTGTATAGCTATCTTTTTCTCGAGTGTTTGGTTAATTTAAGCGATCAGTTCCATGATAAGGTCTATGTACTCATTGTGATAAACCATGTGCTCTTCATTTAGCAGCCTTTCTACAAAATGCGATGGCTACATGTAGTGATCAAGGGGATTACGAACTTACAAAGCATATATACTATGCAAACTAAGATATATAGAGGATTCATATATGCAAACCTTTTTTACATTCAAATATTTGGGCAATGCAAAAGGAGGCACTGTTTATTTACTGGTGTACAGAATAGAAGTCTGGAGATGATTATAGAAATTGTTACATCAGGTTGGCACTGCTGATTTAAGTACCTGTAAATATGTAATGCCATTTCTAACAGAAGTTATGTTGGAGGTTTTTTTAGTTTAAATACGCTTCCACTATAAAATTTTACATGGTCACAAACTGGATTTAATTGATTTACTCCTTTGAAAATTAAACTGGATTTCATTTATTAGTGATGCTCTTTACCCTGTAGATTTTATTCAGGAAGAGTACTCCAGAATTTTTTTTTTAGGTTTTACCCCTTCGATTGACATTCCTGTTCTAAAGTTTAAGTTCTCGAATATTTATCGCTTTAAAGACCTCACATTGGAAAGCTGATCTTACACATTATTTCTTCTTTTAGGGTTCTCTGTTTTTTGTTCAAAATCCAGAAGCTCCTCCAATCACCATTACATAGAGCATGTAAAGAGTTTACAAAAGAGAGTCTCTTCCTGCTGCAATCCAATTGATCTCGCTACTTATTCAAGTGACAGTTGCTCGACTATGGTTAGTTCCTCAACTCCCACTTCAATTAATAACTTACTGTACATTGATTTTTATCATATGTTCCTGTTACTGTTCAGAACAACTAATCCATTAAAACATTTCTAGTTGCAAGCAATAACTGCATTCAAAGTTGATAGCATAACTGATATAGAAATATGGCAAATAAGCAACTCAACATTGTGAGCACACTGTGCATAGCAGATATAGCGTTTGAAGACAAGGCATGCATCTTTCTTTGTTTCGTTTTTCTGTTCCCATCTCTACTTGTACTTCATTGGTATAAAAAAATATTAGGACTACAGACTACTCAAAGCTAGGTAACACATGTAAACCACTATCGTAGTTATAATTAATCCTTTATTTCTTTTATCTGTATTTTTCTCATTCACTTATATATGCTGGGCCATTGTCATGTCAACACACCATGAAAATTTGAAAAGTAGGTAAAGACGTGCTGCAATTATAGGAGGAGGCATTGCCAACTTCTCCTAGTATATTCATTATGTTGTTGTGTTTTCATGGTTGGATTAAGAAGTCAATAACCTTTGTAGTAGACTAGTAGTAGAAGAAAAAAACAAAGTTATACTTAGTATCCATAGTTATCTAGTTATAATCCAAAGCTATTACTAACTTCTTCTAGAATTATTACACTGCAAACGACAAATTAAAGTTTAGATTAGAAACTTCAGTGGCTACTGGCTACCTGAGTATCAGTTAACTGATTTTGCAACTCAACAGTGCATGGTGACAGCACTTCAGCAAGCATGCATGCCTTTTGGGTGCTATGAACACATAAGAACATTGTCACCTTTTGGAGCTTAGCACATTGATGACATCAATAGCAATATGCTTGCATAAGCTCCAACCATGTTGTCTTTTTATCTCTGTAAATTCAATAGCGTCTGACTGATCCCCTTTGCTTTGTGGGCAACTACCATTATTCGCAATACATAAAATGAAAATGAGTGGGAGAGGCTGTAGGCCAAAAGCAATGCATGCATCGCTCCAGAACCAGAGTCATAAGCCTTACACCACAATCCGCTTCATAGTGCTTAGTTGCTGTGTAAAAAACTTTGCCTTTTCCTTAATGAAAAAGACGTGCAAGCCTTCTGCATATTCACAAAAAAAAATGCTTAATTGCTTACTGTTGATTAAGTGATTGTCCGAAATGTGTTTTCTTTTTCAAAAGAAACCATCAAATGCTCAATTAATCTCATATTGATATATTTGCAATATCGTAGTTCTTAAAAACTAGCTCAAATTTGTTGCATGCAAAGGAGATGAGTAATTACATATCTGGTCTAGTAGGAGATCATTAGGTTCAACAGCTATCAAACCATTTGATCTTATAAAACTAAGTTTTCTTGAGAGAATCATTGTGATCAAATGTTTTGATAGGTGAAGGACCTAACCTACTAACAGCTCCTATAAAGATTTTAATTATTTGGCAAAACTGACTTCATCATAGTCATCTAGGGATAGAAACACCTCATCTAAGCATGACAGTTCCGTGCCCTCCTCATGGAAGCTCACTTGTGAATCATAACTCGATTCGAACACTCGGCATATCACCCAGTTCTTGGATTCCTGCAATGATCATGCATGCATATATGTTAGCCACGTTAAGTAGTCATGCAATTGATATATAGTACTAAACGCGAGCAGTACAGCACTCACTGTGTCTGAGTGACCTTTTTTCTTGTGGGACCGCTTGCTTGAACTACTTGAAGTGCTGCTACTGCTGCAATTGATACTCCCATCCATTAGGTGGTACTCATGCATGACCCAGTTAGTTTTGATCGCCTTAAAGGGCTCCCCAATGAAGAAAATGAGGGTCTTCTTGAGGCCAACATTACAACCGCCACTAATAACTGTCTCATCAGCAATGGGTTTCCAGTGCCCATTTGGCGAGGTCCTAGTCTGCGTCGCATGACTGAAGAAGTACCATTGGTTACCGGATTGGAGAGCTTTACCTGTAAAAAGGTTTGACATCAACGCTCAGCTATGACGAAGATGATAAGAACAATATATCGTAAATATTAGACCCATACCATTCAATTCCCATGGATCGTAGAGATTCAGGATCAGCGTAGGAACGATGTCAGGTCGGCATGGGAGGAGGGAGGCCTTGCGGCGGAGGAAATGGATGATGAGCTCTTCATCTGACGGGAAGAAGTGGAAACCGGGAGGAAGGTTGGAAGCTCCAGCCATGGCTGAGGTGAAGTGTAAGGCAGAAGAAGTAGATAGACTAGTCAGGCTGGTGGAAGCTAAGGCTACGGGGAGAAGATGAGAGCAGGTGCTTGCTTAATGTGGTGACTTTGGTTCTACTTATAGTGACCGCATGCGTGTATGCAATTGTGTGGAGAAAGAGAGACGTGCAATTCAAGGAGCGTTGAAAGGTTTTTGAGGCGGCTGCGGCATGCAATGGTGCCTTCAGAAGCCTGGCAGCTTAAGTGCCATGCTTTCTTCTTTTCCTCCCCCATGCATTTTCTATTGAGGGAGTTGATGATGCTACGCAATTAAAGGCTGGTGTTGGATTTAGACAGTAGTATCTGCGCCTTGGGAATATATTGCATGCAGCTGTACTAACTATTGAGAAGGATTGATGGGAACTAAAAAATTAAGCTCATCAGGGCATGCATGCATGCATGGCACCTCATCATGTTTGGTATATTTTATCAACAAAGTTGAAGAAACAAGAAAGACAGTTCCTTTGTAGCAATGATGTTCGTCTCAGTGTCCTTGATTAGGTTAACCTTTTGAGAATGCATTTGATTGTTGACTCAGCTTGGATATATCAGGTTACACAGGCATCTCATCCAAAGTTTTTAATAGAAGACTAGCTCTTGCATAGATCATAATATAACATATTGCTTTTGTGCTACATTAGGTACATTAATTAAAAAAGTGATATTTCTTCGTCCATGAGAACTGTCAATGAAACGTATAATCAGGTCATTAGAGTTTCTTATCTTGAAATCAGGAGATGTTATTGAAGATCTAGGTGAAATGACATAGTCACACATCAGGCTTGTTTAGGTTGCACGCCCAAGTTATGTGAAACCTCATCCTGTCATTAAACTATGGTGGAGATTAGACTGGAGTTCTGACTTTCTTTCTCTTATTTGATGTGTGTTGGATATCATGTTAATATCAATCAATCATGCAGCAAACAGTTTCTTGAAATTTGTTTGGACGCTGCTACGCATAGCTGCGTTCTAGTGAAATTTCATGGATGTTACCGACATGCTTGCTCAAGGCATAATATGCTCCCAGCTCAATGCATCAGCGATTTTTTTTCCTTTTTCAGAATTAAGGTAGTCTTCAGTGCATCATGTTCCATTTTCATTAAGGATGTTATATAACCAGATGTTACCATATTTTAAAATAGTCTTCTATTGAATATTGATCCATGAGTAAAAATGTTTATCTGATTCTGAAGTGAACCAGTAATCTCAATTTGTTTGCATTACTCCAAGTTTTTTTAGTTTAATTGCTTCGATAATTTCTTTTTGTTCCTTTAGTGATTTCAGTGGAGTAGACTCTACAATCATCCTTTCGTTACTTCCTCCACTGACGAACTTACTACTGTATCTTTCACCAGATATTTGGCAAGCTAGGACACTACCATGTGAACCTTGTGGCCGAGTGATGTAGAGGCTGGAGATATAAAGGCTTCCATTATCTAAAAAAGTTGCGAAGGAAAAAAAAAGCCAGGAAAAAGCATGTGCAACAGCAATGGAAGTACCATCTACTGTTTTCTTAAATCTCCAACAAAAATGTTACTGGTACGTGTCCTGCATCCCAATAATGAGCTTTACGAGTGCCATTACTACACAAATTTCTTCTCTGATGGCTGTCTTCCTCCTGATGTCATGCCGGCGTCATCCTTCTCCAACATGCTCCTTTATCCCTCTTGACCATAGTATTATCAATTATTATCGCATATACCGGTCGCAACAAGTTTCAGAGAGTTCAGTGAAGTTGTGGTAAAGTACAAAGAGCGTCACTTGGAGATGAAGCCACTCGAGTTCCTTGCTGCTGCATCTATTCTGTGCACATGTTTGCAAACTGCCGCATCAAAATAGACATTCATCAATCATTTCAAATTATTGAGCTCAATTTGTAGGTATTACTATTATGACAATGATTCATGATAGTGATACTAAGCTGTTAAGTAAGATGTTGGCCAATTGATAAGAAGGCTATCTTTCCTATGCATAAAAGCGTGTTATTCGAGAGTGAGGTTTATATTAATATACTTGGTTTCATATTACAAATTGTTCGTTTCATATTACAAATTGTTTGACTTTTTTCTTAGTCGAATTTCTTTAAGTTTGATGAAGTCCGTAAAAAAATATAATAACATTTTTAATACAAAACAAATAAATTATCAAAATATATTTAATATTAAATTTAATGAAACTAATTTGATGTTATAGATGTTGCTAATTTTTTTTATAAATTTGATCAAATATAAAGAATTTTGATTAAGGAAAAAGTCAAACGATTTATAATATGAAACGGAGAGAGTAGTTTTTTTTAGTTGTTGAGCCATTCAATGATATGCTCACCACTGTACTCCCCAGTCCATAGAAATTGGTAAGATGCTTATCTTATTGCAGCTTACAAGTATAATCCTCCTGATCACCAGTATCTTCTGGTAAGTATTCTAACAGCTCAATCTTTTGTACAAAAAATAACGAAGAAAAATACTAATCAATCATTCCATGGTGCTCAAACTCATACACACTGCCCTTATTTTCTACCTTTCTGCCTTTCTTTTTCCTTGTTTTTTATTCTCCTCTTCTCTTTAAGAAGAGTTTTTATGCATATGCTTTTGTCTCTTTATGGCAGGTCATGCAAAGATTAGGCTAAGTCGTCCACTCCAGAGGAGAGTGTTGAGGCGGTGGCTGGTGCAGTGGCGTTGCTGGTGGCCGCAGCAGAGCAGCGATCCACGTGGGGATCTACTTAATCCCTGGGACCCACAGTTCATACACAGGTGACTTCTGTGGGTCCACCTGCCCGGGGTGACGTCGCGGTGACGCAGTTCTGCATCCTCGTGCCACAAGAACAAAGCGGATGAGGTTCTATGACTTCACACAGTACCATGACTTTATGAGTATTCTCAGTCGGTCGATTCGCTGCGAACGAACAAAATCGATTCTCATATAAACACTGTCATTGCACAGTATTTTTCACTGTTGCTACAGTAAATCACTGCAAACACTGTAATATAAGACACAAAATGTTGTGCTCTTTGCTTCATGACGTGAGAGGGGTCGGACCGAGAACAAAGGGGGAACAGCTCGACATGCTCTTCAAATCAATGGCAGCCGGTACGTATAAGTTCTTACTATACATTCTAGCTGCACACGTGTCTTCTTACAGCTGGTTGAAGTTTGCCCCTGTTGCACTAACATGAAAAGAAAAGATCCATGGGTAGTTTTACTGTTTACCTGTTTGAGGACTTGTGGATTAAGAACTGCATGCTTAGAACAAATTTCATCCTTTAAACATAAATGGATACATGTCATAACCTTAAATGTAGTTTGCTAATCGTTTAAGATCCAATCACATTTGCCGTCTATCAAGTTGGTCATTTCGGCGCGTGCATTGGCATGTGCAATGGCCAATGGGTGGGTCGCCACTTCTAGGCCAGTTTTTTGGGAGCTCAGATATGCTGCTTGGGCTATCCCTTCCATGGCAGTGTGAAGGCACCTTGGTGGCACTGCCATTCTATCATGGTTGGTGCTGGACCAAGAGCAACCCAAGATTGGCTTCGTTCAATCACTCACTAGAAGTCCAGCTCTCAGCTACGGCTGATCAAAATGGATAGCTTACTACACCTTTTTCTGGTTTACCCTCCAATTATTGCTCTTCTGACCTTTCCTGTCCTGTCCTCGTGTGACGCAATTGACAGCAGCATTATCATCGCCGCATACCGATTAGTCTGATATTCTGTTTTACCAATTACGATTTGCTTCGTTTGCTGATCTCCGCGTTGGCGAAATGGACACTCCACTGGTCGCTGGTCTTCTGATCGACGATGGCTTGATCAGTTGATGTTAATGCATATATGATGGTTTCATCGTTGAACTGATTACTAGCTAGTATTAGCCTATCACATGTGTTGCTGTCTCTGATATCTTTTCTCCCGTGTCAGCAGGGCAAAAGATGCGCGCGCCTAATCGACGCACATATCAACGACCGACCGACGGAGCAAAACTAGCGTGAGCAGCAAAAATTGAATTTTAGATTTTAACTGTAAAGTAGATTTTGATGTATTTTTATCGTAGTTTATCTTTCAACATTGATTTTTAAATCGTTAAGAATACATTAAAAAAATTATGTACAAGTTATTTATGTCACAAGTACTTCCTCCGTTTTTAATAGATGACGCTATTGACTTTTGAATACACGTTTGAACATTTGTTTTATTCAAGTCTTTTTGCAAATACATGTTTTCCTGTTTCAAAATAAACAAATCTTAGAAAACATGTAACACATCCTATTATAATGAATATGGACAGCCTATGTTCAAATTCATTGTATTAGAACGTATTATATCGTTGTCTAGATTGGTTTATTTTGGAACAAAGAAAGTAAGATATAAATCATATTTAAAATACTTTTAGTGATAAAACAACCCATAATAAAATAAATAATTATTACGTAAACTTTTTAAATAAAGCAAATGCTTAAATATATATTTAAAAGTTAACGGTGTTATTTATTAGAAAATTGAGGCAATATTATTGCAGCTATAGGAGAAACGATCAGACTGCTACTGCTGCAACGGCGTCGCGGTCCTCGGGCTAAGCCTATCTTTTTTACTGCTGAGTCTACTTGTGTCCTATAGATATGAGGCTGAGGTATCATTTTCTTCAACGTATGACGGTGTCGACAAGAACTCTGGAAGATCGCTAGCACAGTAGTAATACCGAAAAGATATGTCGACGTCCATTTCCTTGAGTAGTGTCAATGACGTGTATGTAGGCTATTGCTACGTACTAGCTTTAGAGGTCGCGGTGCTGGTTTTTCTTCGCCCTGTCCATTGTCTAATGTCCATTTTCTCTTAACTGTCAAAATCTCTGCTTCCCTGTGGAAAAGACGGCTGAAGATGTGTTAGTTGAATGTGGGGTGTTTGGATGAGCCGAAAATGTTATCGGCGTTGTTACGGCTTATTTGAGTTTGTGACCAGTGGCGGAGCCACCGTCAAGCTAGCCCAGGCAGCCGTTCGGATTCGTAGGCAAAAACTTTATTAAATTTTAATATTAATGGACAAATTAATGATGAAATTTTTATAGAAAATATTAGTTATATTGAAGTTTGTTCGGGCTCAAAAATCTTTCGAGCTACGCACTGTCTGTGACTAGACCTGGTTTGAATTTTAGAACTTAACTGTGTATTTTCTTTTGGTCTGTTTTGTTATTCATATCATCCAAAAATACCTTTCAGGTAAGCTCTAAAACGTTGGGTGAGTTTGGTAAAATCCTATGGTAAATGATGGTGTAAATCTTGGAGAACACTGGAGTGACCATATGGAATTTTTTCAGCACGACTCTTTGCAACGCGATGTCATTAGAGAAATAAATGTTTGCAATGTGCCGGCGAACGGTGATAAGAGAGGTTCAGAGTATCTTACCACTATTCCCATACTAATATTAAGAAACAGTAGTGATGGTATCTGCCACCATCACTATCACTACCATGAAGGGTTGGACTTACCGCCGAGGGTCCGGTTACCGTCACCCGGTGGTACGGCGGTTACCGACGGTAACCGCGCAAAACCGCGACAAATTTGCAAATCGAAATTTGAATTCAAAAATTTGGGCAAACTGCGGTATCGACCGTGGTTACCGTGCGGTATGGCGTGGTAACCGTGGCGCGGTTACCGCGCGATGTGTGACGGGCCGCACAGTAACGGGCCAGCCTATTTTTTTTTCTAATTTTCAAATTTATTCTTCGTTTTGCTCTCAAATTTGAATAAATATTATTTTTTTTTGAGAAATTTCTTCACCATAAAACACTACAAATCAAGCACTACCTTTACCTTTTTTTTGATTTTTTTCCTTTTTTTTAATTTTTGAATTCGGACGAATTTCATTAAACCGTACCGCGCGGTACGGGCGGTAACCGTGCCGCCGGTAAGTCCAACCCTGCTACCATGTGAGCTAGTATGATACTTGAATAGGTCTGTTCTTTGTACAACAGATAGGAATTAATGGTCTGTTCTTTGTACTTGCATAGGCTAAGAAGAGGACATTTGGATTTCGGTGAATATGTACGCTCTTTAATTTTTTTCAGCATGGTATTTTTTTTCTTTTTTTATTTTTAAATGAAAGATATTGTTTGAAAATATTGTTTTTCAACAAAGATTTAATTTGGCTGTTTTTTTAAGAAATTGCAGAAACCTCAAAAACTAGAATGGAAGAAAATAAAACGTGGGCCTGAACTTTATTTTAGTTTGGAATAAGTTCATTCTAGGTCCCTCAATTTGTTGCACGGTCTGGTTTTCGACCTCGGTCCAGAAAACCGGATACAAGGCATCCCCAACTTACAAAACCATGCAAACAAGGTCTCTCGGCAGTATTAACTCTGGTTTTAGCTGACGTGGCATCTACATGGATCTTTTGACTAGGTCTGCATCCCATGTTGCATTGGTGTGACGCTTACATGGTAATTCGATTCGAAAAAATAATAAAACCCGTGGGGCCCACATGTCAGTTACACACTAAAAGTGCATCTAGGACCCTCATTTCGTTTTGGTGTTAATGACAACACAAATAGAAATGCACTAATGATTTTTGTTGAAGTGGATGCAAGGATAAAAAGAAATTGAAGGTTGAATAAGACTTAGCAGCATTGTGGTTTTGGTAATTTCTTGTAAATCTTGGTTTTATTGAGTTTAGGATGTCGTACTATTAAGAGGGACACCACATGCATATAATTGGTTGAACACTAGTGCTCAAAATATTTTTTTGTTAAGTGTTCAGTTGCTGTTAGGTTGGATTATCTGACATGACATCGGATTATCCGATCGATCAGAGTATTCAAAATTTCTTGGAACTTGAGTCTCTGTTTGAGGGTGAAGTTCTTGCTCTCAGAATATCGGACTATCCGACATGACATTGGATTATCCGGTCGATCAGAGTATCCGAAATTTCTTGGAACTTGAGTCTCTGTTTGAGGGTGAAGTTCTTGCTCTTAAAATATCAGACTATCCGACATGACATCAGACTATCCGATCGATTGATCGAATTATCCGAAATTTTACAAAACTTCATTCTCTGTCTCTCGCTGGCTTTGGGGCTAAAAATATCGGACTATCCGATGTCACTTCGGATTATCCGATGTGGGATGAAAAGATTCCCCTCCAACGGCCACATTTTGGGGAGATCTATAAATACCCCCCACCTAACCCTTCTCTAGGGTTACCCAACTCATTCAACTCTCATTCACTTTGGGTTGAGCTTTGTGCTAAGATGCTTTGGATCTTTGAGCTCCTCTCTCTCTCTTAAATTCTTCCTTGTTCTTTGTGTGTTGGATCTTGGTGGTTGTGGATTTGGAGTGTGGGAGCCTAGTGTGTGTTTTACTCGATCTTGAGCACTAGGATTTGTCCAAGGGTTGTGTGATGTTTGTTACTTTTGGAGGTCGATGACTCCTCGACGGCTAGGCGTCACTCTTGAGCCACCGATCTACTTGTGGTAAGCCAAGGAAAGTTTGTGAAGGTCAGATCTTGTCCCTGCAAGGAAAGAGATACCATTAGTGGAAGGAGAAGTGCATTTGTACAACCTCAAGAGGAAAAGGTTGAAAAAGACTTGGCTATTTGTGAGCTCCTCAACGAAGATTAGAATTCCCTTAAGGATTTGAACTTCGGGAAATACTTCGGCACAAAATCTTGGTGATATTCATTCTCCCTCTTACTCCACATATTGCTCTATTGTGCCGCTATAGCTTAGCTGCTGGTTGTGCTTTTACTCTTAGTTATGTGGCGGGTCTTTAGCTTGTTATTGCGCTTCTCTATCTGTCAGAAAGTCTGATTCCACTTCGGACAATTTGATTTACATCGGACTATCCGACCTTGGATCAGACTATTCGATCTGTTTTTTAATTTTAGCTTCCGCTTTTCGTTTTAATTAGCCTATTCACCCCCCTCTAGGCTTAAGTGACCCTTTCACACACACAAAATAATAAAAAATGGTGGAGCCCATGTGGCCCTCATATGTCATCCTCACTACTCCCCTCTTCTCTCTATCCTCTCTCTCCCCTTCAAGGAGAAGACCGGAGCGGGTGACGGGCGGGGCGGAGCGACTGGGTAGCGGAGCGGGGTGGAGCAAACCGGCGGCGACCGAAGCAGGCCAACAGAGTGAAGTGCGCGGCGGCGGGTGAGCTCCTCGCCTTCTCCACCTCCTACTCCATGCCCGTGCATCCTCGTCGTTGGAGTCGAAGGAGGAAGGGGGCTCCGGGGAGAGACAGGACGGACAGGCCGGCGAAGGCGCTTGCCGACTAGTTCGTCGCCGCCACCGTTGAGGTCGTCCTCCATTGTACTCCTCCTATGCCATCACCACTGCTCGATAGAGCGAAGGAGCGGTAGTAGCGTGGAGGGCGCGACGCCAGCACGGTGGACGATCCCGATGGGAGGGGCGTGGTCGGCGACACATGTCCTCGTCGGCTGCCACCGCTCCTCTCCCGTGCACCACCCATCTCCTTGCCAGCCTCCTCGCCCCCCTCATCGAACTCCCCGCCTTCTCTCGGCCTGTCCCGCTTGCTGGCCTTCTCACAAACTTCAAGGCGTCGGCGGAGTCGCGAAGAGAGAAGATAGAGGTTGGGACGACGAGGTGGAGGGAGTGTAACCCACTGACATATGGGTCCCACTAGTTTTTATTGTTTTGTTTGACTGACATATGGGCCCCACATATTATTTTTAATTTTTTAGTTTTCGATTTTGCTCTTTTTATTTTTTTCGGATCAAACTGTCACGTAAGTGTCACATCAATGCCACATACGATGAAGACCTAATCAAAAGATCCACGTAGGTGCCACGTCAGCCAAAACCAGGGTCAAATACTGCCGAGAATCTCGTTTGCACTGATTTTATAAGTTGGGGGATGCGTAGTATCCGGTTTTTCGGTTTAGGGACAAAAATTGAACTGGGCGACACATTGAGGGACCTCAGTTAAACTTATTTATTTTAGTTTTAATCAAGGGCTCAAGGCCCAATTTTTGTCCCATCTAAAAAAATACAGCTCTGCAATACCCACCCCGCCTGAAGGGACACCCCCATCCTCCCCCTCTTCTCTCCCTTCCCGCCACCATGGTGGCCGCCGCCTCAACCGCGTCCTCCATCTCCGCGCTGGTAGCCGCCGGCCGGCTCTTCGCCGCCCTCGACGCTCTCCCACCGTCATATTCCTCCTCCCAGATCCCTTCCGCGGTCTACGCCAACCTCCTCCGCCTAGCCACCTCCCACCGGTCACTCGCCGCCGCCCGCCGCATCGCCTCCCACCTAGCATCCTCCACTGCACCCTCCACCTCCACCTCCACCTCCACCTCCCACTCCTTTACCTCCACCTCCACCTTCCTCTTCAACCGCGCCATCGAGTCGCTCGCCACTTGCGGCAGCCTCACCGACGCGCGGGAGCTGTTCGACGCAATGCCGCGCCGGGACGGTGGTTCTTGGAACGCCATCATCTCGGCTTATTCCCGTGGAGAGGACCCCACCGAAGCGATTTTCCTTTTCTCTTCCATGAACTCCCGTGGCGTTCGCCCCAAGGACGTCACTCTGGCATCGGTGCTCGGGTGTTGCGCCGAGTGCCTGGGCCTCCGTGGTGCCCGGCAGCTCCATGGCCATATCGCCAAGAGGGACTTTCAGTCAAATGTGATTCTTGGAACGGCACTGGTTGACGTGTATGGGAAGTGCTTTGCCGTTTTAGAGGCAAGGAGGGCATTTGATGGCATCCCAAAACCCAATGCCATCTCGTGGAATGTCATTATCCGGCATTATCTTCTTGCTGGGATGGGGGATATGGCAATTGACATGTTCTTTCGGATGGTCTGGGCAGGAGTTAGGCCACTTGTTTACACTGTCTCACATGCACTTCTTGCTTGCCGAGATAATGGTTCGCTTGAAGAGGGAAGGCGCATACATACTTTTGTGCTCCGACATGGGTATGAGCAGCACGTGCATGTGAGGAGCTCAGTTGTGGATATGTATGCGAAATGTGGTGCCATTGATACAGCCCAGAGGCTCTTCAACTTGGCACCAATGAAGGATATCGTAATGTCCACTTCAATTGTGTCAGGATTGGCTGCCTGTGGGAGGATTACTGATGCAAAGCGGGTGTTCGAAGGGATGGAAGAACACAATTTAGTGTCCTGGAATGCTATGTTAACTGGTTATGTCAGGTCCATGGATCTGACTGGTGCTTTGCAATTGTTCCAGCAGATGAGGCAGGAGATGAAGGAGCTTGATGCTGTTACTCTGGGTTGTATGCTCAATGCTTGTACTGGGCTTCTTGATCTTGGGAAAGGTGAGGAGGTTCACGCTTTCGCTTTCAAGAGTGGTTTTATAGGTTATCCTTTCCTGAAGAATGCTCTTTTGAGGATGTATTCCAAATGTGGATGTTTAAGGAGTGCCGAACGGCTTCTTCTATTCGAGATGGGATCAGAAAGAGACAGTTACTCCTGGAACTCGCTTATCTCAGGTTACGAACGCCATTCCATGAGTGAAGCAGCTCTACATGCACTCAGCGAGATGCAATATGAGGCGACACCTAACCAATCGACGTTCAGCTCAGCACTGGCAGCCTGTGCCAACATATTTCTCCTTAATCATGGGAAGCAGATTCATGCATACATGATCAGGAACGGTTATGTGATCGATGACATACTGCGAAGTGCACTTATTGACATGTACTCCAAGTGTAGATTGTTTGATTATACCATTAGGGTCTTTGAGGCAGGACCATCGCAAGATGTCATCCTCTGGAATTCAATGATCTTTGGATGTGCTTATAATGGCAAAGGTGAGTATGGGCTTGAATTGTTCTTTGAAATGAGCAAGCAGGGGATAAGACCGGACTCTGTCACTTTCCTCGGTGCACTGGTTTCATGTATTAGCGAAGGGCATGTTGGTCTGGGACGGAGTTATTTCACCCAGATGACTGATGAATATAACATCGTGCCTCGCATTGAGCACTACGAATGCATGATTGAGCTGTTGGGCAAGCATGGCTACATGGTTGAGCTTGAGGATTTTATAGGGCGCATGCCATTCGAGCCAACGACTGCGATGTGGCTAAGGATCTTTGACTGCTGCAGGGAATACGGGAACAGAAAGTTAGGGGAGAGGGCTGCCCAGTGCATCAATGACAGCAATCCCCTGACACCAGTTCGATTTGAGATTGCTCCGGACTACAAATATAGTGATGATGACAGTGAAGAGCCAATGCCAGTGAGCTGGGAGGGTTAAAACTAGTAAGAATTATAGCTGGCCCTCTGATTTTGGTCAAAATTGACAAATAGAGGGCTAAAGTGCTAATGGCCGAGCTGAATCAAGGGATAAGCCCATAAAAGGATTTTCAGCTTCCTTTAAGCTGATAGTGTCCATGTTGACAGGACTCTGGTTAGACGAGCCACATTGAGCTTGCATTTTGCTGGTATTGACCAATTGTTGTGGTATATCAGGAGTTGAAGACCTCAAGGCTCCCTCAGCCGACTTGCATGCTTGAATTTGAACTTAATTTGGTAAAAATTCTTGTGTTTTCGTGGCCCAGAATTACCTACTGCCGACTTCATGTCACACGGTTCATCTGCAGCCAGTCATGGGGTTGTGGCGATCCAGAATTTTGGAATGTTGCTTTCTGATTTCAAACTTCTTCCATGATGACTTGATGAGAGCTATCTGCAAGCAAATGACAAGGCCCAGCGGAGCTTTGCTACTCCTGCGTCCTCCTTGCTAATGTGGTATGCTAGTATATGAATGTCACTGTTTCCTGGTGCCTTGTGCTAATTGTACGTAATTCCACTTTCTTTGTGGAAACCAACAGTTGATTCGTAATGCAGAAGAAAGATGCAATAGGATGGCAAATTCATGTTTGTGATTTGCTCTGAACAGTTCATCATTTCATCACTAGATTTAGTAAAAATAAAAATCTACAAAGTATTGACTCTGTCTTTAAATATAGAATGTAGGACATTGTCGACTTTTGACATGACGCTTGACTATTTGTCTTATTAGAAAAAAACTATGTAAGTGTTATTTATTTTTATTGTGACTTGTTTTATCATTAAAGGTATTTTAGACATGACTTATATTTTTCATATTTATATGTTCTTTGAAAAAGACGAATGATCGAACGTCATGTCAAAAATAAACAACGATATATACTATTTAAAAATGGAGGGATTAACAATTTCTTGTCTAAAATCTAAATACTAACGATACATTAATACATATATCTCAGATCTCACCAATGGAAATAGAAGGGTTTCAAGATGAAAAGAGGAAGAAGATGGGCTGAATCTTAAGAAATCTGAGCCTCCCTAACTCTGGTATCTGAACTAACGGGGAATGTATTTTGAAGAATTTTTTTTAGAAATAATATTATTTTAATGGAAATCGCAAAAATAATTGGCGTCTGGATAGAATTGCAAAAATAAGGGCCTATCGAACGGCGGGGGAACGACAGATGGGCCTGTCGAACAGCGGTGTGTCGATAGGCCCTATCGAACGGCGGCCGAACGACAGGCCGGCCTATCGAACAGCGGGAGTTCGATAGGGCCCACCGCCTGGCACACGTCAGACCTGTCGACACACGGTTGTTCGACAGGCCCCCCCACCGTCCCTGTCGAACAATGGGCGTTCGACAGGCCCCTTTATATCTCCCGGTTTCAAATCATCCCGAACCGAGAGGACCACTTCGCCTCGCTCGCCGCAGGCCACCGTCGCGCCCGCCGCCGGTGCCGTCGCCATTGCCGTCGCTGCTATTGCGCGCCGTCGTCGTAGAGGTAGAACCACTAGAAGGGAAGGGAAGGTCACGGCCAAGAGTAGCTGCGGTGGTTAAGGTATAAATTTGTAATCCCTAAGTTAGGTTGTGAATTTTTAATTCGTAAGTATGAGGCTTGCTATTTCGATGCTATTATTTGTGAATCATTAGTCATTATTGAATGTTAGTACGTATAATCTGTTAACCATTTGTCATTGTTTAATGCTAGTATATATAGTTATTTAGTTGTATGTTGCAAATAATTTGAAGTTAGTATATGTTTGCTGAGGTGATTAGAAATTTCGTAATGTTGAAATAGTTATCATCGGGGAGAAATGAATGTTGAGCGTTAGTACAAATCGAAAGGAAGTTATATTTAAGTAGTTAAATTTAGTGTAGAGTTGTGCCATTCGGCCGGAGGGAATAACTACGTGGTTGGGAAGGAGACGTCTGCAACTGTGCAGGAAAGAGTAACGACAACGAAGGTAATTTGTAATCCCTTAGGACGACGGCAATTTTTTTTGTTAATCATTGTTGGTTGTTAGTACAGGTATTATACGTTTATTATTAGTTAAAATCGAATGGAACTTATATTTAAGTAATAAAATATAGTTTGAATATGTTAAAGCAATAATGTAAGCACAGAGCATACAACACTTTACTGGGTAGTAACGTATTAATAGCAATTGGCATGCCATTTCAGGATGTCAGGTGATGTGCCCGTTCGGGTGTATTATGGCGACGCTCCAATACAACTTTGTGATAGCGGGGTAGATTTTACCGTATATGCATTCGTTGATACTACCCTAAATACACCAGGCCAGTTGGTTTTGAACGACGTGCTAGGGTGGCTGCATAATATGTTCGGGATAGATCCTTTGATGGAGAAATTCATCATAAAAGCCGTGTAGCCAGTAAAGAGTGAATACGGATGGCAGTGGAGAGTAGTAGAGCTTGCATCTACTGGGAGTTGGAGAAAATTTGTGGCTAAAGTAAGAGAGAAAGGTTATAGCCTGGCAATATTGGTGCAAAAGAAAATAGATGTTGTTGGAACCGCGAGACTAGCCGCACGGAGGTGGAACAAACTCATATTAAGGTCGTGGAAGAAATTAATATTTGCAGGAGTAGGCAAGAGGAAGCAGTAGAGGAGGTTACTGCCCGGTAGATTTAGTTGTGCCCGGTAGCAATTGTCCTCCTAACGAATTGGATGACGATGAGCCGGACTCACCTTTGGCTATTGATGCAGCGGAGGAGAACGATGCGGTAGTGGAAGAGATGGAACTGGAGAACGAGGAATATATTTTGTTTGTGGTGGAAGGGCAAGATACAGCACAGTGGGACAAGGAAACCAACGTACTTGAAGATTGGACGACCATATCGATGAGCCGTCTGGGGGTTAACGATGGTTTAGATGCCCACTGGCGATATGATTGTAAGAAGGTGCAAGTTGGACAGATGTTTCACGACAAAGGGCACCTACAAGACGCGGTGAAGAGGTGGGCTTTTCTGCAGAGACGGGAGTTCAGGGTGAAGGTTTCAAATAGGACAACGTATGACGTGAAGTGCACAAAGCCCGGATGCCCTTGGAGAGTGCATGGTTACAAGCCACAACATGACAACTTATGGGTAGCTTGAAGGGTTGAGGAGCATACCTGTTTGTTGGACAATACCCCTTGGTACACAGGAACATGACAGCTGCATTCGTGGCACAAATGGTGTACTCAAAGGTTGTTAAAAAAACCTCTTTTGTCGCTGTTCACAATAATGCATGACGTGGAGAAAGAGTACGGGTATGAGATATCGTACGACAAGGCTTGGAGGGCGAAGCAGAAAGCACTGGAGATGAGATTTGGAAGTTACGAAGATTCATACCACAACTTTCCCCCACTTTTGGAGGTGTTGCAGACCAGAAACCCGAGCACATATATGACTATTCTCGATGAGGTTAATGAAAATGGGAAAAACGTACTTCGTCGTGCATTTTGGTCATTTGGGTGTATGATAGAGGCCTTCCGAAATTGCATTCCGTTGTTATGTGTTGATGGTACTTTTCTGACAGGCAAGTATAGGGGAACTATTTTAACCGCGATCGGAGTCGACGCTGATAGCCATGTCGTCCTTGTTGCCTTCGCTTTTGTTGAAAGCGAGAACACATCGAGCTGGCTATGGTTCCTGCGTCAGATTAAAAGGTGTGTAGTTCAAAACAGACCAAATGTGTGTGTTCTGCATGACCGACATGCCGACATTCTATCGGCGGTACAGCAGCTAAAGGAAGATGTAACAGAGGAGGTGTGCTGGCCAGATTTGCATAGCAGATGGTGTATGCGACATCTCGGTGCAAATTTTTATAAACAATTCAGGAGTAAGAGGTTAATGGACCTGTTCAAAAAGTTGTGCAAGCAGAATCAACAAAGAAAGTTCAACGCTATATGGGAACAGCTGGATTGGTTGACCACTACTCACATGCAAGAGGTTCGGAAAAAACCCGTTCTTGCCCGACAAGAGGAGCCGGAAGGCCTGGAACCCGTTCCAAATGAATCACCATCTATTACTCGATGTAGGAAGCGCGGGAGGGCTACGAAGTGCTTCACTGACTGGATAAAACATGAGCCAAGGGAAAAGTGGTCCTTGTTGTACGATACCAATGGTTTACGGTATGGTGTGATGACAACAAATCTTGCAGAAGTATACAACTGGGTGATGAAAAATACATGTTCTTTACCACTTGTTGCTATCTTGGAGGGCATCACAAGGGGTACACAGAAGTATCTTTGTAAAAGATACGCCATGGCTAGTCTTAACCTTGCCAATCCTAATGTAAGGTATAGCCCCGTTATCACACAGTACATGGACGAGAAAAGCAAGAAGGAGAGAATGCACAGGGTCTGGCCTACTGGGAATAGGGAGTTGTTATTTGAGGTACGACTGCGTGACAAGAGTGGAGTTGGTATTGGGAGTATAGACATCACATTGGAGTGCATGTTGTGGCCAGACTATCATGCTTGCAAATGCAACTGCAACAAGCCTTTCCTTCGACATCTGTCATGCTCTCATGTTCTTGCCGCTTCCACAAAAGGTGGTGTCGATGTGAACATATTCGTCTTGTCTTACTTTACTAAAGAAGCATGGGAGGCAACCTGGCGCGGTGAATTGCGTGGTTGGCGTGCGGTATGCGATTTCACTCGCCCACCTCCAGGGGAAGCCAACTGGGTGCCTGACTCAAATTTGCTAGTTGACACGAAGGGCTGTCGCAAGACGCGTCGAATCAAGAACCACATGGATGAAGTTGAAACGAACTCACGTTCGCGGCGTCCAAAAGTTTGCATTGTATGCGGCGGAGACCATGCCCGTAAAGATTGCAGCATGTACAATGTAGGCAAAGATGTAGAAGGTGGCGATATTCGTTGTGTTCCAACGCGGAGGTCGACGAAGAGAAATAATCATTAGTTATTCGTCTTGTAATATTTATATTTACCAGTCCTGGAGTGTGTTCACTTCAACTTATTAGTATTTGACCTGTGCTACTATACTATCGCGTTGCATAACTTTTTCACGCTCAATTTGTCATGTTTCTGGCTTGTAATATTTGTATTTACCTGCACTAGAGTGTGTTCACTTCAATTTATCAGTATTTTACTTCTGCTATTATAATTTCGTGTTGCATAACTTTTCACGCTCAATTTGTCATTTTTTTTATTCCTTTCTAATGCTCAGGAGACTGATAAGCATGCATTTTGTTGATATGGCTGACAGGGATGACGTACCGCTGATTGATGAGGTGATCGATAAACATCATCGATCGCGACGACTTAGTCAAGGGACTTTTTGTAACGTGTTGAAAATGCGGGGACCGGATCAGTATTGGCGTATCGATCCTCGTTGGGTTCCAAGGTATGTGAAAAACCATTTATCAGCGTACTGTCATTTAAAATTTTTCACATTGCTAATTATTTCTATTTGACATGTAACAGGTTGAGAGCCGTTGGGTTGTTGACCTTTGCACGCTTGGTTGAGCCCTCACATGGAAGGTCACCACGTTTCAATATTGATGTGGCCTTGCTGAGTGCTTTGGTCAATAGATGGAGACCCGAGACACACACCTTTCACTTGACAGTTGGAGAGATGGTACCCACTCTACAAGATGTGTCTCTTTTGTTGGGTCTACCGATAGCAGGTGCAGCAGTTGGCCTGACACTGGTCCATGCTGGATGGGCGGATGATCTGTTGGCCAGTTTTGGTGGAGTGGTGGCTGCTCCACTAGAGGATCTCACAGATGGCCATGGCCCCACGACGAATTGGTTGCAGCAGTTCCAGCAGGAGGTTTTCCCAGAGGATTAGGAGGACTGGGTAGTGCGTCGACACTTAGTCGCGTACCTACTGTGGTTGTTTGGGTGGGTGATGTTCACGAGGACTCACGCTGATTTCGTGGGCAAGCACTTCATCCACTACGCGGAGCAGATCGCCGAGCTACCTATTGAGGAGATTCCACAGTATAGCTGGGGGTCGACTGTTCTTGCGGCGACGTACGCCGGGCTTTGCGATGCTTGCACCAGGAATAGCAAGCAAAGTTCTCTGACAGGATGCCCTCTACTTTTAATGTTATGGGCGCATGAGCGCTTTGACATTGAGAGGCCACAGCTAGAGTCGTACGCAAGCTACGGCGTCGATGAGATGTACAAGTCTGGTCTTGAAGACATCGACGATCGTCCCACCATGGGCTCATTGTGGACACATCGCGAGGTAAATTGTACATTGCAATGCATTTTCCATAGCACTTTCTTATTTTGCGCATTATCTCGATTTATGGGCACTAATCATATATTTCTTGCTATTGTAGCCGAGGTGGGTGAGCTGTACGACACGTCGTGTGTACACACAGTTCGTGGCCGACTTTGATCAGCTTACCCTCGACCGTGTTCGTTGGACCCCATACACGCATCACGATGTCGTCGAGCGGGCACCGCACGGTCTTGCGCAGCTCTGCACGCGCGATGAAGAGTTCTGGAGGACCACTTGTCACCTCGTGCTGGACGTGCACGTCTAGCCATACCACGTGTAGAAGGTTCTTAAACAGCTCAGCATGTACCAAGACTACCCTTCGAGAGGTGGACGCTCTTTGTCTGTTAGCCTCCACAAGTAAGTACACGTCCGATAATGTTAATTTGAAGTAGTATGTTTTACCCCATTGTATGTGTTTCTTACGTGTTCATTTCGTCGTACACAGGTACTCCCGGAAGGGACTCGGTCTGTCTCACGAGGCGACCATTGTTCGGACGATTGAGCCAACGGTTGCGGAGTGGGAACATGCGGCGGAACACTTGGTTCTCCAAACACCTCCAGACGACGGTGCTTCGTATGGACAGTACCTTCGTTGGTACCACAGTGTTACGCGCTGGAGGTGTTTCCTGCCACAAGGGGATACATCTCTCCCCCACCAGCCGACGATCATGAACACGTTTGCCCCACAACCTCGAGCTGCATACAACTCAATGGTATGTTGTTGCCTTCGTTGATTATCATTAAATGTGGAACACGTTCAATTGTTTTAACGCCCCTCCCTATTCGTTCAATAGGCCGAGTTTGTTGAACAGGTTCACCTTGAGTCGAACACGTTGTTACGGAGACTAGAGATGAGACCTCAGCTAGTCAGGCAGGATGACGTGGCGAACATCCTTTGCGGTTTCCGTTCGCGTGCTGTTGCGCTACTTCGTCGTGTCTCCTGTCGGAGCGCAACTGATGTGGCGCAGCCTTCCAGGCGGATGGGATCGTCACCACTACCACGATGCTCTAGTGTGGACCAGTTCCGTTCCTCTACGTCACGTCGCGCCTACGACGACGTCGGTCCATCGCACGCTCGGCCTTCGCTTCAGGAGATGCCTCCCCTTCTCCACCCAGGGAGATCGTCTAACTTTGGGGTTCCAGCATCGCGTATGGCACCACCACGGCCACAGGTACAGCACGTTTACCTTGCTTAACATCCAGTTCATATCGTAGTCAACCTCTGTTTTATACCAGATCGTAACGTACTCAATATCCACAGGCACAGCAGGTATACGATACCCCGAGAGCTTCTGCGGCGGCAAACTTTCCTTACCTGCCGCCAGGGGACAACCTGGTGCCCACACCGGGTTGGGGACTTTACGTTACTCCGCGCGCACCGGAGTCAGGGTACACACAGCACACACGTAAGTATTGTTTACAATGTAGTTACCATCATCGTTCTCTTAATTTTTATGCATAGTTACTAACTATTATAATGTGGTTTTCCCTCTATTTTGCGACAGGTGACGACTACGGGTTTTTCCAAGGGCATTCTGCAGTACCTGCTGTCTCTCCTCGGACACAGTTTGTGGACGATTTCTTCATGACGGATACACCCGATGCGCAAGCTGGCCTAGACTACTGGTACGGTGCTCCTCTGGTCACGCAGCCTACACGGGAGAGGGAGTCCGTGCAGCCAGAGGATGCCACTCCACAGCAGCCGGCACGACATAGGCACCCACCACATAATTTGACTTATCCGATAGAGCAAATCAGACAACGCAAGAAGGGAGGGCCGAGTAAGCGTGCGAGAGGGGGTCGTGCTTGACTTGTAATGTTATTTACGTGCTGGATTATTTTTTTTTTGCATGTACTACTTATGTCATATTATATGTATGAACTACATCATGACATACACTTATTTGATAAGCTGCATATTTACTGCATTTTTTTCTACAAGATTTAGAAAAAAGTCACTATCGACATAATAGTGCTCGCGCGTGGTTACAACTACTTTTGGCGTCTATGTCTTTTCGTTGTCGGAAAATCGGACACACCGAGAATACAATGCGGGATCGACTAGTCATGATCACCTTTCGGCAAAGCGTGGTTGCTCGTGCTCGTCATGTCTATTCACAGAAAACCCTATCGTGGTTACAATCCACTTTTGAAGCGTGCACTGCCTCTAGTTGCTACGTTGCTATATATAGACGGACCTGCCCTGGCAGAACAATTACGCAAGTTATTTTCGTCATACATTTTCCTTTCAAATTCACATCGATCTTGGGAGAATGGACGCTCCCTTTTGCGAGCATCTGGAGTGGTGAAGGGATCCTCTCGCTGGTCTATTTCCCCCGTGGTGCGATCGCCCGCAGTGAAAGAATATCGTACTACCTAAGGAGGAAGGATGAGCACGAACGACGAATTGCTGCTGAATCTTTACAATGGCAGGTAAATCCCTTGGGACTCCCCACATGGTGAGAGCGTCCAGAGTGTGCTTGTGGAGACCGTTGTCAGGTGATAACGTCCGTAAGACAACATACTAGAGGTCAAAGATCTTTTGTGTGCCCTAACATTGTCGACGACAATTTCGTCGTAAGTACCGTTAAGTTCTCACTCCCACAAAACGATACTTCCATATACTTCTATATGTCATCCGTCGTAATGCATCTGTGCAAACAGGAAGAATTTAGGAAATGTGGCTTCATAAAGTGGATCGATACGGTGAGAGTCACTTTTATCGGTGCAAGGATAACACAACCTGAGACTACCATACAATTCATTCAGGCGTGGATGGAGTACGAGCGTCGAGCACAGTCTGCTAGCTTAGATTGGAGAAACAATCCATTAGGTCTACCTAAATGGAATGAGCGTCCAAAATGCAATTGTAGAGATTGATGCCAGGTGGCTACATCATTTTCACAACAGACATTTGGAAAGAGATATTTCGTCTGTCCCAACATAGACAACGACTTCATTGTACGACGCATGCTTAATTACTTAATTTTATTTTCGCTCGCGTTTCCATATTATACTGATCCCATTCACTAATTACATTACTTTCTCAGGAGAATCCAAGGATGTGTGGATTAACTCTATGGATCGACATGGTCAACCCGACATATGATGGCGGAAAAGTAACCGAAGCTGAAACGCAAACAGAATATATGTGAATGAAGGAGCACGAAGTTGCAGTACGCGCTCAACGACATAGGAGGGATCCATAGCCAACGTCCACCCGGATTCGTCGCGACCGCCATTTTCTTATAGCTTATCAATGCAATTTCTTAACCCTCTTATGTTGGTGTATGCATCATGATTAGGTTCAGTTGGTCTGTGTTTCACGAATAAAAAACTAATGGTTAATTTGCTTTCATCGATAAAGTTGGTTTCTGCTTTCGCTACAATGCCATCCTTCTCCTTACATTCTTTCTCCGTCATCCTCTAGCGCGACGTCAACCGTTTGGCGCTCGTAATAAAATTACGGCAAATACATGAAACCAACAATAGCAATAAAATTAATAAAGAATATGTATATAAATAATTTAATCATGTACAAATGCAATGTATATCTATCTCAAATTATTCTATTACAAATGGGTATATCTAAAATTAATAAATTATAAAACCGATGTGTTTCTCGAAATATTCAATTACAAATGGGTATTTATCGAATTAATCAATTATAAAAAAATATGTCATTAATTAATTATTAACAACTTAAAACAATTCTTAACAAATTAAAAAAATCGCTGGGCAGGTAGGCCTGTCGAACGGCCGTGGTTCGACAGGGCCGGCCTATTGAACAGCCGGTGTTCGACTAGGCCCTGTCGAACTGCCGCTATTCGATTGGGCCCAGTCGAACCACGACCATTCGATCGGTCCAGCCACTCGTTTCGCCGTCGTTCGATTGGCCCTGTCGAACCACCGTTGTTCGATAGGTCTATATTTTTGCGATTTTGTCCGAAAGCCAATTATTTTTGCTATTTTCTATTAAAATAATATTATTTCTAAAAAAAACTCTATTTTTGAACGGAGGCTGCGGTGCGGTGCTTCGCTTATCACGCAACGCGCCCAGCGCCTTCTGGCATGGCGCGACCCCATCTCGTCTCCCACCTCCGCGCGTCCGCGCCGCTCGCCGACCTCCTCCGCTCGGCTCCCGACCTCCGTGCCGCCCGCGCCGCGCACGCGCGCGCCCTCAGGTCCCCCTTCGCCGGCGAGACCTTCCTCCTCAACACCCTCCTCTCCTCGTACGCGCGGCTGGGCTCCCTCCGCGACGCCCGCAGGGTGTTCGACGGGATACCCCACCCAAACACCTTCTCCTACAACGCGCTCCTCTCCGCGTGCGCGCGCCTGGGCCGCGCCGACGACGCCCGCGCGCTCTTCGGGGACATCCCGGACCCTGACCAGTGCTCCTACAACGCGGTCGTCGCGGCGCTCGCGCAGCACGGCCGCGGCGGCGACGCGCTCCGCTTCCTGGCCGCCATGCATGCCGACGACTTCGTGCTCAACGCCTACTCCTTCGCCAGCGCACTGAGCGCCTGCGCCTCGGAGAAGGCTTCGAGGACCGGGGAGCAGGTGCATGCCCTTGTCACCAAGTCGTCTCATGGGAGCGATGTGTACATCGGTAGCGCGCTTGTGGACATGTACGCGAAGTGTGAGCGGCCGGAGGAGGCGCAGAAGGTGTTCGATGCAATGCCAGAGCGGAACATTGTTTCCTGGAACAGCCTTATCACTTGCTATGAGCAGAATGGTCCTGTCGATGAGGCGCTCGTGCTCTTTTTCAGGATGATGAAAGACGGTTTCGTGCCTGATGAGGTGACACTTGCAAGCGTCATGAGCGCATGTGCAGGCCTTGCTGCGGGTAGAGAAGGACGCCAGGTCCATGCCTGCATGGTGAAGTCTGAAAGGTTTAGGGAGGACATGGTGTTGAACAATGCTCTCGTAGACATGTATGCCAAGTGCGGGAGGACATGGGAGGCAAGGTGTGTATTTGATCGCATGGCTTTCAGGAGTGTTGTCTCAGAAACATCAATGATAGCTGGGTATGCAAAGTCTGCAAATGTGGGAGATGCTCAGGCAGTGTTCTTGCAGATGGTGGAGAAGAATGTCATTGCTTGGAATGTGCTCATTGCAGCATATGCACAGAATGGTGAAGAAGAAGAAGCGCTTAGGCTCTTTGTCAGGCTGAAAAGAGAGTCAGTTTGGCCAACACATTACACGTACGGAAATGTTCTGAACGCGTGTGCCAATCTTGCTAACCTTCAGCTTGGTCAGCAAGCTCATGTACATGTCCTGAAAGAAGGCTTTCGCTTTGACTTTGGACCAGAATCTGATGTATTTGTTGGGAACTCCCTTGTGGACATGTACCTGAAGACAGGGTCCATCATAGATGGTGCAAAGGTGTTTGAGAGGATGGCAGCCAGAGATAATGTATCATGGAACGCAATGATTGTTGGTTATGCACAGAATGGCCGTGCAAAAGATGCGCTTCATCTTTTTGAGAGAATGCTTTGCAGCAACGAATGCCCAGACTCTGTCACCATGATTGGGGTTTTATCTGCCTGTGGCCATTCTGGATTGGTCAAGGAGGGTCGGAGATACTTTCAGACCATGACTGAGGATCATGGGATAATTCCAACCCGAGATCACTACACTTGCATGATTGACTTGCTTGGTCGTGCTGGTCATCTGAAAGAAGTTAAGGAGCTCATAGAGGGCATGCCAATGGAACCTGATGCTGTGCTCTGGGCTTCTCTATTAGGTGCTTGCAGACTGCATAAGAACATTGACATGGGGGAATGGGCAGCAGGGAAATTGTTTGAGCTTGATCCTGATAACTCTGGACCCTATGTTCTTCTCTCAAATATGTACGCTGAGCTTGGGAAATGGGCAGATGTTTTTAGAGTGAGGAGATCCATGAAGCACAGGGGCGTTAGCAAGCAACCCGGCTGTAGTTGGATTGAGATAGGCAGGAAAGTAAATGTGTTTCTTGCGAAAGATAATGTCCATCCATGCAGGAATGAGATACATGATACCTTGAGAATCATTCAGATGCAGATGAGTAGGATGAGTGTAGATGCTGAAATTGTAGATGACCTGATGAACTTCTACTCGGAAGCATGTGGCTAGAGCTCGAATGTAGTACTTTTTGCAATTTAAAATCATGGATCATGTAGAATTCAGAGGGGGCAAAAATCTGCAAGCAGAAAATATCTATCATCATTGATTGTTATTGGGTGCCACAGTTTGGTTGGGTGAAACCATGAAAGACATTTATGATCCGGGCTACGATTCTAAAACTGAAATTCTTCTGATAAGTGTTGAGAACTTGAAAATGGCATTGCCATGATGGCATGATGGATCATGAGTACATCCTTCAAAGAATTGCTTCCTTGAACTCACTATAGAAAGGTGAAATGCTACTTGCTGACAAAGCAATATATACCATATGCAATCTGACAGCCAAACTCTGGTACTGAAATTTCTGTACAGAAAGTCATCTGCTTTCAGTTATTGTTGGTTGTACAGTAAGCAATAGTACATGTTTGCAGATGATGTTTACTACCTGAAAACAAGAAAGATGATGGAAAAGATACTTAATTAGTGTCTTCTATAAGCAAAGGTCAGGAACATGGAGTCAAAGAAAAGCTAGAAATAAGCAAAGAAGCTCTCATTGACTTCCTCGAGATCCATGCTAGTGCAGCATCACTCAACTCCCCTGATCTATATGGTTATATTTGCTCGAGTAAAGTTGGCCTCCCCTTCCTAGTGGAGATCCTGGGAAACTTGTTAGTTACAGATTAAGCAATGGCTGTCAACCTGGTGCTGTCTTTTGCCCTTGCCATTCTGATCTCCTCCAGCCCTGCCATGGTGGGTGTGGATGCCACCAAGGAGCTGAAGGAGGCGGTCCTGACGCTGGACACGGGCAACTTCTCGGAGGTGGTGGCCAAGCACCCGTTCATTGTCGTCGAGTTCTATGCGCCATGGTACAGTTCACTCACTTCTCTGAGCAGCTATTACAGTATCACAGCATCACACTCATTCGCCGAACAGTCGCTAACTGGTAACTACGTGCCCACAGGTGTGGCCACTGCAAGCAACTCGCTCCAGAGGTAACTGACTACTTTGATACTTTCAGCAGTCAGCACCATGGACGATGCAACATCAAGGTGAATGTAATTTGTGCCATTTATGTGATATATTGATATGATGCAATGCAGTACGAGAAGGCAGCCTCCATTCTGAGGAAGAACGACCCGCCGGTGGTACTCGCGAAGGTGGACGCATATGATGAGAGGAACAAAGAGTTGAAGGATAAGTATGGGGTGTATTCATACCCGACAATAAAGATCATGAAGAATGGGGGGAGCGACATGCGTGGCTACGGTGGCCCAAGGGAGGCCGATGGCATCGTGGAGTACCTTAAGAGGCAGGTCGGCCCGGCATCCCTCGAGCTCAAATCAGCAGAACAGGCGGCCCATTCCATCAGCGACAAGGGGGTGATCCTTGTAAGATTTGCCCGTTGTATTCGCAAAAAAGTTTGCACATTATTACTCAGTTTGCTTATGTGTTCTTCAGAACAATGGGATTACGGGAGATTGATGGATGTGATGCATGTGTCTGAAATTTGTGTTGTAGGTGGGAGTTTTCCCTGAGTTTGCTGGTACGGAATATGAAAATTTCATGGCTGTGGCAGAGAAAATGCAAGCAGATTATGATTTTTTCCACACATCTGATGCAAGCATTTTGCCACGTGGTGATCAGAGTGTCAAAGGCCCCATTGTCCGTCTCTTTAAGCCGTTTGATGAGCTGTTTGTTGATTCAGAGGTATACTTCATCTGACTAGTTGAATGCTGATCAATTCTTGCATGTGCAGCAACCTGTGTAACACTCTACCCTGCATCTTTATCAGGATTTTGGCAAGGACGCACTTGAGAAGTTTATCAAGGTATCTGGTTTCCCAATGGTTGTTACCTATGATGCTGATCCAACCAACCATAAGTTTCTTGAAAGATACTATAGCGCTCCTAGTGCTAAAGTGAGTAAACACAACTGCTGTTACATTCTGTTTGTTCCATCAAAATGCATTATCAACTATACATGCTAATTCTTATAACTAATCTGTATATATGCTATATGGAACGACGAACATTTCAGTTATATTATTCAATTTTATTTACCTGCATCAGCATTATGGCTAGCATGTATAACGCCTCTAGTTACATCAGTATACCATTGTTCTTGCATAACTGCAATGATCTACTTTCTTTCAAACACAATTGGACAGGCAATGCTTTTTGTGAGCTTCGGTGATGACAGAATTGAGTCCTTCAAGAGCCAGATTCGTGAAGCGGCCAGGAAATTCAGTGCTAATAACATAAGTTTTTTAATTGGTGATGTTGCAGACGCTGATCGTGTCTTCCAGGTTTTTGTTTGTACCACTCAGCACTTTCTTGTAAAGGATTTTTAGAACTTAGAACTACCACTTATGAGCTTCCACATCCACCCTTTCAGTACTTTGGGCTCAGAGAAAGTGATGTGCCCCTCCTTTTCGTGATAGCATCTACTGGAAAATATCTCAATCCAACAATGGACTCTGATCAGATCATACCCTGGCTGAAGCAGTATATAGTTGAGGCTTATTCGACTTTACTGTGTTGATCAATTACTTATTTCATTTCAGGGTACTTCATGCCCACTCATTTCTAACGCATGTTAGTTTTTATTCTGGTTTTGGTCCATGTAGTATGGCAACTTGACACCATACATTAAGTCAGAGCCTATCCCTAAGGTGAATGACCAACCTGTTAAGGTTGTTGTGGCTGACAATATAGATGACATTGTTTTCAACTCTGGCAAAAATGGTATGTTTTCATTTCAATGGTTGTGAGCAGTATCATTTTCTGAGTAGTTCCATTCGATATTTTGTTATGTTCTATTTGATGGCTTGTTTGACCACTGCATGGCATCTATTTCGTTGCAGTTTTGCTTGAGTTCTATGCACCTTGGTGTGGCCATTGCCGCAAGTTCACCCCGATCCTGGAGGAAATTGCAGTGTCATTGCAAGATGACCAAGATATAGTGATAGCAAAGATGGTACTTCGTCTTGAGTTGATGACTTTATATTCCTCGCTGTTGTTGCGGATTGTTTATTCATACCTTTTGTGTTATTGAAATCAATGCCAATGGTTTTGCAGGATGGAACTGCGAACGATATACCGACAGACTTCGCAGTTGAGGGATATCCAACTATCTACTTCTATTCATCAAGTGGGAACCTTTTGTCATACGACGGTGCAAGGACGGCTGAGGAGATCATCAGTTTTATCAACGAGAACAGGGGACCGAAAACTGGTGCAGCTGCTGCAGTGGATGAGAAAAGCCAGACTGATGCTGTGGAAGAGGAGGTAACATCATCATCAGAGCCTGTTAAAGATGAACTCTGATCAAGGTGCTGTATGCATCTTTAATTTCTTTTCCAGCATTCCATGTGTTTTGCCCTGTATCTTGCTTTGCAAAATTTAATGCTCAGAAGCACCTGTGTTGTGCAGGACACTGATGATCTCTACACTGCATACTACAGAGAATGAATGTGATCTCTATAAACAGACTACTGAGAATGAGTATGCAGTGCAGTTGTTCAGTGTGATGAGATGCATAGAGATTCAGAGAGATTCAGAGTGGATTAAACATGACCCATGACCCAACCAAGTTTGAGTTTGGTCCGGTTTGAAAAGAAAAGTTTGAGTTTGGTCAGTCTTGTCACCATGCGCTTACAGGAATACTAGCCATTCTGTTGGAAATTTGTGAACAACAGTCTGTTTGTCGGAAATTTGCTGTCTAAACTTAATTGCATTGAATAATCTCAATACAGTTCGTTTTTTTTTGTTCCGTTGAACATGGGGTGTTCGTTTCATTAGAAACATTTTCTAACATTACTAAGACTTGAAGGGAAAGAAAATTAAGTTTGCTCTGATCTGTACTGAAAAGCCGTGCAATTGTAGCTTCAGTATCACACAAAGCCATTGGATCAGAAATAGACACTTCAGATGATGACCCCATCTTGTCACTTGCCTGGCTGGACCTACTTGTCAGCTAATTTATGGCCCCACCTGTGAGCCTCACAAACTCGGTTCCGGCTACTGAAAACAAACCCGGAGTAAAATTTTGAATGTTTTTCGGGAATTCAAGTTTAAAACAGTAATTTTAATCGAAATTTAATTAAAATTTGGTGAAAATTGTCATACCGTCATGGCTCGAGATCCCATGCTCAGTCGGAAATATGTACCCTGGTAATAACTGCCAAGCTTTTAAAAAAATTAAACAAAAAATTAAATTTTTACTAACTTTGTTTTAAAATATAACAAACTAAGATAAGATTAAAAATTTAGACAATCAATCTAGTAGTACGAATCAATCTAAATTCGTAATACTAGAAAGATTTGTAGCAATAGAATGGATGGATGTAACCTATTACTATATTTGAGGATAAAAGTAGTAAATTGTTAGGAAATTGTTACACATAACGACTGGTATATACGACCTGCGTTCGGCCAGCACTTAGCTGCTGCTTGTTCTGGCCCACATGAAGAAAAGCTGGCTCGTATGAAGTGAATTGATTGATAGATGAGGCAGGGTCGGACGGGATCGGATGTATAGCAGTACTCAAATTGTTAGTGCCTGGTTTTTCTCGGTTACGCAGTAAATAGGTTTACCGTCAGCGGGTGCGGTAAACCGGTAATCCTCTCGAAACGGGTAAATGGAACATTGCATTGCGTCTCCACTGAGACCTCATCGTTGGGGGAGTCGCGTGGCGGTTAGCGAGTGGAGTTACCAACCCGACCGGCTACCGTCCCCTTGTCGGATCCGGGCGCGCGACCTCGTCGCCGGCCGGCCGGAGAGCCGCCGCCGCCGCCGTAGAGATGGACCCGGAAGCGGTGCGGAGGAGCCTCGAGCCCACCGCCTTGTCCGAGGAGATCGCCGGCCCCGCCTCCGCGAGCCTGCGCTACGACGCCTTCGTCCTCACCGGCGTCCGCATCGACGCGGCCGAGCACGGCCGCCTCCTCTGCTCCTTCGTCGTCACCCCGCGCATCGCCGTAAGCCCACAGCCCCTCTCCCCTCTCCCCTCTCCCCCAAACCCTAAGCTTCGGTCGGAGATGGTGACGGCGCGGACGTACGGTGCCTTGTGGTTTGCAGAGCCCGGCGGGGTACCTCCTCAGCGGCGTCACGGCGACGCTCGCCGACCAGCTCGGGTCGGGCGTGTTCTTCTGCAGCGGAGTCGGGACGAGCGGTGTCTCGGTCGAACTCAACCTCTCCTACGTCGACGTGGCCAGTATCGGGGTGAGACTAAGGATTCTCTTGCCAATTTCCACTTACAAACTTTTGATCCTGTTTGTCTGTGCAATCGACTAATTTTGGGGCTAAGTAGGTGAAAAAAAATTGTGCCGTCGATGCTGCGGTTCTGTCGAAATTTGTGCATTTGGTGCTTAGACTTATTTGGCATTTGGCAAAATTAGGCCTTGCTGAATTGCTGTGAGCTTGAAAGAATGGGATTAGGCAAGTAGTTGTGAGGCTTCCCTCCGAGTGGGCTCGTGTTTGGCAGTCACGTTTGGCAAGGAAGGAGGAGTGGTACCCAATAATAATACCATTGCGGTTGGTTAAAACTATTGCAGGTGTCTAGCATTCTTGTTTCTATTAGTGATCCTTGATCAAGTTGTATCACGATGCTGGGATGCTTTGCAGGTGGATGCCAAATGAGGGCATGAGGTGGTTGTTGTGGATGGTTGGTACGAGTGCTACAGCTTGTTGTTAAGGACAGCTTTGCGTCTAGCTGAATCTGTCGCTGAGTACCCCAGAGGGAGAGAATATGTAGTAGTTGTTGTTTTTCCATTGTAAGAATTGCTCAAAGCAGGAACTAGGGGTGAACCGGGGTAACAATTCCTTTGAACTTGATGGAAGTTGTTGAGTTTTCCTAGTTTTCTGGCTCCATGACATAAATTAAGATTCTGCCTAAATCAGAGATTTTGTGTGTGGGCTCATGCGTTTTTTAGGGCTCATGCAACTTTTATAGCGCAAGTACTTTGCCATTGTTAGGGTGTGGCACAGCATTCATCAGAGCATTTTCAGTATTTCCTCATGAAAGATTAAACGTATTCGTAATAAATAGAGGCTCTAATTGTGCCAATGGTGATCATCATGTTGGAGTTATTTTCCATAAGTGTGGTCATATCAATCTAAAATCAGTGTCTTTAATCTAGTTATTAGTTAGTAGAACACATTTTGTGATTTGTGGTGCTCTTATGGTGATCTGAATGCAGTTCTCTTAGTGATTTGCCCATCTTGGATGTCTCTTCTAGACTTGTAATACATCTTGTGATGAATTTGAATGCATTTTTCCTGCATTATTTTCATAATAATGATTGAGTGACAGTGCTTTGGTTTGATATTCTGATAGCATATCTAAACAGTGTACTTCTAATCGCTTCATTTCCTCCACTTATAGGTCCATTTTTCACTGTTTGGTATGCTTAAGTGATGCTATTATTGTATGTGGAAGTATATAACTTGACGCAAATAGTTTCATGAAGAGTAATGACCTTTTGTTCAGCCTTATGTGCTCAAGAATAGTGTACATGCACATGCCTGCTTCAATATCCTCCATAAATGGACATAAGAAATTCTAGGATTGTCTTGGGAAATGAGATGATGTGCAAGTGTGCTATTTCTTCTTTGGAATAAGTGAATATTTAGCAGATTAAAAAAACTACCTAAAGTACTTTTGCAATTGCATATTTGTATTCCTGTAGAAAGGTGGAAGGTAGTATTCTAATGGGTTAACGTTGGTGAACACGGGGGAATGACAGCCCAATTGTTTAGATAAAAAAGGCCATTACTTCTTACCTTTCACCTTTAGGTCACTTTTCTACTGTAGGACAATAGGTGTGTAGTCTCTATAGGCAAAAAGGATGGTTCAGGACTTGAGGTGAATGCGCCTGCATTCCATTTGTGATTTCTTTTTTTCCTTTGTTGAGACTCAAGGGTAAGTTGAGATTGAAGCTTGCTGGCTAAAACATCGTTCCTGGTACCAGTATAGGATATTAGAATTTGACTAGCTGTGTTGCTGGTAAAATGCCTGGTCGAATATAAGAACTCACCACACCAATTGTTGCTACTTGTCCATTATTTTGTGAAGAATCTACATAGCTTGTTACAGGTTGATTGGCTGTAGCTTTGGGTAATTTCTTCTGATTCTTATGACAGGGTGTTTTTAATTTTCAAATTCTCTTCTCTTTCCGCTGCTATGTTCATTCAAGAAGTTGTTTGACATGCCATTAACTACTTTTATTTTGGTAAATTTTCCAGGAAGAAATAGAGGTTGAGGGAAAGCTGTTGCGCGCTGGAAAATCAGTCGGTGTTGTCTCTGTCGATTTCAGGAAGAAAAAGACAGGCAAATTGATAGCGCAGGCCCGCCATACCAAGTACCTCGCTGTATCTAGCAAATTATGAGGTTTTCCCAGATATCAAGTTCTGGTCCTTGTCATACGTTGTCAGTGCTGTATATTGTTCTAAAATAGGACCGTGTCCATCTGAAATGCATAGATTGATGGCGGTTCTGTTATTTATATTGCTTGGGTCAATTCGTTTCAAAGAATGTGGGAGGGACAATTCCTATTGGGAATGAAGGGATTTCACAGAAAATGGGGATAAATCCTCCCAAGTTCATATCCAACTCATCAGTTATACAAAACAGGGCCTCAGAAATTACGTGGAAACTGAAAAATAAGAGTAGTTAAGTACTCAAATCAGATCGCATTTGTGTTAATATTTTCTATTGCATAACTGTAGTCTGCCCTCACCTAGGGAGTTTCCCTCTGTTCAAATGATCATTGTTGTATTATTTGTTTGGTGACTTATAATGGTATCCACTGCATATATAATCTGGATGCACTACATTACTCTGAGATAGTTGGTGAATGTAGGGCCAGCTGCAATCATTCTTGTTTGTGTGTTTCAAATAATTTCTTGTGGATTGTCTGCTCTAGCCTCTAGCTGTTGGTTGACTTCAATTAGGTTTCTAGACTGTACAACAACTGTTCTGTTCCTCCCTGTGCTAATTGAACTGGCAATTGTACATGATTGGCAGAGAGTTTTTTTTAAAAATAATATTGTTTAAATGGAAAATTGCAAAACTAGTGGGCCTTTGCAGAAAATTGCGGAAATGTGGGCCTGTCGAACCACGGCGATTCGACAGGGCCCAATCGAACGTCGGAGCGATAACAGGCCGGACCGATCGAACGGCCGCGTTTCGACTGGGCCCTGTCGGCACGCGGCATGTCGACAGGCCGGGGCGCCGGCCCAGTCGAACTCCGGTCGTTCGACAGGCCAGCCCAGTCGAACTCCGGCCGCTCGACAGGCCGGGCCGCCGAACCAGTCGAACGTCGGCCGTTCGACAGGCCGGGCCGGCCGGCCTTTTTTATTATTTGTTAAGTGTATTTTTTTTTGTTATAAATACAAATTAAATTGTTAAGAGTTGTTTTTAACTTGTTAAAAATTAATTGATGACATATATTTTATAATTGATTAATTATAATTTGTATGTTATTTTCATAATTAAGTTTGTAAGTAGTTTTTGTAAATATAATTTTGTTATAATTGATTAATACCCATTTTGAATTGAATGTTTGGAGAAACACATCGGATTTTTAATTTATTAATTTTAGATATATCCATTTTAAATTTAGTAATGTACAAAACTTTTTTTTTAATTTGGTAAGAATTGTTTTTAAGTTGTTAGTAAAGAAATAATGAGAGAAATTTTTATAATTGATTAATTATAATTTATAAGTTGTTATTATAATTGTAATTTATTATAATTGACATACACATTTGTAACTGCATATTTGGATAAACATATCGGAGTTGTAATTTAATAATTTTAGATATATCCATTTGTAATTTATTAATTTACATAACCTTATTTTGTTTATCGGTTATTTTCGGAAATTCCAAAAATCACTTTCGGATAGGGCCAAAAATTTGCAGAAGCGAAAATTGGTTCTGTCTATTTTCGAAAATTCCGAAAATCGTTTTCGGAGGACTCAAAAAATTTTGAATTCACAGAACATGTTTTTAGAAATCGAGAAGAAACTTTTTTTAAGAATTGATGTTGAGCACATCCATGACCATACCGAAACAAGGAGAAGTTGTAGAACAATTTAAACATGATACACCTGATTCCATTGCGGTTACATAGATAAGATTAGATTAGAACTAGAAGGAAGGTAGTGCAAGAGTTGAACACGACGAGGATACAACTACCAACTCGTGCATACGACTGAGTGCAACGAGGCCACTTTCCCTTCCTCTGCGCATCGGGATTCTCCTCCATTGCTGCCTTCGCTCGCCGCGCACGCTCAAGCTTCCGCTCCCGCTCCTCCCTGTACGCAGCAACACTCCTCATTTCCGCCTCAGCCTTGTGCTCTTTTTCTGCGGCCTCCTCCTTGCGTCTCTGCTCTATCTTCTCCTTGCGCTCTGCATCCCATCGCCGCATGTACTCCAACCGCTCCTTGTTTTGCGGCTTGATCTCGGTGTCGATCCACTGCTCAAAATCACATAGCGGTAGAGAGGTCTACAACAAATGCAATGTTTACTAACCAAATAAGTTGTTCAAGACTACTTAATACACCAAATAATTATTACAAAACATCATTTCCTCACCATTAAGTTAATGCGGCGGATCTAAGGTGTTGGCTCAAACTCAAAATTGGCACACATCCAGTATCTCTGCATGTACGTCTCCTCTTCATCAGACTTGGCTACCTTGCAAGGATCACCGCACCAGCACATGGGCACTGGAACACCGCTAGGCAAAGGCAATGGGTTGAAGGCATTTCCAGTCTTCGGGCGATAACTACAAGTCAACAATAAATGAAACGTCCTAACCCGTTAATCTAGGATTCCTCATTTCATGCACAACGAATAACACATAATATCACAGAAACGATTTATGTTACCTTGAGTTGGTAGCTTTTCCACGCCTTGGCATCCTACAGTTTTAAAAAAGAACTATCAAATATTGTACACACCCTTAATACTTCTCATTGTACGGTCAAATATAGTACTACTACAAACCAAACGTGTGCACAACAAATATAGTCTAAAATTATTCACACTTCTAAGTGCTACATATGTACTCACAAATTTCAACATATCTACTCACAGTGGTACAGATCTACTCGCAAAAAATCAAGGGTCCGCATCTAAGTGCTACAGATCTACTCAGAAATTTCAAATACATGGTAATCACAGTAGTATGCGACACAAAATATAACCATACGTCGGGATATTGTACTAACCTGCGATTGAATAAGCACAGCAACACAGCAACAACGCTTCGCGGCTCTTCTCCTTCTTCCTCACCTCTCTCTTTTTTTTCCTTCAATTGTGACCGGTTGAAATGAGCACTTCCTCAGGCCATTGGATGAAGAGCGCGTATTCGGACCTATGTAATATATAGTGGAGGAAGGAGAGGCACATATCTATCTAACGTGAGTTCACCAGTAGCGTGGATTTGACAACACGTTCACGCGGCAGCGCAAATTGAATGATTGTGTCGAACAAAGCATCGGCAAAAGCTGAGTCTGGACGCCTTGACGCGCCGAAAGATGATAGCGACGTATCGTAAACGTCTGTCACGGGCCAAAAACTGGTAGGGACCAATCGTAGCCCTCTGTTACGCGCCGAAAGTTTTTTGTCGTTTCGTTGAGTAGATGTAGCGAATGACATGAAATGTTTTCGTGACATATGAGTGCGGCGACCGAATAGAGTTACATACGAAGAGGTAACACTACAAGTCAAGAATGCCCCCCTCTCGCACGCTTGCTAGGCCCTCCCTTCTTACGTTGTCTGATTTGCGCTGTGGGATATGTCAAATTATCAGGTGGGTGCCTATGTCGTGCCGGCTGCTGTGGAGTAGCATCCTCTGGCTGCACGGACTCCCCCTGCTGCGTAGGCTGCGTGACCGGAGGAGCACCGTACCAGTAGTCTATGCCAGCCTGCGCATCGGGTGCATCCGTCGCAAAGAAATCGTCCACGAACTGTGTTCGAGGAGAGACAGCAGGAACTGCAGAATGCCCTTGCGAAACCCCGTAGTCGTGACCTGTTGCAAATTAGAGGCGATGCCACATGTTCATAGTTAGTAACCATGCATAAAAATTAAGCGAACGATGATGGTAACTACGATCTAAACAATACTTACTTGTGTGCTGTGTGTACCCTGACTCCGGTGCGCGCGGAGTAACGTAGAGTCCCCAACCTGGTGTGGGCGCCAGGTAGTCCCCTGTCGACAGGTAGGGAAAGTCTGGCTCCGCATAGGCTCCCTGGGTATCGTACACCTGCTGTGGCTGTTCACGTAGCGTAGGTTAAGATATGGTATAAAACGGAGGTTGAGTACGATATGAACTGCGTGGTAAGCAAGGCAAACGTGTCGTACCTGAGGCCGCGGTGGTGGCATACTCGATGCGGGAACGCCAAAGTCAGACGATCTCCCTGGGCGGACGGGGGGAGGCGTCTCCTGAAGTGAAGGCCGAGCGTGCGAAGGACCGGCGTCGTCGTAGTGGCGACGTGAAGTAGAGGAGCGGAACTGATCAACACTGGAGCGTCGTGGTAGTGGTGGCGATCCTGCCCGCCTGGAAGGCTGCACAACATCAGCCGCGCTCCGACAGGAGACACGACGAAGTAGCGCCGCAGCCCGTGAACGGAAACTGCGAAGGACGGACGCCACGTCGTCCTGCCTGACGTGCTGAGGCCTCGTCTCCAATCTCTGTAGCATCGTGTTGGACTCAGCGTGAACCTGTTCCACAAACTCGGCCTATTGAACGAGTAGGCAAGGGCGTTAGAACCATTGAACGTGTTCCACATGTAACGATAATGATCGAAAGCAACGACATACCATTGAGTTGTACGCAGCTCGAGGTTGTGGAGCAAACGTGTCCGTGATCGACGCCTGGTGAGGGTCAGACGTTTCCCCTTGTGGCGGAAAACACCTCCAGCGCGTAACACTACGGTACCAACGAAGGTACTGTCCGTACGAAGCTCCGTCGTCTGGAGGTGTTTGGAGAACCAAGTGCTCCGCCGCATGTTCCCACTCCGCAACCGTTGGCGCGATCGTCTGAACAATGGACCCCTCGTGGGACAGACCGAGTCCCTTCCGGGTGTACCTGCGTACGATGTAATGAGTACGTAAGAAACGTATACGATGGGGTAAAACACACTACTTGCCTATAACATTGTCGGACAAGTACTTACTTGTGGAGGCTAACAGCTAGAGAGCGTCCACCTCTCGGAGGGTAGTCTTGGTACATGCCGAGCTGTTTAAGTACCCTTTGCACGTGGTACGGCTCGACGTGCACGTCCAGCACTAGGTGACAAGTGGTCCTCCAGAGCTCTGCGTCGCGCGTGCAGAGCTCTGCAAGACCGTGCGGTGCCCGCTCGACGACATCCCGATGCGTGTACGGGGTCCATCGAACCCGGTCGGGCGTAAGCTGATCGAAGTCCGCCACGAACTGTGTGTACACGCGACGTGTCGTTCCGCTCACCCACCTCGGCTGCAAAAACATGAAATATGTGATTAGTGCCCGTAAATCGAGATAAAGCGTAGAATAAGAAAGTGTTAGGAAAAATGCATTGCAATGTACAATTTACCTCGCGGTGTATCCACAGCGATCCCATGGTGGGACGATCGTCTATGTCTTCAAGTCCAGACTTGTACATCTCATCGACGCCGTAACTTGCGTACGACTCCAGGTGTGGCCTTCCAATGTCAAAGCGCTCATGCGCCCATAACATTAGAAGCAGAGGGCATCCTGTCAGAGAACTGGCCTTGCCGTTCCTGTTGCAAGCATCGCATAGACCAGCGTACGTCGCCGCAAGAACAGCCGACCCCCAACTGTACTGCGGAATCTCCTCTACAGGTAGCTCGGCGATCTGCTCCGCGTAGTGGATGAAGTGCTTGTCCACGGAGTCAGCGTGAGTCCCTGTGAACATCACCCACCCAAACAACCACAGTAGATACGCGAGTAAGTGTCGGCGCACTACCCAGTCCTCCTGATCCTCTGGGAACACCTCCTGGTGGAACTGGTGCAACCAACTCCTCGTGGGCCCATGCCCATCTGTGAGATCCTCCAGCGGAGCAGGCACCACTCCACCAAAACTGGCCAACAGATCATCCGCCCATCCAGCGTGGACCTGTGTCGGGCCAACCGCTGCACCCGCTATCGGTAGACCCAACAAAAAAGACACATCCTGCAGAGTGGGTACCATCTCTCCAACTGTCAGGTGAAAGGTGTGTGTCTCGGGCCTCCATCTATCCACCAAAGCACTCAGCAAGGCCGCATCGATGTTGATACGGGGTGACCTTCCACGTGAAGGCTCAACCAAGCGTGCGAAGGTCAACAACCCAGCGGCTCTCAACCTGTTACATGTTACAAAGGAATAATTAGCAATGCGAGAAAATTTAAATGACAGCACGAGGTGACAAATGGTTTTGCACATACCTTGGAACCCAACGAGGATCGATACGCCAATACTGATCCGGTCCCCGCATCTTCAGCACGTTGCAGAACGTCTCCTGACTCAGTCGTCTCGAACGGTGATGTTTATCGATCACCTCGTCGATCAGCGATACGTCATCCCTGGCAGCCATATCTGCAAAATGCATGATTACCAGTGTCGTGAGCAGCATAAATGAATTAAAAAATGACAAAATGCGCGTGCAAATTTATGCAAAGCGAAATTTTAATAGCAGAAGTCAAATACTGATAAAATGATGTGGACACACTGCAAAACTTTAAATGAATACAATGTTATGCAACGCGATAGTATCATCGTACAGGTTACATACTAACAAGTTCAAGTGAACACACTGTAGAACTGGTAAATACAAATATTACAAGACGAATAACTAAGGATTATTTCTCGAAGTCGACCTCCGCCCTGCAACACGCCGAGTATCGCCACCTTCTGCATCTTTGCCTACGTCGTACATGCTGCAATCTTTACGGCTATGGTCTCCGCCGCATACAATGCAAGCCTTTCGACGTCGCGAACGGGTGTTCGTTTCAGCTTCATCCATGTGGTTCTTGATTCGTCGGGTCTTGCGACGCCCCTTCGTGGCAACTAGCAAATTTGAGTCAGGCACCCACTTGGCTTCCCCTGGGGGTGGGCGAGTCAAATCACATACCGCACGCCAACCACGCAATTCACCGCGCCAGGTCTTCTCCCATGCTTCCTTACTAAAGTAAGGCGAGACGAATATGTTAGCATCGACACCACCTTTTGCGGAAGCAGCAAGAACATGAGAGCATGGCAGATGTCGAAGAAAAGGCTTGTTGCAGTTGCATTTGCAAGCATGATAGTCTGGCCACAAGGTGCACTCCAATGTGATGTCTGTACTCTCAATACCGACACCACTCTTGTCACGCAGGCGTACCTCAAACAGCAACTCCCTATTCCCAGCAGGCCAGACCCTGTGCATTCCGCCCTTCTTACTTTTCTCCTCCATGTACAGTGTGATAGCGGGGCTATACCTTACATTAGGATTGACAAGGTTAAGACTAGCCATGGCGTATCTTTTACAAAGATACTTCTGTGTACCCCTTGTGATACTCTCCAGGATAGCAACAAGTGGTAAAGGACGTGTATTTTTCATCACCCAGTTGTACACTTCAGCAAGATTTGTTGTCATCACACCATACCGTGAACCATTGGTGTCATACAACAATGACCACTTTTCCCTTGGCTCATGCTCTATCCAGTCAGTGAAGCACTTTGTAACCCTCCCCCGCTTCCTACATCGAGTGACAGATGGTGATTCGTTTGGAACGGGATCCAGGCCTTCCGGCTCGTCTTGTCGGGCAACAACTGGTTTTTTTCGAACCTCTTGCATGTGAGTAGTGGTCAGCCGATCCAGCTGTTCCCATATGGCGTCGAACTTTCTTTGCTGATTCTGCTTGCACAACTTTTTGAACAGGTCCATTAACCTCTTGCTCTTGAATTGTCTGTAAAAATTTGCACCAAGATGTCGCATACACCATCTGCTATGCAAATCTGGCCAGGAAACCTCATCAGTTACATCTTCCTTTAGCTGCTGCACCGCTGATAGAATGCCGGCATGTCGGTCATGCAGAACACACACATTTGGTCTGTTTTGAACAACATACCTTTTAATGTGACGCAGGAACCATAGCCAGCTTGATGTGTTCTCGCTTTCAACAAAAGCAAAGGCAACAGGGACGACATGGCTATCAGCGTCGACTCCGATTGCGGTTAAAATAGTTCCCCTATACTTGCCTGTCATAAAAGTACCATCAACACATAGCAACGGAATGCAATTTCGGAAGGCCTCTATCATGCACCCAAATGACCAAAATGCACGACGAAGGACGTTTTTCCCATTGTCAGCAACCTCATCAAGAATAGCCATATGTGTGCCCGGGTTTCTGGCCTGCAACACCTCCAAAACTGGGGGAAGGTTGTGGTATGAATCTTCGTAACTTCCAAATCTCATCTCCAGTGCTTTCTGCTTACCCCTCCAAGCCTTGTCGTACGATATCTCATACCCGTACTCTTTCTCCACGTCATGCATTATTGTGAACGGCGACAAGGAGGTTTTTTTAACAACCTTCGAATAAACCATTTGTGCCACGAATGCAGCCGTCATGTTCCTGTGTACCAAAGGGGTCTTGTCCAACAAACATGTATGCTCCTCAACCCTTGAAGCTACCCATGTTGTGGCTTGTAACCATGCACTCTCCAAGGGCATCCGGGCTTCGTGCACTTCACGTCATACGTCGTCCGATTAGAAACCTTCACCCTGAACTCCCGCTTCTGCAGAAAAGCCCACCTCTTCACCGCGTCTTGTAGGTGCCCTTTGTCGTGAAACATCTGTCCAACTTGCACCTTCTTACAATCATATCGCCAGTGGGCATCTAAACCATCGTTAACCCCCAGACGGCTCATCGATATGGTCGTCCAATCTTCAGGTACGTTGGCTTCCTCGTCCCACTGTGCTGTATCTTGCCCTTCCATCACGAACGAAATATATTCCTCGTTCTCCAGTTCCATTTCTTCCACTACCACATCGTTCTCCTCCGCAGCATCAACAGCCAAAGGTGAGTCCGGCTCATCATCATCCAACTCGTTAGGCGGACGATTGCCACCAGGCACAACTAAATCTACCGGTGCAGTAACCTCCTCCACTGCATCCTCTTGCCCACTCCTATAAATATTAATCTCTTCCACGATATGAGTTTGATCCACCTCCGTGCGGCTGGTCTCGCCGGTTCCAACAACATCTGTTTTCTTTTGCACCAATATTGCCAGGCTATAACTTTTCTCTCTTACTTTAGCCACAAATTTTCTCCAACTCCCGGTAGATGCAAGGTCTACTACCCTCCACTGCCATCCGTATTCACCCCTTACTGGCCACACGGCTTTTATGATTAATTTCTCTATCAAAGGATCTATCCCGAACATATTATGCAGCCACCCTAGCACATCGTTCAAAACCAACTGGCCTGGTGTATTTAGGGTAGTATCAACGAATGCATATACGGTCAAATCGACCCCGCTATCACAAAGTTGTATTGGAGCGTCGCCATAATACACCCGAACGGGCATATCACCTGACATCCTGAAATAGCATGCCAATTGCTATTAATACGCTTACCCGAACGGCAACATCACCTGACTACCCATAAAGTGTCGCATGCTCTATGCTTATATTATTGCTGTAACGTATTTTCAACTATATCTCGTTACTTCAATATAAGTTCCATTCGATTTTAACTAATAATAAAAGTATAATACCTCCATTCGATTTTAACTAATAATAAACGTATAATACCTGTACTAACATCCAACAATAATTAACCAAAAAAATTACCGTCGTCTAAGGGATTACAAATTTATACCTTCGCTGTCGTTCCTCTTTCCTGCGTACTTGCGCACGTCTCCTTTCAAACCGCGTAATTATTCCCTTCGGCCGAATGGCACAGCTCTGCACTAATTTTGACTACTTAAATATAACATCAAATTGCTTAACATTACAAAATTGCTAATCACCTCAGCAAACATATACTAACTTTAAATTATTTGCAACATACAACTAAATAACTGTATATACTAACATTAAACAATGACAAATGGTTCACACATTATATATACTAACATTCAACAATGTCTAACGATTTACACATTATACGTACTAGCATCAAAATAACAAATAACAAGTCTCGTAATAGCATTGATATTTACAACTTAACATAGGGATTAATTATACCTTAATCACCGCAGCTGCTTTTGGGCGTCACCTTCTCTTTCCTTCTAGTGCTGCTACCTTCGCGACGATGACACACCACGGCAGCAAGCACCGGCGGTGGACGCGACAACAACCTTCGCACTCGGGAGAAAACAACTGCTCCCAGCAGCAGCAAGCAGCAGCGAGTGAGGAAGGAGAAGGCAGCAGCACGCAGCAGGCAGCAGCAGCAGCAAGCAGCACTCGCAGCAGCAGCAAGCAGCAGCAGCAAGCAGCAGCAGCAGCAGCACTCGCAAGCAGCAGCACTCACAGCAGCAGCAGCAGCAGCAGCAGCAGCAAGCAGCAAAGCAGCGAAGTGAGGAAGGAAAGCAGCAGCAGCGAAGTGGTCCAGAGGAAGAAAGGAAGGCAGCAAGCAGCAAAGGACCTGTCGAACGGCCGTATGCCGACAGGGGCAACGTGTCGACCTGCCGCTGGTCGACAGGCGCGGCGCGGGTCGCTGTCGGCCGCCCGTTGTTCGACAGAGCTGGGCCGCGCGCGGTTGGTGGGCCCTGTCGAACTGCGGGAGTTCGACAGGCCCCCTATCGATCTGCCGCAAGCCGACAGGCCCATGTCGATGGGCCCCTATTCGACATGTCGGGCTATCGTTTCCCCCCCATTCGACAGGCCCACATTTCCGCAAATTTATGCAAAGGCCCACTAATTTTGCGATTTTCCATTTAAACAATATTATTTCTAAAAAAAACTCATTGGCAGATCCTTCATTGTGAGATTTTCTATTTGCCCAGCACTTCAGCTCCAGTGCAACTTGTTGGTTTACCTTTCTTGAAAGATAATCCACAAATCGCAAATCTTAAACTCTACTTATACCAGTTGGTTCAGCAATTCTGTCATTTTGTTTGATGCAGCGGTGCCCATATCTCTGAATTTGTACAATCAAATGCTTTCTCCCATTTTTACTCAACTCAGTGCTCACCTGGCTTCTAGTATTTCTAGCTTAGGACTTAGGGAGCAGAGATTCATTACTGCTGCTCTAATCAGGTTGGAGGTTGGATGTCCCTGTCCTTGTTCTCTTTTGGCCTTTAGTGCCCCCAATTAATTCCCTGTCCCTATATGAGAAACCTAAATTAAACACGCATCTTCCATTTCTCCTACTAAGCACAGTACGGAAGCTTTTCTTCCCCCACAAAAAAGTGACCTCTAAAAGGCCGTACACCTTTCCTTCTCCAGATCCAAAGATGATATTGTCACAAATCATGACAGCATCTCGTGACCAACAGAGATAAAAGGAATCTGGGTAGGTCTTGATCTCTTCTGATTATGTTGATGCAGATTATGTGATAATTAAACAATCTATTACTACTAGCATCGAAGAAGACCTGGAAAATGAATTCCATTTTCAGTTCCATGTTAATGTTGAATTAAGATGACAGCTAGTACCAAGCTAGAATTAATTGCAATTCACCCTACCATTTGTATGAGAAGTAAGTCATGTTTGGGGAGATTCTGGCAACGCAGCTACAACATAACCTCTAGCTCCTTCGAACAATTTAGATTTTGAACCTCAATAGCTACAAAATGCCGAAATTCCCGAGATGAACTAATAGACAGATGTTGGGTTCCAGATTCTCACCAGATGGATATATACTCGCCGGTTATTTCCAAGAATCTCGCTAACTCCACCAAACAGGCCTAAATAAGAATTTGTATGCATAATGTAGCAGTGCCCTTCAGCCCTTGGATGAACTTGAAATGGTATAATTCCAGGGCAAAGAAAGAAAGAAAAATGTTGTGATTCAAATAAATTACTGTAAAAAAAAACTGAAGAGTTCAAAATTCAAGTGATGCTTAACTCCCTCAGTCCCTTGTATCCGCTGAATAAACCCTATCTAGCTACATGGCGTTATCAGCATGCAGGAACAATTCGTGTGCCTATAATTTACTTAATTGCAGTTTAATTAGCATCATCAGAAGCTAGTGATGCTTCTTAATTTCAGGCGATTAATCGTGCAAAGAGCAGTACGGATGTGCTGATCGTGAATGATGGCGGCATCACCGGCGCGCACTCGCATGGCGGCCGGACGCCGACGCCGACGACGACGAGATGGTCTTCTCGATGACGAAGAGCCTCCTGAAGATCTTCATCAGCAGCACCCAGCTGGTGGCCGTCCGGCGGTAGCCGCCGGCGCCGGCCCTCGACGACGGTCGCAGCATCGGCGCGCACCCGACGTGCCCGCGCAGCGCCGCCGCCGGCTCCGACTCCGCGTCCGACGTCTCTGGCGACAGCTCCATCCCGGCCGCCGCCGCCGCCGCCCGCGCGTCCGCGCGAGGGCAGGAGCCCACGCGCTGGTGCAGCGCCTGCTGCAGCTCCTCGTTGAAGTTCTCCCACAGCAGGTCCATCTTCTCCTCCTCGTCGCGCGCGGCGCCACCGCCACCGCCACCGCCACCTCCGCCGTCGTCGCCGCCGCGCGAAAGCTCTCTTGTTGCCGTTGTTGTTGTTGTTGTTGTTGCCTCGGCTTTCTTCCCCTCCTCCTCCTCCTGCCGCCTCCCGGCGTCCGACGTCGCTTCTCCTCCTCCTCCTCCTCCTGCGTCATCGTCTTCTTGTTCTTTGTCTGCCATGGCGTCTCGGACGACGACGACGTCTTTGACGGCGCTCGCCACGGCGGCGGCGGCGGACACCGGTACGTCAGGTGGTGCGGCGGCGACGGGGCAGGAGGAAGGGAACCAGAGCGGTGAGGCGGCGAAGTGGAGGCGGCGGCGGCGGTGGTGGTGGAGGTGTAGGCGGAGGGGCTCTGCTGCTGCGGCGGCGGTGGTATCTGCAGCTGCTGTCGCTGCTGCTGCTGCTGATGCTGCTGCTGCGGTTGTAGGGAAGGTGAAGTCGTCCATCTCTGCAGGTGGTGTTTGCGTGTAGAAAAATTGGGAAATGCCACGCTGTTGCGACAGGGATATTAATCAATCTCTCTGGCTTGTATATGTGTGCGGCCCTTGCTCTTTAGGTGGCTATAGCTTAACAGTAAAGAGTAGTAAGTACAGTAGTATTTACTATTGCTGAGTTTTCCATGCAAACTGTCGTGTTTTAAAATTTAATTTTGTTTGAACTGTGTGTTTTTTCCTAAAAACAGACGTACACACTCGCAACGTCATTTTGATGAATGCACACACGTTCATCACTCCTATATGTACATTTAAGATTAATGAATTTATTGTAGGAGCCTGATGTCATCACTCCTGTAAACACTTTTTAGATAGAATAAATCGGTATGTTTAAGAATGATGAAGTTAATTAACCTAGACGTCTCGTTATCAATATTTATGTTTTTGCTAAGTTAAAGCCGTGGAGACTCAAACCCTAGTAGATAGGTTTTATCCCAAGGAAGTTACACACAATTCACATATAGAATATCATGTTGGTCACGGGAAAAATTAAAAAATGTCACACCCTGCCAGGTATTACAGGTAATTTCGCAATGCTGATACATTTTATAATACTGTTTTACAAAATACCCATGCATGACACTTAAATTCATCATATTTATTTTTTTTAAATCGTCGGTGGACCGTGATGTTTCCTAAGACTGCTTTTAGAACTTCCTCTCCAACGAGGTATAATTCATATAAATTCTTTTTAAAATTACCGTAAGAGTTAATTAAGCATAATTTAACACTATAAACTATTTTATCTTCTAGTGCTAGTACAAAACCTGGTAACTTCGAAAACGCTCCAAATTAAGTACGGTCAAAAAGGTTGCTGGTACTAACAGGTCGTCCTAACTACGTGCGGTAAAAAATGCCGCTAGCTAGTACTAACAGTAATGGATAGATTGTTGCTCGTCTCGGGTGTGTTTGGTTTGAGCATGAGATAAGATGAATTAGATCTATTTTTATTTTTTAAGATAAAGTGATCCGTCCTGCTTTTTGAGAAATAGGATGGTGTGTTCTGTATGTCAAAGAAAAGAAATGAGTTGGATAAGTCCGTTAGTTTTTAAACTATAGAGTTGATCTGATCTAGAAAGAATATTTTTTTTTTGATATCATTCTATTCTACCTGTTCCTAAATCAAACCCCCTTAAAATAAATTTTACTTTGGACCATATTTTATTACCGTTGTTTTGCTTTATAGCACCCTTTAACAAATGTTTTTACTTTGGATCGGATATTTTTACTTTTATGGTATTTTTAGACCGTCCTCAACTCTTTTATTCATCCATATCCAACTTATCATATATGTCAATAAAATGATCTTACATATAGCTATGAAAGTTTATTAACAAATAGAAGTCAACGTATCCAAGATCGATCATATGATTGAGAAAAGAGTCGGGATAGTTCAGAGTGAAAGAAAGAAAAACATTTGTTAAATGGTGGTATAAAATAAAACATCGATAATAAAAAATAATCTAAAATAAAATTTACTCAACTATAAAAATATATAGGTTTCATCTATTTTTGACTCATCTCATTTCTTCGAACAAACACACCCCTAATGTGCGTGTGTGCCAATGGCACGGTGGCATGCAAAGAACCACAGGCACAAGTCACAACCGAAGGCCGTATATAACAGCGTGAGCGTACGTGCGTGGCGACAAAGCGGAAGCAGGGTGGGTAGATCTGCGGTGCGCGGATCTACCGACAGGACGAGGAAGAGACGTCACCGCGCAACTGTGCCGGCCGTTGCAAGGCTTAAAACACAAGCTAGCTACCAAACGTACAGCTACTTTGTACGCGCGCATGCGGGCCATGTATGTAACAGACATACTCCTGTGCGTACGTATTCTCACCGTCAAAAAAAATATGTAGTTACTTCCAATTCATCCTAAGCATATACCCCCAACGTTTCAAAATATAAGTGTTTACGGCAATTTTAAAACCAGTTAAGGAACAAGATGAACCATCGTATATATTAGTCATTGAACAGAGAGACCATTCTTGATTGACCTAATTGTTACTACTTTTGTTTTAAAATATAGCAATTGATTAGACACTAGAAAATAACATTGGTGGGGTAGTAGAGTCGTGGGTGTTTGATTTCACCCATAAAGTTCAAATCCTGGTGATCATAAATATTAATTGAAAAAAATATTCGATTAGATATCACCTAATGCTACAAATCTATACATGAGTTATCTAAATTTATAATACTAGATAATGTCTAATCGAATAATATATGACGGAGGAAATAGCTGGTTATCGAGCTAATACATACCACAAAGTAGCGTCCATTTGATAAATTGAATACTATACTTATGGGGTTGGACTGCCCTTTTGTTTTGGACGGGCGAGTGGCTACTTATCCACAAGCTACTCAGTTAATTATCTTTTAAACAATCGCAGGTATCTCTTAATTGTTTAATTTTTTATTTATTTATTTATCTCAACCAATCATAATTATTTCTCGTTTAATTCTATATCTCTGTTTAATCTTGGTAAAAAAGAAACTCGAGAAGCATTTACATTTTTGGACGGTGAGGGTGCGTGGTACGTTGGGCTTCGCCGTCGCATCAGCCTGCGAGGCGCCTGTGACGCTGCCCCTTGGCCTTGGCTGCTACCCGCGCACGCGCCCGCGCCCGCGCCGCGCGGTGAACTTTGGCGTCGACGACGACGACTAGTGTACCTTCACCCGTTTTGCCTCGTCACGCGCAGTCACGCACGTACGCTAGCTGCATGTGGAGACTGACTGGTGGGAGAGGTGGGGGCGGCTTGCTTGGCTAGCTGATTGTGCGTGTGGATGTGTGGGGCGTCTCCTTGGAAATGAGGGGAGAGAGAGGGGGGGGGGGGGGGGGGGTCCGGGTTCCCCGTGTGGCTGGCCGTGTGTATGATTCATTTGTGTGTGCAATATGTTGGGTTGTGTTTTTTGTTGTGTTGGGAAGAAATTTTCTTCGTACGAAAAACAAAACGACTCATTAGCATATGATTAATTAAGTATTTACTAATATTTTTTTAAAAAAAATAAATTAATATGATTTTTTAAAATAATTTTCGTATAGAAACTTTTTATCAAAAACACACCGTTTAGTAATTTGAAAAGCGTGCGCACGAAAAAAAAAGATGTGAGTTGGGAAAGTAGGATAAAGAACTCACCCTTACGGGGGCGTAATGGCGTGATGCTGGCTGGTTGGGGCACCCGCAGCTGTGGCTGTCGCCCTTCTAGGGATCTTTTGTTCTTTTCTTAATTATTATTCATTCACAAAGCAAAGGGTCTGCAGACTGCAGCTGTGTAGTTAGAAACGGTATAGTCTCTGCACCCTGCTGCCTGCACGATGGATGCAACCCTGAACGTACGGGGAAATCGTATGTCCGTCACACCATTCTCGATCGACTGCCTTTGTCTTCGCATGCTGACAGTTTAACGCTTGCGACAGTCCGTTCATTAATTCATCTTTCCTGTTCGTAATGGCGTCTTTTTAAGTTTTTTTGTTGCTCTAGCTAATCGCCCGTTTCGCGCCCGCGCGCCGACCGGCCGAAACCTTTCTCGCTTTCAAGAGCACCGAGAGAGATCGACAGGCGCGCGCGGCGCCACCGCGGATCACATCACTTTCCACCGCGCGCGCGACGTGCCGACCGTGCTCCGGTGCTCGATCGCTGCTCCTCTCCTGCCGCCCTCTTCGCTTCTCCCACTCCGTCCGGTGTGAGGCGGTCACGTCTCGTCGCCTGCCTCAGCTCAGCTGCCAATGCAACCACGCGCGGCAACTCGATCGGCTCGGCTTTGCAGACGCGCGCGCTCCGGGCCGGGAAAATTCACGGTGCTCAGCTCAGATGTTCAGCTGTGTCCACTCACATTGCCACACTTCTACCCTTCAGCTGCAGTGTGGTTTTCGCCGGGCCAGCAAAGATTCGCCGATCAATTTATTTTTTTACCTTCGGGAGTTTAGAAAAAGTAGTACATTGATCAAAATCATACATCAGGAATACGGCGCGGGTCTCGGCGTACGGCGAATAAGCTAGGCAGGCCACAGCAGACATCATGGAACACTGCTTTTCTACTTGGATTTTGGTACCCCGGATTTCATTCGGTCGATTTAGAGAATGAGTGTAATTAGGTTTCATTAAATCTTTTTTTGTTAGTAGTTCCTAAAAAAAAAGACGCAAGCGCGGGACTCATACTACCAGACGTCAAATATTTAGAACCTGCTGGCTGCGAGGGTAGGCTCAAGCTCTGCAAAGTGAAGCCCCAAACCTGAGCCTTCACATATTACAAAAAAGAGAGACTTCCATATTGTAACCTAGAAAAAACTGTTCCATCTCTTTTAAATGGCTGGCCACGGGGAGGGAGGGGTTATGAAGTCCCCTACCTCAGTGCTAACGGGTCTGACGTTAAGTAGGGAGCTCAGCATCAAGGCAGTTGATGATAACCTCTTGTCACATCGGCAAGGGGATCGGCCCGTCATGTGGATAGGGGATTCAATGTCAACGCAGTTGACATGGAGCTATTGAATGTCAGTGCTAACGAGCTTGGCATTAAGGTCCTATCTATTTTTGGTTGAAGTTCTTGCTCCAATCTACTTTTGAAATAAGTTTTTGAAGCTTAGTTTATCAAATTTTCCATAGAGGAGTGCCAGGTATGCTTACATGTGTACTCCGATGGTTGTTCACTTCCCTAGTTATGGTCTGTTCAATAGTACAGAGGTTGGGAACCTTTCCCCTAGCACATAAAACGGAACATCGGATCAGCACATGCCTAATTAAGTATTAGCAAAAAAATTTTAAAAATAGATTAATATAATTTTTAAAGAAAATTTTTTATAATATTTTTTTAGAAAACCCACTGTTTAGTAACTTGGAAAGTGTGCGCGAAAAATAAGGAAAAATATAAGTTGGAAAGAGATAGTATACAATGGCAAACATGTGACTAAATTTTAGGAAGTGCCGATATAATAAGCTGATGAAATACAAGATAAATCCAAGAACACACATAAATATATAATAAGTATCTATGTAAAAGATTAGGAAAAACTAATTACGTTCTATCTAGCTGTTCTTTTCTACACACACACATGAACATGTGTAGAAGTGAAGCATATATACTAACATTTTGGCCAACAGTGGGGAGGGGGGGGGGGTGCTGAGCTTTGCACGAGTAACTTCCGCAGAAATTATCCGAACGTTTTGCAAAGCTGGGCTCACTGTTGTTGTGTTTGTTATCTCAACGGCCACACTGATTGCCGATTGGAGTTAGATGGTTAGTCAATCACCTAACTTCAACAGAAACTACGTGTTTTGCAAAGCTCATCTCTCACCGTTCTTGTGTTTATTATCGTCTCAACGGTGAGATATGTATCTGGGCATTACGTGTTAGTAGTATATAAGTAATTCATTCAAGCCCTAAGTACAGCTGTACAGGTATCTCGTTTCAGTAGTCGAAATCCTGTTGACGGACCGCACGTATCTGTCCGCTTCATTCTTGACTGCACGTTTTCGATCTGACGCCCCCGTGGATGACCGATCCACCCTCGCAGTTCCCCGTGCCACTTGCTGCCCGCACGTTGTCGATCGGATGGTTCGCGTGAACCCAAGGGGATTCGCAGAATTGTCGTCCGACCCCCAGCCGTAACGGAAACGCGCGCGCGTCGCTCTCCCTGGGGCGGCATCACGTGGCCGCCGATCCGGCCAACGTGAAATCTGGTTTGGTTTTGGTTGCCTTTCGCTCGATCGCTTCCTTTCCTGTCGCCTTGGTGCAGGCCGGGAACGCGGTGGAGTGGAAGATGGCCGCGGCGCCACTGCCCGCCGACGGGCAGCAGCACGGGCACGGCGGGCACCAGCACCACCATGACCTCCTGTCGAGCGACGCATTCTCGGCGGTGCCGCACGACATCGTGCGGACAGCAGCACGCGTGGGCGGCGACGAGCCTGAGCAACTCCCTTGAGCAGAGCCCGGACAGGGGCGGCGGCGGCCTCGACACGCTGTTCGCCAAGCCCCGACCGAACCCAAAGGGGGTTCGGAGATCTCCGGCCCCTTCCTGCCCGCACGTTCTCGATCGGACGTTCGCGTGAGCTCATCCTGCCGAGGGGGTTGGGCCGTGAAATCAGAAATCTGGATTGGTTTACGGCCTCGGCCTGTTTAGATTGGAGGGTTTGGCTTCGTGTTTGGGCTGATCGGACGTTTTGTAAACATGTGACTCTGCACTGTAAAGTAAAGTTTTTTTTAGGAGGGAGGAGGGCATATAACCTCCTGTCTCTCGTTTTCCACGCGCACGTTTTTTGAACTACTAAATAATACAATTTATTTTTTAATTTTATCTTAGCTAATACTTAATTTTTTTAAGATAATGAGTTAATACTTAATTGACAAAATTTGCTACAGGACACTGAAAGTTTGTGGTCTTTGCTGTAGGACATCCAAAGAACGTGTATCTTTTGATGGATATCACAAAAACGTGATAATTAGCTGTTGGACACCAGATATGTTATTTTATTATTTTCGCTGAAAACGGAGAAAGAAAGACCATGAAAAGTACCAAATTGCCCTTGCCTCGATTGGCTTGTATAGATTGTGCCTGGTTTGAACTAGACCGATCCTCTCTCCTTGAACACTAGGTTTTGGTGGCAGCACGACGGTGTGGCGACGAGCTACGGCGTGGGTGGCGAGTGTTCATGGGGGCGGCGGCGGATTGAAGCGACATGTTGTTGGCATCGATGTAGCAATAAGCTTGGGGTTACGGTGATGACAACTGTAATGTAGTCCCCATAGGGTAACTCCACGCACAGCATGGCGCTGCTGCGCACCCCGCCGCACCGGCCAAGGGCGCGGATCCCACACGTGGACGTCCGGTCGTCCGACCTGGATGCCACCATCGTCGCGCCGCCGCGAGCATAATCGAGCGCCCACACCCGGCGCCACACGTGCTCGTCGTGCTCCCACACTGGCACACCATGCTGATCCACGTCGTACTCCGTCACCACGTCGTTGCCGTCGTCGCACCCCACGTGCGCCACCGCCTTGCCGCTCGACGCCACCGCACGCTACTTAGCTTGGTCGGGATGCAGATGCAGCTGGTAGGGCTAGTCGGCTCGGTGATCCTATAAATCCAAATCTTTCGAGCGATGCTGCCGGTGGGGTCGAAGTCGAGGCTGCCGATGGCATTGGACGCGCCCGCAAGCACCGGCGATGACACGGTGGCTGCAAGGCGAAACTCCTATAATGTTGACGACGGTGTGTTCTTGCGGCCGCCATGGACGGGCATAGATGCATGGTGACGTACGTGAGGTGGGCAGCACTGGCGTCGGCGTGGCGGGTGGTTACGTCGGGGGAGGATGACACCCATCGGCTGTGGGCGGCCGGTGTAGTCAATGGCGGCGGTCATACAACGGCCACGTCAGCGCTTGAAGCTTCATGGGGATGGGGGTGTGGGACCTTCGCGAGAGTGGAATGGGACTTGTTGGAACCAAACCCACTCGGGTTATACAAAATGGCCTCATGGGCAAACTTGTCTTTTATGACAGTTTCTCTCTTTGTTTCCCGCGGAAATATTAAAATAATGCGTCTGATGTCCAGCAGCTAATTACTATGTTTTTACGGTGTCTACGAAAAGATACACGTTCTTTGGATATCTCACAGCAAAGACCACGAACTTTCAGTCTCCTGTAACAAATTTTTCCTACTTAATTAATCATGTGCTAGTTGATCGTTTCGTTTTACGTGCGAGGAGTTGGAGTTCCCAACCTTCACCTTCGAACGCATTCTAGGAGTACTTCAGTACCCAGAGTGTACCATAGTACATGCACAGGCATACACCATGGAATAGGAGTGCTTAGTATATGTACTCACTCCGTCTCAAAATAAAATAATCTAGGATAGAATATGACATAACACAATACAACAAATCTGGACATGGATACTACGTTGTTTTAGTGCATACGTCATGGAGTAGGAGTGCTGTCACGCCTCGCCCCTACGCCACTATACAAATGGCACCGAGAAGGACATACCGCAGAAGAACAGTGAACCGTCTTTCCACGGAACCACGATACAGGTACCAATCTCAGGATAACGATGCTGGTACCAGCGGTAACATGATGAATCAATGCAAGATTGAAATAATATAAGATACCTTTATTTTCCAGCTTCGGGTAATCCCTGAGTTGCAACCGTCAATCAAAGTCAACAACAACGAAATTTAGTGAAGTTAGAACACCAAATCCATCGGCAATAGTTTGAGTTTAGGGACGAAACTCCAACCTTTATCTTTTTTCTGAACTTAAGTCAAGGGGGAAAAACAACAACAATGGAGGATTGAGTACTTTCATACTCAGTAAGCCACTAGGAAATGTGTATATGCAAGCTTCAAAGAAAGGCTGAGTTTATTTGACAAAGCATTTATGTTAAAACATTTTTCAAAGGCCTAGGTATTGGTTTCAAAATAAACTTTTCCTTCGGAAAGAGGCATCTCACCTCAATCCGTCCACGAGTTGCTTTGCAACAACTCGAGCGAAAAAGCCAAATTTTAGTATTTATAACACTTTCTCCTTTATTAGTTTCCTTTCACTTTCAAAACATAAACCAAAGTTTTCTCCAACAACCATCCGTTAACCAAGTCTCAAGGTTAACGACACCGGGTCCGGTCCTCTCAACCCGCCAACCCAAACTCGGCCATCTCGACCCCTAAACTGGCCCTTTCGGCCCTATGGTGCCAAACGACACCCCAGCTCACACAGGCTTGTTCCCAACCACGAAGGCTGGCTGTCCGTCACAAAGAAGGACTCTGGTAACGGTTTCCATCCCACGAATCCAATTTATTAAATAAGATTTAAAAACAAATCTACGCTATGGGAATCACCTTACATTCGCTCTTGACCGTGGACACGGCTGTTCGAACAACTTAGTTAAACCTCTACAGAGACTGTACGCTTTTCCCACAAGACACGAAGCTTACACCGATACTGGCCGGTACCGAAAATTCGTGACAAGGCCTTTCCCTAGCCAAACCATAAATGTCCCGTGCCACACAAATGGGTGAAATCTCTCCATCAAGCATCAAGCCAGGCTCAGGCTCTCATCTACTCAGGCCCCACCGTATGGCACTCGACACGTCCCCACTATAGGAGACTGTCATTTACTCCACCATCTCGGTGCTCCTCAACTGCCAACATGCTAGACACCTATGGTTCAGCTAGTTACTCATCCAGGGACATCCCATTCTACCCGTGTGGTCGTACTATGAGATGCTCAGATGTAAAACCCAAAGGAATTGGTCCTTATGCACAACTATGAAACCAAACCACACAGGAGAGGATTCGCACCACAAGTTTTCTCCCATAAAACCTGTTGATGAGAAAACACAGTGGCTTGGGAGTTCTGCTTAGCTCCAGTGCATGTCCAAATCTTGTTTTCGGGCTCAGGACGTGCCAGTTGGTTTGATCCTGTAACCAACAAGATATACAATAAAACAATGTTAGTAAACGATAGTCGATCGGCTGGTAGGCCGATGACGTATCGTGAAAGCCAGCCGATGCACAAACTGAATCGGATGTAAGGCAAAAGATACTATTCATAAACCAGATTCATAAGTATAATCATAAACAACTTTTCCTTAACAAGATCAATCCTATAGATCGAACCCAATCGATGCAGCATGAGATTGATGTCTTTTAAAATCAGTCATCATATGATTATCAAACCTAAATACTAGCTGATGGATAGATGTTATAGATTAAACCCAAAACAGTCGTGATCGGCTGGAGATATAAACCGCATGTAATCACTCATTCAACCTTTTTTTTAGATGCAAGCAATCATAGATCGGACCCAACCGAGACAGTATTAATTGCTTATAACCAAGATCAGATGAATCAATGATTACATGGATCTATTTCATAGCCGATGAGATGTTTTTAGGATATTTTAGATAACGTATCGGCTAGAACTCCGATACAGCCTTATACAAGAATATCAATCTTGATCAAATATATTAAACAAGATTCAGTCTTGACGGATCAGACCTAACCGATAGCAGTGTGAGATTTGTAACAAGCTTAACATATTTAAAAGATTGATACACCTGTGTAAGATAGCAGACATAACATGTAAAGCAAATTAATAAATGCGAAACAGTTATACCATGTAAGATTGGCTAAAACCCCGATTCTACCCTTATTAACGATAAAGAAACAAATTAGCTTTTATGATTCTGAGCACGACTTAGTAGGTCAAACCCAATTGATATAGCACTAAGTGTGAAAAGAAGCATAAAGTCTAAACAATCAAGCCCTTGACTGATTTTTAGGGTGATGGATACCTTAGCTAATCTAAGCCGATGGAATGATTTAGCCGATATCGACAAAACCTTGGATAAGATTTGGCCAATACAAGTAAATCAAGCCATCGAGTTAGATTAACTAAGATATATGATAGCCGGCAGTTATATAATATAGATTAGAACATCTAAAACGATGCGCTAATCCGCCGATACAAACCACTGTGACAAGTCATACCTCTTATTGGAGATCGAAGCCGATGCAGCCCAACTCGAAACAAGAACTCGTTGAAAAGTAAAAATAAAAGTGTGACGATGCGCCGAGAGTGTATTGAATTGTTGATAATTCTTACAAGATCCTGGGCATATATTTATACCCGAACATACAAACCTTGTCCATATCGGACATGACTCAAAACTTGCCTAATTATAAAATAAACAAACAAGTCCCTAGGTGGACTCTTACCATGAAATCTTTAAAAGGAAACAACTAACTCTTATTCCTAATTAATAGATACAATTGTCTCTTCTGGATTCAATCCTTGTTTGACAATGTCTTCAAGTTCCTTTCTAAGTCTGACATGGACTCATGTTGCTCATATCGGTTGTTCGAGTCCGAGTCTGTATTGGTTGATACGACTTCTAGCCGATACGCTGTCCTGTTTTTGGAAACAATTTTATCCCATCGAATCCGCTTCGGATCTAGCTCCATATTAGCGCACCTTTACCAAATTTTGCCGTTAACAAAACTTTTTTATTTTCAAAGTCACCGACTCCCCGAGTCGGCTTTTATAAACCTTTCACAACCCAAGTTTTTCCACATCAATAACCAGATATAACCAAGTGGTGCAAGAGGAAACTTGTGCCCAAAGAGTGCAAGCATCGGGGTACTGCTATGGTGGAGTGATAAAGGATTAGTTTAACAAGGTCCTACAGAAAGTAATACAACTACATAGGTTGGTCCGTCGGTCGTGTGTTCGTAGACCGATGGCCGATCAAATTAATTGTGTACGCTAAGCATGTAATCTTACAAACAATATATTTTATAAACTAGGAGCAATATGATCGAAGAGTGGCTTGCTTTATTGTTGGTCTTCAAATCTTCAAGAAAATCTGTGTCCATTGCATCTCCGGAACGTTTAATACGCGATCGAAAAGAGAAAAACATCCAAAACCTTATAAAGCAGATGACAACTATTATAAACTAATAATGCCACTGTATAGATCTCATTTTTAGGAAAATTATGAAAGTTGAACGAAGTCAATTGGACTTACGGTTGGAGGTGAAGAGATATGAATTTTGAGAGATTAATAGAATATTCCTTGGTTGTGACGGTCAGAGGGAGGTAGATTGAACTTTGTTTTGGGAGGGCGTGGGCTTTAGCCCGGAGATGCATAAGGGAGGTTAGGTAAACTTCTGGAGAGTGGCTTGGAATGTAGAGGAATATAGTTTGGACTTTGGTGGAGTGAGAGGCTGCTGGTGGGCTTTGGCCCGAAGCTTGGATATTAGACTTTTGTAGGGGATCGCTTTCTTGGGCTTGGCCCAATTAGTATAAGGAGGTAATATGAACTTTATATGGTTTTTAAACCAATGAGACCCACGGAGAGAGTCAAGGGAGTGGGCCTCACCATCTTTTTCTTTCCTTTTTCTTTTCTTTTCTCCTTCTCCTTTTCTTTCTCTCTCCTTCTCATCTCTTCTTTCTCTCTCTTCTTCTTCTCTGAGCAGGAGGAGACGGAGGCGCCGACGGCTGGGGCGGCGCACGGGGGCACAGGGGGCGGCGCGGAACGGCGCACGGGGTGGCGGTGCGGAGCCTCGGGCCGGGGCGACGGCGCGCGGCTCACGCGTAGGGGAGAGGCGGCGCGTCCGGGCGCTTGGTCGGGTGGCGGCCGGGCGAAGCGCGGCCGAGGCGGCGGCGTCGGCGTAGCAGTGGCAGGGCGGGAGGTCGATGTGGCCGGGCAGGGGTCGGAGCTAGCGTCGGCCGATGTGGCGTGTGGCTGGGGAGACGGCGCGGCTCAGCGCGCGGGCTGGGCCACGGCGTCGGCCGGGCGCGGCCGAGGTGGACGCGGCGCGGCGGCTTGGCCGGACGACGGCCGGGAAGGCGACTCAGGCGGCTCAGCGGCTTGGCCGGACGACGGCCGGGCGCCGGCATCACGTATGTGTGGCGCGGCAGGGCCGGCGTCGGCCGGGTGGAGGCTGAGGCGGCTTGCGGTCGTCCGGTGATGACAGCGGCCATGGTTGTTCGGATGGAAAAGAGGTGGCGACAGTAGGAGGTGGTGGAGCTTGGATGAAGACGATGGTTGCAGCGGCTTTTATAGCCGTCGTGGCCGGCGGATGGCGACTAAGTCGGCTCAGCCGAGCAGGGCCAACTGCCGAACACGGGATTTTATTTGGAAAAGAATGATTGGTGAAAAAACTTGACTTTTGCCGGTTTTGTCTATGCGCGATTAAATTCGACGAGAAAAACGACCGTTGATTTTGGTATGTACGTGTATAGGAAATATTTGTCGGACGATAGAAGCCTGCAAATAAATATTGTTAGAACCTCCGGACGAAAAGGAATTTATTTGGGAAGATATTTGAGGCCTTGGACGAGTATTTAAATTCAAACTCGAAATTTGAATTCCCAAGGCTCGAAAGAAAGTTTCAGAAAAAAGTAATTCATTGGGATTTTTGATATTGGAGCTGTTGTATGAATTTGTAAAGAGTAGACTGGATGGCAAAAGAAGAGAGTTTGAATATATTTTTGAATTGGTCGCAGGGGAGGACTCGAATCTCAAAACTCGGATCCTGAGAATCAGAAGAAAATGTTTGGCCAAGATTTTGAGTTTATAAGGAATAAATTAATTGAGATCTTTTGGCACACAAACTTTGATACAAAGAACCAAATTTTTAAACATAGGTTTTTAATAAAATAGATTTTTGACCGGGCGAAAATCAGGGGTTACAAGTGCTTAGTATACACACTTCCTTCGTTCTAAGATAAAACAAACAAGAGTAAGATGTAACAGGGTACAACGTATTTAGATAGGCTCTTTATAATTTGTTGTATTAGGATGATATTTTCTGTTCTTGTACGTTACACCATGTAGTTTAGTTTGTATCACTGGGAAAAGCATGCCATTTCACAAGTTCTCTTCCGGTTTGACACTTTTGAAAAAATTGCGAACATTTATATTCTCGGTGATTATCAGAAAGGCAGCTTCTTTAGAGTGACAAATCATCAAATTTCCCGTCCTAAATCAAGAGATCAGAACCAAGCACTTATTGCATCTTCCAACAGAAGTTAAAAACATTACAAACACATGTCCACAACGGTGCAGGTTGGTTTTGCTAAAATCACCTCTAAGAGGTGATCGATTACAGACAGTGGCTGCTGCGATAACCCTAATAGGTATTGGATCTCAACAACACCAGGAGGTTCGTGGAAATCATCACTTCGGGCAGAATGGGATGCACAAAAATCGGACAGCACTCGATGGAAACGTACGGTGAAACAATTGCACATAGGGGTTTTTGGATAGTGTACTAGGGTTAAATGGGAGGGGTTCAGGCCCCTACGAATGCATACGCATCCTCTTTACATCGTTCTCCGGTACATTTGCGTCCGCCCCGTTGCCGCGTGCCGTGCCTTCACCTGAATTTGGAACCTACAGGTAAACAAGGAAAAAAAATTTCAGTAACAGTTCTAGTAGTATCAGATTATAAGTGTTGTGTAATGGTTTGATTTTAACTGTTCGTGCTCTTGTGGAAGAATAAAGGGTTTCAAGTAAACCACAAAGGAACTCACTTTTTCATCAGGAACAATGGCATATCTTTCTGATGGCGAGACCCAAACTTTGGCTGAAAACAGCAGAAAGCACCATTAGTCATGCAACTGCTAGTATCTGCAAGCTAGAACGCGTTGGAACCAACCTGCAAATGGTACAGCTGTTGATGGCTCTAATTTCTTGCAGCCAGGACCATCCGGGCTTAAGGCATCAATCATCACAGGTTTGTTCCTTCAGATTCAGAATGGTAGATTGTTAGTTTATAAAAGACCAAAAGTGATTCATTTTGGGGGCAAGATATTATGGGCAAACAAATATTGATAGGAAACACCTGTCAACTATTTCACCATGACCAAGTTGTCCGCTAGTACCCCTCCCCCATGAGAAAACATTTTTCTTTTCTGTAAATGCAAGAGTATGCCTCCACCCGCAAGCAACTTGGGCAACTTTCTGCAGCAACAACACAAGAAATGGAACATCAAGATCATGACTCGTATCAATCAATTAATCAACTTTGAGCATAAATATTGTGCTTATGACTTGTATATGCTTCAATAGTTTACTTAGTACATAATCATTTGGCCGCCGATAGGTTTCTATGTTAGTACTTAGTCCTCCAGATATATGCCATACCTGTTCCTCTGGAAACTTAACCTGTACTGGGAAACAGTGATCATCATTATCACCAACTCCGACTTGCCCAAACTGCATATCCAAAGTATGAGATAGAATCAGTAAAAACAATGGTAAATTACCAGTTCAAAAGAAAGTAAAACATATCTGGAACATTATATGTCAAACTGATGGTATATCCAGGACTGCAGCCAGTAGAGCCTTTTTTTTTTTTGCCAGGAAGGCTGAAGGAGGCCATCCGAATGTATTAAGAAGGAGAAAATTTACAAGAAAAACACCACAGAAGTTGTCGAGGTCGGACGTGCACCAAGCACATCCAAAAACCACACGCTAACCACACAAGCACAAACCACTGAGATTGAAGCCAAGCACCAAACGACCCCCGCTAAGCGTGGCCGATCGCCGCCCGGCCTACAACAACACCACAAAGACGAGACTCCGAAAACGATGCCACCACGGAGGTCATGACATCAATGACGCCGCCATCGCCCATCTAAGAAAGATGTGGTTTTCATCTAGAGAAAACTCGCCAAGAAAGGGAGAGAGGTACCTTCGACAGCGTCCCCAAGAGGGTTACGACACCCGAAGGCGTAGCCACTGCCGGCCTGGTGATCCACTGGGCAGGGCTTTCGCCTGGAACCCCTCCAACCTTTCAAGTAGTTTGTCGACCACCAAGCAAGCTAAGATCCGTATACAAATCAACCTAGGCTCAAGCTATGCCTAGTGATAAAGACAACCTGAACTTATCACTAATCATGTAACTTACGTTACCTCAAAATTGATTTGTTAAAGAATGCCACAAAATGTTTCCAGTTAGTTGGCATAAGTGAGCATCAGGTCTGGGGTGCATGATCGAGGGGAGTGTTGGGGAGCATGAAGTATCTTAGTCTCTTAGACAATGGACGCGCAGTGGATGGTAGGTGGAAGTCGAGATGGGTGCATGATTTGCCTAGAGACCCATGATGCTAACAGAAAGGGAAAAAAAGTGTTGATATCCTAAAGGCTGAAATTCAGTTTGGTAAGTTGGGAGAAAATGTCGTCTTCTTTTGTTTGTTTAAAGGAGATTTCCAATCATCATGGCATTTATTCACCACGCAAACAACTACACGAGTACATACAAGATTCTTAGAATTTCTCATTTTCTTTTATAGGCACCAGACTAGAGAATCGATAAAACCATGAATGAAAGGCTTTGCTCATGCAGTTCTAACAAGATAGCAAATCTGGGACACAAATAGAAGTAGAGGCACATGGATAATGACCTACCTTGTTCCACCCCCAACCATAAAGCTTTCCATCTGATGTAAGCGCCATTGTATGCCTCCATCCACCTGAAATCTAAATCAGTACAATATATGTAAATAAGACGTATAAAATTCCAACAGAAAAGGGCAAATATATACTGGCAATCATCAGAGGAAACTAAATGAGAACAGGCCAAGAACTTCAGCATAGTTCCCAGAATGTTCTTAGTGCTAGCGAGTGTACCTGGGATATACAGCTATCTTTTAAGGCCTCTAGTTTATGTGGAACTAAATGATCTTCAAAATCACCATGCCCTAGTTGACCATATTTGCTCCAACCATAAGTATACAAACTACCAGAAGAAGAAACGGTAATTGTATGGCGCCATCCACATGCAATAAGCACCATCTTCTCTCCCTACAAAAGATCAAATAATAAGAAGACAAACATGGAAACACAAAAAAAAAAGATAAAACTATTAAAATACATATGAAAAGAGGATAAAATGAACTACATGGCAGCAGACATAAGACCGTAATCAAATGAAACTTTGGCAGAAAAAGGGTGTTGCCTCACCGCCGACAACCTCAGCACAAGAGGGTGGCCACACCATCAGACTTGTAGGCTCTGCTTGGCACATGATGAAACTTGTACCCACTTGTTTGTGACTTGCCCTTACTCGACTAGAGTTTGGAGAATGATCAGGGGATGGATCACTGGGGATTTCCAACTGCCCGACGAGTCAGGTTTGGACCTGGGAGATTGGTGGCTGAGGGGGCGGCTGATTGTCAGACCTGCTACAGGGGTGCCTTCGATACTATGGTTCTTCTCGTTTGCTGGATGCTTTGGAAGGAAAGGAATGCACGTGTGTTCCAGAATCAGGAGCGAACAGCAGTCTATCTCTTTGGCGCTATCAAAGAGGAAATCACAATCTGGAAGGAAGCTGGAGTTTTCAAGGATTTGGGAGAGTAACAACCAGGCTGTAGATTCCTTTTCTGTTTTCAAGAGGTGGTTTTCCTAGCAACCTCCTTTCGGTTTCAACAGCTTCTTATCGAAATTCAAAGTTTGTAAATTTGTACATACCCTTGATCTTAATGAAATTTGGTCGGCCTCTCCTTCAGCCGACCCGACAAAAAAACACAATACAAAACTTCAGAGAGGTATATCTACAATTTATTTCACAGAAAATAGATCCTTGTGGTTTGATCAATTTATAAACAAAATAGATCAGTTATAAACCATTTTGCACATGTGCATCTCAGTCACAACTTCCAATTAACAAATCATCTAGTACACCCTGGCTCAGTGCTTGGATGATAGTAGGAGCAGAATACATTTTCGGACTGAAAATGAGGACTGGCAAGTTCTGATATTCATCGAAATCATTTGACTTTCCTTTTTCTTCTCAAATTTCAATTCAGTGTTAGTGATATAACCTACAAGCATTTCTAAGCATTTTGGTAAAACTCATGATAATGTGGTTAAGATGTGGAGGTTTGGGTGGAGAACTGTGGCCTTGAAGGGTCTAGGAAAACCAGAACCAGCTGGTTCTGGTTTTTTAGCCTGTGACCAGCCACTCCCCAGCAGTTTCCCAGTCCCTGGTTAGTATAAGTGCCTTCCGTTGTGAAAACTGTAAAAGGTGATAATGCTAGCAACCTATGGTTAGAGTTTCCAAGAATAAATCACTACTGGATAAGTAGATGAGCGTATCTAAGCTTCAATTAATTGACTCTAGGACCCTATTGTATTCCAGTGGATTCCATATAAGAAAATGATTGGCTTATTTGTTCTGAATTCTAATAATGCTTTGGATTATAAGGTGAAAACAAAATGCAGGATGTTCTGAACTATGCAGGAAAGATCTTGTTTTTGAATAGTGTATTGAGAAAATGACTGACAAAATCAAGGATCTTGTCTCCTTCAACTCATTCTTAACTCTATGATAACAGTGATATGGTGGCTGACTGACAATACAGTCCAGTAGCATATATCAGGAAGGAATCTTCACAAACATATTCTGGGAATTGTATGGAATATTCCTTTTTAATGAATTAAATATTGAAGGAATTCAAAAGGAGGGGATGCAAAGGGCATGCTTGTTAGAATATTTACCTCCACAGAAGATACTTTCTCAGGTACCAACCGATCATTACGATCACCAAGCCCCAAGTTCCCATATCGACCCCAGCCCCATCCATAGAGGTCACCATCTTCAGTTACTGCAGCGGTATGTTCAGCACCAGCTGCAATCATTTTCACACAAACTCCCTATACATATGTTAGACCATTAGCACAGTGCATAGTGTATTGTGAAAATCTAAAAGTTATCCATCTTCCTTCTCTTTGAAGCAACAGGTAATAAGTGGGGTCAGGATGTTCAGATTATTATTACATGGGGAACATATTATTTATTGTCTCTGGGTGCTGTCTATATCGGAGTATAATACCTATGCATAAATGACAGAAAAACTGTTACAATAACGTGAGAGGATCTACACCTGCATAGTGTATTAGTGTGATACCTGATGATATACAAAATTTAGTTAATAAGTACAGGGATGAACAAAGATTTGCACTAGACTGCGTAATGAACGCCACCATACCAGTGATTTTCACATGGCACTCTTCCTTAGCACAATGTATTCATATACTATTTCCATGCACAAATATCAATAAACGGTAAGGTAGTACTAAAACTATCCTTTTTATGATCTACATAATCCTATAATATACTTATATAGTTCATCCCCACTAAGTGTAGTTAATGCTATTTCTCTCTTCTCTCATGAAGCCACATCATCCCAATTATTTTTAGCCTTTGGATGATAGATCTATGGTACAAATTGTCTCTTCTTTCTTCTCTCATAAAACCATGCAATCTCAATTATTTTTGACTCAAAATTCATTAGTATCAATTGCATTAAGTATGTTCACCTTGCACTATATTTGCGACCATATGTAAATTACATAGAACATAGGAAGTCATTTTGTTTTGGTTTTAGAAAACATATTTTAGCTTATTTGTGCATATTATACAACTTAATATTTCGCAGCAACGCAGTGGGGTATTCATCTAGTTATATGATACACAACATTCTAATCTATATAATTATATAATACACAACATTCTAATATGTATAATTATATGAATATGATACACAATATTCTACCTCAAAAGCTTGAATCTTTTGTGGGAGCAATGAGTCTTCAGTGGTTCCAAGACCAAGCTGTCCATTTTGGTTGCGCCCCCAACTAAAACAAAAAGTCATGAGAAGATCAGTGCAAACAACAGTTACCCAAAACTCAGAAATCGCAACACAACAGAATAATGTAAGAATTTGCCACTATTCAATATTCATCAAAAAAAATATGCACAGCCCTTCGAATTCCCAGGTCATCCTTTTGGTAATATAAAAAAAACAAAATTATCATTTATAATAAGTTGCCGACAGCTGCATCCCATCCACTTGCCCTATGGCTTCTAAGCTGCTGCGGAAATTTGAATTTTAAAACTTAATTTTGGAGTAGATTTCGGGATTTTTTTTCATCATAGTTTATTTTTCAGCACTGGTTTTTAAATAGAAGACATAAATATAAAAGTTTTATTCATAAATTATGTTTTGGTTGCTGATAAGCAGCTTTAAACAAGATCCCATGATAACCATACTATATAATCCTAGAGCATACAGTAAATAGTATGGGCAGATGGCTGTTGATAGCGATCTCACCTTTGCACTTCACCTGTCATGGTGACGGCAAGACAATGGCTATCGCCGCAAGCTATCTGCTTGATCTTTATCCCCTGCAGGGCCTTGACTGGCTGAGGAGTGAACACGTCGCTGGAGTTGCCATGCCCGAGCCTCCCGAAGTCACCCCACCCCCAGCTGTACACCTGCTGCTCGTCCTCCGAGTAGGCGGTGGTGTGGTCGGCGCCGCAGATGACCGACGTGATCCCCGGCGCGGCGGCGTCGAAGCCGCTCAGCACCGTCGGCACCAGCCGGTCCTCCGCGTCCCCGTGCCCGAGCTGCCCGTCCTCCCCTCTCCCCCACGAGCACAGCACATTGCCCGCTGCAAAACGGAAAAAAGCAAACACTCGACTCAGCGCAGGCACGGTGCTCGACGAAATGCTCACCCGGGGAAAAACGCGCGACAAGCCGCTTCGCTTACCGAGGAGCGCGACGGAGTGGCTGGCGCCGGCGGACACGAGCACGACGGCCGGCGGCGGCGGCTCCTCCCTGCCGGGCGCCGCGCCCGCGTCGTCGGCGGCGGACATGACCGCGTCCATGTCTCGATCACCCGGCCGATCGGAGGCACACCCACCACCACCACCAACCAACCACCAGATATTCCGCGGCCCCACGCGCGCGCTCCCGCGCTCCCGGCCTCTTGCTAGCTTTAGCTACACTACAAAAGCTAGCTCGACGGCGATGGCGGCGGCGAGCGAGGGCGGAGCTAGCTCTAGTGCGGCGGCGAGGCCCCCCGGACGCGGAATTTAAGCGGAGGAGACGGCGCGATGGGATGGGCGACCTGCCGTATTAATGGCTAGTGTACAAGAGCCCCATGTGACGCTAATGGCACACTGCCTCCACCCCCAGCGGCTAAGCCCGGTGATTACCGCGCCATTATGGCGCGAGGTTGACGACGGACTCGCCTCCTCTACCTCACCTCGTCGTCACGTTTCTCACTGACGAGTGGGCCCGGTTGGATGGTTGGTCCCACATGGCAGTGCGTGGGTAGGCGAGGGGGTTTGGAGGTGAGGAGAGGAGGACCACTCGTTGGGGGTTTGCCGGGGTGAAGAGACCAGAGCGCGCGACGTCGCCGTCCCCGGCTTATCTGAGTATTTAATTCGCTTCCTGATTTCCTCTCTACCGGTTTTTGGAAGAAAAACGGTGGCCCCAGAGGGCCCAAGCTTTCGTTGCTTTTTTTTTCCCGGTTTTTTTCATTCTCCAAATAATTTCCTCCGGGGTCAGCAATATCTGACCATTGCTCGTGCCTCAAGATTCGTACTTCACTTGTTAGGTCTTTGTTGTATGTTTGAAGGAGCTTCTAACAAGTACAGAATTTAGATTCTCGGACAGATTTTGAGAATTTATATTTACAGAATTAAAAAATAAACTAAAAATCAAAAATCAAGAAACTTCACTTTGTATTTCTCATCAACTATTTCTCAACATCTCGAACTTTCTTCAAACAGAGCTATAGTTACCATAGTTACTAAGGCTATGTTTTTTCCTCACTTTTTTCAACTCATCTCTCGTTTTTCGCGTGCATATTTTTCAAACTACTAAACGATGTGTTTTTTTAAAAAAATGTCTATACAAAAGTTATTTTAAAAAATCATATTAATTTATTTTTTAAAAACTACTATTTAATTAATCATACGCTAATGAGTCATGTCGTTTTACGTGTCAGTATATCGATCTTCGCCAGGGTGACGAGAGGGACACTGCAATCCCTAGTCATGGAGGATAGCATCGCTTGTTTCAACAAGAAGTATCGTGATGATATATCTTCTATAGCTAGGAGGGTTGGTGGGACGACGTGAATCATTTCGTGTACTCTCTTCGTCTCAAAATAAATTAACTTTTAGAGTTTAAAATTTGTCTTAAAATAAATCAACTTTTATCTTTTTACTTGCCATTAATCCGCAAAACAATAAATTTTATTACTTCAATATCCCTCACCTACCTATCAACCAATATTAACTTTCACATTAATTAAAGGTATTATAGTCTTTTGTTTTTTTTCTTAAAACCTTTTTGGGATGCTAGGGCTTTAGTCTTTTAGGACAGAGGGAGTAGCTATGAGGGTTGGTAGGACAACACGGCATGGTGGTTGCGAGCGTCATTGATTGTCAAAGGTTATTCATAAAAACAACAAAATATGTCAAGGTATGTAGGGATGTTAGAAACAAAATTGGACTGACAATCACAATAAAAGATAAAACGGTTGTTATCATATAAGAGATGAAATATAGTTCTTTTTACAAACTAATTACCCTTCGTCAACCTTCTATAGCTAACACTAACCATGTATAAATATGGCTAGAAGTTGGGAAAGGATTAAGGGTGCATTAGGATAGAGGGGTTGGGATCTTCTTCTCTGTGTAAAACAGGATGACTCATTAACGTGTGATTAATTAAATATTAGTTTAAAAAATTTAAAAATGAATTAATATGATTTTTAAGAAACTTTTGTACATATTTTTTAAAAAAATACACCGTTTAACAGTTTGATAAGTGTGCTAATGAAAAACGAGAAAGTAGAAGATGGAAACTTGTAGTTCCAAATGCAGCCTAAGAGAGTGGGATACAATTAATCATATTGTAGTATAATTGTACCATAGGTGACATTAGAATTCTATAACAAGAAAATCCATAATTTCAAACTATAGCTCCGCCAGTTATTGATGTTTCTGATGTGAAGTGCAAGGGTGTGCAAGACTTTGTGCACGATTAGTACTTGTTGGACCACCGCTTCAAGTTCAAAGCTATGCACATGTGTAACGTGCGAATAGATGAAACAAAAAGATAAGAGATGTACTAGTGTGTGAATACTACAGTGAACAGTGTGACAAGGATGGAGTACCTCATAAAGCACATAAAATAAATTTGTACTCCACTAGATTATTAACTCCAAGTGTGGTTAGCCTAACACGAGTAATAAGCAGTATCTAAGATCTTCAGATTGAACACGGTGATGCCTAAGTGTTAGTAACACTACGCAATTAAACATTAAGGATGGTGCTTAGGGAGGTAACACACTCATGAATATTAATTTGTGTTGGATCTCTATAGAAAATAATTCACATCTCCCAGCACCTTCCCTTTCATCTCTAGCAACTCTTCGGTCATCGACATGAGGGAAGGGATGGGGTTCCCATCCTTCAAGTAGCCTAGGTGTAGGGTTAGTCAAATTCTTCTCATGATCGGGTCTTCCCGCTTGTACAAGTTGATGGATCGCCGCAGTCTAACACTATCGTCCCAACGATGGAAGGAAACATATTTAGTCGCCAATAGTCTAGTTCTAGACCACATTAGAGGAGATGGAATGAGAGAAGATAGATCAGGAAAACAAAGTACTTCAAGCTGGCGGATAAAGTGAAAGATTAGCAGGGGCGCGTCCAGAGCCCCTCCCATGCCTCTGGCTATCGCATGATGGTGGTTACGGCACTGGTTGGTTCGCCCTCAGACACCACGTTGCTATGGTGGCTCACATTCCACGAGGGCATAGTCATGTCGTGCAGTGCTAGCGTAGTTGCATCAGTGAGAAAGCATCCACCGCGCCATCATCACCGGCTGTGGTGTGAGAAGTTATTGGGGTGGCGGCGATGTTGGTTTTGAGGTGGCGGCAATCCTCGACTTCTGGGACGGTATCCTTTAGTCAAGGATGGATCTAGCGATGTCGACTTAAGCTTCTGGAAGGTGTTGCGGTGGTGCCGATCAAAACAACGCTTGATCCGGATCTGCTGCATGTTAATTTCTCTTCTTCCTTCTTCAACCTCCGTTGTTGAGTTCTGGCTTAATCTAGCAAGACAAAAGTTCTATCGCTGCCATCGTAGTCCTCTCTTGAATCTTGATTAAGGTTGACTGGATTTTGGGGAGCTCTCTCTCAATGTTTCTTTGCAGCGGTAATCATGTTGGGTTTGCCTTTCATGTTGAGCGCAGACTGCATGCAAAACTTTGGTTTGAAGGATTGCAGTCAGTGTTTTTCAAATTGAACGGTGAACTCTGATCCATGAAATTCATTGTTGAATCTGATGAAGCTCACACCAAAATCTATGACTCAACAACAAACCTTTAACTTGTGCCGTTCTCGTGAAGGTAACTAAAGTGGATTACCGGTTTATCAAGCAGCGTGTACATCAAATGAGACCCATGGATGTAGTTGTCGCGATAATGCTGCAGCTCCCCATCAATCCCATCCATTACCGTTGTATTGCTCCATCTAGAATTTGGTTTCATTAGTTGAGTTAACTTTACCTTCGGAAAGGATTGTTTTGTGTTGCAAGATCAATCGTTTGGTGTACTGGAGATTCCTTTTTTGAACTCTGCCTTTACTATGTAATAAAATTACGAGTCTTAAAAAAAGCTATGTTAACTGTTAACCTTAAGAGAACTTAAAAAGTTGTGAATAGGAATTAACACTATATATAAACTATGGTATAATGTCGATTGTCGTGGTATTTTTTTTTCAAATATATCAACGACGATGTTGCCGACGCTGTCTCGATCATCAGGCAAGGACAATTGAATTTCGGTGCATTTGGAAATAGCAATATCAATCAACTTCGTACTAGCTATACTAGAAACTATTTTCAACAAATGGTACTCGTTGGAGATTTGTATTGTCCATTTCAGCCTCCTTTAGCTTTTGAAACTACTCGTGCTAGTGGCAGAGGGATTTACAAGGATAAGAGCCTGAAGTTGAGCTATCTGCTTCAATTTTAATGTTGTAATCTCATATCATTCGCCGATTCTAGAGCTTGGGTTTTATGTATGAGAAAGACAAGATGAGAACGAAACTATTGACCTATTAAAAAAATTTCAATGTCATCTTTAAGTTTTTATATGATCACACACGGTATAGTTTAGATTCTTTATATTTATAGACAAAGATATTAAAACGTTTGCCCAAGTGTTCAAGGAAAAAACTAAAATAGCGCATAAGGATAGTCCCAATCCTCCACTTTAACCAATTTTTATAGCACTAAATATACTGTCACGTAAGAAAAAGTTGAGATAACAAAAGAGTTAACGAAAAGAACGAAAAATCACAAAGAAACTATTTCTAATGTAAAAAATTAGTTCTACGTAGAAAAAAAATAAAAACGAGAAGATAGGTGGATGAAAGGAGAGAAGAGAGGCGATTGGATAATAAAAAATTAATTTAAAGAAACCACTCATTGACATTGAGTATATAGTTTTAATACTCTCTCCGTCCCAAAATATAAGAGATTTTGGATGGATGCTTGTCCAGATTCGTAGTATAGGATGTGTCATATCCATCTAAAATCCCTTATATTTTGGGACGGAGAAAGTAAATGACATTTATATGACATATTCTCTCTGTTTCATAACACAAGTTGTTTTGATTTTTTTAAAGTAAAACTTTTTAATCAAGTGTATAGAAAATTATACCAATATTTATAATATCAAATTAGTTTTATTAAATTCAACATTGAATATGTTTGATAGTTTCTTTGTTTTATGTTGAAAATATTACTATTTTTTTTTAATAAATTTGATCAAAAATAAAAAAGTTTGACTTCGACTTATAATATAAAACGGAGGTAGTAACAAGTTGTATAGAAACTACTCCTTTCGTTCCAAAATATAAAGGATTTTAAATGAATGGAACACATTCTAATACTAGTCTGTCCAGATTCACAGTACTAGCTATGATATGTCCTATCTAGGGTTTTACTTTTTGATTTCGAAGTAAAAAATCGTTCCTCACTCGTTTACCAAAATTTGACCCAGAACCGGTAAAACCGACGATTTTCGATTAACGCCGTACAAAAACCGGCTAATACTGACCGGTTTTCACAAATCGAGACCTAGTGATTTCACGAAAGTCGATCGGTTTTCGTGAAATTTTATTTGATTTTATGAATTTTGGTTTTATTTATTTAATATTTTTTATATTTTAGAACGGAGGAATTACTTGATAGTTTCTTGGCCGTCCTGACCCATTAAGTTCATGTCATTTCCCGACAAATTCGCGGTAAAAACTGGCTCTGCGCTAGCCGTCGTCCCGGTCACGCGGCCCACGCGTTGGCGCGCGGCGACGGACACGGGAGTTACGCGTTAGATCGGCTATTCGGCGAGCGGTGTGGATGGCGGGGTGATTGGGGGATCGGGCGCCGATCTCCTTGCCTCTCATGGTTAACGAATCCTTGTCGCCTTCCGCCTGCGTTAAACTTAATTCTCCCTTGTCACCTGTACTACTGCTGCACTGTTCCACTGTTCGGATGAGACTGAGGTGATGTTTGAATCTTCTGAAAATAAAGATAAAGATGAAGAAAAGTGTTTCACGTAAAACGAGATGATATTAATGTGTGATTAATTGAGTTTTAATTATTACAAACTTGAAAAATGGATTTATTTGATATTTTAGAACAACTTTCATATAGAAAATTTTCGCACGAAACACACCGTTTAACAGTTTGAAAAATGTGCCACGATAATCTGAAATTTTATCATCTCTTTTGCAAGAATCGAACGGAGCCTGAGTGGAGTGGACTGTACCACTGGAGCAGTGCTCCCTCCCACGACAAACCAGTAGCTAAGCTGCCAGGCCAAATCAAACATTAGCTTACTAGTACTAGGTGAGGTCACGGAGCCATCTCTACCACTAAAAAAAAAAAACTCATACTGGGCGCGAGAAAGAAAATCAGGTGCATCGTGCACGCGAGTCATCTGTGCAGCGCAGGCCGTCCGTGACATGGACCGATCATGCGACCGTCGAATCCCGTCTCGCCCACCACGCGCGGCAGCAAACCAGCCAACTGCCCAACCTGGTGTTTGCCAAGTGCCAACCAAGTGGCCACAGCCGCGTCGCTCCTGACGTCCTCCCTCTTGCGTGTGCGCGTGCGGGAGTGGCGTACTTTCTACATTCGAAAATAAAGTAATCTCAGATGAATAAGACATACTTTGATAAAAAAATAAACCTAAAATAAAATATGACACATTCTAATAATTCTATAAATCTGAATAGATGATTGTTCAGATTAATTATAAAAAAAATATCACATATATCTTAAGTTTGTTTTTTATAAAAAGAAAAGAGTATGCATGATAACAAATCTAAATAGACATGATATGCTTATCCTACTCTGGATCATTTTATTTTGAAACGGGAGAATAAGTGCGTTGCATTTACGCCGTTGAGGGGAGGGGACAGCATGATGCCTCGCGATGAATGCAGGGTGGCAGCCGCCGGGTCCCCGGCCGGCAGATTGGTCGATCAGGCCGGTGGACACCGCGTCGGTCGTGTTCAGGGGCATCAATTCATCGCGACAAGATGTGGCCCATCTAGGCAGGCCGCGCGCGTCGGTCGTGTTCAGAGCATCAAATTCGTCGCGGCAAGATGTGGCCCATTCAGCCTCACCAACGGAATTGAATTTGGGGACGAGTGACAGGCTGACAGCAACACCGTCAGTAAATCAAGTGAGCGCTAGTGTAATTAACACACCGTCTAGAATTTCTGGATCTGGCTAATCATGAAAACCTGCGGTGAGCAAACAACCAAAGCATTCTCCGATGATGAACTGCGTGTAACCCACCGGCCGGCGCCTCTACATTGATGCGAGGCCATGATTGATTTGATAGTAGAGTAATGATTGGTCCAAGCTTGCGGTTGGACATTGACGGCTAGTGCTGATATAGGAATGTGAATCCGGAAGTTTTTTAATTTTAATTTTATTTATTAAAATATTTACAAAAATAATTTTTTATTTTAAAAATTTATAAATCTAGTCACCCATTACTCTTTGGGAGGACGTTTTTTAAAAATCGTCATCCCAGGTAACGATTTATCTGATGTGGCAGAAGACCAACGGAGGAGAAAAAATTTGCAGGCGGCCCCTTGCCGCTCTCCCAGAGGACGATTTTTTACTGTAGGGGGTTGTCTGCAAAAGGGCGATGAGGATGGGCGGCCCCCTTGTCGCCCTCTGGAAGGGTGATTTGTGACTGTGCGGGAGGCCACCTGCAAAAGGGCGCCGAGGGCGGTCTTGCATTTTTGCAGGCGCCCCCCTTGCCATCTTTTGGGAGGACGATTTTTGGCCCCCCGTGTATAAAACCCCTTCCCCCTCTCTAAATTTTTATTATATTCACTCAAAATCCAGAAAAAAAGAAAAGAAGAGAGGAGTGAGGGGGAGCTGAAGGAAAATGACGAAGCCCTACCGATTTGTTGACTTTATAGCAGGTAAATACATTATATTGTATTGTCTTTGAAATTTCTGTAGCATTTTAGTTTTATTACCATATATTTTAGTAGATCTGGAGCACATTACATATTTGTATAATTTAAGAACAAAGGCATACGACATATTTATAGAAATTGAAACTTAGGGCATAGTGCAAATTGTATAATATATTTGAGTTATATGGTACATCTAGAGCACACATCCTATTTGTAGAATTTGAGACTTAGGACAGATAACATATTTCTAGAAACTTTAACTTAGGGCGTAATACATATTGATGAATTCGGCATTAGATTTTGGTGATTATGTTTCGAACTTAGTTAACCTAGTTTTTTGTTTTATTAGGCACAATGTCAAGTAAGATCATATTTTAGTTAGTTCACGGTCAAAGCAACCTTAGATTTAGTCCAAATGGTGTTGATCTGTCAGATTTTAAAATGACATTGAAAGGCATCGATAGGCCTGCCGAGAGAACATTTCAGTCAATTTATAGTTGGTTGCTGCGAGGATTTAGAGTAGACCCAGAAGTCAACACAATGTCAGTATCTATTGTAGTGAGTCGTGCAATAGAAGGTTATTTTTGGGAACTAATGCCGATGGATAACACTGATGCTTGGAGACAGTATGTGGATATGACTTTTGAACGGTCATGCCCCCTTGTTATTTTTGTGTCGGTGCATAAAAATGATAGAAATGTTGTAATGAAAACCGAAGATGTTGAGGGTCCAAACCATGTGGGGGATTGTGTTGGACCATCGATAAAAAATGAGGAAAATCAAACAAGGGTGGTGCAGGCCATAGACATGACGGATGAGGGGGAGAGAGTCGGTACAATCGTCGATGGAATAGAGTGGGAAGATTCGGATAACAAGCAAGCGGAGGGCGACGTATCATCCGATGAGGAAGATGATGTAATGCCCACTGATTGGACAAAAGAGTACTTCTCAGGACTTGTTATCTCAAAGAGATATCATATGCCCTGGAAATATAAGGAGAACGAGGTAATTCAGGGTGCTAGGTATGCTCATGAGGAGGATATGAAGGAGGCAGTGAAGCATTGGGCGGTCTCATTGTAGAGAGAGTTTATGATGGTCAACTCAACCAATTATGTGTACGAAGTGAGGTGCGTGAGGGAAGATTGTCCATAACGTGTTCATGCATATAAGGATAAATGGACTGATTATTGGAAAGTTAGCATTGTGACCGAGCACCAGTGCCACTTATAAGGGGTGGAGAAGTATCATCGCAACATCACTTCAGCTTTTGTTGCAAGTGAGATGTATAGCAGTGTTGTCTGTAACAATGGCTTTGAACCAAGATCAATTATTAGTCATATTGAAGACAAATTCAAGTACACCATAAGCTATGCCAAGGCCTGGAGAGCCAAACAAAAAATTTTAGAGATGAGGTATTGCACATTTGAAGCATCCTATAATAATTTGTCTCGTCTGTTAGCCAGCATTGCCCAGAGGAATAGTAATACTTACTATGACATGCATACATTTCAATCGGCTAATGATCCTACCAAAAGTGTGCTGCAAAAGAGCATTTTTCTCATTGGGTGCTTGCATCAACGCTTTTGTGCATTGTTGTTCTGTACTATGCATAGATGGAACATTTTTGACCGGTAAATACAGAGGTCAGATATTGACAACAATTGAAACTAATGGGAATAATCAGGTATTACCTATGGCTTTTGCATTTGTAGAGAGTGAGAACAGTGCAATCTGGTCCTAGTTCCTAGAGAGAGTGCACATCGCAGTCGTGCGTATGAGGCCCAATGTTTGCCTTATACATGATCGTCATGCGAGCATGTTGCAGGCTATTGAATACTTGCAGAATGGTTGGGATGAGAACGGCTGCAGTAACCCTACACCAACTACTTTGGCTCGCACAGTAAAACCACAGTGCACGGACATACTGCTAGTTCGAGTTGTCATGATCAACTTTCGGCACTGCTTTCTAAGATAAAGTAAATCCTCCTCACGCGTGCTCGTGTTGTCACATACAGTGAAAAAAATTGGCTCTCATTAAGTCCTGTTCTAGCACTGGTTGCTCCACTATAAAATAGACAAGCCGAATACAAGCTCTTCATATCATCTTTCAAATTCTCACGAATCTAGAGAGAATGGAAGCTCCATTTTTTGAGCGTCTCAATTGGCGTAGCGATCCTCTTGCCGGTTGGTTTCCCCCATGGTGTGACCGTCCGTTGTGCGCTTGTGGGGATCGATGCATACTTAAGTCATCCCTCATGATAGAAACTCGGGGCAGGAGATTCTTCCAATGCCCAAACATTGATCAGGTATGATTCATTTGTTCCAAGTTCAAATAACTATAATCAATACATAAAACGCATTTCTGCGCTATTATAACATCTTACGCAGACATATTGTACGGTGTGCAACTTCATTGAGTGGGTAGATACGAAGAACCACAAAACGATGGAACACGTGGATATTCATGTAGTGAAACAAGATCGGACTACCTTAGGTGGAAGGATGAGTATGAACGCCGAATTGCTGCAGAAGCTTTAGAATGGCAGGTAAATCCCCTAGGACTCCCCACATGGCGGGAACGTCCAGAGTGCTGTTGTGGTGACCGTTGTTAGGTAATAAGGTCCGTAAGACAACGAACTCGAGGACAAATATGCTTCGTGTGTCCTAACATTGTCGATGACGATTTTGTCTTAAGTATGATCTTTTTGGTACCACTAATCGTTACTTTCCTACAATTTCTTTTCTTACAAAATTGTACAAATAGGAGGATGTAAGAAAATGTCAATTCGTATAGTGGATCGATACGGTCAGAGTTACTTCCATCAGTCAAACGATAATGCAACCTGAGACGACCACACAATTCATTCATGCATGGATTGAGTACGAACGTCGAGTACAAATTGCAAGCTTAGACTGGAGGAACAATTCATTAGGTTTACCTAAATGGTCGGAGCGTCCAAAGTGTGGTTGTAGATATCGCTGCCAGGTGGCTACCTCCTTTTGTAGAATAAATATTTGGCAGGAGATATTTTGTCTGCCTTAACGTAGACAACAACTTCATTGTACGTCTTACATTTTTTCAATTTTGCTACCATCTGCATAATATTACTACCCTAACTTACTAACTACGTTTATTTCTCAGGGCAATCCAAGTAGGTGCGGATTCACTTTGTAGATCGATAATGTCAATCCAACATATCATGGCCAAAAGATAACTGAGTCTGAAACACACGTAGAGTACCAGCGATTGAAGGAGCACGAAAATACAGTACACGTTGAACGACGTAGAAGGGGTCGGTAGATAAGCTCAGGCTCGATTCGTCGGGACCCACAAATTTGTATCGTGTATTCATGACACTTCTTAACTATCTTATCATAAGAATGTTTAATTATGATGGTGTTGTTCTATGTGTCACGCATTATAAATTAATGGGATTGTATCGTTTCAATTTGTAAAGTTCCTTTTACGCCTCGATACGTTGTATTCCTTATAATTTATAAGTACATGCTTATATTTTCGTAAATTCTACCTTCAATTGTGTACATGATTACATATTCAACATACGCGAGAATTATACGCAACTTTAACTTGCATTTTAGAGGTAAAAAACCCCTCCTCAGGCTCCAATCCGAAGGAAAAATAAATTGTTGGAATTTTAAAAAATTCTTCCCATTTTGGTTCATTTCAAAACGATGATTTACCTAATTTTTGAAACGAACAGTTCAATATTTTGATATAAAAAACCCCCTCCTCGAGCTCTAATCTGAATAAAAAATAAATCCTTGTAATTTTACAAAATTCTTCACGTTTTGTTCATTTCAAAACGATGATTTCCCTAATTTTTTAACAAACATTTCAATATTTTGATTAAAAAACCTCTCCTTGGGCTCCAATCTGAGTTAACAATAAATCATTTATATTTTAAAAAATTCCTCATATTTTGTTCGTACTCAAAACGATGATTTACTTAATTTTTTAAACTAATAGTTCAATATTATACCATACAACAGTGTAAAATCGTCCTCCCAGAAAGCGGCAAAGAGGCCATCTGAAAAATATCAAGCCGTTCTCACCGCCCTTTTGCAAGCGACCTCCAACAGTGAAAAAACACCCTCCCAAAGGACGGCAAGGGGGCCGCCTGCAAAAAAGCCAGGCCGCCCTCACCGCCCTTTTGCAGGCGGCCCCCAACAGTGAAAAATCGTCCTCTGGGAGGACGGTAAGGGGCCGCCTGTAAATTTTTCCTCCCCCGTTGGCTGAGGGATAAATCGTTCTTTGGAAGAGCGATTTTTAAAAAAGCCCTCCCAAAGAGCGATGGGCGACTAGATTTGTAAATTTTTAAAATAAAAAATTATTTTTAAAATATTTTAATAAATAAAATTAAAAATATAAAAAATTCGTGAATCCATCGGTGGAAAGCCCAGGTGAATCCTGATCCATTACGGCCCGAGAAGATTACACAGATTACTTGGGCCCAACGGGGAAAAGGAAAAATATGGCCAGCTAAGCCGATGGCTCGTTGCCGGAGCCCGTCGCCGACTGTGCG
>BDMV01000004.1:24084768-24104613 GCA_008326285.1 Oryza officinalis | reverse complement strand
GCTGGACGCGATGGGAACTAATCGTGATGAGGTAAGCATCACGCTTGGTTGCTCACGCGTCTCCGCGACCGGAGGCCCCGCCACCGGAAAGCACTTGGATCACGCACCCATACGGAACAAGATCATCTTATTCGCTTATATCTATATATATCTATATACTATCTATATATATAATTAAAAAATAAGTAAGATTTTCGGGGGGTTTTTCGGTCTGTCGTTTAGTTTTGCGATTTTGTTGAAAATTTTTCGTCCGCCTCCGATTGATCATAGCGCAGGAAAAAAAGAAGACGCCGTTCGATACACTGCACGCGTCTTCTTTTTTCTGATGCGCTGCACGCGTCCTCTTTTTTTATGGGATCGGACGACGTACGACGATCGACGTGTCTTTTTTTACGACCATATTGGAATCGGAATTGGATCGGCATTTCTTTGTACGATCAATCGGAGAGGACCGGTCTTTTTTTTTTCTTCGACAAAAAAATACAGAATCTAATACAATATCATCGTTCGAAAAAAAAATCTGTACGTCGTTCGATCCACGTCGATCTACCGCTCGTGTTTCCTACTCCTTTCTCGTTATTTTCCCCATGATTTTCATTTCTAATTCGGCTTTAATTCACCCGATTTAATCTTTGTTTAACGGTCACCAAAGATGATCGGCCGACGAGCTTCCCCTGGCCGTTTTGCGGATTTGCTTCGATTTTAGGGAAAGCGAAAAGAAAAGATTGAGTGGATCAAAAACCCTCAACCAATTTTGGTAGATCGAGAAAGATTTGACCGGATTTAATGAGGAGGATCGACTCCGGCATCGTACAGACACGGGTGATGTGCACTAGAGTTTCCGACCTTCCAAAAGGTTCTGATAAACAACGATTTGGACGGAGTCGCGACACAAATCGATCCGGCTTCTTGAACGCGCACGCTCTTGAGCCCCGCAATCGCAGCACCACGTCTCCTCTGGTTATCACCCGTGTCGAAACGCGGGTGACCTCGCCGAGAAGGCTAATTCCCTGTTTGCCAATCGAAGAACACAAACAAGAATGAGATAGAATAAATTGCAGATGAATGATTAAGCTCACAAGTTGGGGTCTTACAAACCGATCTAGCGGCGAAACTGTTCTTGACAGATTAATCTAAGCAAAACTCAAAACCTAAAGATAGCGACGGCTATTGATATATGGAGTTTAGGGTCATGCAAGCACCCCTTGACGCAACTCTAATGGGCTCCAACACGATACACGGGCCAAAGGCCCAAATACGGCGTTGCAGCGCCGGGACAGATTCTGAACGTCAATTTGTTCGGTCAATTCTCGATGACTCGTAACGAATTTGGACATGGGACCAGAACCATTGGAAAGGTTATCTTCTTAGCTTTCCATCCATATAAAGAATGCCCCAATCCGAGCACGTATGCGATCTGGGCGCCCGTTTTAGTGCAGACTGGTCCTGGACTCCGAATTGCACCCGAAGTCGACTTGGAGAAGGTCTTGGTTTGGTCCCCAATCAACTTCTTTATATTCCATACATTCATTATGCTCGGCTTCTTTTCCTTCATCCAAGTAAGTACCTCTGCAAACGAAAACAAACAAAACTCATTGTGTAGCAACGTATGTTCAAAAATATAACAAGTAAATCTTATGTAGAACTGGTTAACATTTGGCTGATTAATACACAAGGTAGTCATGGTTATATCCGAGTTAGTTGTGTCCTCATCAACGGGACTGTGTTCTGGAGGTTGAAGACGTTAGTGAAGCGCGTGGGTCTGGCTTGACAGTGAGGAGAGTTAGCCGGCTGTGCTACTTGGGCCTGCAACTTCACTTGTGGGCTCGACCGAAGAGAGGCAGGGTGAGCGGAGGTAGGTAGGAGGCAACAGATTGGGTTGGGACTGAAAAAGAAGTAATAAGTTTTAGGTCCAAAACCAAAGATTTTAATTAACTTTTTAATTATAATATATAGTGATCCTAATATTTTAATTTATTGACCAGCTCCTAATAGTTATTGTACCATTGAAAAAGAACGACTTTATCCGTTGCAAAGCACGGGCATATTTTCTAGTTTATTCTTATATCTCTACTATTATTAGAATCAAAGAGGTTTCCATCGGAATTTTGCTACGTCATATATGTTTGAGTAGTTTTTAGTTGGGTGTACATCGCTCGTATCCAATTCAACCTAAGGCTTGAATAATATCAACCCTTCATGCAACTATGGCTAGAACATTCTACTGTTTGACTATATATTTGCAAATTTTGTAAATTAATATATTTAATTTACACTGTAGGAGACTCTCATACATTATTTTTTATAAAAGTAATTTAACGTGAGTCTTGAATAACTATTATATACCACTTTTGGCCCAACCCCTCCTCCTCTCAGCCCAATTCAACCAGCCCACATCATTCCGTCGTTCCATCCCGCGCACCCCATCTCCTGATTGGCGTTTTTTTCTCTCCCTTTTTTATTTTTTTTCTCCTTTCCTTTTCTACCAATCATCTTGATCATCTCTCTCTCCTTCTAATCACCTTTCTTTTCTTCTCCTTTTTCTCTTTTTTCTCCTTTTTTTCTCTTCCAAAATTTTCTTCTCATAAATATTTTTCTTTTAAAATTATCATTATTTATGGTGTGTATGCGACAAGTTTGTTACTTTGCAAATGTTTTTTCTACAGCAAAGAAACATTCACTAATTAAATAATCAAAATTTTAATCCTTGGTTGATGAGATATAGCAAAATACCCATGCATCAACTTATGATATATCCATCCGATCGATTTGTGAGACTATGAAATGATGTATATAAGAGATTATTCGTGTGATGACGCATGAAGCGAGTGTAACCGAGTTCAATGCTATATATAATTTCTGACTTTGTTTTGCCATTGTTTTATTTGTCTTATTTTGGTTTGTCGTTTAAATTGGCAGAGTATTTATCAATCGTGAAAATTATTTTCACCTGTTGCACCGCATAGGCATTTTTGCTGGTATAAGTTAAAAAGTGAATTTCACAAAAACTACATATATGTTGATCAATCTATCATAAAACTATAGATTTAACAACGTGTATCTCAAAACTACAGACTTAACATCATATTTTTCACGAAACTACATTTAGAATATTGTACCAAAAAACTATAGATTTAACATCAATTTTATCATAAAACTATTAGTTTTATAACCTCAATAGTGCTATGGATATAAACTCTAAAATATGTAGTTCTTTGATAACTTTATCACTAAATCTCTAGTTTTGTGATACAATGTTTTAAATTTGTAGTTCTGAGATAAATTTGATACTAAATCTATAATTCTGTGATACACATTTTTAAATATGAAGTAAAATTAGTGATACACATTTGCAATAGTTTGGTCAAACTATATGAAGTTAAAATTTAATTTTGATGTTGATTTTGTGTTTTTTTCATTGTAGTTTATGTTACAATATTTGCTTTTGAATCGTCAAGGACGTGTACATAAAAGTTTTGCCTATTAATTATTTTTAAATTGTTATAAACGATTCGCATAATGAACATAAACACAAGCGAAACAATAAGGCCAAAAGCTACTCTGATTTGTGAGAATACTCGCGCACATATGCTCTGATTGGTCCGAAGTTGCCCCCAAGATATATAGCAAGATTGGCTTGGCTAAAATCGATCTGTGAAGAAAAGTGCACCAACGACTCGTTTTTTTTTTGATGGTACCAACGACTAGGTTTAGATAGTTGAAAGTCTTCCACGAAGTTTCAGTCGTAATCCTCTGATCCTCTCCAAGACAAAAGACAAAGTATTTGATGGCCAAATAGGTAAAGAAATCCAATAAATATAACCATAGTTAGAATACAGACTTATATTTTATTTTATTACAATGCATATTGGTATACACCGACATTTGAACCGTAGAATTATACATTCATAACTAAACAACCATTTGCCTATAATATAGGGCACATGCTTTAAGTCTTGAATCAATGTCCTTTATATTTTACTCCACCCGTTTCATATCGTAAGATGTTTTATTTTTTTTAAGTCAAACTTCTTTAATCATTTTAAAAACAAATATACTATCAAAATATGTTGATATTTAATGTTAGATTTAATAAAAACAATTTGATGTTATAAATGCTGCTATGTTTTTTTAAAATTTGATTAAATTTAAAGAAGTTTAACAAAAAAATCAAAATATCTTATAATATAAAATGGATGAAGTGGCTTTTAATATTTCTCTGGCATAAAAAAGTTTTAATATAGCATACTGTACTATTAAAGTATAATTGGGTAGTTGAAGGGGACCGACAAAAATGTGTTACTACTTAATTCTGGCCAAACTTGATCAACTTTCAACAATATTTATTTTCCTAAAGTTCAATACTACAATTCAGCTGCTTAATAAATAGCTAACCAATTTTTTGGCGAGTTCAGTACTGGTTTGCTACCAATTTTTCTCTACACTGGTACAAATTCTATGTTTCCAAATTTAGTGGTGCCAAAATTTACTAAAGGCTCTTTTAATCACAGGAATGGAAAAACGGAGGAATAGAAAAAATGTAGGATTTTGATATAAATGCATGTGCAAAACAGAGGATTGCAAAACGCAAAAAAAACATAGAAATAATCGTTTGATTGGACCGTAGAAAAAACACATAAATTAGATGAGAGAGGTAGAATAAGAGAAAAATTTCCTTCAAAAATCTTTATAGGATTGTTCATTTCATAGGAATTTCAAAAGATAGCATAGGATTTAATCCTTTGTTTCAAGGCTTTCATAGAAAATTTTTCTATATGATTAAAATCCTCTAAAATTTCTATGTTTTTTCTCTAAATTAAAGGGGCCCTAAGATTTTTAAGTAGTACCAAAATGTTGGTAGTGAAAAAATAACTCCAACATCCAGGACTTAAGCCTCTAGTAAACCTCAAAACAACCCTGGGAGAGGGGGAAAAAAACGAATGCCATGTGGGAATCAAAGCCGGGGTGCATGCACCATGGCCATTTGGATAATCAACCCCCCACCGACCATAGATAACCAGGTGGAAGTTTGCAATTGCAACACACCACACTACACAGCGCTCTTGCAGGAAGTTTTGACGAGGAAAACTGTTTCTTTTATATTTTTATTATACACTGGCTTCGATCATGGATTATTTTTTAAAAGCCTAATTTATGAAGGTTTTATCAATTCGGTTTGTCTATATTTTAAGTAAGTGATCAAAAAGTTTTATACCTTGATATATGGATGGCAACCTAGGCTTCAGATTGTAGGGTCTTGGTATGCAAGCTGTTATTTTTCCTCTTTTTTGAGTGTGTTGAAGTTTGTTGAAGGTATGCACTGTCGTAACACAGAGGCTGAGTGTCGTCAAAACTTTCATTACTAAAAAAACACAGCGAAACGAGGGAGAAATAAAGCTGTGGGAAACGACAGCCAAACACAAGCCTTAAGCTTAACCAAACCACAGTTCAGAAACTTCCAGCCAGGACGAGAATCAAGAGCACACCACCCCCTCTCCCACACCAAGACCCCCAACTGCTGCCGCCGCTGTACACGCGCGGACCCAAGAACGCGACGCGCCTCCTCCTGCTCGCCGCCCGAGAGGAAGGAAGGAAGAATCTCTCGCGAAGCATCTCGCAGTGACTCCGCTGCCTCCGTCTCCCGGCGACTCACCCGTTTCTGGAGGTACGGGTGGCCATCCTTCCTCCCGTTTTTCTCTTCTTCCCTCGGCATGGATTTGATACTAGAGCAGCCGTGGATTGGATATGGCTGGGTTTTGGTTGATTGGGGAATTGGTTGGGTTGGGGGATTTAGATTCGGTCTGTGCGTTGCGGTGGTTACGTGGAGCTTTGGGAGTTGGGACGAATGGCAAAGATCATGGAAACTGGAAAGTGGCCTCTTTTTTTTCTGTTTTCCTTTCCCCTTTCTTGAAGAGAGGTTGCATAAGTTTTTCTGATGCTTCTGTTCGTCCTGAAAGTTCTTGTGATTTCGCACTGGAAAGCATGCGTTTTGTATTAAGATTTGATCGGGGCAAAGCGTAATTGGTGGTTCTTGCCCCCCCCCCCCCTTCCCCCTTNCTTTTATTTAGGATTTATATGAAAAGGCAGATCTTTTTTTGCCGGTACAATTGGTATAAGTATCTTCTGATAAACTAGCGGTGGAAGATATGCAGAAAATACGTCCAAGAAAGAAAACAGACAGGATTTTCGATCAAATTGTGTTCGACAGTGAATGTTGTGCGGCTTTCTCCGCGTGCAAATCAATACCAGTTTCATTGGTGTACTGTAGCTGTCTGCAAAAAAAGAACACTATTCACTTGTGTGGTGACCGACTAGACCCCTGTCATGAAATTCTGTTGAGACAATGAGATTTGTATTTTTAATGCATAATAAACGATTATTGATTTAGACCACTTGCACGCTTGTTCGTCAAGTTCCACTGATAATACTCTGATAGTCATTGAAAATCTGTTCTGATTGCATCTTTCTTTGCTGCTACTGCAGCAATGCAGCTATATCACCATCCGTATTCGCTGGATAGTCAGAAAGTGCGGATGGCACTTGAAGAGAAGGGTATTGACTACACCTCATACCATGTCAATCCACTGACCGGGAAGAACATGAACGTGGCCTTCTTTCGCATGAACCCTTCTGCAAAACTCCCCGTCTTCCAGAACGGCGCCCATGTCATTTATCGGGCCTTCGATATAATTCAGTATGTTTCTTCATTCACATTGCAAGTTCAAAAATGATGGGCATGATTAACTTTGCTGATGAGGCATGACATATGGACGCTCGTTTATCTGCTTCTAGGTACCTTGACAGGCTTGCAGTGCATTTAAGCGGTGAGATCGTCCCTGTGAACACTGAGGTTTACCAATGGATGCAGAAAGTTGATAGTTGGAATCCGAAGATGTTCACACTCACTCACACCCCGATCAAGTACCGCACGTTTGTCTCCAAGTTCATACGGCGAGTGCTGATTGCTCGCATGGCTGAAGCCCCAGATTTAGCCAGCATGTACCATGTTAAGCTCCGTGAGGCTTATGAGACCGAAGACAAATTGAAGGATCCTGACATTATGAAGCAAAGTGAGGAGGAGCTGAGCAAACTCCTCGATGATGTTGAAGCACAGCTCAACAATGGCAAATATCTTGCTGGCGATGAATTCTCCCCTGCGGATTCAATGTTCATTGCTATCCTTGCACGCATCACTCTTTTGGACCTTGATGAGGAATACATCAACTGCAGACCAAGGTTACTCGACTACTACACATTGGTGAAGCAGAGGCCCAGCTACAAGGTTGCAATTGGCAAGTTCTTCGGCGGGTGGAAGAAGTACCGAACTCTCTTCAAGACCTCGTTCTTCCTTTCCATCCGAACCTTGTTCAGGAAATACTAGATGGTTCAGCAGACATCAGTGCATTGTTGATACACTGTGAAGCAATGTGTACAGTGAATTCAGCCTGAATATACGACCACTACATCTTGATGTGTTTTCTGCCGAGGGGTTGTGGTTGATGGCTCCTGATAGTTTTGTTTTTAGTTTGTGAAATCAAATGTATTTGTTTCCTTCTATGTCTCTCTGCTTGCATGTTCCTGTGCACAGCCCAGAACTTGTACATCATAATGCTTACACATCAGGACTATATAAGTATATATATACATTTTGGTTTTGCTTTTTTTTAGCTCATATGGAAATGGAATATTTCTAATCAGGGTTGTTTCTTGAAACAGTTCATGTCACCTTGTATTCTGTTTTATTTGTGCTATCAAAAGTGGTAATTTTCACTGCAATGTTTTTGTCTATTCTTTGGAGTTCATCCAAATTTCTTTATCATTCTCTGTAATCTACCCATAATGATGAACCCTGACTTCAGCTAAATAAGACAGCATATGTTCTCTTGTTCCTCAAACTATCTGAAGGAAAGGCCCTTTTCTTCACCCAACTTTTCCCCTTTATAGTACCATCATGTGTCCTTTTGGATATGGGTAAGAAGATCTCCACCCTGCATGTGCTGCACAGGACAGGTCACCGTCATTTCATGGCCTCACTGTCATTGACTGTAGGTCAAATTGTGCACCACGTCATTGTTTGCACTTTGCACATACATGTCTATATATACCTTGGAGCTGCAGGATTTGAACAATTCGAGAGTTTCTGGAGAGTTGAGTGAGCCAGGAAGAGGAAGAAAGAGAGCCTAAGAGCAGTGGGAATGGGAACATGGAGGAAAGCCTAAAAATCAAAATTTCTTCCTCCAGCAATGGAGGTGGAAATTTGGTTTGGTTTTTTCCCGATGCCTCCCATTCCTATCGTTCTTAAGCACTCCTTCCTCTTCCTTTCAGCTTGCGTGATTGCTTTAGCGGAGAAATCAGACACAGCTTGAGGTCTTAGAAGTCGGGATCAGAAGGGAAGAAAAGAGGGCCAAGGAGCAGTGGGCATGGGAACATGAAGGAAGGCTTAAGCCCTCTCCAATCCTCACATGAGATTGGAGATGGAGATATGAGTTTTTCCTGATGCCTCCCAAGCCTATTATTTCTTGGTGCTCCTTCCTCTTCCTTTTGTCCGCAAAATATATGAACTGGATGCATAGCTTGGTGTGGTTTGTTCTTCATAGTTCATTCATCCCATCTGTTCATCTGTTGGTTTGTTTCAGTATTTTCTTTGCTTTGTTCCTTTGGCATGTTTTCTTGCATAAGCATAGGATGGTAGCTTGGCTTACTGGTTTTGACTTTAGTATGTAAAAATTCGCTACCATCAGTCTGCTGATTATATCTGATATGACTTCTCTTCAGAGTTCAGACAAGCAAAAACATGATCATGACAAATGATAGCAATTAGAGAAAGTAGATAAATCAGAAAAAAAATCCAACTTTCAACCACTCTGTTCATGACAAATGATGGCAATGATAACAAACCAAGATTCTGTTCATGACAAATGATAGCAATAATAGCAAACTAAGATTCCAACTTGCAATAGAGACTACTAGTAGATACATCAGGAAAAAAACGAAAAGAAAAACATGAACATGTTCCCGAACTCTGAAAGAACACAAAGGAAGAAGCAAGGTGGTGAAAAGTTGCGGCATCAGACTGATAACTGCTTGTCTTCATGTATGATATATCCACCATTAACAACAGATCAGTGCACTGTATCACTCTGTTCTTGCATTCTTTAGCACATTTAGATCACTAGATGGACCTGAAGTTCTAAACAACATTTCCCCCCAGGCTGTCAGAAATAAATTCTTCCTCTCTGAGAAGAGGAACTAATCCATCATGGGAGATAGCCGTAGCATTTCCAGTCCAACAAAATACAGAGCATTTTGTAGAAGGGACGCAGGATGACAGCGTGATCACTCGGTTACTCTCGTAAGGTTTTTCAGGGAGAGAATAGTAGGTGTTCAGTCTAAGCTGGTCCATCATTTGCTGACTACTCTCAGGTATGAAGAATGCATGATTATGAGATCATTGGCATCAACAATGAGTTAATTAGTATGTTCATCTTGGGGACTTAACAAGATGAAATTGTACTGCCTACTGCCTACTGTCGATGTCAAAATTTGTACTTTGTATTTTGTAATTTTATCCAAAAAACTTACTGAAATCGGTTGGCCTTGTCTTCGGCCAACCCGGCAAAAAGAGAGTATGTTAATCGGAATTCAGTCCCTGAAAGTCAAAGATATTGTGCGTTTAAAGTGAACATGGTATTGATAAATATGGATGACATTTTGTCCTAAAAATGCTGTTTGTTCTTGCAAAGAGATTTACTAGGTGGACATTTATCATCTGCTCCAGTGGTGCTTTAGAAGTAAGTGTAGAACAAGGTTCTTATTCTGAAATCCAGCACGCCAGATGAAATCTTCACCTCTGAAGAAAGCTTGATACTGTCACTCAAACATTTGGAAGTTAATATCACTCCTAACATGGATGGCTACTTCACCAGTATATCCTGATTCCTGAACGTCTTCTTCCTTTCGTTCGTTTTTTTTTCTTTTTACCTTCCTCACGTGTATGTATAAGACGTTCGCGTCAGATATAATTACTCTCGGTGATTAGCTATTCAACTCTCGGTGATTACTCTGTCAGATATAATTAATGCCTTTAATGTTGCAGTCAATGTATTGCAATTTGCTACTGATTCTTAATAATTGAGACAGTGCCTTCCATGAGTACAAGTAACATGTAGTTGTATTTTTTAATCAAGAGTAACATATGTAATAAGCAAGACTACATGTTCCTCCTGTATTTATAGAACTTTGCAAAATATGCAGAAGAGAACGTGCAATGTTTCACAGGATCCTCTTTGAATGCAGATTCACATTGACTCTTTCACCAGTTTCAGTTCTTATACTTGAAGACTCGACTCCCCGAGTGACTGCATGGTTCTTTGCTTCCTGTCCATTATATCGGTCAGCTTTTTAGATGTAGTATCCAGAAGATCTCACTTCAGTCACAGTATATGTCATTCACTTCACTGTCCTACTGTGCCCCATCTACCAGATTCAATTCATTTGTCCCTCGCAGCCCTGCACTGCATAGGTCTATATATACTCCAGAGCCATGAAGAAAATGTTCAAGAGGTTGAGGCTTAGTTCTGAAAGTTCTTGTAGCTGTGTGCCAAAGAGGTTGAGCCAGGAAGAGCAGTAGGAATGGGAACATGAAGGAAAGTCAAACTAAGCTCTAACTCCTGGAGTTGGAGATTTGGTATGATGATTTTCCTGATTCCTCCTATTCCTATAGTTCTTAGGTCCTCGTTCCTCTTACTTTCAGCTAACACCAATTTACTAGAGAAAAACAAAATCATTTAGATGTATGACTTCACAGTGAGTCGGGAAGAGGAAGAAAGAGGGTTTAACAATGCTGGGAATGGGAACATGGAGGAAACCTAAAACTTTTGTTTCCATCGCTGACAATAGAGGTGGAAATTCGGCTGAGTGTTTCCCAATGCCTCCCATTCCTATTATTCTTAATCACTCCTTCCTCTTCCTTTTGACTTGCTCAATTGTTTCAGCAGAGAAAAGAAAGAAGGGGGCATTGGATGACTGGATATTTTAGTTAATCATGAAGAAGACAGATAGTATGTAGTAGGTCATATGATCAAAAAGGATTGGGCTCTAATATTTCTTATCTAACCTTTCAAAAAAATATGGTTCAATTAAAAAAACTGAGAGAAACCCTGCATTCCAAAACCTGTCTAAAAATTCAACACATTCCCCACTTGTTTGAAACCGTATGCGTATCTGATAACATCTAAAATGACACATAGTTTGAAACCGTATGCGTATCTGATAACATCTAAAATGACACATGTTTCTTTGAACCATGAACTGCATATACTCATCACTAGTTCTTATGTGGTGAGCCCATAGTCAAGATAGACGATGGAGCAAAAATACACCTAATGTTTTGGTAAAAAATAAAAAACACCTAATGTGACTAAGGAGCTTCACATAGAGACGTGCATGCATGAAGTAACATTGCAATCTGTATATCATTTATATATATCAGCACTTAGCAGCTACGATATACAAAATGAGCTGTCACTATTGAGATCTCACATGGAACATAACAGCAACCAAATGGACAAGTACATAAATTAGCATCTATTTGCACATTTTAACTTAGTCAGCAACAGAAAGGTAGTACCTATATATACGCCTCTCGCCAAAATTGAAACAAGAATATTTGAGTTTATTAATATCTCTTAAACTTTGCAGAGGTTGCATGATGCTCTTCAGGATTTCTTCATTTCCTTGTTCTTCCTGCATTCGAATTACTATCAGCCTTTGCGCATGGCTGAAGACCTGAAAACCAACATACAGCAAAACAAGAAAAGAAAGAAAACTTTACTGGGCTGTTCATGATCAGGGAAAAAACAAAGAAAATGTCGATGTGTTTTCACCCTCTAGTTCATGATTTTTCTCCCTTTTTTTTGAAAAAGTAGTTCATGATAAATTCAGCGTGTATTAATCAAATGGATCAATATTGAGGGTTATTTGTTCATGCTGTCATGTGCAGTGTTCAATGTTAATTTAAATCAGCCATACCTTAGGACTCGAGCCTTGCAATAAAGATAGCAAATTTACCTTCCTGATTTGAGGCTACTACCATATATGGACTTTGTTGGTGAGCTAAATGACATTATTTTCAGAGCTGCAACTTAGTAACGTAATATTTGCTTGGTTCCATAAATATAAAGAAGAAAACATAGAAACTCATATAAAGAAATTAGTAGACACTATATAAATACATAGGGAATTACCAAGATGCTAAAATATCATTATTTTTGAACAACGTTACCAAGAAGCTAAATTTATTGCCTGTGCAATTTCTTGATTTTAGAAAGAGGGTTCACATTAACTGCAGGGCAAGCAAAGGAACTCATGCTGTGCTTTGCATTCTCATTCTTAAGAGTTAAGACTAGATGCTATGGCCTCAGTGCCTCACCAATCCACCATCCAAGCATTCACTACAGTAAGTTCTCTATATATACTCCAGGCTCCCTCATATAGTAGCCTCTACAAAGAAAGCGAGCCAGGACGAGGAAGAAAGAGAGAATCTCAGAATTGTGGGAATGAGAACATGAAGGAAAGCCTAAGCTCTATTGTCCCCTCTAGTATTGGAGGTGGAAACTTAGTTTCATGTTTTCCTGATGCCTCTCATTCCTATGGTTCTTAGGTGCTCCTTCCTCTTCCTTTTGGCTTGCATGATCTGCCTAAGCGAAGACCATCTATGCATTGAGTTGGATGGCTTCGATAGTTTTATAGCGAGTTAGGAAGAGGAAGAAATTGAGTGTCTAAGAGCAGTGGGAATGGGAACATTAAGGAAAGCCTACAGTTTTTTCTTCTCCACTAGAATTAGGGGTGAAGATAATGCTTTTGTGTTTTCCTAATGCCTCCCATTCCTATTGTTGTTAGATGCTCCTTCCTCTTCCTTTTGGCTTGTACAAAGTATAGGGCAAAGAGTATTTACTGTTTAGATCCATGAATCAGATGTCCCTACCCTTTGGAGTTGGTTCGGCAGATTATATTCAAATTTTGGAGAAACCAAACAGTTAGTTAACCATCAAAACTTCTACAGTGCACATATTGAACCAATTACAACCTCAGTCTCTTTTAATTAACTTTCTACACTTTGCATTGTGCAACATGGTATCGATAGTAGTCCTTTTTCATGCAAAAGGGATGCACAATGATGCATACAAAATTCAGAATATGATATTCTGTAAAACAGCACAAAGCACAATTTTTTGACATGGCTCACCAAACTAGAAGTCATATGCTGAACCGCTGATGTTTCTAATATGTATTAAGGTGTTCATTGATCCATTCTACAGGCTGTCACATGATCTAAAAAACAATCCACAGGCTGTCAGAAATTCTTCCTCTCTGAGAAGAAAGAAACCAAGAATCCATCATGCGAGATAGCCTTAGCATTTCCAGTCCACAAAAGAGGGTCTAAGAATGCTGGGAATGGAAACATGGAGGAAAATGTTTGTTCCATCTCTAGGTGGAAATTTGGCTGAGTGTTTCCCAATGCCTCCCATTCTTATTATTCTAATCACTCCTTCCTCTTCGTTTTGACTTGCCCAATGTTTCAGCAAAGAAAACAAAGCAGAGAACATTGTCTAAAGCACATTTTGACTGAGATTAATAAAGCTTCCATTATGTAAAAAAAAGCAGAGAAAACAAAAGAAGAGAACATTGGATGATGGTAATTCTAGAGTGAATCATGAAGAACAAGAAAAAAATGGAGCATAGGGTAGGCATGTCGAAATTGACTGAGAGTGAGGGGTAATAATTTCGTACAGAATTTTGGAGGAAAATCATCCAGCACCACTGTAAAAAAACAGGCCTTCACCAGCATCTCCTCTATTGCATTCATCGGTTTTATTGTAGCCCACATAATCATGTCTTTTTTTTTCTTTTATATTAAATATACCCATTGTTGCAACCACGAAGTCAATTTTGACAGTTCCATTATAATCATTTTGTAGAAGGAATGCAAGGTGACAGTGTGATTACTTGGTTACTCTCCTTGGGCTCGCAGTGAGAAAATAGTACATGTTCAGTCCAAGCTGATCCAATCGTCTGCTCATTGACATCAACCATGTTTATTCATCAGAATCTTAGTCCCTGAAAGCAAAACAAATATGCATTTATCAGTGCATGCAAAAGTGAACATGGTATGGATGGTGTTTTGTCGTTTGTTCTAGCAAGAAATATTTACAACGAGGGCATTCTGAAAAGATTTACAAGTGTAGAACAAGGTGCCTATTCTGAAATCCAGCAAAATTTGATAGATGAAACCTATGAGAAATTGAAGGTTGATACTGTCAGATAAAACATTTTGGAAGTTAATATCACATATAACATGGCCACATCACCGTTATATCCTGAGCATTTAAGTTTCCAAAGACAGTGCAGCACCCAAAAGAGAGATTGACAAAACTGCTTAGCTATTCAAGTCCAGTTGATTACTTTGTCAGATAGCATTAGTGAATTTAATGTTACAGCGTATGTGTTGCTACTGCTTCTTAATACTTGAGTACAAGTAACATGCGATAAACTAGCCTACCTGTTCCTCCTGTACTTATGAAACTTTGCGAAGTATCAGAAAAGAACGTGCAATGTTCCACACTCCACAGGATCCACTTTAAATTCAGATTCACGTTGACTCTTTCTCCACTCTAAATTTTTATTCTTAAAGACCCCAAGTGACTGCACTGTTCTCTTCTTACTCTCCATTATGTCAGTCAGCTTTCTAGATGTACCCAGAAGATCACATCCCTGCAGATGTTGTACAGTGACTTATACATGTTTCTAGGCCAATATATGTGATCATTCACTTCAATGTACTATTGTGCACCATATACCAGATTCAATTCATTTATCCTTCACAGCCCTGCACTGCATAGGTCTATATATACTCCAGTACTCTGAAGAAAATGTTCAAGCTTCTGTTTCTGAGGGTGAGCCAGGAAGAGGAAGAGAGACTCTAAGAGCAGTAGGAATGGGAACATGAAGGAAAGCCAAATTAAGCTCTAACCCCTGGAGTTGGAGATTTAGTCTGATGATTTTCCTGATGCCTCCCATTCCTATAGTTCTTAGGTGCTCGTTCCTCTTACTTTCGGCTAACACCAAAATGTATCCATGCCCACATTTAGATGGAGGAGGTCTTGACAGTGAGCCGGGAAGAGGAAGAAAGAGGGTCTAAGAATGGTTGGAATGGGAACATGGAGGAAACCAAAACCTTTCGTTTCCATCTCTGATAATAGAGGTGGAAATTGGGCTGAGTGTTTCCCAATGCCTCCCATTCCTATTATTCTTAACCACTGCTTCCTCTTCCTTTTGATCTGCTCAATTGTTTCAGCAGAGAAAATAAAAAGGGGACACTGGAAAATGGACATTTTAGAGTGAATCATGAAGAACAAGAGAAAATGAAGTGTAGTGCATAGGAATTGGGTTCTAATTATCTAGCATTTCAGAGAGATGGTTCAGTTTTAAAAAATTCCAGCATTCCTAAACATGTCTAGAAACTCCACACATTCCATACTAGTTTGAAACTGTATTCATCTTGATAACATCTAAATGACACATACTTCTCTTTGATCCATAAATGGCAAATACTTCTTCAGAGATGAACCCATAGTCAAGATAGATAAGAGAACACAAATACACATGATGTGACTAACCAACTCAGCATAGAGACATGCATGCATGTTGTTTATTTTATGTAAACTGTATATTATTTATGGAGTATATATCAGCACTAAGCACTTTGCAGCTATAATATGCAAAATGATTTGAATGGATTGAACTGTCCCTACTGAGACACTCTGCATGACATGAACATAACCACCAAATGGACAAATACATATATTAGCATCCATTTGCACCTTTTAAATCTCAATCAGAAAGGGAATGGCAGTACCTATATATATGTGTCTCGCTAAAATTTAAATAAAATACTTACATAATTAACATCTCTGAAACTTTCAGAGGCGACAAGATGATCTTCAAGAATCCTTCATTTCCTTGTCCTTCTTGCATTCGAATTACTAATTCGATGCATAGCTGAAGACTGAAAATCAACATGTACTGAATGAATATATGGATACAGCAGAACAAGGACAGGACAGAAAGCTTTAATAGGCTGCTTACATACATGATCAGGAGAAAAAAAGGAAAAGAAAATGCATTTTCACCTTCTAATTCTTTTTATTTTTTTGAAAAAGTACTTCATAATACTCTCACCGTTTGTACAATCAATCAAATGGATTGATGTCATGGGTTTGTTTGTTCATGCTATCATGTATAATGTCAATTTGGACCTTCAATTCCTTGGCACTTGGGGCTTACAATAATATGATAGTACTGACAATTTTGATTTCCTGATTTGAGGCTACCGTCTGTCCATATATTGACTTTGTTGGTGAGCTAAATGACATTCTTTTCCGAGTTGTATCATTGTGATGCACTATTGCTTGGTTCCATATAGAAATATAAAGAAGAAATCATAAATAAGAATATACAAAAAATCAGCAGGATTTTTCATGAATAAATTCAGAATCACCAAAAAGCTAAATGTATTGGTTGTGCAATTCCTTGATTTTACATAGAGTCACCTCAGTTGCAGAACTAGCAAAGGAACTTCTGCTCCAATTTGCATTCTGATTATTAAGGTGTCCATATTAATAAATGCCTTGGCCCATAGCTCCACTGTCCCTGGCTATTATGACCTACTAATGTGTCACCAATTCACCATCCAGGGCTCCAGGCATTCACTACTTGTGTACATTGTTCAACACACTACGGTAAAGGCTCTATATATACTCCACACTCCCACTATGAGTTGGTTCTACAGATTCAGCTTCTCATTCTGAAATTCATATAGTAGCCTTTGTCAAGAAGGTGAGCCAGGAAGAGGAAGAAAGAGAGAATCTCAGAAATGTAGGAATGAGAACATGAAGGAAAGCCTAAGAGCTAATGTCCCCTCTACATTGGAGGTAGAGACTTAGTTTCATGTTTTCCTTGTCAGTATATCAATGGTTACTCTCATTGAGAAGAGGATGGCACTCGAGATGGGGCAATTTTCTGGTTTTCTTCCATTTACAAACTCAAAGCCATACCAACCAAGGGGTTGGTGTTACATATATATAGGCTAGTGGGCAGCCAAGCATATGCTAATCAAAGATGCTAGATGCTAGTCTAAGATGCTAGTCATAGATGCTAGTCTAAGATGCTAGTCATAGATGCTAGTCTAAGATGCTAGTCTTAGATGCTAGTCTAAAAAGTAAAAAGGAGATGCTAGCAAAAAGGAGATGCTGTCCTAGAGCATCCCAAAAGCACACAAAGACTAAGATCAATCAGCATTAGACTTATTCCATCATTCTCCCCCTAAGTCTTGTGCGTCGTCTTGTGGGACAGTTGAACCATCCCGGTCCTGGAGCAAAGCTCAAGGAACTTGATCCTCCCAAGGGGCTTGGTGAGCAGCCGATGCGTGCCGCAGCGATGGCGTCCCAAGCCTCCTTGGCAGTCCGCTTCTGGGAAAGCGAGAACTGCATCTCGGGCGGGACTGCAGCTATGAGGGCATCCAGCGCCCGTCGATCCTCGTCGTAGTCGACGTCGCCGTACCGGACTGCCTCCCACATGTGCCGCACCTGGAGCCGTACCCTCATCACCGCGGCCCACTCGATGTAGTTGGTCTTGGTGAGGGTAGGCCACCCACCGCCGGAGCCGACTTCCCTGACGATAGCCTGGACCCCGTGGTGTCGGCCTGGGGTGGGAGAGCGGCGCCGCCTGTGAAGGTCGCGCTCTCCGTCGTCCCAACCGTCGCGCCGGCGGTTGAACTCCAGCTCCGCCTCAAGCTGGGCGGCCCTCTCCCGCAGCCGCTGGATCTCCTCCAGCGCTGGGTCGACGTGAGGGCCTCGCCTGAGGTCGCGCTCGTCGCGTCCGTCAGGGGAAAAATCGGCGCGCGCACGCCCATCTGGGCTGCCGCGACCGTGCCTCCCAGGGGGGCTACCTTCGCGCCTGCGCCCGGCCTGGTCGCCGTCGGCGGGCGCGCGGTTCCTTGGGTCACCGCCGCCGCCGTGAGGGTGGGCTGCTGCCCACCGCTCTGCCCGCTCCTGCGCCCTTCTTCTTGCCAGCTCCTCAAGGCTCCCTGTCGGCGGTGATGTCGCCGGCGATGGAGCCGTTGATGCTGCTGCGCAAGGTCTCAACCTCTACCTCCGCCGCACGTGCCGCATCTTCCGCCGCCTCTGCTTCCGCCTCCGCCCTGGCTGCTGCCAACTCCGCTGCCGCCAGTCTGGCCGCCCTCGCTGCTGCTGCAGCGGTCCGAGCCGTTGCTCGCCTGCGCTCTTCTGCTGCGGCGAGCTCGGCGTCCTGCTGACGCCGAGTGCTCGAGGCGACCGAACGCCGAGACCGAGCGTCGGACATGGCGCGCCTCCGGGAGGCTGCTGCGTGGTAAGGGGGAAGGAAAGGGGAAAGGAGGTGCAACCGGTGCTGCCGCTGCTGCTAGCTGAGAGCTCAACCGAGCTAGGGAAGGGGTGGAACAGGAGATGTTTAGCCTACAGGAAAGTGTGGCTCTGATACCAGATGTTAGTATATCAATGGTTACTCTCATTGAGAAGAGGATGGCACTCGAGATGGGGCAATTTTCTGGTTTTCTTCCATTTACAAACTCAAAGCCATACCCAACCAAGGGGTTGGTGTTACATATATATAGGCTAGTGGGCAGCCAAGCATATGCTAATCAAAGATGCTAGATGCTAGTCTAAGATGCTAGTCTTAGATGCTAGTCTAAAAAGCAAAAAGGAGATGCTGTCCTAGAGCATCCCAAAAGCACACAAAGACTAAGATCAATCAGCACTAGACTTATTCCATCATTCTCCCCCTAAGTCTTGTGCGTCGTCTTGTGGGACAGTTGAACCATCCCGGTCCTGGAGCAAAGCTCAAGGAACTTGATCCTCCCAAGGGGCTTGGTGAGCAAGTCCGCAAGCTGGTCCTTGGTGTTGATGTAGCTCGCCTTGATGCTCCCTTCCTCCAAGCAGCTTCGGATGAAGTGGTACCTCACCCGAATGTGCTTGCTCCGTTCGTGGAAAACGGGGTTCTTCGCCAGGGCCAGAGCGGACTTGCTGTCCACCCTGAGCTCCACCGCTCCAGTGTCTCTGCCGAGGAGGTCACTGAGCAGTCGAGCAAGCCAGAGCGCCTGGGTCGAAGCGGCGGAGGCCGCCATGTACTCGGCCTCGCAGCTGGACAGGGCCACCACCTGCTGCTTGACCGACTGCCAGCTAACGAGGCACTCGCCGAGGAAGAAGAGAATCCCGCTCGTGCTCTTGCTGGTGTCGATGTCGCCGGCGTGGTCGCTGTCGCTGTACCCGACGAAGTGTGCCTTGCCAGGACACCTCGGGTAGTAGAGACCGTGGTCGAGAGTCCCCGCAACGTAGCGGATGATCCTCTTCACGGCCTGCTGGTGCTCCGTCGTCGGTCGCTGCATGAACCGACTGACGTAGCCGACGGAGAAGGCCAGGTCCGGCCGTGTGTGGGTGAGGTAGCGAAGGCTCCCCACAAGACGCCGGTACTGTGTAGCATCCACCTCCTCCGCCGTGCTGTCACGGCTCAGCTTCAGTCTCTCCTCCATCGGAGTGAGGGCTGGGTTGCAATCGGTGAGCCCAGCCAGCTCAACGACGCGCTTGGCGTAGGCGGTCTGTCGAAGCGTGATCCCGGAGTCATCCTGGTGCACCTCGATCCCCAGGTAGAAGGAGAGAGGCCCCAGGTCACTCATCTGGAAGGTGGCCTTCATCTTTTCCTTGAACGCCGCCACCTCCGCATCCTTGGTGCCGGTGATCACCAAGTCGTCGA
>BDMV01000004.1:23926767-24084668 GCA_008326285.1 Oryza officinalis | reverse complement strand
CGCCTCCGCCCTGGCTGCTGCCAACTCCGCTGCCGCCAGTCTGGCCGCCCTCGCTGCTGCTGCAGCGGTCTGAGCCGTTGCTCGCCTGCGCTCTTCTGCTGCGGCGAGCTCGGCGTCCTGCTGACGCCGAGTGCTCGAGGCGACCGAACGCCGAGACCGAGCGTCGGACATGGCGCGCCTCCGGGAGGCTGCTGCGTGGAGAGGGGGAAAGAGAAGGGGAAAGAGGAGCAGCCGGTGTTGCTGCTGCAGCTGGCTGAGAGCTCAACCGAGCTTGGGAAGGGGTGGAACAGGAGATGTTTAGTCTACAGGAAAGTGTGGCTCTGATACCAGATGTTAGTATATCAATGGTTACTCTCATTGAGAAGAGGATGGCACACGAGCTGGGGCAATTTTCTGGTTTTCTTTCATTTACAAACTCAAAGCCATGCCCTCCTGGGGGAGGTTGGATACATATATATAGCCATAGCTGGCTGGTGGCTGCAAACTAGTCAAATTCGAAATTCGAAATTTGAACTAAGATGCTAGCAGGAGTGCTGTCCTAAGATGCTAAAAGCAAAACTGAAAAGATGCTGTCCTAAAGATGCTAAAAGCAAAACTGAAAGGATGCTGTCCTAAAGATGCTAAAGAAAGCAATCTAAAAAGCAAGAGAAGGACCACAAAGACCAAAGACCATAAGGCTTATTCCAACATTTCTCCCCCTAAGTCTTGTGCGTCGTCTTATGGGACAGTTGAACCATCCCGGTCCTGGAGCAAAGCTCAAGGAACTTGATCCTCCCAAGGGGCTTGGTGAGCAAGTCCGCAAGCTGGTCCTTGGTGTTGATGTAGCTCGCCTTGATGCTCCCTTCCTCCAAGCAGCTTCGGATGAAGTGGTACCTCACCCGAATGTGCTTGCTCCGTTCGTGGAAAACGGGGTTCTTCGCCAGGGCCAGAGCGGACTTGCTGTCCACCCTGAGCTCCACCGCTCCAGTGTCTCTGCCGAGGAGGTCACTGAGCAGTCGAGCAAGCCAGAGCGCCTGGGTCGAAGCGGCGGAGGCCGCCATGTACTCGGCCTCGCAGCTGGACAGGGCCACCACCTGCTGCTTGATCGACTGCCAGCTAACGAGGCACTCGCCGAGGAAGAAGAGAATCCCGCTCGTGCTCTTGCTGGTGTCGATGTCGCCGGCGTGGTCGCTGTCGCTGTACCCGACGAAGTGTGCCTTGCCAGGACACCTCGGGTAGTAGAGACCGTGGTCGAGAGTCCCCGCAACGTAGCGGATGATCCTCTTCACGGCCTGCTGGTGCTCCGTCGTCGGTCGCTGCATGAACCGACTGACGTAGCCGACGGGAGGTGCAACCGGTGCTGCCGCTGCTGCTAGCTGAGAGCTCAACCGAGCTAGGGAAGGGGTGGAACAGGAGATGTTTAGCCTACAGGAAAGTGTGGCTCTGATACCAGATGTCAGTATATCAATGGTTACTCTCATTGAGAAGAGGATGGCACTCGAGATGGGGCAATTTTCTGGTTTTCTTCCATTTACAAACTCAAAGCCATACCAACCAAGGGGTTGGTGTTACATATATATAGGCTAGTGGGCAGCCAAGCATATGCTAATCAAAGATGCTAGATGCTAGTCTAAGATGCTAGTCATAGATGCTAGTCTAAGATGCTAGTCATAGATGCTAGTCTAAGATGTAGTCTTAGATGCTAGTCTAAAAAGTAAAAAGGAGATGCTAGCAAAAAGGAGATGCTGTCCTAGAGCATCCCAAAAGCACACAAAGACTAAGATCAATCAGCACTAGACTTATTCCATCATTCCTAATGCCTCTCATTCCTATGGTTCTTGGGTGCTCCTTCCTCTTCCTTTTGGCTTGCACAGTCTGCTTGAGCAAAGAAAATAGAACAACATCTATGAATTGATTTTGATTGGAAGCTTGCACTATTTGCTTGGTTCCATAAATATAAAGAAGAAAACATAGAAAATCATATACAGAAATTAGCAGAAACTTTCGTGTATAAATACAGAATTACCAAAAGGCTAAATTATTATTATTTTTGAGTGTAGTTACCAAGAAGCTAAATTTCTTGGTTGGGTAATTCCTCGATTTAATAAACAGGGTTCACATAAACTGCAGAAGGAAGCAAATGAACCTGTACTTTGCATTCTCATTCTTAAGAAGCCCCAATAGATATGTTGCCCCCATAGTTCCAATGTCACTATATGCCATGTCCTACTATAATGTATCACAGATTCATAATCCAGGCACTCACTATGGTAAAGGCTCTATACATACTCCAGGCTCCCCCATGTAGTTTCCTCTGTCAATATGGTGAGCCAGGAAGAGGAAGAAAGAGATAACCCAAGAACTGTAGGAATGAGAACATGAAGGAAAGCCTAAGGACTAGTGTCCCCTCTTGTATTGGAGGTGGAAACTTAGTTTCATGTTCTCCTGATGCCTCATTCCTATGGTTTTTAGGTGCTCCTTCCTCTCCCTTTTGGCTTGCATGATCTGCCTAAGTGAAGAACATCTATGTATTGATTTGGATGGCTTCGATAATTTTCTAGCGAGTTGGGAAGAGGAAGAAATTGAGTGTCTAAGAGCAGTGGGAATGAGAACATTAAGGAAAGCCTACAGTTTTTTCTTCTCCACTAGAATTAGGGGTGAAGATAATGCTTTTGTGTTTTCCTAATGCCTCCCATTCCTATTGTTGTTAGATGCTCCTTCCTCTTCCTTTTGGCTTGCACGAAGTATAGGGCAAAGAGTGCTTACTGTTTAGATCCATGAATCAGATGTGCCTACCCTTTGGACTTGGTTTGGCTAGATTATATTCAAATTTCGGAGGAACCAAAAACTTAGTTAACCATCAAAACATCTACAGTGCACATATTGAACCAATTACAACCTCCATCTCTTCTAATTAACTTTCTACACTCTGCATTGTGCAACATGGTATACATATTAGCCCTATTTTCATGCAAAAGGGATGCACAATGATGCATAGAAAATTCAGAATATGATTTTCTGTAAAACAGCACAAAGCACAAATTTTTGACATGGCTCACCAAACTAAAAGTCATATACTGAACCGCTGATGTTTCTAATATGCATTAAAGGGTTCATTTCACAGGCAGTCACATTATCTAAAAAAAAATCCACAGGCTGTCAGAAATTCTTCCTCTCTGAGAAGCACGAAACCAAGAATCCATCTTGGGAGGTAGCCATAGCATTTCCACCCCACAAAAGAGGGTCTAAGGATGCTGGGAATGGGAACATGGAGGAAACCTAAACTGTTTGTTTCCATTTGTAGGTAGAAAGTTGGCTCAGTGTTTCCCAATGCCTCTCATTCCTATTATTCTTAATCACCCCCTCCTCTTCGTTTTGACTTGCTCATTGTTTCAGCAGAGAAAACAAAAGAAAGGGACATTGAATCGTGAAGAACAAGAAAAAAAATGGAGTGTAGGGTACTAGGGCATGTTGAAATTGACTGAGAGGGGGGGTAGTAATTTCGTCTATTGCATTCACCAGCATTCATCGGCTTTATTATAGCCTACGTACTTATGTCTTTTTTCTTCGTTTTATATTAAATATGACCATCGTTGCAATGCAGGAAGTCAATTTTGACTGTTATATTTTAATCATTTGTAGAAGGAATGCAGGATGACAGTGTGATTACTTGGTTACTCTCCTTGGGCTCGCAGTGAGAGAATAGTACGTGTTCAGTCCAAGCTGATCCAATCGTCTGCTCATTGACATCAACAATGTTTATTTATCAGAATCCAGTCCCTGGAAACCAAAGAAATTATGCATTTATCAGTGCATGCAAAAGTGAACATGGTATTGATATCTGGATGGCGTTTTGTTCTAAACATGTTGTTTGTTCTTGCAAAAAAGATTTAATAGGTGGGCATGCATAATCGGCTCCTATGGTGCTTAAGTACTTGAAAAGATGTACAAGTGTAGAACAAGGTGCCTATTCTGAAATCCAGCAAAATTTGCCAGATGAAACCAATGAGAAATTGAAGGTTTATACTGTCAGACAAACATTTTGGAAGTTAATATCACATATAACATGGCCACTTCACCGTTATATCCTGAGCATTAAAATTTCCCAAGAGATCGACAGTAATGCTTTAGCTATTCAAGTCCTGGTGATTACTTTGTCAGATAGCATTAATGATTTAATGTTACAGCATATGTGTTTCTACTAATTCTTAACAATTGAGTACAAGTAACATGTGATGAACTAGCCTACATGTTCCTCCTGTATTTATGGAACTTTGTTAAGTATCAGAAAATAACATGCAGTGTTCCACAGGATTCACTTTGAATTCAGATTCACATTGACTCTTTCTTTACTTTGAATTCTTATTCTTAAAGACCCCAAGTGAATGCACTGTTCTTTGCTTCCTATCCATTATGTCAGTCAGCTTTCTAGATGTAGTATCCAGAAGATCACATCCCTGCAGATGTTGTACAGTGACTTGTACATGTCTCTTGGCCAATATATGTGATCATTCACTTCAATGTCCTTGCACCATCTACCAGATTCAATTCATTTGTTGTTCACAGCCCTGCACTGCATAGGTCAATATATACTCTAGTACTCTGAAGAAAATGTTCAAGCTTCTGTTTCTTGTAGCTTTGTGCCAAAGAGGGTGAGCCAGGAAGAGGAAGAGAGACTCTAAGAGCAGTAGTAATGGGAACATCAAGGAAAGCCAAATTAAGCTCTAACCCCTGGAGTTGGAGATTTGGTCTGATGATTTTCCTGATGCCTCCCATTCCTATAGTTCTTAGGTGCTCGTTCCTCTTACTTTCAGCTAACACCAATTTACTAGAGAAAACAAAATGTATGCATGCCCACATTTAGATGGAGATCTTGACAGTGAGTCGGGAAGAGGAAGAAAGAGGGTCTAAGAATGGTTGAAATGGGAACATGGAGGAAACCTAAACCTTTAGTTTCCATCTCTGACAATAGAGGTGGAAATTTGGCTGAGTGTTTCCCAATGCCTCCCATTCCTATTATTCTTAATCACTCCTTCCTCTTCCTTTTGACTTGCTCAATTGTTTCAGCAGAGAAAATAAAAAGGGGACACTGGAAAATGGACATTTTAGAGTGAATCATGAAGAACAAGAGAAAATGGAGTGTAGTGCATAGAAATTGGGCTCTAATTATCTAACATTTCGGAGAGATGGTTCAATTTTAAAAAATCCTGCATTCCTAAACATGTCTAAAAATTCCACATTCCCTACTAGTTTGAAACTGTATTCATACTTGATAACATCTAAATGACACTACTTCTCTTTGATCCATAAATGGCACATATTCATCACTAGTTCTTCAGTGATGAACCCATAGTCAAGATAGATAAGAGAGCACAAATACAGATGGTGTGACTAAGCAGCTCAGCATAGAGACGTGCATGCATGTCGTTTATTTTATATAAACTGTATATCATTTATGGAGTATATATCAGCACTAAGCACTTAGCAGCTATAATATGCAAAATGATTCGAATGGATTGAACTGTCCCTACTGAGACACTCTGCATCACATGAACATAACAAACACATGGACAAATACATATATTAGCATCTATTTGCACCTTTTAATTTTCAATCAGAAAGGGAATGGCAGAACCTATATATATGTGTCTCGCTAAAATTTAAATAAAATACTTGCGTCATTAATATCTCTGAAACTTTGCAGAGGCGACAAGATGATATTCAAGATTCCTTCATTTCCATGTTCTTCTTGCATTCAAATTACTTGATGCATAGCTGAAGACTGAAAACCAACATGTACTGAATGAATATATGGATACAGCAGAACAAGGACAGGACAGAGAGCTCTACTAGGCTGCTTACATGCATGATCAAGGAAAAAAAAAGGAGAAGAAAAATGTTAATGCGCTTTCACCTTCTAGTTCTTTTTTCTTTTTTTGAAAAAGTAGTTCATGAATCATGATACTTTCAGCGTGTGTACAATCAATCAAATGGATTGATGTCATGGGTTTGTTTGTTCATGCTATCATGTACAATGTCAATTTGGATCTTCAATTCCTTGGGAATTGAGGCTTACAGTAATATGGTAATACTGACAAATTTATTTTCCTGATTTGAGGCTACCATTTGTCCATATATAGACTCTGTTGGTAAGCTAAATTAAATGCTATTCTTTTTCAAGCTGCATCATTGTGGCACACTATTGCTTGGCTCCATATAGAAATATAAAGAAGAAAGCATAATAAAGAATATACAAAAATCAGCATAAATTTCACGAATAAATTCAGAATCACCAAAAAGCTAAATTTATTGGCCATGCAATTCCTTGATTTTACATAGTAGAGACACCTCAGTTGCAGAACTAGAAAAGGAACTTATGCTCCAATTTGCATTCTCATTATTAAGGAGTCCAAATTAATAAATGCATTGCCCCATAGCTCCACTGTCCCTGGCTATTATGACCTACTAATGCGTCACCATTTCACCATCCAGGCATTCACTACTTGTGTACATTGTCAACACACTACAGTAAAGGCTCTATATATACTCCAGGCTCCACCTATGGGTTGGTTCTACAGATTCAACTTCTCACTCTGATATTCATATAGTAGCCTTCATCAAGAAGGTGAGTCAGGAAGAGGAAGAAAGAGAGAATCTCAGAAATGTAGGAATGAGAACATGAAGGAAAGCCTAAGAGCTAAAGTCCCCTCTATATTGGAGGTAGAGACTTAGTTTCATGTTTTCCTGATGCCTCTCATTCCTATGGTTCTTGGGTGCTCCTTCCTCTTCCTTTTGGCTTGCACAGTCTGCTTGAGCAAAGAAAATAGAATGACATCTATGTATTGATTTTGATTGGAGGCTTCGATAATTTTATAGCAAGTCAGGAAGAGGAAGAAATTGAGTGTCTAAGGGCAGTCGGAATGGGAACATTGAGGAAAGCCTACAGCGTCTTTCTCATCCACTAGAAGTGGGGGGTGAAGATAATGTTTTGTGTTCTCCTAGTGCCTCCCATTCCTATTGTCCTTAGATACTCCTTCCTCTTCCTTTCAGCTTGCATAATGTACAGGAGAAAGAATGGTTAGATCCATGCATTGGACATCCTAGTCTTTGGACTTAATTTGGCTAGAACATATTCAATTTTAAGAGAGACCAAAGAATTTTAGTTTTTGACAACCAAAACATCTACAGTATAAATATATAGAATCAATTTTATCTCCATCATAACTTCTAACTGACTTCCTACACTCTGCGTTGTACAAAACAGTGAATAGTCCTTTTTCATGCAAAAAGGATGCATAATAATGCACAAACACAAATTCAAAATATAAAATTCTGTAAAACAGCACAAGGTACAAACTTTTGACATGGCTCCCTAAACTAGAAGCCGTATGCTGAGCTGCTCATGTTTCTGTAATTGCTCACCTATCACTCATCTAAGTCATTGTAACCATGAAAAATTGAACTAATTCACTCAGCATTACATACACAACTTCTATCATAGTGGCATAGTGGGAACCTTACCACAATGTTAATATAAATTCAGACAGCCACTAGGACATAACTAAGAGTTCAAGCACATGTTAGAAACATTTGGTATTTGGACAGAAAGAAATTTTCCATATTTTCAAACAGCAATAAGTCACTGGGCATGGAGGGAGTTAGAACATTAAACCATATGCGACTAATTGGCTCCAGTCACTCCATCCAGCATCACAAGCATGTTTTCATTTTGTCTACAAGGGAGATCAGCAAGAAGACTGAATGCCAGTGGCACTGAGAAGACATAATTGCTGCTTCTACTCGAAGTCCAACATTAGGCAGCTTTCACAAGGTCGATTTGCCAACAGCAGTTCAGAACATGCCTAACCAACCTGAAGGTCGATTTGCCATCAGTACATGCTGAAACTGGCCTGTCCTAGTCATCTAGTGTACAACAAGTATAGTTTGAGCATCACATGGTATCATGCTGAAGAATAGGAAACATGATGGATGCAATCCTTCAGTGGCATGCTAGTGCATGCCCATCAGATTGATGATCAGTGATCTGGATGCTTTGAGCACCATAAGTAAAAAATATATATATGGCCCTAAAATCTGCACAAATTTATCAGGCAATTTAATTGATCAAAGTTATTGAAGTTCAAATCCATCACTTCCCCTGTTGTGAAGTCCAAATAGTGTTTTCGTTTGTTGGTCTAATTTTGCTCCCCTCTCAATTACTGCAACTTTGTTTGTACCTGGAATGTTTTAGAATAGGGGCAATTTCGTTCTTACCCCTACTTTCATGTTCAATATTGATTTTACCCTCGTTTTTTAGGGTTTTCGTTTTTTACCCTTACTTTTTTGAAACGAAGCCAAATTTTGCCCCTACTTTGGACGGACAGCTTAACGGTGTTAAATTTTTAGCGAAAAAGACATTCATACCCTTACTATATTATTGCACATTTGCCCCTATTTTTTTTATCGATTGTGTATTTGCCCCTATCTTGTCCATGCATCTTGCAATTTTCACAAACTTTTACAAATATGAAAATTTTGACAAAATATAAAAAAAAGTAGCGGCAGCTCGGCGCGGGATGGAGGCGACTGCGGCGGTGGCTCCTCACGAGGAGGCAGTGGCGGTGGCGTGGCTCATTTTGTCAAAATTTTCATATTTGTAAAAGTTTGTGAAAATTGCAAGATGCATGGACAAGATAGGGGCAAATACACAATCGATAAAAAAATAGGGGCAAATGTGCAATAATAGCAGTAAGAGTATGAATGTCTTTTTCGCTAAAAATTTAACACCGTTAAGCTGTCCGTCCAAAGTAGGGGCAAAATTTGGCTTCGTTTCAAAAAAGTAGGGGTAAAAACGAAAACCCTAAAAAACGAGGGTAAAATCAATATTGAACATGAAAGTAGGGGTAAGAACGAAATTGCCCCTTTAGAATAACAGGGAAGTGCCCCAGTTTTATTGAATTGTATCAATTCTATGAGAACTTTAATTATGATGATAACAACACTCTTCTTTCAGATTATTTTTCTTTTGTGTTCTGCATCCTCTTTGCCAAAGATCCAACAAGGACCACCAAGTTAGATGTGCCTAACTCTATTGCCCCATGCATCCTCCTTTTGTTTTCTCTTCGACTTGTACATGCACAGCTCAGTTCAGGACTAAGCTGGCAGCTTTTTGTATATGTTGCTATGCAAGGACAGAAGATCTTCCCTACAACCACAAGTGCTGATCTACATTTACAGCACAGAGTTTGTGGCCCCCACTGCCATCACTGGTATGTCCTATAGGGCACCATGCAGTAGGAGTCCTTGTTGCTTATATATTTCTCCATAGAACAGCCTGCACAGGCCAAATGATCTATATATACTCACACAGCTCATTTCTCTGAGTTCTGAAACTTCAGGACTTGGTAATAGGGAGGGTGAGCCAGGGAAGAGGAAGAATGAGAGGGTTCAAGAGCAGTGGGAATGGGAACATGGAGGAAAGCATGAGCTCTAAATTTCCTCCAAAGGAGATCCGGCTTTGTGTTTTCCTGATGCCTCCCATTCCTATTGTTCTTGGGTGCTCCTTCCCCTTCCTTCTTGGCTTGCACATTTGTCTTAGTAGGAAAAAGGCCTCCAAATTCGGGTGATGGGACTTTGAGAGTGAACTTGGGAAGAGGAAGACAGAGGGTCTAAGAGCTGTAGGAATGGGAACATGGAGGAAAGTGCAAGCTCCATGTTTGTGGAGACTTGGCTTGCAACTTTCCTAATGCCTCCCATTCCTATTGTTCTTAGGTGCTCCTTCCTCTTCCTTTGGTCTCACAAAAATTCAGCAGGACTGTATAGTTTAGTTGTTCAAGCAGCAGAGTCCAAATTTCATTTACTTCAGCATGTTTTGCTTACCTTTTGCATGTCTGATCCAAAGTTCAAATGATGGCATAGCCTAGTTTAGTGTCAATCTACTAAAATAATGACATGAAAGTTAACTTTTGATTGTTCAGGAATATATCCGTAAGATGCATAATTATGGGATGCTTACATCATCTAAGAATATTACCAAATTAAATAAGGAACAGTTTTTTGTGTCAGCATATAAATGCATGTATTTATTTCATGTTATGGTGTTGCTATTCCATAACTTAAGACTGATAATTTATTCAGAACACTCTTGTGAAGAATAATACGTGAAGCAAAACAATGGAGAGAACAGTACACGTATCATGAATACCAGAGGCCATTTGTAACAAGTCAATAGTAACTGCTCCTAGTCCTGGTAAGATTACATAGACCATGACGCAGCAAGAAAGTGGGCTCTAAATTATCATTTATTAGCAAGAGGGGCAATATAATAACAGCGAGAAATCATATCTTGAGCTTCCAACATTCTACACTCCAGTGAGATTGCTATCATCCTCTCATCTAAGTTCAACAAGATAGGCTATCAAGAAACATACGGCAAGATGCGTACCAGGCAACAAATGGACACAATCACTTGTGCAATGGTGAAACAGGAATTTAGTTATGATTTCTTTAGCTCTCAACAAGGGTTTGTGTATTCCACCATCTTGTACATATCTTCTTTTGAAAGAAAATAGGGGTCTTCCCTACTGCTTCCTAGAGTGAGATCTAGATACTAAGCTAATAACCTGCCACTCTTCAAAATTCCTAGTTCTGCCAGCATATTTCAGATTATGCCTGTCCTGGATACAAGATGCTTTAGCAGATGAAGCACAGCTGAAGGGGCACATTTAGCTGACAACACATATAATGGCACATATTTATCACTATTTCTTTCAAGACAAAATTAGATCAGTGTCACTGCAAATAGATTGTAAATTGGAAAATGTCATCCATTGTGAAAATGGCATGTGGAATCCAAGGCCACATGTCTGTGGCACTCTGATTGGGTGGTATCATTCAACTCAGGGACCTTTTTTTTACCGTTAACTCAGGGACCTTTGTAATGGTACTATGATTAGCAATAGCAAGATTGTAGTGAGAACATATTTAGAGGTTACCCCTATTTGGAGCTTCAGTTTTCTTTGTGTTTCCAACAGGAGAGGTTACTATATTCTCACCTTATGTACAAGATATTTGCGATCGCCCATAATCTTTAGACCAAACTAAGCTACCTGGTGCTCTTCACGATTCCTCATTCATCCTGTTTATTTCGAATTAAGCATGTCCTGGAAATACTAGAAGCTTCAGTAGATATACTTAAGACTGAAAATAATATCATGCCAAATCAACATGTAAAATCACTTTGGGCTGCACACAACACACATGATGAGAAAATGTTGATACCTGAGTGTGTTTTTACTAGGATTATATTATGTTGACTGTGTGCTGATGTTCTCTCAATTTGAAAAATCAAGGTGCTATGTTCATCTATTTGTACCATACTGTTTTCCTGTTGCTAGCGAACATAATATTTGTTGGACCTCTTGCTCCATGTGGTAAAAATACATAATACACGCTTTCACACATTATAGTTTCTATAGGATCGTAGCAGTATTAATTCCTTGTACTGTTTTGTTATTACTCAAGTTAAAATTTCAAGTCATTAACACTTGATATTCACTAGTTGACTGACTTGGGAAGTTTGTAGCATCTCTCTAAGCACAAGAACCAGAGATTGGGTTCATGACATATGTGAAGTACCATATTTTCCTGCACCCTCCCTTCTCAAGTTCTTAATAACAATGTGAGTGAATGCATGGATCCCTTTCTTACCCTTTCAGTAAATGCAAGGCCCAAGGTTTACAGTCTAGCAGACCTTTTATATATGCATAGAAATAACATTGTCTTATTCACATCCATAGATGTCCTACCTTAACAGTAAGTTTATGTGGCCCACTGCCATTGACCTCTGTGTGCTATGGTGCACCATGCACTAGGTTTGTTCATTGATTTGCTCACAGGGCTTCTGTGCAGTCTAGACTCTAGAGCACTTCACTAGAGGCTTATATATACCACAGAATACTAGCCATTTTTCAACAGCTGAGTCTTATCGTTAAAGTTGTGAAGTTTTTTGGCTTGATAGTGAGCAGGGAAGAGGAAGAAAGAGAGCCTCTAAGAGCGATGGGAATAGGAACATAGAGGAAAGCCTAAAGCTAATTTTTCTGCTCCAGTATTGGAGCTAGAGATTTGCTCAGTTTTCCCGATGCCTCCTATTCCTACCGATCTTAGGTACTCCTTCCTCTTCCTTTTAGCTCATGCTACTATTTTAAGGGAGAAAAACAGAAGTGCCAATATATGGTTTAGATGATGAGGCATTGGAAGTGGTTCAGGAAGAGGAAGAAAAGAGGGTCTGAGAGCGGTGGGCATGGGAACATGGAGGAAAGCCCAAACTCTTCTTCGCCTCTAGAACTAGGGGCTGAGATTTGGTTTCCATGTGTTTCCTGATGCCTCCCATGCCTATTGTTCTCAGATGCTCCTTCCTCTTCCTTTTGGTTTGCACAATATTTTAGTGGATGGAGTGAAAAATATCCAATCATATTCATGTGTCTAGATAATGAGGGTTTGGGCCTTGAGAGTGAGTCGGGAAGAGGAAGAAAAGAGAGTCTAAGAGCAGCAGGCATGGGAACATGTAGGAAAAAACATATAGTTTTCTTCCCCTCTAAAGTTAGAGGTTGAAATTTGCTGTGTGTTTTTCCCAATGCCTCCCATGCCTACAGTTCTTAGGCACTCCTTCCACTTCCTGTTGGCTTGCACAAAATTTTTAGTTAAATGAGAAAAGGTAAGACTTGGAGTGTTTTCATCTTTTTTCTTGCCATATATAAATCATGCATATGTAGAGATGGCCTCTGAATCTTGGCTCAGATTGTGTTTCATACTGCCTTTTTTCTAGGGTTGGTGGATTTTACCTAGTAAGGAAATGAATCCTGAAGTCCCATCACAGTAAGAAACTTATGTGATTTATAAAAATCTAGTGACCTGGCCAGTATTCAAATGCTAATGAAATTATATAGTGTACTTTTATAAAGAAAAAGAGGAATACTTTCTCTAGTTAACACTTTCTAATGTTTTAGGTGAAGATTTCAGATGGGCTATTTCTGAAAGCTGCAGTAAGCACATCAGCAAAAAAGGTTCACCATTGTACCGATACCTACACAGTACACACTGCTCACCATTGTAAACTCTGTTACAAACTCACAGACGAATGCACGTTTAGGATTACTGAAAAGTAATGGCGGTAACTTGGAACCGTCTGAATGAAATAACATGCAAAGCATTTCCATGTTATGGGGAAAAAACTTGCAACAAGAAGGTTGATACAGTGGCTCTAAATAAGAGTTGGAACAAACTAACAAAAAAAACTATGCACTATGCACACAACTTTAAAGCTGGAGATATATGTAGTTAGCACTGGAGATTTAAAATATAGTTCAATCAAATTATTTTTGTTGATAATACATAAATTAGAAAAATCAAAACCCAGAATGCTACGAGCAAGAGAATTTGAGCTGACACTGATGCGTGGACACTAGAGTGGACAGAAAAAAAAAGAGAGAACAGGACATCTAATGAACACCCAAGATCATTTATAGAATTACCTAGCAATTTAGCATGCAAAATGATTTAGGCTATGTTCTTAGGAACACTTTCCCAACTTCACTCCCTTGTTTTTTGCGTGCACGCTTCCCAAACTGTTAAACGGTACTTTTTTTGCGAAAAAGTTTCTATAGAAAAGTTGCTTTAAAAATCATATTAATCCATTTTTAATTTTTTTAGCTAATACTTAATTAATCATGCATTAATGGGCCGCTCCGTTTTCCATGCATGAGGGATTTTTTCCCAACCATAGGTAACGAACACAGCCTTAGATGACTTCAGCTGTTCCTATGCCCAATGAGATAACAAATGGGGAATAGCAAAGAAATGCAAATGTACATAGAATAGCAAGAGGCAGCACAATAATAGTGACAAAACCAATTCGCAGCTCTCTAAATATATTTTGCCTCAAATGAACAAATGGTAATGGAACTGGTTGCTTTTATTACTCTTTGCTTAGACTCACAAATACTTTTATCATCTGTTATATACGATGGTTAAGCAGAAGTTGAGCTAAATATCCGTTGTTCCTCAAAATTTCTCACTCTGCCAAGTCAATAGGAATCAAGTCTGTCCTGAAAATACTAGATTCTGCATTAGGTAACCACACAGCTGAAACTGGTACTTTTGTGCTGCTTGGTGCATACATTGACTTATGTACTAATGAACATAAAACTAATGTGGCAGAGTTCTGGTCTTCAAAGGGATTGTGTTAATCAAAAGTTCATGAGAATTTCTCCTTTAGTAAAACCAAATACTACTATATGATAATTTTTAGTTTTGCTCCATGCTCTGCATACAGAGTTTGGACCCATCAGCCAATGGAACTCGCACTTACATGATGTGTGCTTTGCTTATCTGGAAATTGTAATGTTCATGGGAAAATGGCTAGGATCATATGTTGGGGCAGATCATCTTTAATTGTGAGAAATTATTTGCTTGGTTCCGGTGATCCTCCACATATGCACTATATTTCTTCAACCACCTAACTATCATTCTCAAATAATCAGAATGAATTCATGGTATAGGTTCCTTTCTTCCTTCTGTAAATGCATGGCTCAGATTTAATGACCAACATTGCAAGGCTCAAAATCAAGGACTATCATGTCAGCTTTTTTACATGAGCATAAGCAGAAGATGTACCGATGACTCCATTGCATAAGGTCTACATTAGCAATAGATGATCTATGGCCCACTGTCACTGATTGTTGTGCGTTATGGTTCACTATGATGTGTGCATACTTATTGCCTCATGTACAGTATATACACAAGGTGCTTCACTTACTGTCTATATATACTTCAACACTGCAGGCATCATCAACAGTTCATGTTCTCAGTCTGAAACTTTTGGAGCCTTCGGTCTTTGGGATGAGCCAGGAAGGGGAAGAAAGAGGTAATCTAAGAGCAGTGGGAATGGGAACATAGAGGGAAAATGAGCTCTCAGTGTTCACTTCTAGAAGTGGAGGTGGATACTTGTCTCAGTATTTTTCCCGATGCCTCCCATTCCTATTGTTCTTAGGTGCTCCTTCCTCTTCCTTTCAGCTCATACAGATATTTTAGTTGAGAAAAAGATATTCATGTTTAGGTTTAGATGATGAGATTGAGAGAGTGGGTCAGGAAGAGAAAGAAAAGAGCACCTAAGAGCAGTGGGCATGGGAACATGGAGGAAAGCTCAAACTCTTCTGCCCCTCTAAATTAGGGGGGTCGACTTGTTTTGATGTTTTCCCGATGCCTCCCAAGCCTATTGTCCTTAGGTGTTCCTTCCTCTTCCCTTTGGCTCACATAATCAGCCTGGCAATAGTATAGATGATGAGGTCTTGAAGGCGAATTGGGAAGAGGAAGAAAAAGAGCACCTAAGAGCTTTAGGCATGGGAACATGGAGGAAAGCCTCAACTATTATTTCCCTTTAAAATTAGGGGTCACAATATGTTCCTGTGTTTTCCCAATGCCTCCCATGCCTATTGTTCTCAGGTGTTCCTTTCCTCTTCCTTTTGGCTTGCACAGAAGTTATCAAAGAGGGGAATCAAAGATTTGCCAGTTGCCAGTTTGCCACTACAAAAGTTGCCACTTGAGAATATCCTAACCCAGATAGCACAGTGAAAAATTCTCAAGTGTACCCTTTTCTCAACTTTTACTAAACAAAAGACAGCTTCATGGTTCAGTCAGTCTCAGAATGAATCATGGGCAGACCCTCGTTTTGTCTCAAAACATTCATAACGTGACATGGCTTTTACCACTTCAATTCTAACAAATAAAATACTAAATTGAGTGCGTTCTATTCCCAAAATAATGAGTGTGTTCCTATCACTCTAGCTCCCACATGTTTATCTTCCAGCTCCTGTGCTCCACGACTGCATGAGTAAGTCAACTGAACAGAGATGTTAATTTGCCGTTGAGTTTTCTCCTAAGACGGTGACCAACTTGATCTAATACGATTCTACTAAATCTAACCTGATGTATGTACATACAACCAACAACTTTTCAGTGAATTTAGAAACAAAAGGCTTGTTCAGATTGGTGCCATTTTAAACCATACCATTATTTGGTAAAATTGACAATCATGTGGCTACATTTAGTTTGTTACCAAATATTGGTAATGTCTATGAATTTTGGCAACATTATATTAAGCATATCATATCAAAATTTGGAAATGTTGCCAATTTGCCAAAATTTTGGCAGTGACAAATTTTGGAAAGGTTTATTTTGGCATCAAGCTGAACAGACCAAAAAATACCTCACGAGTGGGTTGGCAAACCATCAAACATTCAAGCAAATCATTTCTAGTGGAGCCAAGCACAGGCACTTGCATTGATTCAAAACACATCGCATAAATCACAGTTTCTAGTTGCAGAAGAGGACGAGATGGAGAAGAGGAACTCACGGAACCAACTCGCCGCAGGTCCTCGGCAGGCCGTAGCTGAAGCGCCTCCAACCGTATCCCCCGAGCGTCCGCCCCTCCCGCGCACCCCGCCGCCCTCCTCGCGCACGTACGCCGTGCCCCCCTCACTCTCCGAACCGGCGAGCGGCGAGGTTTGGTCGGAGGGGGGAAGCTCACGGTCCCCGCCGCCATCGCCGCCGCCGCCGACGACGACGACGAAGAGACCCTTCCCTTCTTTCCCCCTCGCCTTCTCTGGGTGGTGTACGAGTGTTTCCTTCCTTCGTTATTGGGCTGGCCCAATTTCGAGGCAAGTGGGCCTAATTTGCAGTCCATTCTCGTCGTCTCCTATGTGAATTTCAGTGGCCCTTTCGAACAAAATAAGTTTTGAAATTCTCTGAACTTTCTCCAAAGAAAAAATGTGAAATTGGTGCGTGTTTTTCACCCCGGCCGTGCGAAAACCAAATGTTCCCTCATGGGGTAATTTCAAATTTGATGCCATGTCATATGATATGATGTGGAGAAGAGACTTCACAATTGGGAGTGTTTTTCTTGATTGGTTCCGGTGATCGCCATTCTTCCTTCACTTATTCGCATGCATTAACCTTTTGTAGTACTGCATCATTTCCTCCAGAAGATCATCTTCAAGTTCTTGAAGAGGCTGTACTACATGTCGGCTTCAAGCCTTCAGAAGATCATCTTTTTCCCTGGTGTGCATGCCCTTCATTAACACACTTTGGCACTACAACTGTACAAGTCCCGGACCCACTGTCATTGATTGGTCTAAGCTGCGTTGCACCGTGCAGTAAGTAGGGATGCGCATTGATTTGGCTCACGGTGTCCCATTACTTCTTTACAGTACACCTAGAGCGAGTATATATAGTCAGAAGTCATAACGCACCTACAACATTGTTCAACATCCCAAATATTTTCTTATTTTCGGAACTCTTGTAGTTGTAGCCTTAGCTAGGGCTTTGGTGAGCTGGGGAAGAGGAAGAACGAGAGGTTCCAAGAATAGTGGGATTGGGAACATGTGAGAAGGCATGAGCTCTCTGTCCCCTCCCCCATTTGCTCTATTGTTGGCGGTGGAGATTTTTGCTCATATGTTCTCTCGATGCCTCCCATTCCTATCGTTCTTGGGATTTCCTTCCTCTTCCTGATTGCTCGTACGACTGTTATTAGCACAGTAAACAACATACAACCACACAAATTTTGGTCGATTTATGAATCGATGATAGATGCCTTTGAGAATTTGAGAGTAGGCTGGGAAGAGGAGGAGATGGGTGTCCAAGAGCGGTTGGCATGGGAACATGGAGGAAAGCCCAACACAGCCTCTCCTCTGAATTCAGGGGTTGAGACGTGTCTCGCTGTTTTTCCCGATGCCTCTCATGCCTATTCTTCTTCGGTGCTCCTTCCTCCTCCTCCATGCTCGTACAATTTAGTTGTGTTCTTCATAACGCCTGCCTGCTCTGTTCTAAGTGTGATGAAAACATGTAGCTAATCAAGTCATGATATATGGCACCAAAGTTTTATCCACCTCCTAAACTAACCCATTGATCGTGTCACGGAATAGGCACAGACATACACAACAAGTAGGGGGAAAACACAAAGATTAAAAAAAAACTCTATCGAGAGAGTGATCAATTTGTCTTGAGCTAATGATCTGCTCAAACTAAGTACTCTAGTAAACTACTACTCCAGAGTATAAGCTAAGCTAGACCTTGTTGCCATTGTGAAGGTCGTCGATGTTCCTGACGGGGCCCTTGAACCACCTCCTGGCGTCGAGCACCCACCAGAGCCCGATGAGGCCGAGGCAGACGCCGAGCGCGACGGGGGCGTAGTTGAAGTTGCCGGCGCTGATCGGGTATGCGGTCGGGAGGAGGAACACGGAGCAGGTGTAGCAAATCCACAGGAACGCGACGAGGCACACCGGCCGAGACGCTCGCCGGAGGTAGAACGGCCCCGGCGAGAAGTCCTCCTCCCGCATCACCATGCGGGCGAAGATGGGCACGGCGTAGCCTCCGACCCACCCGATGGTGGCGATGGAGGTGATCGCCGTGAACACCACGTTGATCCACAGGATCGGGAGGCCCAGCAGCGCGCACACGGCCGCGCACAGCCAGACGGCGTTGGAGGGGACCTTGTGCCGCGGGTGGATCCGCCGCCACACCGACGAGAGCGGGATCCCCCTGTCGCGGGACAGCGCGTACACGACGCGCGCCGCGCTGGTGGTGATGGAGAGGCCGCCGAAGAAGAAGGAGCCCCAGATGACGAAGAGGAGCACGATGGCGCCCGCGGAGCTGTTGTACCGGCCGTGGAACGCGTCGAACAGGATCTGCGCCGGCACGAACGTGCCGGCCGTCTCGTTGCTCGGGTCGAACAGGTAGCCGAAGTCCTGCACACACACAGAGGAGACAGTTCATGTTAGGCCGTGTGCCTCTCGGCAAGTGCGAGATGTGCGATCAGGCACCCAAAAATTAGGGGCTCCTTAAAATTATATATTTTAATTTAATCTATACGAGTGTGTTGGGATCTTTTTACTCTATTTTCTAAAATTTCTTTTTTTCTTCACTGAATTCATTTAGAACTAGATTTTTTTCTCCGATAAGTTTTTGATGACAATCCTAGCTACCTTGAAGAACTGTACTTCATGGCGACGATGTAAACGTGTGTATCAAACAATAACAATTTTATTTTTTTCGTTTAATTAGAAAGAAAAACTTATTTAATGCAACGATTCTTTTTCTAACTAGCTAGATCGTCATCGGTGGGTGAGGAGTACCAACCTGGATGCTGAAGGTGAGGGCGAGGATGTAGGCCCAGCCGAAGAGGGTGATGATGCCGATGCTGGAGAGGATGGCGATGGGGCCGTTCTTGTCGGCGCCCTTGGTCTCCTCGGTGAGGTGCGCCGCCGCGTCGTAGCCGTACAGGGAGTACTGGCTCACCAGGAGGGACAGGATGGCGGCGTAGGCGCTGCTCCGTATCCCGGTCACCTCCGGCGCCGTCTCGAAGTGCGTGAACACGTACGACGCCGGCTGCGTCGTCTTCGCCACCAAGGGCAGCAGGATCACTATCACAGTGCCACCGATCACCTGCACACACACAGAAGCATCATCAATGGCAGCTCGATCAAAATTAACTACTACTACTGATCTTGGAAGAAGAAGAAACGAAGGGGATGAACATGGAATGGATTGGCACCTGCCACCACATCGAGATCAGGTCGAGGAAGGCGATGACTTCTAACGCGAAGGTGTTGAGCACGGCCCAGATGAAGGTTAAGCCGATGTACATGAGGAGGAACAGCCAGCGAGGGGTCAGGTAGCCGCCGCCTTTGTTAGTGCCAGTGCATAGCAGGATTATGCTCTGCAGCACTTGAGATCCCGCGTACGCCTGCGCAGTATGGTTGATTGAGATGCTCAAAGAGATGAAACAAACTGACAGTTTTTGCTATGGCTTGAGAGTTTAGCACGAGAAATTAACGGTTCAATTTTTAACATTAGAGTCCATGAGAGTACTGAAAGTCTGAAACCGAAATGGACAGTAACATTTAATTTGATTCCACACAAGAATGAAATGAATACTGCTGACCAGATAAGAGAACACGGCTTCATAAGAATCAAGCATGTGACTGATTCACTGATCATGTTCTACTGTAGAGAACAATTGACAAAAGAATTAAAGAGCATACCTGTGTACCAATTCCGGCAATAAGACCTATGGCCTCTAACCAAGCACAGCACCAGGATGCCAACGGGCCCCAAACTGGGCCAGCCAAATGAGCAGCCCAAAAATACAGAGAACCAGTGGTCTGGTTTCAAACAGAAGAACAATGCCATTAGTGGGAAAACATGACACTTTGTTATCAGAAACAGCAGGCTTTCTTCAGCAAAACCAGTAGTATACGGCAACTGCAAAATGATGCATTCAAGTTCTTCCAGTCATGCCACTCCAGAGTCAGAACTAGATTGCAATATTCTTTTTCTCAAAAATCGCAAGGATGCATGTGATGTGCTGAGGGCACGTTTGCGAAGTCTATGCTGTAGCACTAATATGACTATATGAGGCCCAGCATTATGCATGTGAGTAGTCAGCAGAACAGTGACAGCAGGCAGGCTAAATAATCAAAGACGCAATAGTGCTGGAAACAAGTATGCTAAACAACAAAACAACCATGAAAGAGCACTTAACGCTAGCATCACCCAGGTAAAACAAATGTGTAATGCTAGTGACAAAGGTCACGACATTTTACGGGGCTTCAAACCAACTGTGATTAAGTAGGGTTTATGTTGAACTAATGTAGGTACTATTGGAGGAGTATTACTTAAGGAAACAAGAAGATAATTAAGTTATGCCCACTATGATCGGAAATACTACCATAAGTTTTATTTAACTTAGAGGCAGGTATTTCAAACTAATATGCAATTTAAAAGGCAACCTAAATTTGAAAACAACAAGCAACTTCGAAATGTTATAGTAGTGGGTTGAAGTAAAACAAACATAAATTAGCTGTCGTATTCGAAATTTGCCGTCAAAAAGCCGACTGTTCCATTGAAAGTCGTACCAGAAGCAACCAAATGTCTAAACAGAGCAATTGGATGAACACCAAGTTTCCATAATATGCGTTGCAATCCAATTAGTTATTTCAGCAAATTTATCTACATCAAGACATGGCATGCCAAGAGTGAGAAAGGAAGTGTGTGCTTACGGGGAAGGAAGAGCAGATCTCGGCCATGGCGAAGCCGACGAACCAGGTGAAGAAGGAGACGACGACCCAGCCCCAGACGAGGCAGGCCGGCCCCGTGTACCGCAGGCTGCTCCCGTACAGCGGCGTGATCCCCGTGAACAGCGTCATCGTCGAGAAGGAGATGGCCAGCGTCTTGAACAGAGTCTACAACAACATGCCAGAAGAAAAGAAAAAAAAAACATATCATCAATCTCTTGAAAAATGAAGAGGGGGAAGAGAACTACCAAGATCATCAAATGCAACCGCGAAAGAAACTAGAGCAAAGCACGAAAGAGAAGTCAAGTTCAGTGTGAACGGGAGGAAATTAGCCACGAATTTAGTCAAATCTCTCGACTCCCTGATCGTTCCTATCGATCTTACAACCCCCCCCCCCCCCCCCCCGATCGTTTTTTTAAAAAAAAATTGAAATCCAGAGAAACAGAGAAAGAAAAGAGGACGGTGGTAAATAGAAACCGTACCATCTCCCTGCGGAGTTCCTGCTTGTATCCGAGCTCGTTGAGGCGCTTCTCGCCGGAGTCGACGGCCACCTCCCCGGCCATGGCGGCGCCGACGGGATGTTTGGCGCGGCCCACGCCAGCGCTACGCTCTCGGAGGCGTCTCGGGTGTTAGAATAAATCTTGTGTTTTGCTTAATCGTTGGTTTTTCTGTTGCTTTATCTCCTCCCCTGTTTTTCTCCATTCTTTCTGTTGAGTCTGTTGAGTCTGTTACATGGCCGAATTTTGTTCGGGTCATGCTCTCGTGGAGCTCTGACACGGGAGCGCGTCGCTCAGCCACGTCTCTAGCGTCTGGGATGGCATTCGCTGTGAAGGAGATCATGGCTGAGCATGTCGAGGCCAAAAATCGTGCCCACGATTCTTTCTCTTGCAATGTTACTTAAGAAGTAATAGAATCTAAGAAAAACTGCAAGTTTCATACGCAGCACAAAACACTTGTCTCTGTTTTCGTTTTGCTCTCGCATACATTCGCTTGTGCAGGTTCTGCTACGGCCGGTGTTCACTCTAACAGTGGTATCAGAGCGAGGCGACGTCCCTGGCGAGATGTCCCTCCCGATCGGCAACGATGATCGGTACCGACGCCTGTCGGTCTCGCCGCCGCCCGGGCGTGGGAGGCGCACTGGCCGCGAACCCGTGGCCGAGCGGGTGATTGAGAGAAGCTCCGCGTCTATCGTCTACCCCACGCTCACGCACACGAACTACACCGAGTGGTCCATGGTGATGCGCGTGAATCTTCAAGCCCAAGGTCTGTGGGAGGCGATCGAACCCGGCACCGACGACTTCCGCGCCGATCGCACGGCGCTCGCCGCCATCCTGCGCGCGGTCCCGCAAGAGATGCTGACCTCGCTGGCGCACAAGAACACGGCGAGGGAGGCGTGGGAGGCTGTCCGGGCGGTCCTTGTCGGCGTCGAGCGCGTCAAGAATGTTCGATTTGAGCTTCTCCAGAGAAGATGAGAGTATGAGACGCAACGCACAGAAGAGAAGTCAAGTTCAGTGTGAACGGGAGGAAATTAGCCACGAATTTAGTCAAATCTCTCGACTCCCTGATCGTTCCTATCGATCTTACAACCCCCCACGATCGTTTTTTTTTAAAAAAAATTGAAATCCAGAGAAATAGAGAGAGAAAGAAAAGAGGGCGGTGGTAAATAGAAACCGTACCATCTCCCTGCGGAGTTCCTGCTTGTATCCGAGCTCGTTGAGGCGCTTCTCGCCGGAGTCGACGGCCACCTCCCCGGCCATGGCAGCGCCGACGGGATGTTTGGCGCGGCCCACGCCTGCGCTACGCTCTCGGAGGCGTCTCGGGAATCTATAGTATTGAGAAGAGTGCAGCGGGGAAGGATTTCGAGGGAGGGTTTTGCTGAGTTGAGCAGAGCTCTCTCTCTCTCTCTCTCTGCTCGTGTTGGGTAGGAAGGGAGGCAAAGCTACGAATTTGGCTTCTTCGTTATATAGACGATAGTACTAGTCTACGTTTCGTTTGCTTGCATGGTTGTATACCGAGTAACAGAGTTTTCAGGATGTTGCCGGCTGGCCTTTGCGTTGACTGATCGGATTCCCATCTCTTTCCTATCCAGCCTAGCCTGACTCACTAGTAATTTAGCTACTCCGTTCATTCTACCTATAATTTAGCCAAGTTCTTTTTCTCCTCCCTCCGTCTCATATTACGCTTTGACTTTTTTTAAATCAAATTTTTTAAAACTTTAATCAAATTTATAAAAAAATATAGTAATATTAATAACATTAAATTAGTTTTATTAAATTTAACATTGAATATATATTTGATAGCTTTTTTGGTTTTATGTTGAAAATATGTTATATTTTTTTATAAACTTGATCAAAGCTAAACAAGTTTGACTTAAAAAAATCAAAGCGACTAATAATATGAAACGGAGATAGTAATTAAGATGTAGATTTTAGCTTATTTTTCAAACATCTAAATTCTGTATTTCTTATGAAAACTTTTTATATAGAAGTTGACGGAGGGTTAGCTCCTCGACAGGGACAGAGAGGGCCCCTTTGTGAGTTCGACCGAGGGACGCAGGGTGAAATTCGTTCTCCCTAGTCACCAAAGAGAGAGACAGAGACACAAGCGTTTATACAGGTTCAGGCCGCTGGGAAGCGTAATACCCTACTTCTGTGTGTGGTGGATATGCAACTGGAAAATCAGATAATACAAGTGCTTGCTCTCAGTTCCTCTCCTGTCTATCTGTTCTTTTTTTCGTCCTCCCTTCTCCTCAGGCCTGGGTCTCCTTTTATATCTCAAGGGACTACCACATGGGCCAAAAGGCTGCCTAAGACAGAAGGATAACGTTCTTTTCACCCTCGGGCCGACCCCTCCAGTGGGAGCGCCACGTGGGTGCAGCGGGCCGCCCATCCCTCTAGTCTTGATATCTCGGGCCCGTATCACCGACAGAAGTTGTTTTAAAATATCATATAAATTTATTTTTCGAGTTAATAATAATTAAAACTCAATTAATTGTACGCTAATGACTTTCTCATTTTGCGTGTGCTGACTTCATCTTCATATATGATGAATTTTAGTATCAATCTTCTCAACTCTTGTCAGAGCAAGTGCTATAATGATTCATGTGCTGCCCTTAGGCTGTGTTTAAGAGTTGCACAAAGTGAAAAGATTTCTCTCGTTCTTCGTGCGCATGCTTCCCGAACTGCTAAACGGTGCGTTTTTTTGCAAAAAAATTCTACAGAAAAGTTGTTTAAAAAAATCATATTAATCCATTTTTTAAGTTCAAAATAATTAATACACAATTAATCATACGCTAATGACTCATCTCGTTTTGCGTATCTTCTCAATCTTCTTTTTCTTCTTCTCTCAAACGTACCCTTAAAAATGTCGCATATGATTGAGCGACAAGGTAAAGGAGAAAAGCAAGAAGAGAGACAATGTTGATGAGTCACCTCTAAATCAAGAGACAACCTTCACATAAACTCTAAAAAGTGTGTGAGAGTATGAGAGGTGTTGGTATTTGTGTATTATAGCAAGTTTAATAATATAGCCAACTACTAGTTTCAAATTATTTATAATCTAATAACCGATTCATATAATAGTTACTTATAAATATATACTACACCATTAATATCTGGTCTCATCTCTCATACACACAGCGTTTTGGAGTTTGTAGCCCATATCTTTTCTCTCTTTTCTCTTATCTATGCTTATAATTGGTTTATAGTCTGTTATTATTGTACTTGCTCTTAAGGTGCAAATAGTACAGCTCTGTCAATGTTAAGTCGTTTTACACCTTTGCTACAACGACTTGCATTCTGTAACATGAATAGATTAAAATAGTGCTCGTCCAGTTTAGTGGGTTTAAATTTTAGATTCATCATTAGTGTCTATATTAGATAAAAACAGACATGCTTACGATGTTTTGGGGTTGTGTTGTACTATCCTTTTCTGTTAGTACAATGAGGCAGGGCTACTAACTTTTGTATTTTGATCTCTCCTTTTCTGTAGTAGCAATCATACAAAGTTTTGTTGAATATTAGCTCTTCCCTTGTACTCCTATTTGCTTAGAGATCAAACAACGAATTTCCATAAACAAACTTGCCAAAGGCTTTAGTTGTGGGTTCAAAGAGTTTTTATACGTCTCCCCTATCATGCACAATACGTGAACGAACAATTTTTTTCTTCATTTGTATGACTGGCATTGGTAGCTAACTCTACAGATACAAAAATGCCTAAAATATGATGAGTTGTTTTATGTTAACACAATTGAGCATGCTCGTTTACTGTAATTTTAATTGCATTTATGCTGCTAATACAGTATAGAAAAATAGAAATAAGATTTGCTAACATGGGCACGCACTTTTGCTTCATATTCAAACATGGTGGGCCACCCGCGAAGCCATCTCCGTTGACTGGACGAATAGAATATCCGCTCGTGCAAATATTTTTCCCCCCAAATTGAATGCGGCTTGTATTATTATTGCAGCGACCACACGTAGGCACGTAGCTGCTGTTGTTACAGAAACATCCAAAAGTAGCCTTTGAAATGTCAAGTGCTACGTAAGCTAAGAAAATTGAGCACGTTTCTTTCAGCGGAAAAATTCTCCTCCATCTTCTCCAGAAAAATAATGGTACAGTCCACGTACTGGTAAGGTAAATGACATACTGGTAAGGTTATGATTATGAAATGTATATACTAGTACTATATAGAAAACCCTACAGAAAATTAGTGTCTTTTTAACCCTTTTTATTTATTTTTTAAAAAACAACTAAGCAGGAGCTCTGCTATTTATTAAAGCTGGAAGAAGTTTATAGATCTTTTTTAATGCACGACTATAGTGCAGGGCTAAAAAATTGACTTGTGCTATGCTGGTCAGTTCGGGAAATCAAGAACGAAAAGGAATTAGGCCGTGTTCTTTCTCATCTTTTCCAACTCACGTTTCTCGTTTTCCGTACGTATGATTTTCAAACTGTTAAATAATATATTTTTTGCAAAAAAAATTTTATACAAAAATTATTTGAAAAAATCATATTATTTTTAAAAAAAATGAATTGATACTTAATTTATCATGTGCTAATGAATCGTTCTGTTTTACGTGCAGGATGGATTTTTCATCTCACGCTATCGAACTTAGCCTTAAAATACTTCTCAAGTTCATGCGTGCATACATAGTAAGATACTACCTAAATTAATCTAGTATTGGATATGACACATCGTATTACTATAAATTTGGACAGACTCCTGTTCAGATTTATGTGTCAAATTCAATACTAAATTAATTTATTTTGAAACTGAGGGACAGTACGAAGAACGTACCGTGCAGAACTGAGGGAGGGACAGTACGAAGAACTGAAGTCAATTGCTTCCGAAATGAATGTGAACGTCAGTAGCTTGCTAGTATCGAGGAGCAACTGAGTCATACGAATGGAAGAAGCAAAAATATAGCCACTGGGTGCAGAACTGGTGGACGCATCCCTTCCACATGATGCTGTCATGCTGACGTGCCAACATGTTAATCTTCGGCAGAAATTTTCTACTACTCTTAAAAAGTGGCATCCGATTTCACATGTAGGAGGGGAACGACAGCGTGTCGCTTTCTTCTGGGAGTAAACAAGAGAGAACCCGTTGACTACTATCAGAATAAAAATTGCAAACGATCGCAGATTGCTGCACAGCTGCCTTTTCACTATCAGACATAATATCAGATTCCTCATTCATGATCCATTTCCAGCCTGCACTTCAAATCAATATGGGGGATGAATCATGGATGCATGGTTGTAGCCTTGTAGGTGGCAACTTGCAACAGCATACCCACAAACAGGCCAGAATGTTGTGCACAGCCATCCTACGTGTGTGAATCATGTGAATCTGCTTTTGTTTTTCATGCCTAAAAGGTCTCACAATGATCAAAACCTGTTTTCGCAATCCTTTTTTTGTTCCTTGAATGATTATGAACTTAGAAAGCATTGGTAGCATGTGTTTTCCCAAGTGAAAATGGAAGTAAACGTTCTTTAAGGAAAGAAGAAGATAAGTCTTACTCTTTTTGAATTTTCCCTGCCTTTTTATGGAAAAGGAGTATTCCTGGATGACTATCTCATGGAACGGTGGAAGATGGCACTGCATGCACCGATGCACGCTGTACCTGATCTGCTACTGAAGACCTGCTAGTCCTGAAAGCATAGACGAATTCAATGCGGTTATTTCAGCACTGCACAATGCGCTTTATTTAGCATGTATTTTCCCAAGTGAAAATGAAAGTAGACATTCTTTAAGGAAAGAAGTTGATAAGTCTTACTCTTTTGAACTTCCCTGCTTTGAAAAAGGAATATTCTCGAATGACTATCTCATTGAACTTTGTTAGTATAGATCGCATGCACAGTGTACCCGATATGCTCATGAAGACCAGGTAATTCTGAAAGCATACAAGGATACAATTCTGTTATTTTAGCACTGCACAATGCACAGTATTTAGGATGCTCATCAATGGAAGTGTGCACCTTCAAACAGAATAATTTCCTTATATGTGCAGCAGCAACCATATCGTCTTGAATCTTGAAAATAACATATCCTGCTTAAACAGACAATTCTATTTGGAAAACAAGGCAATTGTTTATGAGGAATAGCCTTTTTAGCAGCATCAATTGACATATAACTCCTGTACAATGTTTGCAAGAAAGCATAAATTTGAGCATTATTTACATACAACGTATTGCTAAGAAGAATGGATTAGGCACACCTTTGCAGTTTGAAGAGATCAAAGTCATCAAACCATTCTGTAAAGATTCAAAATAACTCTACAAAAGACTGTTGTCATATTCCATTCTAGTTCAGATGTCCAATGGCCTCTCCAGTGTATTTGAGTAGGCTACTTCTGTATTCAGCATATACAGCTTTACAGAAACAACAAGTGCAACTAAAAGAAGCACTTTTTAATATCCCAATTTCAAGCAGTTTGCAGGTTACAGAAGTCTTATTTGTTCACTGATTTGTTTAATCAAAACTTTAGTTGCAGTGCTCATTTTATCTGGATCAGTAGAAGTACGGTTACCCAAATGAAGATTAAGATGGGTTTCTGATCTAATACTGATGGGCATTGTCTCTTTTCTTCTCGCTATATTATGTCATGCCAGTGAATGCAATGTCGGTTATAAGGTTTAAATATAAGAATCGACATTGTCTACAACATGAACCCCAAAAATATAGATAAATAATACTCTCTCCGTCCCAAAATGTATGATGCTATTGACTTTTCGCATAACATTTGACCATTCGTCTTATTCAAAAATTTAGTTTAAATACGTAAAAGTATAAGTTAAGATTATAGTTTCTTTAATAAATCACAACTAAATAAATAATATTTATACATTTTTTAATAAAATAAATGATTAAATGTTATGCAAAAAGTCAACAACATCATATATTTTGGGACGGAGGGAGTAGCATAGAAGCAACCAATATTTTACCACTTGAGTTACATTGGTTTTTGATGAAAAATGGGTTATTCAATGGAAGAATCCCTGGATTGTAGTGTACAACATGTTTCCATTTCCTTAAACAAAGGCCCCAAAGATGCTGAAATACTGATGACATATTTGGGAAACAGGTTATAATGTATTTATAAAAAGACCATATTAACACAAAGATACAGGCATTTCGATTAATGGTTGCAAAAGAACACGTGTTATAGGAACAAATAAGAGATAGGCATGCCTCTCTTGTTAAAACAAATCAACTATACAGAATCAAAAGAATGGAGGACTTGTTCCAGAACATTTCTAGTCTGGCTGTCCAAGGGCTTCTCCTGGCTATCTGAGTGGGTAATATTTAGCAGATAGAGCTTCCTGGAAGCAACAAATGCAGCAGAAAATATCCTCTTCATCCCTCCCCTTGTACTATCCAGTAAGTATTCGATTTCATACACTGTCAGGCCATCATGGCCTGATCTCTCACCAGCAGAAATAACCTCTGCAGATTTGGTGCTTTCCTGTATTAAGGGAAAGGATTCAAACCGACTGTCGATATTAGCACTGAACTTCGCAAGTACAACTGATCTTTTACAGGCAGTCATAAGCAATAATAAAACTAAGTAAGTTTAGAGTTTTCATATAACTGTTTATTTACATATATTATTGTCAATTTGTCATATAAGCAACAATACAAGATGAATCACATACACTATATGTTGACGGTTAAATCTTTAATTTGTTTCTTTCTAAACCCCTTTTCTTCCCTAATCTTAATAAGATTTGGTTGGCTGCGTCTTTCAGCAACCCGGCTAAAAAAAAAGTGACGCCACAAAAAATCACTAGCAAATAGCATGGAGCTGACAAATTGCAATGTCCAAAAGGATCGTTCGTGCACCTACCTTTTTCTTCTCAGCCTGAATCAGCCTCTCGGCGACAAATTGAGGCGTGCCAAACTCTGTCAGCGTTGATAGCCGGACGGGATTAACAACAACCCCAATATTGTTACTCCCTTTCCCCTCCTGCTGGAAGAGCGCCGTCGCCCCGGCCTTCTCCACCTTCACCAAATCACACCACAGAAATCTCAAAATTCACAGCTCCAACGCACAATATCACTATCAGTGCATCAAAATGCGCAAATCATCAATTTCTACTACATTGCACGATGCGTGTTTATTACGCAATTACCCTACGTTGCATTCACCACCTAGTTCAGACCTCAGAGCGTTGCGTACCTTGGGCCACAAGGCGGGTTTGAGCACGGTGAAGCCCTCGTCCCGGTCAGTGTACCGCTCCAGTTCCAGCTCTCCCCCGCCCTCTCTCGCTTCTGATTCCTCCTCTTCCTTCGCGGATGCCACGGGGAGTTGCGGCGACGAGGCGGGGAACGGGGGGAGGGCGGCGAGGAGCAGTGAAGCGGCGGATGCCGCCCTCCTGGTGGTTAGCAGCGGAGAAGGGGTGGAGGAAGAGGAGGAGGCGCTCTTGGGCTCGACGGAGTGCGGTGGAGGCGGGCGCTGTGCGCGGCCGGCGAGCCTCGGCGGCGGGCCGCGGCGGGGGCAGCCGACGAGTGGCATCGGTTTGTTGGTGCAGTCCGTGCTCGTCGCACCGCGGCGGCTGCGCCTCCGCGCGTTATCGCCGTATGACACGTAGACACTGGCCCAGTGGCCCGTGGGGCCAAGAGCGCTATCTCAATGGGCTGGGATAGTGGGCCGGGCTTGAAATTATGGCCATCAAATGCGAACGGCATCCATGACAGTTTTTCTTTTTTTTTTCTTTTCAAAGAGAGAGATGACAGTTTCTCGTTCTCATATGCTCCTGCTGCAGTGACCTCGTTTTTTTATATATTTTTTTTCCTTTCATTGCATTCGTACTGAATTACTGATAGTGCACCATGAGTACATGAATGGATATAAATAACCTCCCATGTGCGCTACATTGTTACAAGTCCATTACAACTTTTTTTTTCTCTTCTTTCACTTTTGTGCTTCATAGTTTACAACTTTGTTTTCTCTTCTTAATCAAAATGTGGCCACAACAAAATGGTGATTAAAAAATTGCTTGTAAAAATCGAATGTGGCCACAACAAACCATCGTATGCCTTTCATACTCTATCTGTATTCATCGAATGTAAAAGCGGAACAAATCATGTAACCCAACTTTTACCTCAATGCTAAAGCCCATAGAACTCTATGTAATTTCACCATGCTCGAGACCTGATGAAATGTTGGGTTAACTCATGGTTGACTTGGTCACCACAACTATAGACTCATGGTGAATTTTGAGGTTCATATCTTTCCTGACGATGAAGTGATAAAGAGGGAAAGATATTGCAATTATATATTGGAGTTGTAATAATGGTTTAGGACAGAGTTAGTGTATGTCAAACTCGTGTAAAACTAATTCTAAGCACGACTCCAAAGTCATCCGCATGTCGAGAAATACGATTCATTTTCGTTGACTCCAAAACTCTCTAGAGTTAAAAGTAGCATCAGCGTTTAACAAAAGCATCTCATCACGCATCCATAGAAAAGAAATGTTCATTCGTATAGTATGTCAATTAACAAAGCCAGAAAAAAAAACATGCCAACCTCTTGTTCAAACCAAATGATATTTGTAAGTTGTAACAGTGAGTTGCCTAAAATCAAATAATCTGACTAAAAATCACATGATCTTTACAAGTACATCAAGGCTAGGACAGGATAAAAAGCAACATATCATGTGCACACAACTTCGAATGCACACTCCGTATACACAAACTAATAAATATAACTGAAAAATAAAAAAAATGTGCATATATTTTCAATAGTATTACACCTACGTGTAAAATCTTAATATCAAATTCATTATGGTTTAGCCAAAAAAACAAAAGTTTTAACAGTTTTAACACTATATGTTAGAATTATTTTTTTTTCTCCCTCTATATAAAATGAATTTGAAGATAGGACTTTATAGATATAATACTATTAAAAATACATATACAAGTTTGTTTAAATTTTTTAATGATATTTGTTAGTCGATATGCATGATGTATACATGTAAAAAGCTTGTGTAGATATAATAGCCATTAAGCGAGGCACTGCCACCACAACACATGTACGAGGCATAATCCAAAACTACTGAGCAAGCACGTAGGTAAAAAAATTAATTAATTGATTTTTAATTATTTTAAATTTGAAAAATAAATTTATATGATATTTTATCATAATTTTTATATATAATTTTTTCTATATAAATACATTAGTAATTTTAAAAACATGTTAACGAAAAAACGTGCTAATGAATATTATTTTTTTATACAAATGTATCTTAGATCAAAAAGAACGGACCGTCTAATACATCAAGTATATAACTGTAAAAGCGGACAATCGAATAACTGCGGACGAGGTCGTCCTCGTCGCCTCCGAGGAGGTGGAAGCGTTGTCGCGGGGAGCTATCAGCCTATTACGACGAGTCACGGCCCAACACGAGTGCGCACACACGGCACCAGATCGTACCAGTAGCTGTACTAGTACTAGTCCGTAATAACACGGCAGAAAACACCGCGCCGCCGCCGCCGCCGCCGCCGCCTGCGCCTCCCCGGAAGCCGCCAAAAAACCGCGCGGCCCACCACCACCACCGTCGCCGCGTCCGGCGCGGACTTAACCAAACCAAACCCCACTACTCCCCGAGCACCACCAGCCAGGCCACCAACCAACCGCGAAAAACCCCTCGAAACCCAAGGCGGCGGGCGCGGTGGTGGACTGAACCTTTCACCTCACACCTCTCCCAAGTCACGCCTCGTCCCCGCCCCAAAGGCCACGCTCCCTCCCACCACCCACCAACCCACCACCGTCATCACCTCACCATGGCGGCCGAGCGACTCGCCGCCCTCCACGCCGCCGCGCCGTCGGCCTTCTCCTCCTCCTCCTCCCCGCACGGCCGCCGCGCGGCGCGATCCAGCACTGCTCTCCTCCCGGTGGCCCTCCCGCGCGCCATCCTCCGCGCCGCGCCTTCTCGGCTCCTCCCCAGGTCCGTATCTGCTCGGTCTGGGGGGGGGGGGGGGGGGGTGGTTGGATTAGTGTTTGGGTTTGGGATGCCCTGGTGGTTGTTGTTGTTGACTCACGCTCTGGCTGTGTGTGTGTGTGTGTGTGTGTGTGTGTGACTGTGATCGCAGAAGGCGAAGGCGGCGGGGAGCGGCCGGTCGGTGAGGTGCATGGCGTCGGCATCGGCGGCGGCGGCAGTGGCGTCGGACGCGGCGGAGCTGAAGGCCGCTCGCGAGGACATCAGGGAGCTCCTCAAGACGATCCACTGCCACCCCATCCTGGTATGATCTCGTGTGCACCACGCGCTGCGGTTTTGGTTGCTCTGAAACTTCTCCTTATGTCAGCATCGCCACGTGGAAGATTTGATACGGTAGTAGAGGAGCAATCTGGCCGATCGCTTTTGCAACCGAGGATTACACATAAGAACAAACTCAGCTCGAAGACAGTGATGTTATGAATTTGTGAACACACCGAAATTTTCTCTCTGGAGACAGTGATGTCATGAATCTGTGAACACACTCGACTATGAACAATTGAACACACTGAATATGCTCTCTGGAGCAATGCTGGAATTTAACATCACGAAGAAGTAATTTCATGACCAGCTTGCCTCTCGAATAGGATTTTGACCTCTAGAAATGGCATACAATATCGTCGTAAATCACCAATGTATAACGACAGGTCAACTGTTAAGTCTGATCTCATCTGTACTGATGAGCAGATCGCACATGTCACAAATGGCTTGTGAGAGTTCAGAGTTGCATTGAAACTATAAATTCATTCATCACATATCCTATCATCATTTATTGTTTGTGGTGATAACTGATAACGCTTGCAGCAGCTTTTCCCATTGAGACTATCAAGTGTCATGTAAGTTACTCCTTCCGTTCCCAAATATAAGTGTTTCTAGGAACGGAGGTAGTGCATGTGTAAATTGTTAGGCTGTGGTGTCCTTTACTGCATCTAATGCCTTTTATCCAGCATATAGACCTGGCCAGTTTAATATGTGGCTCATAGCAATGCATGGTGCTTGGCCCTGTATACAGACAAGTATGATTATTCATGTTAGGTATGTTTTTTCATGGGATGGCATGAAATAGTAAAGAAATTTGTCACTATCTGAAGTTCTATGAATGTTTGATTAGTTATCAGATGGTACAAGTAAATTCCAACGGAATTGGGTAATATGAATGCGGCGTTGAATAATTAATGGTACCAGAACAACATTATCATGGCACTAGGACAGAAGTCTAGTTTATTGGTTATTTCCATGTTCTTTTACCTCCATGTGGTCATGGTAGGTGTTATCCTCTATGTTGCCAGCTTGCAGAAGTTAAAAGGCATTGATAGGGCTGCCATTTATCCAAATAATCACCATTGACTGAACTCGTATTGTCGTACATTTTGAACTTGCAAATACTGAATGCAGTGCAACGGGGGTAGACCATTGCACCATTTGCTATTGTTTAGTTCCATTCAAACCCTTCCATGTGCATAGTCAGTTGGCTTTCTACTCCAGTTTCTCTATATCCAAGGTGGTTAAAACGTTATTCCTTTGCCTGCATGAAGGTTCGTCTTGGATGGCATGATTCTGGTACGTATGACAAGAATATTAAAGAGTGGCCACAACGAGGTGGAGCTAATGGAAGCTTGAGATTTGATGTTGAGTTAAAACATGGAGCCAATGCTGGTAGTGTTACCTGACTTTTCACGATTTCGTTTCCTTGTTGCTTGTAAGTGTACTTTCAGCAGCTAAAAGTCCTGATTGAATTATTGAAGGTCTGGTAAATGCTTTAAAACTTGTTCAACCTATCAAGGACAAGTACCCAAATATCTCCTATGCGGATTTATTCCAGCTGGCAAGTGCTACAGCAATTGAGGTCTGATCCCCTCACACCCCCAAAAAATAATGAAAAATAAAGTACCTAACTAGTCTGGTTTTAATGTATGAACACTATATTCTAGCTTAATGCTCTATTTTGTCAAACGTGTACTAGGAAGCTGGTGGTCCAAAGATTCCAATGACATATGGACGGGTTGATGTCACAGGTCCTGAGCAGTGTCCACCTGAGGGGAAGCTTCCCGGTTAGCAACTTATGTTCACTGGATTTTCCAAAACACTAACATCTGTAGTGATATCCTCTGTCTTGCTTATAATTCATAATTGTTCTTTTTAATTTTTAGATGTGGAGGTTCCTATGTACATTGTCTCTTATCAGCTTGATATATCAACTAACCTTATTATTTCCCCCCGGAAAATTATGGGATAGTTTTTATTGCCACATTGACAGGCATAAAACTGATCTTACATATAGGGGTATTTAGGAAATATTGCACCAGCATCTCACTTAATCCCTTAAAACTGATGCTTGCTAACATTCAGTTATCCTTCCCTTTTGGTTGCTCAGATGCTGGCCCAAGTGCACCTGCGGATCACTTGAGGAAGGTATTTTACAGGATGGGTCTCGATGACAAGGTGTGCAAATGAGATTCTAGTTAACCAGACGTTTTCCCATTTACTTTGTTTTATGCGATGTTGAATTGTGTGTGCCCTGCACGGCTGTGCCTGCAGGTGATTGTTGTGCTGTCTGGAGCACATACACTTGGAAGGTCCAGACCTGAACGGAGTGGCTGGGGGAAACCAGAAACGAAATATACTGTATGTTCTTCTTATCTTTATTTTCTTCTGTGAGAACTGTGTTTTGAGCATGATCAGTTCTATCCACTGTTTCAATGTATTCCCATGTTCAGTCTATCATTGCATATCATGTCATCATTTTTGCAACAAGGAGTCAAGGACCACTTAGTACTTCATGATGTTTTATGCTTTCAGTACTTAATGTCTCTGCTTAAATTACCCTTATTCCTCAGGAAAGAAACTAGTTGTTTTAATTTCAAGATGTGTACATTGCTAGTTCGCTACAGACTAGAGTAAATCAGAACTCCATACGCTTTAGATATTTTTCCTTGGCCTCTGCTTCGATGGTTTTGGCTGAAGTATGTATTTTTTGCTCGTGTAATCTCTATATATTCTCTGCAAAATATCATGCTGCCTCCGCAACTCCATGAAGCAACATCTGCTGCAAGTGCGTTTGTCTTTGTGGTTAGACTGGATTGGACAAATCTTGAGTTTTTTCCACCTTTTTTTGTTACTTTTGCAGAAGAATGGCCCTGGCGCACCTGGTGGGCAATCGTGGACAGCTGAATGGCTTAAGTTTGATAACAGTTATTTCAAGGTACGTGCTACTTTTCCCTTATTCTTCATGTCGGATGATTCATATGATTTTGCATGATCTGAGCTGGTGCGTGGTGGCAATACTGCAGGAGATAAAAGAGAAAAGAGATCAGGATCTCCTGGTCTTGCCTACAGATGCTGCATTATTTGAGGACCCAACATTCAAGGTGAATGATGCTTAAACTGTATGTTGTCTGGATCATTTGAAAATTGAAATAATTATTGAACTTACTGTCTGATAATCCACCGCACATTCAGGTTTACGCAGAAAAATACGCAGAGGACCAAGAAGCATTCTTTAAAGACTATGCCAAAGCTCATGCTAAACTGAGCAACCTGGGTGCAAAATTCAATCCTCCTGAGGTGAGTATCTGTGTTTCGTCCTTAGTTTTCCATAAAACGCAACTCTTGACCGACTGGACCACAAGTAATAAGTTTGTCCGACAAAGCATTGCCGAGTTGTTTTTACCCCGATGGCTAGCGCCCAATCCTAGTCCGTGGTCCTTCTGTTGGGGCAAACTGATAGTGTGTGACTGTGTGGTTGTCCTGCAGGGATTCACGTTGGACGGTTAATGCGATGCGCATGAGGCAGATCGCTGAAGTGGCCAACCACTTTTACAGAAAGGTTTATACTCTACCCCCCTCATCCTCCCCCTCCCAATTTGTTGATTCATGCCAGCTCTACTTCTTCCCACTTGACACTGTGTTCTAGTCCTCGACTAAAATGATTCCAATCTGCTATTATATCTTTGCAGGATCAAGAGAGAACAGCACACAATCATACCTGATGAAGCTTTTCCCAACTTCTAACCTATACCGTACGGGCGAAAATTTTTCCCAACTTTTATAAGTTAATAGTATTGGATTTGGAATTTGAGTATTTGAATAAAAACAGACAGGCCAGAGCGGCAAATTTGAGCCAAACTTGCAGACAAATTCCCATGAGAAATACTCCCTACTCTACAGATGCCCCCGACCACGGGGGGCTGCCGCCGCGAACACAGCAGCAGATCTGCAACTTCCGGACCCTACATGCCCACAGGACACGAGTAAATTCCCGTTTGGCGAGCGCTGTTGGATTTTGTCCGCTACGGGCACGAAGAATCTTTTGGAGCAGTGCCGTGTGCCCGTGCTGGGCCTCCACTCACCGGTATGGCCCACCGGGATCGCGCGCGCTGAGTGGCTGGCTGGTGGGCGCCCACCACGGAGGAGAGGAGGAGAGTACCCTATACTTACACTCTACAGGGTTGTGGCTAATGGGACGCCATTAAGGCAGCAGTGGATTGGATTAAGACATTAAGTAGGGCGTGAGTGATGGGGCATGGGGACAGTGGTCGCTGGATGCAGTAGGGGATAGTCTGGATTTTTATAATTTAGTCTTTTTTGAAAACCTATTTTACAAATATATCCCTGAATTTAGGGCCTGAAATATTTTTTTCAGGGATCTATTTATAAAATAAGTTTATAAGGATCACTAAGATGTAAAAAAAATTCAGAGTGGGTAGTGGTGTGCGAGGCGTCGCAGCGGCTGGATCAGGGTCACGTGGTGGCCACGTGCCGGGTATCGAGGGAGCCCGCTTTTGTGGCGGAACGAGCCAATGTCCAAAATTACAAACTTCAAAGAGCACCCCCGCTAGGCGCAGGTTCTCGTGCTCTGTCACTGTCCCGGTGATAGTAAGCGTGCTTACCGCTTCCCTCCCGCCCAAATTGACCCAACCGATTTTGACTGCTTTTTCTATGAAATTCTACTGGACTACTGGTATTATACTGCTATAGGATTACTGTGTTTAGATGTCCATGAACTGTGCGTATTATTTACGGACTAAATACAGTGCAAAGTCAGAAACGGTTAGGATGCCATGTGCTGGTTTAATTAAACAACCATTGCGCGATTAGGAGTAGTTTTCAATCAGTTACAAGCTTGTTCAGTGTATTTTTTGTATTTGACTATGACAACGTAGAGATTATCAATGCAAAAACAAAATTAGATTGTGAAACATATCGTGTGGAATAAAAGATGCTACGCACATGACTATAAATGACTATAAAGAGTGAAGATGCCAACATACACATATGGTTGGTTTGGTTCGAGGAATCAAACCTTTACTATGAGGCGATTTATTGTAATTTTAATAAGAGTGAATTGTATATTAGGCCACTTATTCTTACCACACTTGCAACTTGGACTAGGCCTATTATAGTGTTTTCACTTTACACCAAGTAAGCTTACCAGGTGTACCATTGACCCCTTCACCTACCCCCGACCAGCTCTCTTTGTGTTGCTAGGACTGCACGACGTTTCCTCCACCTAACTTGCATTGCTAAATGCTGATGTGCTACACTTGCCCCTAACTTTGCTCGAACCGCATCTCAGCATGTTAAGAGAAGCCATCCCCCAAGTTTGGTGTGCCTTGCACTTGATCTGGAGAGAGCAGGAGCAAGATAGCGGTGGTGGCTCATTGCGGAGCATGAACAGGAAAGTGGCAGGCTTGTAAAGGAGTAGGTGCAAATAGCAATGGAGCAAGAGGGTAAGGTAGCAGCATGCTTGTGGATGTGCAAGAGCAGGTTGGCAGCAATCTTATGGAGGTCTCCTCCACGGCTCCCCCTGTGGAACCCGCCCTGAGCTTAAGCTCCGTACAACCTAAATCGTGCCTCCCACCATCTTCATCATCCATCTCCACAATGGGCAACGGTTCGACAAGTCACATCGGGAGAGATTCCTGGCAAAGCGCCTTGATGGAGTTCACCAGTTTGGAGCCGCAAGATGCACCCATCCACTCCCATCAACTTTGATGCAAGCGCGCATGGTGTGCTGTTGGCCCTTCCAGGTACCACATCAGCTCCTTGTGGAGAGGATGGAAATGGTGTTTATGGCGAGCAGCAAGCATCCAATCGATGGTGCTGGTTGATGGTGGTGATGATTGATAGACAAAGCTAGTCTAAAGTGCAACGGATTGCAAGTGTAGCTGGTTTAAACTGAAACCATTGTAATAGAGCAGTCCAAACTGCAAATATGGCAAAGATAGATAGCCCAATATGCAATTCACTCTTTTAATAATGACTACCGATTATTTGGTCGCTATATTAAGGTTGTTATTTTTAAATTTTTTTTTCTACCACCTTTTTAAATTCATGACGTGTGACACTAAGAGAAAAGAGAGAATCTTGTATAGCTATAAACCAAATAAGTAATAAGTAATTAATTTGATCAAACTTGTCCAATATAAGAGATAACAACCTTGGGCAATACGTGGCATTGAACCTTACACAATGCGTTAAGAATCAAGTAGTGAACCTCAAACCTAACAAGCAGAAAATAAATAATCTCTTGCTCCATTAACAAGCAGAAAATCAAGTTTTTTTTTCACTTTTGTCATTGGTCGTCACAGTGACGAAGTCACCTATGTTTTCACTATATTTTTATCTTCAACATATGTAAAAAAATATCGATCACTAACAAATGCTACTCGTTCTCCAAGCTCGACGATGTGGCTGACTCTACCCGTGGTCCCTGAACGTGTTGCTACTATGATTATTTTTTTAAACAAAAAAAAAACAACGAGGCTGCTCGTTAGACGTTGCGATCCCGATAAAGATGGTGGTAAGCGCACCCCCGGTGGTCAAACCCCCCAAACCCCTCAGAAAACTTGAGAGCTTTAGACCAAAGCACCAAAAAGGCGGCACAAACCAAATCGACAAAAGACGCCACGGCGACCCAGGCGCCCTCCGAGGAAGACGACGACGGCTGGCTAGCCAAAGCGAAGCCCACGAGCTCGCGGCACCTCGTGCTCGCCTGCTCCGCGCTCAAACCCTAGCCGCCCGCACCTACCCCCGGGCTCCGCCGCCGCAATGTCGTCGTCGTCGTCGAGGCCGGGGCGGGCCAGCATCTCCCCGTTCCGATCCCGCCGCACGTCGGCGGGGGGCGGGGCGGCCCCGCCGCCGCATCCTCCGGCGAGGGCGTCGTCGGGGGGGCGCCCCTCCACGCCCTCCTCCTCCTCCTCCGCTTCCGCGCGGCCCACCACCCCGTCGTCGTCCGCCGGTGGCCGGCCCACCACCCCCTCCGCGGCGTTCGCGCGCCCCACCACCCCGTCCTCCGCGGCCTCGGGGAGGCCGACGACGCCCTCGTCGGTCTCCTCGAGGGCGGCCGGGAGGGCGCCGTCCGTCTCGGCGGTGGACGCGGCCAATGCCAAGGAGAACATCATGGTCACCGTCCGCTTCCGGCCCCTCAGGTGCGCTGCTTGCTCGACCTCGTTGTGCTATGGAGTCCGTGGTTTTTTTTGGGGTTTTGGGCGTCACAGTTGTCTCCGTGTTTCGTGGTGTAGTCCTAGAGAGATCAACAAGGGGGACGAGGTGGCGTGGTACGCGGACGGCGACAACATGGTGCGCAACGAGTACAATCCTAGTATCGCCTATGCTTTTGGTTAGTGATCTTCAACTCATCTTATAAAACATTGTGTAGCGCGAAATGATGATATGGTTAGTGATCTTCAACTCATCTTAAATGATGATAAGCAGTTGTACTCCATAAAAGGAAGGAAGAAATCTTATGTGGGATTTCCTTTTGGAAATGAGGATAACATTACTTGGCAGTTAAAAGCTGGCTCTATTGTGGAATTGAGGCATACCGTAAATGAGTATTTATCAGTTTCAGCGGTAGATTGTTAATATATTCTGGCAGTACAACATAGAAAAGCAACTTAGGCTGCACATGGGAAGAATGAGGCGGCATTATAGCTGTATAATATGTCTTACTTTGGTTGGTCAAATTTGCTATATAGAATGCAAGATCAAGAACACAAGATCATGATGAAACTTGCATGCTTGTTAGTACAAGGGTATAAGGTGGTAACAAGTTAATATGCTATTGTTTTGAATCGGACGTTCTATTCCTGCTACAATAAAGTTAGTAATGCTAAAAAACAGATAAGCTATTGTTATGATTTTGAGACTGTTCCCAACAAAAGGATGTGGTACCTCTGCAGTTTATTAAAACCTTTTTTGTTGTATGTGTTCACCTTTTCAGATAAAGTTTTTGGCCCTGCTACTACTACTCGTCATGTATATGATATTGCTGCTCAGCATGTTGTAAGTGGTGCCATGGAAGGAATCAATGGTATTTTCAAGTCTCTTTTTGGTTCTTAAAACATAAATACTTTCAAACCGTAAGTGAAAAATTAATGAACTAGGAACCGCCCATTGTTACATAGCTATGAGCATTTCTTATGCCACCTTTACCCCCTCCTCCTCTTTGAAAGAAATCATCTCCCAAGGCTGCTGAGATCAGGGCTCTAGGTAGGATTATTTGTGTTGGTAGGATCATATTACAGTTACAATGGCAGGAATGCAAGATTATGCCATAACATCATTATCTGAAGATTGTAACACATAGGATCATCATTTTACCATTCTGTTCCCATTATAAGTGTCATCAGAACCATAATCTTTTTACAATATTTTAGGATATTGTGAGACAGATCATGATCCTGATAAACTTGACCTCTACTTTTTGCTAGGACTTGAAAGCATTAGTAGTCGATGATGCACATTTTTTTCTCTTGCTCTAATATACGTAGTTTATTCAGTTCAGTAATATTGCTCTGTTCGTTGTAGGCACTGTTTTTGCGTATGGTGTAACTAGTAGCGGGAAAACTCACACCATGCATGTAAGTATCGGTATTGTTGCTATGCCTATGTATCTGTTCTCTTTCATGCACCTAATACATGTCATTACTGTGTTCTTATTTGTTAAACACAAGAAATCTCTTTATTTTTCATCATATAACTAGTATCCTGTTGTAATTTTTTTTTCTGATTACTACTTCAATTTCAATACTGAACTTTCTTTTACAATACACTTGAATCACTTTGTTACAGGGAGAACAAAAATCACCTGGAATTATCCCATTGGCAGTGAAGGATGTTTTCAGCATTATTCAAGATGTAATTTGTTCATTTCTCTGTGAACAGTTAAAATGGTTGGGATCGTGTGACAATATTTCTTTTTGTTGACCTCAGACACCTGGACGAGAATTTCTTCTACGAGTTTCATATCTTGAAATATACAATGAGGTGACTTATTCTTGCCAAGTCATTCTTTTTTTGACACTGATCTGCAAAGATGCGTTACCTACTTAATAGTTAGTACCTACCTTGTAGAGTCAATATGTTTCCAATCCGTATTTGTACAAAATAAGGATTGTCATACTCTGCTTCTTACGTGATGTATCTGATACAAAAAAGTGTTACTGATATTTTAAATCAATTTCGGTCATTAGGAAAATAAAATGTTATAAACTGATTTATAGCGATAAACATATGAATTTGAAGTCCTGTGATTCATAACTTGCGCTCACCCTTTTTGTTCCCTTGATCACTTCTAGGTTATCAACGATTTACTTGATCCGATTGGACAGAATCTCAGAATTCGAGAAGATGCACAGGTACCTTACGTTTGATGCAATATATTTTATGATCACGCAATCATGTCCATTAATACTATACAGGAAAACAAGTCAAACTATATGATTTTTTTTTACGTTCTTAACACCAATTGTTGCATATCTATCACTAACTTTCTTGGTTTACTACACCTATCGGTTGATTCGTTTCTTTTTATTTCACATTTCTGATTTCTCTTGAAAAAGAATGTCTTGTAGCCAATACACTGTACTCTCGTTCTTTTATTCATTCAGGGAACTTATGTGGAAGGGATTAAAGAAGAGGTTGTTTTGTCACCTGCACATGCACTCTCTCTAATAGCATCTGGCGAAGGTATTTATTTCTTTCTACTGTCCATCCTTCTCTTTGTTCCCTCAATTTTTTGTTAATTGCACCCAAGGATTTATTCAGTAACATGGAGATAACTTCATGCTTCTTTTGTTGTATAAATTCAAACCCACAGTATAAGCTGCTCTCCAAGAATCCATGCAACTTTTATCCCCCTGTGTGTGCGCCATGTTCTTTTGGGCTTCTGGCATTTCCTTGACTGTTATATCTTCATATACGTTGGATTTGAGTTAACCTTGCACTTAGTTACATATGCCATTGTTTTCTGGCAGAGCATAGACATGTTGGCTCAAACAACTTCAATCTTGTGAGCAGTCGGAGCCACACTATCTTCACACTGGTACCCTCCCTCGCTTTCTCTCTGGGTGGTGGTATTGGGGTGCTCCTGAGTCCATAAAATGTTATTTTAGTCCCAGATACTAACTTACTTGATCTGAAACTCTGTGCTTCACCCAATGAGCATTTGCTGATGTATGCTAGCTTAATACATGAAGTTTTTACTGAGGTAGAATGGCTTAACTTTAGACTGTTATACTCCTGCAGACTATTGAGAGTAGCCCCTCTGGTGAGAATGATGAAGGGGAAGTCAAATTGTCTCAGTTGGTAATGCCTCTTTCCAGTGTACTTAATAGTTTCATTCGATCATTCCATTTCAATCATCTTAATTATTGTCTATAGGTATCTGATAGTTAGGTTGAAATCTCTGGTGTCTTCATGCTCTTATCAGAATTTGATTGATCTTGCTGGGTCTGAGAGTTCCAAGACTGAAACAACTGGATTACGACGCAAAGAAGGTTCATACATAAACAAAAGTCTGCTCACCCTTGGAACTGTAAGTATTTGATGCTGTTATGGAGTTCCTTTTTGAACGATTTTATGAACCTTTTGGCCTATTTCATTGAGCTTTACCAAGCCTGCCTGGATTAACTTGCAGGAAATGCCCCGTTTCAGAAATAGACACATTGTTACCATTTTTTCCATGCATTCTTTACCTGATTACTAGCTGTATATTTTTTACTAGTTCCAGTAGGATTGATGCCATGTCAAAAGGTGCATTTGAAAAAAAACACTCCATATCAGACAGCATCTTTGTCCTCAAATATGATTAGTTTTCAGGAAATGATAAGAAATGGTCATATTTTTGTTCATTTACTTAGTTGTTGTTCTTGTCCTATATTAACAATGAAATTTTCCTGCAGGTGATTGCTAAACTTACAGATGGTAAGGCTACCCATATTCCTTATAGAGACTCAAAGCTCACACGCTTACTTCAGTCCTCTCTTAGTGGGCATGGGCGCATCTCTGTGAGTGATTCTTTTGTAGTACTTTGTGAAGTTTCCACATATATCCTGCCAGAAAGAGTTCCCGCATTTATGTGGGGCCACAAACCTGTAGAAACACATGTTACTACATTCTGATTTTTATCTTTATTACAGCTTATTTGCACAGTTACCCCTGCTTCCAGCAACAGTGAAGAGACACATAATACATTAAAATTTGCCCACAGGAGCAAGCATATAGAAATAAAAGCTTCTCAAAATAAGGTAAGAATTAATAAAACTATAGGGTGTGCTTAATTGCTCATTACTGATGTTTATGGATTTATCTTTTCAGATAATTGATGAAAAGTCCTTGATAAAGAAGTATCAAAAGGAGATAACCTGCTTGAAAGAAGAGCTGCAGCAACTAAGACGTGGTATGATGGGTAACGGGTACATTCCTCCAACGGACCAGGAGGATCTTGTTAGCTTAAAACTGCAGGTTTGTTTTCTTTACCATCTTTGTCAGAAGGCAACATATTTTTCTCGAATAGAATGTGACAGATAAGTCCAAGATGAATTACTGTACACTCTTGCTTCCGCCTTACATGCTTATACACTATACACTGTTGTGCTAGATAGCGTCCAAGAACTGGGTGATTGAATTCATCCCTTATCCCTTCGGACATGAATTAGTTCTTGCTATTGCCTTGATGGCCATCATTCCATCCAAGATGATTAATTTTACTTGTTATTCTTTCTGTGTGATAGCTTGAAGCTGGTCAAGTGAAACTCCAGTCAAGGCTAGAAGAGGAAGAAGAAGCAAAAGCAGCATTGATGGGTAGAATTCAGAGGTTAACAAAATTGATATTGGTATCAACCAAAAGTTCCATATCCTCAAATGTTTCAGGAAAGGCTAGCCTCCGTCGACGGCATTCATTTGGGGAAGATGAGGTTTATAAACCCAGGCTCTTTTTCCTTCTTTGTTTGGCTTCATCATCTTATTCTTTTAGTTCAGCTTAGAGCAATATCTTTGAAGAATTACAGCATTATAAGTTTTCTCTTGAAAAAAAGAAGAGTTACTGAGTTGCAATAGTTGTTCTAGAATGGAGAAATAGTGCAAGTGTGTAAAAATATGATAGTGATACCTCTTTTGTGATTTATCTCTCTTTCCTTATCATGGTAATTAAATTCTTGTTTTGTGGCAGCTTTCACTCATGCTACATGTAACATTGGGATTATATGATGTGACTTTGCACCTTGCCACTTAATACAGAACCTACTATTGTTGCATATGCAGAGGTCTTTTGGCATTATAATTAGCTGAAACAGTTTTCAAGATTAGAAACATCACTATTTTTTAGGTGATGTTCTGGTACCTCCTAACAACCTCAAAACTACCCAATGATATCACGAGGGAGATCTGTTCTAAGAACACAATATATATGTGTGTAAACTACATGGTACAAAAATTGCAAAAAGTATCAAACTGTATGGACTGAAAAACTGCTCTATGTGCAACAAGATCTGACCTGTTCTTAGTTATATTAGCTGAAATGGTAGTCATCACTCATCAAACCAAATAGAATGTGAAAAATGGTTATATGTGCAATGAGAACATACATTTAGCTGAAATGGTTAAATATTAAACTGATTGGAGCATGGGAAAATTGCATTTCAGTTTGCCACAGAACGAAGCACTACTCTTCCATGATTTATGTTATGTTTGTAACCACTATATTGGAGTACCTGTTCTGAATTCTGTCTTAAATATTGCAGCTTGCTTATTTGCCTGATCGGAAACGGGAGTACTCCATAGAGGATGATGATGTTAGTCTTGATTCAGAATTTTCTATTGAAGGAAAACTTGATTCTAATAATCCTGATGAGTCACTGAGGTTTGATAGAAGGAATCGCAAACGTGGAATGCTCGGTTGGTTCAAACTAAAGGTGATTTTCTCTATGGATTATGAATACAATGAAGAGAGGAAGTTTATGTTGCTCAGTTTGTGTGTTTCTTACTGTCATCTATTTTATGTTTTCACCTGGCAAAGGGTTTTCTGCCTGTATATTTTTCAAAAAGGAGATCTATTTAGAAAGATTATATGTGGCTTTGTTGGAAATGATTCGGACCAGTCTATTATAAAATGTCTCTGTTTCATACATGCTACCTCCAGTTACATTTGATTAAATTGAAAGATATAGTTCATTCATATTTCGAATATGAGAAATACCATCGCAAAGATGTGCAAATTGGAAAATACTGTCGTAGGTGAGAATGACATGTAGGGCTCCGGCTTTGTGATTGTTGCAACAACACATGTTATGGTACTTCCCAACTTGGTGATCTTTGCAATGGTACCAAGGAAAATATCATGAATATATAACAAAAAATGCGAGAGAAAATGTACCCTGGTGGTAAAGTGCAATAAAGGCTAGTAGTCCTGCTAAGTTGTGGATATGCTTGTGTTGGGGTGATCTTAGTGTCAACAGCCTGGGGGCAAGGTTTAGAATTCTGGTGCTAGATCATCTTCAGCTGCAAGAATATACCAGGTGTTTGAATAAATTAGATAATAGTAGCTAATATCTGATCATTAGGATTGAGTAGAGATAATACCGGTCTGTATCCTAGCCAAAGTTGTTGGAGGTGCCTGCTACATTAAAATGTACTTTTCTAGTTTGGGTAGAAAGAAGTCATCCAAAAGTTCTCCACCAAACTTGGTAAGTCTTGTCAAGCTATGGGAAAGATTTACATCCCTATCTATCCTTAACCCTTTCCACTTAATATTTTTGTGTCCTTATTTATATATAGTTTCAAACCTGGAGGATTTTCTTCAGATGAGTCTACTTATATATGCATGTCTTGGAAGATCCTTTATGAAACACGGGATCATTTGAGTATTTATCCGTGTCTCATAGATTTATTACCTACGGCTTGCTTGCAGTATGTTTGATGTTACTCTTTTGTGCATGATAGCTTTAATGTGCTAGTGTAGTGAAAAAAAAAGAGATGAGTTTCAAGGTGGGCCATCTCGGTCTACTTGTTATCTGTTCAAATGCATTTCATGGGCACTCAGCTAGTACGTTGAAAACGATCCCACTCATTTGGTGCAACTAACTGATCAACTGTTATTTTTAGTGGTCATATGACTTGATGAGGTATCAAGAATTTCTTAACCCGGAGTAATTGTCTATAGAAATTTATCTGAATTAATATTTAATGTTGTAACTTTTTTTGAATGGTCTAACGTTGAAACTTAACTTATGCAGAAGTCAGATCAATTGTCAGGACTATCGACTAGTTTAGACAGTGAAAGCACAGCCAGCGGCTCACCTTCCTTTAGATCATCACAACAAAAACACCTGCTTGACCTGAAGGATGGTCGAAGAAAATCTATGACTATGAAAGGAGATGACCCAGCACTTACTGATTCTTTTCCAGGGAGGACTCAAGCAGGTGATTTATTTAGTGCTGCATCTAGAGCGCGTCACCATCTTCCGGTGAGTCAGATTTCTGACTGGTACACTCTTATGAATTTCACTTTCACCTCTCTCTCAATTGACTTTGCTCCCCACTTCCATATTGAGTTATCAACAATGTTCAAGCCTTCGCTCAACTAGCTGCTTGGTCCTTTGGTTGGATCAAAGCTCTCTTCTGGAATATGAAAGGACTATTTGTGTAAAACTATAATGTAGCATGGTAGGTCCAGGATCGATGCCTGCTGGAGGATAGTGCCTTTTTGCGGGCCTCCAGGCCTCCACTCTGACCTTCTGGGCCTGTTGCTCATTGAGGGCAATGCAGTTCAAGTTCCACACCATAGTTGCACGAAATTGGATTTAGGTCTGATGCTGAGATGGGATTTTGATTCCAAGTAGTGCATATCTGACTATGAATTCGAATGGCTTCTGTGTTCTTTGCATCATTACCTCAGGCCAGAAGCAGCATTCCCATAACTTCTAATTTTCTTCTGCGTGCTACCTGTTTTGGTAGGTTTTGCTATATTTACTGATTTTGACACTGACTGGCATGCTACATGTATAGAGTGGAACAACTATTGTGGATCAAATAGATCTTCTTCAAGAGCAGGTCAAAATGCTGGCTGGGGAAGTTGCACTTTGTACAAGCTCACTCAAAAGATTGTCAGAGCAAGCAGCGAACAACGCTGACGATTCACAAATTCAGGTAAATCTATGTCATAATCTTTTCTGACCTAATTTTTGTAATCATGTTTTTTGTCCTGCTTGGTTAGCCGGTAGCCTCAACTTTAGTACATTCTGAAAGGCACTTAGCGTTTTTCTATTATCCCCCTTCTGCAGGAACAAATTGAAAAGTTGAAAAATGAGATTGACGAAAAGAAATCGCATATACATGTGCTGGAGCAGCGTATGGCGCAATCATTGGAAACTACCGAAGACCCAGCTATTAGGACTGAAATGTCCCAGGTAATAGTTGTCAAATAGCTACATGATAAACCAGGAGGCTTAATTCTATCTTTGATTGGCTGATGCCAACTTCATACAGATTATTATTTGGGCATATTGTAGTAATGTTTTTGTTTTAAGTATGTCTACCGTTTTGCTCTCCATTCTATGTGTTTTGATAGGCATTTTCTGTGTCAATAATCAGAATATTTTGTGTAATCTGATGTTCTCGCAGACCTTCTCCAAGTTGAGCACGCAATTGAGCGAGAAGACATTTGAGTTGGAGGTTTGTTCTAGTGTACATGTTAGCTAATGATTGTTTCTTCATATGATGTTTGTGTTGGTCTAATTACCATTCTCTGGTTGGGTGGTTTGTCTAGATCATGTCTGCAGATAATAGAATTCTTCAGGACCAGCTACAAGCAAAGGTGAGCAGAGGGTGGGAGTTTTTATCTAATCGCTGTTCAACAGATCAATTTGATTTCACTTCTTTGTACCCAAATAGGTGTCAGAAAATGCAGAACTCATAGAAACAGTTGCTCAACTGAGGCAAGAAATTGATAATCTGTTGAAGACTGCAAAAAACGAGGATAATGTGGCTAGTGTGCAGTCAAGTGAGCCATCAAGTACAAGCAGCAATCCTAGGGATCTGGCAAATGAAGTTGCAAGTCATACAAAAATGCCCTCTAGAACAACTGAAGATCATACGGAGTCACCATTGAAATCTCAAGTGCTCATGCAGGTAAAATTCATATGCCCCTAAGCTCATCACCGACAATTTAATCTGTCTGCATTCATATTCTTTAATTATCTGTTACCTGAAAACCGAAAAATCTGTGCTGCAGGCTGCAGAAATCGAGAATTTGAAGCTAGACAAGCTGAGGTTGGCAGAAGAGAAAGATGGGCTGGAAATTCACAGTCAAAAGCTGGCTGAAGAATCATCCTATGCTAAAGAATTGGCAGCTGCCGCTGCAGTTGAACTAAAGAACTTGGCAGAAGAAGTTACGAGGCTTTCTTATGAAAATGCAAAGCTGAATGCAGATTTAGCTGCAACAAAAGATCAAACAAGGTGCAGTATCCAGAGTGACACAAAACGCCGTGATCAGGAGAATGGGATCTTTGTAGAGGAGCTGCAGAAAGAGTTGGTTGCTAGCTGTCAGAGGGAGGCTGTGTTAGAGGACACATTGTCCCAAAGGGCCCGAAGAGAGAGTGAACTTGTAAAGATTATTGAAGATGCAAAATGCCGTGAGCATGATTTAGAAAATGAACTGGCAAACATGTGGATGCTTGTTGCAGAGTTAAAGAAAGAAAATTCTCAGGAGGACTTGTTCGAATTCAAGGCAACACAAAACGGCTTTCATTCATCGAGTGATATTGGCAGGATGATGAGTGGAATGGAAGCTTCAGATAATAGGAACTGGGATGGTGTCACTGTCAGCACTTATGAAGAAGCAAAAGCTGCGTACAATGTTCAAAGAAGGCGCTGCAAAGAGTTGGAAGGCATAGTTTCCAGATTGAAGGTGATCCAAATTTTTTTTGACCCTTGAAGTAATTATTCCCACTGCAAACTGGATAACTATGTTTGCATCTATGCTCCACAGTTTCTTTTTTTCCTTCTCTTCCTGCAGATATATGCTGAAATGCATGTGAACTTTTTTTCAGGGTGAAGATCTAAGAGGCTTAGATGTCAAAGTCCTGGAAGAGTTACAAAATTTTCATGTAGAAGCGTTGTCAAGGATTTGCCAAGAAAAGGTATTGTTTCTATTTCCGCCATCGACATTATTATGTTGTTTTTCCTTGCCTTTTGGGGCTTCCTGCCAACCGCATTGCCCCACAGCCCCAACGCACACACGAGTATGAACGTGCAGACCGCAGATGTGTCGATCAGTATATGCTTGGACTAACACATGCACATTAGCTCCTGAAAATTATTGGGGTTTTGTCTGCAAAGTATTAAGGCTGCGTTCTTTGTAGCTAGTTATGATTAGCTACTCCTTATTTTTCGTTAGTATGTTTTTCAAACTACTAAACGGTATGTTTTGTACGAAAACTTTCTATAAAGAAGTTGCTTAAAAAAATCCAACAAATTTATTCATCAAAATTTTATATATATTAATACTTAATTAAACATATACTAATCATGTTTTTTTTGTTTTACGTGTGGCTAATCAGTCCATCCAAACCTTTAGAAAGAACCTAGCCTTATGGTTAGGGTGTGTTCGGGAGAAGAGGTTTTCAACCCTTTTTCTTCGGCACGCAAAATGAAACACATATTATTGTATGATTAATTAAGTATTAGTTAATTTTTTTTGAAAAATAAATTAATATGATTTTTTAAAATAACTTTCGTATATAAAATTTTTGTAAAAAACACATCGTTTAGCAGTTTGAAAAACGTAATCGTGAAAATTGAGAAAAGTGAGTTAGGAAAGTTGGGGGAAGATCAAGGCTAGGATCTTTCTGCCCCTGCTTGGCTCATCTTCATTTATGCTTCACAGATGGCAAATCAGGTGCTATAGCAGCGGGAGGTCACAGCTTCCAGTTGCCCTCCAATTCATCAGCTGACGTTGATCCATTCACACTACACAATACTCCAGCAGCCGAAGGAACTCTGACGATTCTAGTACAACGGAGTTAAGCAATCTTGGAAATTCAGCATGGAAGTGGAATGTGGTTATGCCTTCTGACCGGCAGCCCTAGTGATAATCCGCAGGATGCTGCCCTCTTCTTGTACAGTTTCATTTGACTTAGGAAGATCGTAGCACGGTGACTGTATTTACTTAGGGACTTGGGTACGATTTGACGCCGAAGGCGTAGCCAAGCCGGACATCTCCTTGTAGAGACAGCCGAACGGAATGTACTGTGCCCTTTTTTTTCGCGTACACTCGTACTTGTAGCCTGTAGCTAAGCTGCAGTTTAGTACTAGGTGTACTAGTAGTCGTCTTCGTGTTTATTTGATGTCTGAATAGTGTATGCATATACTCCCTTTATCAAAAAAAAATTAAATCATGAGAATAAATTTAGACATTGTATGTTCAATTTAAATATATATATTATGTTCAAATTTATTCTCAGGATTTGATTTTTTTTTTTGAAATGGAGAGAGTATCTGATGTTGTACTTTATTTAGGCTTTCTTTTTGAATCAAAGGATTTACGAAGAAATTTTATATGACTGAAATTTTATAGAAAATTTTTCTATTTGGCCCTTTGATTTAAAGGATTGGAGTTTTTTTAATCCTATAAAATTTTTATGAAATAGCATATTGCATGTAGATTTTGGAGGAAATTTAGCAAGAGGTTTAACCTTTTGAAAAAATTTCTTTGAGTATATCGCTCTTATCTGATTCTTATGTTTTTTTGTGTGGTCCAATCAAACGATTATTTTTGTGTTTTTTTTGTGTTTTGTAATTTTCTGTTTTACACATATATTTCTAGATTTTTATTTTTTTATTTTTTATTCTTACGATTTTAATGGGTCTTAACGTGGGATTGACTTGAGAGGTTAAAAGCCGGGACCGTGGTCTCGCCGGAACAGCGGTACGGCTCTCCCATTGACCCAGCGTCGGTTACGGATGACGCGACGTGACAGCTCGTGCTCTCTGCGCAAATTTGGCAGAGGAGTAGGTGGCCGTTGCGTCGCCCGCGCGTGGCTGCGTAAGCAGAAGCGCCCCGTTTCTGTGGTGGTTCTGGGCTCTGGAGTTGTGATGTGCGAGCGTGCGCAACGGCGCAAGCCGGTCGAAATGGATTCCAGCCTTGCCATAGCACGTGAGATCCTCATTGTATTTGATCACCAATGGTGGTTAGTGAGAACACTTCATTTGTCATGAAGTAATCTCGCGTAAATTTAGTACTAGGATAACACAAGATTTGCATGTTTTGTTAGTTTGAACTCTGAGAATTTGTCTGCTCCAAATGAGGCCTACCGTTTTGGACAAGTTCATTGATTCATTGAACCCAAATAACGAGGCCAGGTTATGCGAGTCTAACGCTTGGTCAGTGTGGTTTTTTCTTGCAAGGTCTTCAGTTCACAAGCAGAAGCCGCGTGAAGGAACACAACGCTGATGACATATTGACTGAACTTCACCGTGCACGGGTCAATCACGGTGTCCTGGCGATCCCTGATCGGAACTTGGAAACATTTGCCAATGAGAACGTGGAGTTTGGCCTTGGCCAGAGACAGGGCAGCGAGATCGCGTAGTACATCAGGGTGCCCGCTCGACAGCTCATCTTCAGCCTGAGGTATTTTTTTTCTGACGGCAAAACGTTAACCTTCCCCATTAAAACTGTATTTGTCGTAATGCATAGAGAGAACATTGAGTGCAAAATTACACACCGGCACACCGAAAAATTAGCGCTCCATCATTCCGTGTCGCTTACAAGTATTCGTAGCAAATGATCGTCCCCAAGTTCCAAAAACATGCAGATGCGTCGGGAAACACAAGCTGCCAGTGGAGACGGGAGGCAAAAAAAGCTCCAGTTCCATCCCCTCCATCCATCTGATCAACCTGTCAGCGCCCCTTGAACCAAAAATAAAAACAAAAAACACGCAGACGCAGTGGAGAAGGAAGGAGAGAAGAAGAGGAGACGAGCAGGTGGCGAAATGATTCTCGCCGCAGCTTTTTGATCCGAACAAGCAAACAAAACCGAAAGCTAGCTACTATACGCCTCGCCACCACTAGACCCCCGCCCAGCAGCTGCAGCTGCAGCAACAGAAAGCGCGGACAAGATGGGAGCTGCGAGCCTGCGATGCCGCTGCCCAGACGCGACTAGACCCTACGCATCGCATTGCATATCATATGGCCCCCGCGTGCTGCTGCTGCTGCTACTACTACTCGTCCTACCTCACGCTTGCGTCTCTTCCGTGTTTTCTCCTTCCTTTCAGCCAATGGCAATGGCCAATCTTGTTTTTTCACGGCGTGTTTTTTTTTGTTTTTGTTTCAATGGTTGATTTTTCAACGGCGCTGTAGCTGCTGCAGAGACTACAGAGAGGAGGGGGTGTCACTGTTCTGTCTGAAAAAGTTTCACCGCAAGGAAAAATTAGACGGGAGTAGAGGACGACGTGGATGGGGCGGCAACGCATTAATTGCCGGTCCGATTCCATCAACTGCCACTGACATCATCACGCATTCACGCGTCGTGTTCGTGTTCTTGCTCGTGCTCGTGCTGGTCATGGTGTGTTTGTGCATCCCAGTACAAGCACTGCCTACCACTACACCAATACACTTCGCTGTTTGCTATGCCTCATTTGTTAGGCTTATGTTTTTGTTTACGAGTTAAAATTTAAATTGTAGAACTTGATTTTGATTTTAATTTTTGATTTTTTTATCTAGTGTATTTTACAGAATGCTTTTAAGTCGCTTAGAACACAAATATAAATGTTTTTTATTTGCAAATAATTTTTTATATACTAATAAACTATTCGAATAAACATATGAATAAGCGAAACAATGCGGCTGCTAATGCCCACCAAACTCTGAGCTCTCCTCCTTCAAGCCCAAATCTGTCCATAGTCATGAGCTCCATTTCAATTCAATTAAGTGGTATTTTCATAGATAAAGATGAAGTTACAACATGGGAAAAAAAGCTATTAACATATAATTAATTAAAATTTATTATTTCAAATTTTAAAAATAAATTAATCAGATATTTTAACTTAACTTCATATAGAAAGTTTTTAAACAAAATACATCATTTAACCGTTTAAAAAGCTTATGCTGCTAAGGAAAAAAAGACAAAATCTTTATCTTTGATTTAGAAAATCGGGGCCTTACTCTGTAGTACTCCTACTCCAGGATTAGCATCCACCAATTGAGTATTCGGAATCTGCCCATGAGTACATCCATCGATCATGGATGAGACTTGATGAGATGAGATCATATGAGATGATGATATTAATGGCGTTATCGCAGGGGTAGTAGTACTAGGGTCAGGAAGATGGATGGATAGAGTTTAGCATTGTACAGTACCGGGGCAGCGAAAATCTGTACGTGTCACGGATATCCTCTTCTCTTTATTACTCCTCTGCCACTAAGCACTGTAGCAGCATCCATCCATCGCCCTTTGCTTGCCCCCACGACGACGGTGCCCCCCCTGATTGATTGCACGGGTAAGCATCGTGTGATCAGCTTCAATGGCGCAACGTGACAGCGAGCGGCTCATTAGCACTCTCTAGTACCAAACCCCTTTCATGCAAAAAAAAGTCCAACAAAATGAAGTTAAAATTAGTCTCGTCGAAATTTGGTATATTATCGTCCGTTCGTTAGCCTATCAAATATAACCAAAATATAAATTACTCTCGCTAAAAGGATCCTCGTCATCTGCTTATTAGTTTATCAGTCTCGAATTAAATTAAAATTTTGGAATTTTAGAGGTTATTATGAGGGATTTCTATTTATCATTATCCATTTTTCAGCATAGCTTTTAAACCAAGGTTAATACGGTTAGTAATTTTTTTTACTGCTTTTGTTCATTTTATTTACGACTTACATGGGCTCGAACCGCAGAAGATCGGGGGGCTAAAAAAATCTCCACCATCCATCCATCCGATCGCCTCATCTGGACCGTCCGTGCATAGCCGGCGCGCGGCACACCTGATCGATCAAAAAGGCCGCACGGTGCAGCGTGCGACTACACGGCCACGTGGTGGGGCCCAGCAATTAGTAAGTATTTTTTTACCGGGGCCCAATGCGGGGTCGACACGTAAACACTGTTACCGCCACCCACCGTCTCGTCCCGTCAAGCCAAACCCGAGCTCACGTGGCGGCGTGGCGCGCCTGCAGGGGCCGGGAGCCGTCACCTCCGCCCGCCACGTGGCGCCACTTGCCGCCTCAGGCAAGACAACCACTGCATCAACAAAGTTTATCACAGTATTCGTACAATGTACTCGCTTCCCTCCACAGATACAATTCGGAGTACTACTGGTATCTTTTAGGTTTAGTTAAATTAACGATGCAAAATATAATTTTTTAAAGTAATTTTTATGAGTTTTATATATTCGAAAGACTGGGTCGATATATTTTTAAATTGACGAAGTTATCATGGACGTTATACTCATAAATACGTTACCTACCACAAGAAAAATAATTAGCAGCAAATACGAGCATCAGTACCAAATTTAGAATTTACATTTGAGTGGTTTGATTCCGAAAAAAAAATAACCAATTAAGTTACATTGAAATACTTTAAAATTCTCATGTATAAAACATGTACTACATAGTACTCCCTCCGATTAATAATACTTGTCGTTTTTTTACAAAGACATGGTCTCCAAAAGTAACTTTGACAACTATTTTTATATTATAATATATATATATATATATCAGAAAATATATGAATTTATTAAAGTACTTTTTAAGACTAATCTACATAAATGATTTTTATATTTTTAAGATAAGTATTTTAAAAATTATTTATATTCAAAGATTTTAAAATTTGACTTTAACTTTGTCCAAAATGATCAATATTATCATCTCGGAGCAAGTACTAACTAGTAATTGACCGAATCAATACAACCACTAAACAATGTTTATATTTGTATTAAGTCAAAAGCAGTGTAGTAACTATAGAGTAGTATTAATAAATGAGGGGTGGTTGGTCCGTTATAATAGCACCATAGAAATTTGTATAATTAATTAGTTACGTGCAAATTTTAAACGATAAAAATGCATACGTTAATATATAATACAGCACTTTAACAGTTGACTGCTTAAGAGTACTATCAGTTGTCCTAATAACTCAAAACAAAAATCAAAATTTTAAATTTTAAATTTTATTTGAACTTCATTTTTAGATATTTTTAACCAAGTTTTTTTGGCATTAACTTTTAAATCGTTAAAAGCATATATATTAAAGTTTTATTTATAAATTAGTTTTTTCTCTAATAAGTTAAAATGATTTATTAAAAAATATGAACAATCGATGACCAAAATAATTTATTAGAAAATGTGAGCATTCGATGAAATTGTAAGTTAAAAAAATACTTCCTTCATCTCAAAATATAAAAGATTTTGAACGAATGTGATATATCTCAGTATTAAAATTTTTTTAGATCCATGGTAAAATATGTCATATCTATTTAAATTTTTTTATATTTTGAGACGGTGGGAACACTTCACTGCTCTGTGTAGGTCGTACTGGCTCAGTTCATTAGGGTGAAACTATTCTGCCGCTTGTCCAAACTGGGGTCACATTAACGAACCGACCAGTAGTATAACTGATCACTGTATTAATTAATCAGTCACACACACCCTCACACCTGCCGTGTCCACGCGAACGCATAAAAGTGCCCTCCTGCTCGCCCCGGTCGCTGCCGCTACCAACACCAACAAATAACACGCCTCACATCGTCTCGTCTCCTCCCGATAGCGACGCCGAAAGCGAGACGCCGCCGCCGCCGCCGCCGGGAGTGACAGCGAGTGAGAGAGATCGTCGCTGCGGTCGAGGTCGTCATGATGGATCACCTGAGCCTGGTGCCCTACGAGGGTGGCAGCGCCGGAGGAGGCGGAGGAGGGAAGTACAAGGAGTGCATGCGGAACCACGCGGCGGCGATGGGCGGCCAGGCGTTCGACGGGTGCGGGGAGTACATGCCGGCGTCGCTCGACTCGCTCAAGTGCGCCGCGTGCGGCTGCCACCGCAGCTTCCACCGCCGCGCCGCCGCGGCGGCGGGGGGCATCGGCGCGCCGGTGTTCTTCCGCCCGCCGCCGCAGACGCACCACGCCGCGCTGCAGGGCTTCCTCCCGTCCGTGCCGACGCCGACGCCGCCGCCGCAGGTCGCGCTGCCGTACCACGCCGTGCCCGCCGCGGCATGGCACCACGCGGCGGCGGCTGCGGCGGCCGGCCGCACCGGCTCGGAGACGCCGCCGCGGATGGACGACTTCGGCCCGGGCAGCGCCGGCGGGACCGGGAGCGCCGGCGGCAGCTTCGGGCGGAAGCGGTTCCGGACCAAGTTCACGCCGGAGCAGAAGGAGCGGATGCGGGAGTTCGCCGAGAAGCAAGGGTGGCGCATCAACCGCAACGACGACGGCGCCCTGGACCGCTTCTGCGTCGAGATCGGTGTCAAGCGCCACGTCCTCAAGGTCTGGATGCACAACCACAAGAACCAGCTCGCCTCCTCCCCGACCTCCGCCGCCGCCGCCGCAGGCATGAACCCCGGCGCCGGCATCGGCCTCGGCACCGGCGACGGCGTCGGCGGCGACGGCGACGGCGACGACGAAGACACTGACGACTCCCCGCCCCGCGCCGCCGTCTCCTCCCCCTCCCCCTCCCCGATCAGCGTCTAGCTAGCCACTCACAGTGACACAAACTGGCTTAGCTTTAGCTTAGCTTAGCTAGCTAGCTAATGAAGTTCACTTAATCACTAGGGTTTAATTAGTTCTAATTCAACTAGCATATCCCATTGATTAATTAGCCGCTAGTCACTCAGTTCCGCGTTTAATTAATCGATGACCAACCTCCCTCCTGCCCCCCGCCCCGCGGCCGTGGTAGCTAACGGAGGGCATATCTGTAATTTCTCCCCCTACTAGTACTACTCCTACTCTGCTGTAGTAGTAGCTGCTGCATTGTCTCGTCTCATTTTCAGTCGTACTACTACTAGTGCCAGTGATTGCATTGCAGTGACTAATCATCGTATCCTAGCTCATTAAACAGCATCGGCCACGGCAGTGAGTGGATCGGTCGCGTTGGGGTTGGTGCGTGCCTCCACTGCAGGAAGCTTCCAACTTGCTCGGCCTGTGGGCGAGATTTTGCCCCAGATCTGGCTCTCCACAACGTCGTGTCGGTACAGTAACTAACTGCCCCGCCATAGCTAGCCGGGCAGAGGTTTTGTTGCCATTTGCCGGAGGACGCGAAGGCCAAGGCGGAGGCGACAGCGGGGCGGCGGTGGAGCCGGCCGGGATCGAACGGCTCGCGCGGGCGCTCGGATCCTCGCGTCGCGGCCGCTAGCGTCTCGTCTCATGGGATCGTGTTAATCTCTAATAGAGAGGGATGGGAAATTTTTTTTTGTCTCAATGGGCTCGTTTAATCCCCAAGAAAAAATAATTTTACGTCATAATAGAAGTGAAGTAATTTTTTTTAAAAAAACTCCTCAATCCTTATGAAGTTTCTAACCGTTGCAATTTCTTTTAGAATTAGAAGTTTTGTTTGGTTTAGCTTTTATTCAGATTGTAATAAATTATAGTTATAAAATTTAAAGAATGAATTAGAAGCCGAAGCTGAAAAACCGAGATTCTCAGTTTGTCAGATTCTCAGTTTGTCGCGCTGCTGCTTGCTCGATCTCAGGTTTTTCTTTTTTCCTGCTGTGGTGGCGGTGGTGGGGCTGAGAGATGGGCTGCGTCTGGTCGCGTCGCGAGTTGTCTTTTCAGCGCGTCGTCCTGCCGGTGTCGCGGTCGAACGGCACGGAGCTGGGTTTAGGAGGTGATGATGGCAATTAGGCCGGCACGATTGGGGGCTTTCGGTGCGGGGGGGATCTGACACGATCCCACGAGGATTTGTGTCGCGTACTGGTAGTAGTACGCGGGTTGCTTTTTGAGAGCACCTGGGGGTCAGTCATCCGATCGAGTGTGTGTGTGTGTCTGTGTCTGTGTGAGACAGTGGCGGGTGCTTGTGTGGTAGGAGGCAGGGTTTTGTGTGTGTTCCTGAGTGATTTGGTTTGGTGGGTTGTTTTGGCTGTGATCTATGGCGTGGTTGGTACAGCGGTCGTACGTGACAAAACACACGAGCCTTGCCTTGGCTTCACCCTACCTGAGAGCCGAATCGCTGGAGCACACAACCTTTTTGCATTGCAGAAGACAAGGCAAACACAGGGCCGTCACGAGACGCGCCACCTGCGCGGCTGCAGGCCGGAAGACACACACGAGCGCGTACGTGCGGGAAGCCGGGAACAGCGAAACGCCGAAAGCAACCTGCGTCGTGACGGCCCGTGCGATCCATAGCCCACGCCACGGCGCGCGGCGCAACCAAGCCGAGCCTCGCGTGCGTGTGCGTCCGCTGCGTCGGAGAAAGTCCACGAAACGAACACGAACACGAGGAGGGCCGCTTCGGCCTTCGGGCGGTGGCGGAATTCTCGTCCAGGAAACGGCCTATCGCTTCACGCCGCTAGCAGTGCACCGCACGAGATGGCATGGCACCAAGCCACCAAGGCGCCCGAACACAACATTGGCCGTTCCTTCCGGGCCTGAGTAGGGACATAGAGACAGAGGCTTCCAGTCAGCGATCGGTTCTTCTCAGGTTATGGTAAATCCCGATCAGCCTCACCCGGCTGATCTGGCCTCTGACATCGGAGTGATTCGGTTAAAGGAAAATGTCCACTTTACATTTCTCAACTAGTCGAGGACTTGGAGGGGTCGAGTTTCACTCACGTTGCTCGACGACAAAACTGAGTATAGTGTGTCTTCCTATTTTGAAAAATCGGTGTAAATCGAGTCACTCAACGCCACATTAGCTAAAACTGCTCTCGCCAATCACTAAACAAAAGTATACTCAATTTGCATCGGTTTTAGAAATTAGGGAACACTCTTTTCTCGTGGTTGAGACTCAACCCCTAGAGAGAGGGACGATGAGTGGACTTCTTCGTTCGTGAAACGCTCGGGCTCGTTTCATCGAGTCAACCGGAATAGGAATAAGTTCATAAGCCATCCCTTAACTTTACATCAAGTTTGTATGACATCCCTAATCTTCAATACCAGAAATCACCCCTAAATTATACTAAACCATGCAATTTTGGTCCCATAGTAGTATGGATCTTTGGTTTCGCTGACATGGCATCCTAGCCAGCAAAAAAAATAAAAAATTATGGGGCCCACATGTAAGTGAGAAGAAAAAAATGAGACTCACATCTCTTCTTTCTTCTTTTTCTCTTTTCTTTTCTTTCTTCTCTTTTCTTCTCTTCTTGGGAGGCCGCCGGCGATGGGGAAGAGGCGGCTGGTGACAGATGGGGGAGAGGCGGCCGACGAGCCCGACCGAGCTCCGCCGCTGCCTCGAGTGCCTCGTGACGAGAGGAGGGAACGAGGCCGCCGGGGATAGATTGGGAAGAGGCGGTCGGCAAGCCCGACCAAGCGGGGCGGGATGGCAGGGAGGCGACGGCCACGCGGCACCGGCAAGGAGGCGACGACGGCAACGAGACAACGGCGGGTGGTGGCGGACGGAGTGGTGACGGGCGAGCGCGGTAGTGGACGATGGGAGAGGGGTGGGAGACGGCTGACGAGACTGGGAGGAAGGGGGAGGCGACAGCCGCACCCAATGACGACGATGATGCACACGCACGAGGTCGCATGGAGAAGGAACGTCGGGGGGCGAGCGGAGAAGGAGGCGGCGGGGGTGGCGGCGGCGAAGCCTCTCTCCCATTGAGGAACTCCACCATGCCGACCTTGGCTACACCCACAGCAATTGAGCTCTAATCACAACAACCAAGAGGGAGGAGATGAGATGGGTACCTTGGTAGGGCTGGGAGTGGAAGGATCTCGCCGGAGTTCTGACACCGGTGAGGAGGTGGCGTGATGCACACGCGAGAGCCATGGGAAAGAAAAGCTGGAGAGAGACACGGGGGCAAGGGCCCGATGAGGAGCCAAGGGGGAGAGAGGCTCGCCGACCACCTCTCCCCTATCGCCGGCGGCCAAAAAAAAAAGAAAAATAAGAAATAATAGATGTGGGTCCCACATTTTTTTCTTCTCACTCACGTGTGGGCCCCAGAAGTTTTTTTATTTTTTTGCTGACTAGGATGCCACGTCAGCGAAACTAGAGATCCTATAAGACCAAAATTACATGTTTTTATATAGTTTAGGGATGAAGATTTCTGGTATTGGAGATTTATTTTTTTGCTGACTAGGATGCCACGTCAGCGAAACTAGAGATCCATACTGCTATAGGACCAAAATTACATGTTTTTATATAGTTTAGGGATGAAGATTTCTGGTATTGGAGATTAGGGATGTCATATGAACTCGACATAAAGTCGAGGGACACCTGGTGAACTTATTCCACCGAAATAGCCCGGGATTGGATCCTTCAAGGTCACGGCCCAGTTACCCTGGCGCAGATTTGCACAGGACAACCCATGGGCCTAAGTAACAGGCGCTGCTTGTAAAATTGCCACGGCCGACGGGCCTGGCCTATATACCCCCATCACTAAAACCCAAACAAATCGCGTAAGGCCTACTAACATTTCAACACGCCGGCTCATCTCATGAAAGATTTGATCGAGTGTTTTGAGAGTTGAGACGATCAGCAATGGTATGTGCAATACTGCAATGCCGCTCATGCTCGCTGCTCGCAACTCAAAAGCGGAAAAAACTCGAGAACCTGAGCCCCCCATCGTCGACGAACGCTCGATGCTACGATCGCGTTGACAAAACACAGGATTTCCAGTCACATTCATCCCAACTACAAACCCCACTACGGACGTCGTCTTCAAAATACAGCCGTTTTGAGTTGCATCCCAACCTGCAAGACCTGCAGGAAACTAGAAACAAGAACAGATCGCCATGCTACTGTTTACGTCGACGAACAACCTAGTACATTGATACATACGAACAGATCAGACGCCATGAACACTGCCCTAAACTAAAACAGTAAAACTACGACGGAGCTACAGCATGTCAGATTCACAGCAAACGACAAAGCTACAACGAAGAGTAAGCTGGCCAAAGTACATGGATGGCACCGAGCTTTGAGCCTAGCAGACGCTGCCCATCTGGAGGCGACGTGCCAGGTGCACGAGGTGCCACGTCAGCGCCATCAGGCACAGCACATTGCACAGAGACGAGTAGTCGTTCAGCTTCTTGAGCCGCTGGTTCAGCCTCACCACCCGGGTCTTGGACGTCTGAGCGTCCTCCGGCGCCGGCGCCGCCGACTGCGCCGCCATGTTGGTGTTACCTGTCCCCGCGCCGTCTGCCGGCTTGCGCGCCGCCCCGGCGGCCGTGGGAACGGTGGTGGTGGTGGCGGTGTTGCCCGCCGCCACGGTGACCACCGGCGGGTCGACGATATCGGCCATGTCCCTCCCCCTGCCTTCCTCCTTCTCCACCTTCATCCTCTCGAACATCACCTATGCAAGAACGCAAGAAATGGATCATAAAACTATGAAAGAATTGTGGGGAAATCACGCGTGAGATCTCGATGGAGTGATACTTACTTTGGTGGCTTTTGGCTCGAGGAGCAGCATGTTGGCGAGGACCAGGGCGAGCGCGGCGAGGAGGTTGAAGCTCTGTGCGCGCGCGGCGAGGGAGCTCCGCTCGCGGCCGAGAAGGTGCGCCGCGAGCGCGAGGCCGACGCCGTAGGCCACGGCGCGGAAGTACACCGGGAACAGCTTACTCTGCACCATGCCGAGTTGCTGCCGGGGCAGCGCCGCGGCGAGGACGTAGCTGGACACGAACGTCACCCACACGGACGCGCCGTACGCCGTGGCGAACCCCAGCAGGTGCATCACCGCCGTCGCGGTGCGGGCCGCCTCCCTGGGTCCGCCGAGGAGATACGCGGCGGCGTCGGACGCCACGTCGCGCGCCCTCCGCACGATGTCGGACAGGTTGCTGGCCGCCTCTCCGGCCTTCGCCTTCACGGCCTCCTCGGCTCGCGCCGCCTTGCGCGCCGCGCGCCCCGCGGCGTCCTCCGTGTACTGCTCGGCTCTCTCGGCGATGTCGGAGACCCTGTCCTTAGCGTCCACGGCGCGCTCCTTAGCGCTCTCCCCGGCATGTCTCGCCGCGTGAGAGACCTTGTCCTTGGCACTCTTCACGGTCTCTGCTGCGCCGTGCTGGACGTGCAACGTCTTCTCCTTGGCTTTACCCGCCGCTTCGGAGACCTTGTCCTTGGCTCCAATGGCGGTCTCCTTCACCTGAGACGCAGCGTCCAACACCTTGTCCTCAGCGCTCTCCTTGGCACGGGAAAGCGCCTCCTCCGCGCCGTGCTCGACCGCCGAGGCCTTGTCCTTCGCGCCCTCCTCCGCTTTCTTGGCCGCACCGCAGAGCCTATCCTTGCACCGCTTCACCGCGCCGAACACCTTCCCCGTCGCGCTCTCCTTGGCGTCGGAGAGCTTCTCCTTGCCGCCCTCCGCCGCGTCGGAGACCACGCCCCTGGCCTTGTCCGTAAGCCTGCCCTCTCCCTCCCCCTCGCCGCCGTCGAGGGCGTCAGCGGGCAGGACGTGCGTCTCCTTCACGCCGTCGCCGGTGTACAGCGGGTGCTCCCGCTCGTACTCGACGATGACCACACGGCGTCCCTCCCGGACGACATGCTCCCCGTGCTGCCCCGACGGTGACGGCGGCGCCGGCGCCGGCGACCACACGCCCGCGGTCGCCAAGGTGGAGATCACGAGCCCGATGGCCACAACGTTCATCATGGCGAGAGCGACACGTCGTCGCATTGGTCGAACACTCGTCAGCTACTCTCAGCTTCGGGGGTGGGCGAGTGAGTGAGTGATAAGAAGAAAAGCTACCGCGGTAAAAGTGCAGTGCTGGTTCTCCACCGCCACGCCGCCTAACGGGCTTAAATTCGCGCGCGCACTGAGCCGCCGATGGTTGTAGGCCCGGCGGAGCCGAAGGCCCGAAGCCGTGGCGCGCTGCCGCGGCGTACGCGTGGGCGCGCCGCAGTGGATGCGGTGGCGGAGGCGAGCTCGGCGTGCCGGGAGGGCGACACGCGTGGACGGGACGTGGCTGCGCGCCGCGCGGCTTCGGTTCTCGCGCGCTCCGTTCTGGCCGGTGGAAAAAGATAAGGCCCAAACCCACCTGGGCTTTTACCTCGGCCTGCATAGGATAGCCCACGAATCGGCCTAACGAAGAAGCCCACTTTCACTCGCGACGCGCCGACGCGGGAGTTGGAAGCGAAAACCCTACTCGGTCGGGGAAGCCACCAGCCCACGACTCGCCTGGACGCGCCGCCGCCGCCGCAGCAGCAGCAGCAGCAACCGGAGATGGAGATGGAGGACATAGAGGACGTGCTGGGGCCGGCCGGGCTCTCCGGAGGTGGGGCGCCTCCGGGGCTCCGGCTCCCGCTCGCCGCCGTCGCCGTCAAGCCCAAGCGTCCGAGATCGTCCAGGGTCGCGCAGACCCGGCCACAGCCCGAGGCACGGATCCCCGGGACGCAGGTGAGGCCGCCGCCATAGCTCGAGCTCCAATGAGTGTGTTGTTGTGTTTCCATGGTTTAATCTGATGCGTGTGATGGTTTTCATGTGTTGCAGACGATATATGTAAAGACGTTCGGGTGCTCGCATAACCAGGCAAACTTCGTTCTTGTTTTCCCTAGTATCTCTTTCTGCTTAGAGTTTCGGTTGAAATTTTGCACACTAGCTTACAAACTATTCTAGCTGATATGAATTATGAAATGCCATATGATTCCTTAAATGTTACTTCCACTGGAACAAGTAGTGATCCACTGATACGTGTGTGGTTCTAGCGGGCTTGTTCATGGTGCAGATGCTCCGAACCCAATAGTTCTGCTGTTGTTAGCTATGTAATAACAGTTCATCATTTCTGCTCTGCAGAGTGACAGTGAGTACATGTCGGGGCAGCTCTCGGCGTTTGGATATGCAATCACTGAAGAGCCTGAAGGAGCGGATTTGTGGCTGATTAACACGTATGGGTTTGGTTTCTGGTTCTCTTATTTGTCTCTTTCCATCTATTACCTCTTGCTGTTCATTAAAAGTATACATGAATTGGATTTAACTTATTGATGGTTTCAAACTGGTGCTGCTCTGGAGTTGTGTTGTGGAAAACTAGCTACGCTATTTTATTGCCCTTGAATATGCCATGAGCTGTGTAAACTTGGGACCAATAGCATAAATCCAACTTCTCGTGCCGAAGAGTGAGATATATATTGACACGTAGGGGGAAACCTTCTATTAACTTCAGAGGTGAAGAATATACTGTGACCCACACCTATTTTGCCATTTCAGATGCACTGTGAAAAATCCAAGTCAATCTGCCATGACAACTCTCATATCGAAGTGTAAGATTGCAAACAAGCCATTGGTTGTGGCTGGATGTGTACCGCAAGGAAGCCGGGATCTGAAAGAGCTTGAAGGTATTAGCGTTATTGGAGTGCAACAGATTGACCGTGTTGTTGAAGTAGTTGAAGAAACCTTAAAAGGCCATGAGGTCCGGTTGTTGAGTCGGAAAACACTGCCCTCACTTGATTTACCTAAGGTACAACTCATATTTCTGTACATGATCTTATGTGTATCAATTGTTTATGGCTAGTATAGTGGCAATGTTATATGTTATTACCTTTTTACCATTGACAGATGTAAATGTAATATTCTAATATAATTCCTAATGACTGACCACAGCTACAATTTCCAGGTAAGGAAGAACAAATTTATCGAAATTCTTCCTATTAATGTTGGGTGTTTGGGTGCTTGCACATACTGCAAGACAAAGCATGCTCGTGGTCATCTCGGAAGCTATACTATAGAAAGTTTGGTAAGTTCACTGGATGTTTTGTTTGTTGTAGGAAATTCTGCTTATTTAAATCTCAAGCATGAAAATTGTTTTGCAATTTACTGTAGGTAGATCGTGTGAAAATTGTTGTATCTGAAGGTGTCCGAGAAATATGGTTGAGTAGTGAGGATACTGGTGCTTATGGTAATGCCATTGTTCAGATCTTTTTGGATTGCTTCTGAGAGATAAGCCATAGAATTATTATGGCAATTTGCTCCTCTGACCTTGCAAAGTTTTCAGGCAGGGATATTGGTACAAATCTTCCAAATCTATTAAATGCAATTGTTGCTGAGCTTCCTGCTGACAGAAGTACAATGCTTCGCATTGGAATGACCAATCCTCCTTTCATATTGGAGCATTTGAAGGAAATTGCTAGTGTTTTGTGCCATCCTTGTGTTTATTCTTTCCTCCATGTTCCTGTGCAATCAGGAAGTGATGCTGTTTTAACGGTATGCTTGAACTTGCAGCAACATACGGATAGAAAACCCAAATATTATTAGCTTGTAACCTATCTGTAGTGTTTGTGCCTGGCTGTGACTTATTCCACAACTATATACAGGCAATGAATCGTGAATACACTGTGAGTGAATTCAGGAGGGTAGTTGACACTCTCTGTGAGCTTGTCCCTGGAATGCAAATTGCTACAGATATTATCTGTGGATTTCCCGGTATGATAAAGAAGATCTTGGTTTAGCTATTCAACCTTACTTAGAGTGATCATTTATGAGTAACCTTTATCTCTGTTTATTAAATCCTATCAAAGATGTTGACAGTAGTTTAAGCTAATCATGCCATTTTTCAGGTGAAACTGATGAAGATTTCTCTCAAACTGTTAACCTTGTAAAAGAATATCAATTCCCTCAGGTTCACATATCACAGTTCTACCCCAGGCCAGGTATCTTTTTCTAACATTTGTTTATAGAAATATTCTTCATCAATATTTCCCCCTTGTCTTCCATCTATACTGTTGTTTTTCTATTCTGTAGGAACACCTGCTGCTAGGATGAAAAAGGTTCCAAGTGTTGAAGTGAAGAAAAGGAGCCGTGAATTGACCTCAGTTTTCGAGTCATTTTCGCCTTACCAAGGAATGGAAGGAAAAGTAGAGAGGATATGGATCACTGAAATAGCTACTGATGGTGTTCATTTGGTAAGCGTATCATCATTGCTGCCAATCATATCATCGATAGTGTCTGTGCCAGTTGCCAGTATATTCTTTATCATTTTTTTGCCACATTTATAATCACATAAACTTTTTTCCTGAAATTATCTTTTGCTGCACAGGTTGGACATACCAAAGGATATATCCAGGTGCTTGTCATTGCTCCTGATAGCATGTTAGGAACATCAGCAGATGTGAAGATCGCATCTGTTGGGAGATGGTCTGTGTTTGGTGAAGTGATTGAAGGATCCGTTGTAGCAAAGGAAACACAGAAGCAAAATCACACTGAACTGCAAGAAGAATACAGGCTAAGTCAGGTCGAGGAAGCCACTTGCTGTGGCAAAGACCCTTGTAGTGCCTGCACATGCTCTGATGTAGCACAGAAATGCGATCGCAGTCCACAGCGATCCGAAAATTCGACGCCCCAATCCTGTGGTGATGCTACTCATCAGGAAGCTATTCAGTCTAAACTTGTGAGAAGAAATGTTGAAGGAACGGTGAAAAGTAGCGAAAGAGATACAGCGAAACAGGTACGGAAGATTCAGCATCTAAATGTAGCACCTAGGAGGTTCCCAAATGTTGATACAATTCTGTGGGGTGGTTTGGCCGTGAGCTTTGCCACGACAGTAACCCTCATTGCACTGCTAGCTTACAAGATTTCTTCCACGCCCTCCTACTAGTCTGGTGCATGTGTAACTGTAATTGAACTGTGTTACTGCTCAGTTTTGACCATTTTTCTGTATCCATCCTTGATCCTTCTGTTTGCCGCAAAGATATGGAATGGAACTGCAATTCACTGTCTCAACAAGTTCTCTAATAACCTTTTCACCTGACCTTTCTAAGTAACTAGAAGATATAATAAGTTCTTTTTTAAGATTAATGATTCTGAAGAACAAGGAGAGTTGGTGATCTAACTCGTAATCGCGTTTATCTGAGCTCGAAGGCTTCCTGCATTTAAAAAGCAATGGAAGTATTGAGTCATGGTGTTCTTGGCTTGCACCATGAAAGATTTGAACATTTGATACTGCAAATCTGTAAGACAAAAGGTGCAACGGACAGCAAAGTTCAGAGAACTAGCTACATGCGTTGTTCAGAAACTCGGGCTACGTTTCATTTTTTATTATCATTGTTTCACTTTAAACTACCTTTAACTAATGTTTTTACTTAGAACTAGGTTATATTACCTTTATTTCATTTTGGATCACCCTTAACTATTTTATACATATATGCATCAACTTATCATATGTCAGAAAAAAAAGTCTAAATATAGTTGTTAGAGTTCGTTAACGAGTAGGAGCCGACGTATTTAAAATCATTCATATACAGATTATAATGAAAACATTAGTTAAAAGGTGATCAAAACCAGACAATGATAATAAAAAATGACATAAAGTAAAATTTACTCTTTAACTTTTCTATTTTTTTTTCTCTTGTGCTCCTTGCCTCCAAAACGGGTTCTGTTTTGGATGTTAGAATGCCATCGTTTTCCTTTTTGCAGGAATCATAGTACATTTATTCATCGAGTTAATTAGGAGCGATTAAGATCAATATTACACTCACCCATCGCATATGATGGGAATAAAACCTACCAAACATCAGAATTTGCATGACAAACCAAAAAGCAAGTTAGCAAGGTTGATCAATATTACACTCATTCAGATTCATCCAGTTAACGCATCTGATGGGAGTAAAACTTACCAAACATCAAAATTTGCTGACAAACCAAAAAGCAAGTAAGCAAGGCAGAGGAGTGACAAACCAAAAAGAAAGTTAGCAAGGTCGATCAATACTACACTCATCCAGATTCATCCAGTTAACGCATCTGATGAGAGTAGGACTTGAAACCAAAAAGCAAGTCAGCAAGGCAGAGGAGTAAAAAAAATAAAACGAAAGCCCAACGATTTAGTTATCAGAGCCAGGTTTCGATCCTGGGACCTGTGGGTTATGGGCCCACCACGCTTCCGCTGCGCCACTCTGATCTTGTGATGGTAAGCAGCTAGCAAGCACTTTTGTCTCTCTTACTAAACGATCACCATCGCGTGGCAAATTCCTTCGCCTGTAGCAAATACGCGGCGAGGCGAGCAACAAGCCAAGCCAGGTCACCACGTGGCGTTGGCAACGCAAAGCCAGCAACGGCCGCTCGCTCACCTACCACCACCTGCACAGCTCGCGTAGCTCCCTCAGCGCCTCTATCCAAATCTGGCAAGTAGTAATTGTTTAACCGCGCGGCAAATCTAGTGGTTTTCCTGTGCCCTGCCCTCACAGTGTCTTCCCGGAGTGGACACAGCGGTGGCGCGCACATGTTGTCGCGACGTCGATTCGCATCGCAGCTTGGCCTACGCGACGTACGTCGCGCGTGTGTCGGCCACTGGGAGATCGAGCGGGTGACAGTGCCGGCCACACACACCGACGTAGCTAGACGCCGTAGCTTGGCTCGAACTCGAAGGCCATGCACCCACACATACCCCCCACCCGCTCCGCTCGTTCCCGAGAACGGAAAGGCCGCGCGCGCGCAAGGAGGCACACACGGACGAGTGGACGACGCGCGTACGTCCGTCCGTCCGCGCGACGCGGGCCCCAATCCCCACCACCAGTGGCCGTGGGTACGGTGGGTTCTCCACGTCTTTGACGGACAGCTCACAGCCCGCGCGGGTGCACCACCGCGTGCTGCGTGCATCATGCGGCTGCTGCGCTGCGCCTCTTCGCTTTCGCGAATTTCTAGCTGCCGCCTGCCGGATGGCCGCGGCTTCGCAGGGGAGAGTAGAGGCACGCACCGTACGTGAGCCTGTGACGACGGGCGCGGGGTTTCCCGGCCGGCGCGCGCAACGCCGCCTGATCACTGGTTCAGCCTAGAGCCTAGAGATGACAACGAATACATATCCATCGGGTTTCCTTATCCCATACTCATACAGTCATACTCACGATGACTAAATATTTTCGTTTAAATACCCACACCCGTCACGAGTACAAAATTGTCCCCATACCCATACCCGTGCAGGTAACGGGTACCCATACCGATTTAATTGAATTGTATTACTTATAGTTTTATACCGTAATTAGTCGTATTAGAACTGTAAACCATCGATATTTTCTCTGATAACAATGCTATTAACATTAACATTTAAATGCAAGTAAAAAAATTCTACAACCACATTACATAATCAATAAATCAAATAATAATTTCATATAACTAGACTAGAATAATGCTTAAGAGGTGAAAGATGTTTTATACTATGATTTAGTAGTCGTTGGGACTTATGTTACTCACAGTTTTAGGCTTAATCTACGGGTTTTTTCACTCACGGGTTGATGGGTATGGATGGATAAAGAACGAACCCATACCCGCGTACCCAACAGATAAGAGTTTTTGTCCGTCAGTAGACCCATGGGTATAAGAGTTAGAACATGATTAGCTCCTAATAGAGTAAAAACCCATCGGGTGTCGGGTCACAGGTCCCCATTGTCATCTCTAGTTCAGCCCCCGCGCAGCCGCGCTCGCCGGCCGGGATGTTGCCATCGATCGATCGGCCGCCACGCACAGTACCATCTCAGGCATGGCTGCATGGGGAAGGGATGAGAAAATGACAAATGACTGGGTTTTTTTCTTTCTAATTCGAACGCGCCGTCAATGTAAATACTTATATAGTTTAAGGAAGAAAAACAAACCAATAATAATTTCAAGTAAGCTTATATTACGGCTGGTGGTTACATTTGAGGAATATATACCGATCTTAAAGTCATGGCATGACAAGGCACATGATACGTTTTGAGTAAGATGTCTTGGTATGAACCTGGGTTTATAAAAATGTTTAATGACTTAAAATTGTAGCTAACCATGATTGCCCTTGATTACTGACAAAAACCGGTGAAATTCAAATAATTTCATATGGATGATAGGTTGACTTTTTAAATTCTTGGCTTTTAGTATTTTTTCGTACTTGCTTGGTAAGTCAAATAACCGCAACCGATCGAACGGTTTTCATTACATTTTGTTAATCATATGGTATGGTATGGTATGGTATGGACTACACCGACACATGGCATATAAATATTCAAATCTTAATCCATCTTTTCTCTTTAGGTTGATGCCCAAGTCAGGACATGGAAATAACAGCCACACGTTAAAGGTCGTCTACGTCATGCAACTTATTAGAATCAGGGATGACAATCGGGCACGACGGACAAGAGTGTCGAAGAAGGGATCCCCAACAATAGGGAAGTGTGGACCTCCCCTCCTCCTTGAAGATTCGGCCAGGATGTAAGTTGAGCAAGCGCGGGAAAGATGACAAAGAACAGGAACACGGTGCAAAATATACAGGTTCTGGCCGTACAGACGCGTAAAACCCTACTCCTGTGTTTTGGGACTAGATGTGAATGTGTTGTAAGGACTCGACAAGCCCTAGACTAGATGCCTTGATTCCATTCAACCTTTTCTTAAGTTGCATGACTCCTCCTTTTATACTCTGAAGGAGAGCTTGCAGTTATATCTTGCATTGGGGATGTGTCTATGCTTAGTCTTATCATTGTCCCTCTTGTCACATCAGTTTGAAATATACTCGTTGCTGCTGACCGAGCCAGCTCTGGTGCCCAGAGAGCTAAGTCGGGGCCCAAGACAGCTGGAGCAATGCCTCCGACGTCACTTGCTATAATTCTGGGCCCGATAGGCCCAAGTGAGAAAGTTGAGAGTTGTTCGTCCTTCATGAAGCCATGCAACCATGACAAGCGCCACTCGGCACGACATGACACGTCGCCCTGGCCCTATTCCTTTTGATGACACAGCTAACTTGACTGCCTCATACTTCGCCACCTTTTTCATGCATGCAATCGAGCTATAACCTCGATTCATAACTCCTTGGTCGCCGCTTCGTAGTAACTTAATGTTGCTACTTTGCTGTCCCATCGGTGGGTCCACCGCGCTGCATAGTTGACCGAGGAGAGACCTCAGTCAATCCCGGGGCAGGGAGCCCAGGCGAGAGATGCCGTCGGGCTCGCCTTCCCACATGGCAATGATATTATTGAATCTCGCTTTAAGATCATACCCATGCCCCGAACTATCGTCTTTGGAGACAATCCACAGTCCTGGGCATGGTCTGTGCTTGGCGTACAACCCGTGCGCGAGGCCTGCAGGTACTCTTAGGGCTCCTCACACTCTCCTACTACTTGATGAGACGTCTTATTAGCTTTGACAAACTTCTCGAAGATGTCATTGATGAAGGAATCATGATGAACATGACCTCGAAGGGGGTGCTAAGTAGTAGAGTACACTTATTTCTACTCCTACGAGATATAAATCTTATAGGTCTCCACACTCTTCTTGGTACCTTAAAGATGTAGATCTTATAGGTCTCTACACTTTTTTTTCTTGATACATTGAAGATGTAGATCTTGTAGGTCTCTGTATTCTTCTTGGTATCTTGAAGATGTAGATCTTGTAGGTCTCTATATTCTTCTTGGTACCTTGAAGATATAGATCTTGTAGGTCTCTACACTCTGTTTGGTACCTTGAAGATGTAGATCCTTGTAATGGTGTCGGGTTCCGGGGCCTCGGTTAACCCAGACTTGGCTCCTATAGTACGCCATGTGTCACTTACCACCTTAACGTTTCTGGCCGATAATGAATTCTATATATGGCAAAGCAATCTTGTGGGCCCACAATACACCATACCCAGGCGCTGGGAACCCTGGTTCCCATTTTTCAACAACGAGTAAGACATACGTGTACCTATACCCATGAGATAATTTTATGCCTAAGAACATACCCGTTATCTGTGACGGGCAAGAGTTTCTTGCCCATGCCCTATGTCCACTACCTGCAAGCGCCACATGCCGGCGAGCGAAACAAGCTTCACTATTCATATCCGTGCCCATTTACCCAACAAACAACATTTTGTCCTAATAACTATCCATGAACATAAAAATAGAGAAATACCTTTTTTTAACAAACAGTGCGTTGTTTTATTGTCTTTTTTGAGTGCTAGCCTTGTAATAGAGAAATAGGTTCTTTTACCCACGATTATAGGGTTATCGGGCGTGGTTACCATTCCTAACCAGAATGCCAACCAAACAAACCACACACAGGTTTTTCTTTTTAAGACTCAACCACTCGTAGGTTTCGATACACCCATAGCCACACCGAACCGCTTATGGTAGAGAGGCGATTGAGAAACAAAGTTTTACGCGAAAAACATGTACCAAGTACCAACACAAATGCTCATGTTCAACGGTCAATCAAATCCCGCCCTCATAGAACGCTCCCAAGACCCGACCCGTTCTCATCCATGTGATATCCGTCAGTGATCTGACGGCCGGAGTACCACCCAACATCCATCCAAGCGTCAAAACCCCCAAACGCCCCTGCCACCCGTCGTACACAAGTACGCACCAGCATCCACATGTAAACCCTCCGGCCCCACCCGCTGACACCACGGACCCACCCGGCAAGACATGCATGGCAAGCACACGTAACGGAGGCGGATCCGTTTGCGCCGCTTGGCGCTTGCCTTTGTTGTGAGCGGTGACTGTGACTGTGTGTGTGTGAGAGAGAGAGAGATTTGCGCGCGCGTCCCGAGCTGAGTGAGTGCCATCACTGTTCGGTTCGGTGGAGGCAGGCGGCCGCAGCAATTTCCATGGAGAGGAGAGTGGGGAGGAGTTGGGGTAGATAGCGGAGGAGCCGAGGCGGGAGGGAGACGACGACCGGGCAATCACCCTCGCCATTTTGACGCCTTCCTTTGTCGTGCGTGAGTTGTACTGACCTTGCCCATCGCTGCCGCCTCCGCCTCCGCCTCCGGCGATCCCCATCCATCCCGCGAGCGAGCAGGGCGCCGTCGTTCGTCCTGCTGCTTCCGCGGCATCCATCCTGGTGAGCACATCCTCCGCCACCGCCGCCTGCGCCGATCCTCATCCGTCGCGCGAGCGAGCGAGCAGGGTCGCCGTTGCTCGTCCGGCCTGCTGCTTCCGCCGCATCCGTTACGCACATCCTCTTTCCCATCTCTCTCTCTCTCTACCCACGCACTTTTTCTCGAATTTGCGTTAACTCTAGCTTCTGTTCTAGAAATTTGCCTTAACATTAATGCTAACAACAGTTTGATGGTTCCCAAAAAGGTTTGGGGATTCAACTGAACCCCCATGTCCCATGTTAGATCCGCCACTGCGATATGGCATTATTAGTTGGAATTATCATGCTTTCATTTTTTTCAGTCTGCATTGTCAAATATGGACTGATGTTGCAGATTTTTTTTTGCTCTGATTTTCCTTCATCATTTCTCATTTTCGGCTTGCCTTTGTTAACTGATGCTCATATGTTTACTCTTTCATTGCAGTCTGATCGCTTCCATCGTCACGGTGATTGCCGGAGCTTGGTTTGACCTGCATTGTAGTACTCTTGCTGCTTACTTTCGTAAAGAATCAGGACTGCTTGTCTTTTGGGTTCAAGCTGGCTAGTAATCAACAGAATGGATGCGAAAGACTTGGTGGAAATAGGCATGAAGGAGGAGGACATTACAACAATGCTGTTTGGAAAGAAGGTTATCGAGCTGACGGAAGACGCATTCGATGGTTCGAAAGAAGAAAGAAAGATCTTTGAGGAGCTCTTCTGCAGAACAGGCACTGGCGGAGCAATCACCCGCCATCCATGCCGAGATGGAAAGAGCAGTTCACTAAGAGATGCAAGCAAAGAATTGATATCAACTAACACACCCTCGAGCTCTGCCTCCAATCACAAGTCGTTGTGCTGCCGTGTGGTTGAGTCTTTCACATATGGCAATTTATCAAGCTATCTTGTGTTCTGCAATAACGACAAACAAAAAATGCAGAAGACAGTGGGCTTTCCGGATATGGCCAGCGCTTCTGATCTCGTGATACAGTGGACACCGCCTTCTGTTGAGAGGGTGTACACTCGTAGGGCAGTGGCTCGCAGGAACCAAAGAGCAAAACTTTGCAGTGTTCTTGATCTGGAGATGGTTGACATCACCAGTGTTGGACAGCGTAGGGATAGAGGGCACCATAAGGGTGGACATGGCCATGCAGTGCTTTGGGATCATCTTCGGCTACACGCCAATCTTCTGATGATGGAAGCTGGGTGGAAGATTGATGGCAAGGAAAGATGGGACAAGAGTAAGGTTGATCATATTTACGAGTCACCTGACAAAGTTATGCGCCTGTTTTCTCTTCCCAGGGCTTGGAAATGCTTTGGCCAATGGTTGCTTATGAATTCCTCTGGCTTTGGTGGAAATGACTACGGGAGGATATGGTTCAACATCCATGACTTTCTGAGTGATTTGAAGAATACACTGCTATGCTTAGAATATGAAGTCCGGCTCCCGAAGCAATCTCTATCTTTTCTCAACCAGTGGCAGCTCCTTGATCCTTTCATGGCAGTAGTTTGCATCGATAAGAAGGTTAATGCCCTGAAGAAGGGAGTAGCACTGAAAGCTGTAAACAGCAGTGTTACATTTGTCAGCTGCATCGAGAGTAAGCTGTCAAGTCCCAGGAATGCTGACAATCCACTTGGTCTAAACCATTCGAACAATTATAACAGCACACATCCCAGGTCACGTAAAAATCTTCTGCCACTGCTTCAATCTGATGACCTCAATGGAAATTCTTCGCGCAGCAAACATCCTTCTACTGTTGGAAAACATAAATCTAGTCAATATAAAATGGATCAAAGATTGCCAATCATGGCAGAAATACAAGAAAAAAGCATCAGAAGTACTGCTCATCGTATAGTGATGGGTCTCCAAGATTCAACAGCTTTTCCTGGTTCAAGGACTAGTTTAAATATGAAAAATAAACCTTCATACAGCAAGTCTAATTTGACACAGAGCATTCAAGACAACTCTGATCCACTATATTTTCCACCTAATTATTCTCCCAGTGATCTTGTTGAAAATGTTCAAATAAATGATCTGAGTTTTCATGCCTATGACATGATAGAATCTGCAAACGTGGACAATTCTGCAGATAGTCCTTCTGACGAGTTGCTCCTAGGAGCAAACTTACTGTTTTCTCACGAAGTGGACGAGATGCTCCTTGACGACATCAGCAATGAACATTACTGTACTGCAGCTGTCTCTGAGCCACAAGCAAAAAACATAGATTTAGAGGATGGACCGTCTGGTCCATCATCAGTAGTATCAGAGAAGGACACATGTTTGAAAGCTAATAAAGATGATATCAACAATGAACAGCATGATGATGGAGTTGTCACTGAGTCCCAATTGGCAAATAAAGATGTAACGGATAGACCTGCTGGTGCACTGTCGTTTCTACCAACAATGGGTACAGTTTTGGAAGCTAATGAGATGAGCTCGGAAGAGATGACAAAAGGAGGGCAGTTATCATGTGAAGGCACCGACAATGCAATGGTGATATCGGAGCCACAGTTATTGTTTGTGTCCCCTCATGATGGGACTCTTTCTTTCATGAATGATAGTATGTGCAGCCAAGAGATGCGGAGTTGCCTCAATGCTTCAAATGGCACCATGGGGACTAACGTTCAACTAGACATCCAATCCTCAGTATATGAAGCAAGTTTGATTCGGGGATTCCTATACCTTGACAACGAGGGTTCTCCAATTTGTTGGACGGTCCTAAACCCAGAACCTCCTAGGCAGTTGGTCTGTTCTGAACCAATTTCAAAGGCATCTGAACTTCATGGTGAAATGAACATGGAGTGTGGGATGTTAACTTCTGGACCGAAGCAAATGTCGAAATTAGACTCGAGCAAAACCAATCGGAAAAGGTCCAAGAAAGCTGCAAATATTGAAGGCAAAGGCAGTCAAAAGAAACAGAAGGTAAATGATGTTCCTGTAAGTTACTGCGCAATTGGTCAATATATGGACCATACAACTGAGAATCCTGCTGGCTGTTTAATTAGCAGTGATAAAGAACAGATAGGTTCAGCAAGCACTGAGCAGGTTTCATTAAATTTGTTGCCTGGGAATAGCAATGACATGAATCAGCAGGTTCCCATTAAAAACAGTGACAATGATCAAGCCAGAGCAAGCATTGGATCAGCAGAAAAGATTGTGCCAGAAAAAACTTCCAAAAAAGATGTCAAAAGGCAAAAGGCATCATCACGGCATAAATGCAAGTTTGATGACAATGATCTTCTGATGACAGCTGTAATACATAAGTTAACTGCACGCTACAGGAATCGTTTTAGTCGAAGACTCGCCAAGAAATCTGGTTTCAAACGTCTACCTAGATATCGCTGGAAGAGTGAAGAGAGATGTGACAGGAAGACGTTTCCTAAAGGAGCAAGAACAGTGTGGGGGAAGTTGCTTGAAATGGGCATTGTTTGTAAAGTAAATATTCTTCAATATCGAAGACCAGGAAGCAAAAATGTATTAAAGGATGGAAACATTACAAAGAAGGGCATTAGATGCCGATGCTGTGATATGGTGTTTACAATGTCCATGTTTAAGTGTCATGCAGGACTGCAGCAAGAAATTCCCTCTCTGAATCTTTTCTTGGGTTCTGGCAAATCATACACTCTTTGCCAGCTTCAAGCATGGTCTATTGAACATAAGGCCAGGAAAGAACGTGCAAAATGTACTATGCCACTCCAAGCTGATCAAAATGATGATACTTGTGGATTATGTGGTGATGGCGGTGAACTGATATGCTGCGACAACTGTCCTGCTAGTTACCATCAGGACTGCTTGCCTTGTCAGGTTTGCTTCCCTGATGTTTCCTTTTTTCTTCCGTTAACTGACATACAGATTTATCAAGGAGCATTGCTTAGGAAATAAACCGAATTAGTTCATGGTTGTTCTGAAAGGATTTTTTTTTTCAATGAATATTCTGAAGGAATTATATATGCACTTATCCCTGTGTGCAGTTGAAATGTTGTTTCCATATATTATTATTTCATTTATCTAATTTGCAAGGAGAAAATGATGTTTTATCATGAGTACTCTTCTCCCCTTGTTTGTTTGTGCTGTGCCATGCTACTCCCAGAATAACTCACAGCAAAATGCAGTCATTACTGCATCTGTTTAATCATGTGTGCATTACACTGCTTAGTTAAAAGTTGTTATGTAGTTTTACCGTGGAGATGACATAGCATTTCTATCAGTTAGGGTGGTCATTTTTTGCACCAGCATTACAGAACAACTGATCTTGCCATTTGTTTATCAACCTCTACCTCACTTTATTGCTACTGCCGTAAATCTATTTTAGCTAACATTTCAGACTGTAATGTTTGCATTCATGTTACTGATTCACTTTCTATCTTTTCAGGATATTCCAGATGGCAGCTGGTATTGCTATAGATGCCTTTGCGATATATGTGGGGAAGTGATAAATTTGAAGGAGCTCAGAAGTTCCCTACCTGCTTTAGAATGCTCACAGTGTGAACGCCAATGTAATGTCTCACTTCACATCTTCATTGCCACCATACGATGTCTGGTTATTTGCCAGCAAGATTTGTCTTTAGACCTTCCATATAAATTGCTGCTTCTTGTTTTAACAGCACACTATTCCTGCGCTGTAGTTTCAGAACTTACCACGCACACTTACGATTGTTTGTTTGTATAGCATAGAACATTTTAGCAATTTAATTTACTGTAGTAGTTGTGCATATGTTAATGCAGTTACATGCAATGTTTACCTTATAAGGAGATCTGTTAATTCAACTATAATTTGCTCTTTGATTTTGTGATGCTTCTTATCACAGTTTCTGAGCTCCTTATATTGCCCAAATCCACTGCAAGATTTAGCACTGCTTGAAATCTTATGCCACATGCTCGTTCATTACATTGTTTCTCTCCAGATCATGCAAAATGCATATATGGTAAACTTTTGTGCAATGAGGAAGGTGGACCTTGTGCCTGGTTTTGTGGAAGAAGATGCCAGCAGGTATAATCCTAAAATTCGACTTGTTCCTTCACTAACGCTAGCCATATATTTACCAGAGACGGTGAAAATGTTTACTTGAAGCAGCCTCACCGTGCTCCGATATTGGCAGATTTATATGAATTTGCGATCTCGTGTTGGGATCCCCATCCACACAATTGATGGCTTCTCTTGCACTATTCTCCGGAACAACGGTGATCAACGGGTTTCTACAGCTGCAGATATTGCTATCCTCGCTGAGTGCAACATGAAATTAGTAATTGCCTTGAGTATAATGGAAGAATGCTTCTTACCTATAATAGATGCACGAACAGGAATAGATATTATCCCACCTATACTATATAATTGGAGGTGAGACCGACTATTTCGTTTCCAAATTAATCTGTTGTCCTCTTAACATTATTAACGAATGTTTGCTTTTATCTTTTTTTTAGTTCCATGTATTTTCAGGCACTCATTTATACATTTGTATTTCTTTTCCAGGTCTGACTTTGTTCATTTGGATTACAAGGGGTTCTATACTGTAGTATTGGAAAATGATGACAGGATCATTTCTGTGGCATCCATCAGGTACTGCACGTTCAAAAGTCCTGACACTAATGGAATTCAATTTTCATAAGTTCGAAATCAGCACCCTAAAATTAGTCAGATTATCTAATATTTCAGAATCTGGGTTTAACACAGATTTTTATGCAGGTTACATGGTACAATTGTGGCGGAGATGCCTCTAATAGCTACTTGCCTTGAGAATCGTCAACAAGGGATGTGCAGGCGTCTCATGGATTACATTGAACAGGTACTAGATAGCTGGATACTGATGCTTTTTGTAGTCTATTTTGGATTCTTTATTAAAAAGATCACCCCAAAGAATCATGTCATGCTTACTCCCTAAGCATCATATCCAAGTTACCGAGTATCTGACTTATTCCCCACCGTATCCTTCTTAAGGACCTGAAAATTTCCACCTGTATTTCTACCAAATATTTGCTGGAGGATATACGAAATATTTGCTATCTGCATCTGACTTATTCTCCAGCCTATATCCTTTTCAAACTTAACAATCGATTCAGTCTTCTCCTCTTGAAGTGTGTCTGAGCTTGGAATTTTCTTTAGAACAAAGGCAGATTAACATGCTTGTATATAAAACTGAGCATGGAAATTCAGAACCAATCTATAATTTATCGCACAATAATATGTTATTTTGCATCATTGCTTATCCTGTGCAAACTATTTCTATGCTTCATGTGTACCACTTACTACTAGTTAAGATATTGCCGCTCTAGAACTTACACCTACCTGATGTTTCTCAACAGATGCTGAAATCTCTGAAGGTAGAGATGCTTCTTCTATCCGCGATACCGAGCCTAGTCGACACATGGACAAGTGCATTCGGGTTTGTGCCGATAGGCGACCTTGACAGGAAGAATCTCAGCAAGCTGAGGCTGGTGTCAGTCCCGGGGACCGTTCTACTGAAGAGGAACATGTACGAGTGTCCGGACACCAATGCGGGTGAGCTGCAAAACCCTGAACCCTTCAAAGTTTACTCACGCTATGCCAGGAAAAACCGCAACGGTAATTTTGAATATGACATGTGCCAAATGAGATGAATCACAGCGGGGGGTGGTGGTGATGGTGGTGGTGGTGGTAGCAAGGAGAATCTCGTGTGCGTCGATCGGTCGGTGGTGGTGACGACTGCGGAGGCCGGACAGCAGAGGCCGTTTGAGGATTGCTCACCGGTTCGTGCAGTGGACAGCCTCGTCGACGAGCTGCGGAGTTTGAAGATCACTTCGTCCTGTGGAAATCGTCGTCATCTTGGCAAAACTGCTGTAAATTCAGCTACCTTGTATGAAAGACCTGTTGGATGCTAGTAGTCGTTAGCGATTAGGGCGCGTTCTGTGAAATCTGATCTACTGTCGCCGATGAGAACCTGAACTTCTCAATGTTGACTTGGTGTCACTGAACATTCTAGAATGTCTTGAATCTGTCTACTAGTAACTGACATGAATGCCCGGAGACCAAGCAATGCTTCTCTTGCATGAATTTTGCAGGATTTTAGCTCAAATCCTGTAAAAAAGCAGTGAAATTCTTTCCGTTATAAAGGATGCGAGTGCTATTTCGAAGGGATTCAAAACTCCAAACTTCTGGTCTGAATGACAAGTGGGCCGTGGCCCATGGGCCACGGGCCACGTGGAATAAAAAAGGGGACCTGCCACTTCCACTGTTCTACTTCTACCCGTTGGAGGGCTGTTGTGATTTGCGATGACCTAGCAGGAATCTCGAGGCAGATCCGACGGCCGGCTTGCTGATCAGGCGGCCATCAGTGGCTAATCAAGCTGGCTAAAAGCCCGAACCGCGATTGGTTTCCCTCCATGCGGGGATTTTTCAATTTTTAATTCCCGTGTTTATACCCTTCTCTCCCGCTCACGAACCAAATATTGGCCGCGTCCATTTTCGCAGAAACCCCAAAATCCCCAAACCCCCTCCTCTCCTTCCTGATGCGTCTCCCCGTCCTCCTCGCCGGTCGTCTTCGTCGCCGCACGCGTCCTCCTCCCCAGCAGTGCCACATCCTGCGCCTGTTTGGCCGGTCGTCTCCTAGGTGATCCCTAGTCTCTGGCCCAGTTGCGTCCTTGATGGCCGGGGTTTTTTTGGGTGATTTTTGAGGCCATTTCTGTGGGGGGTTTATGCTCGGGTGGGGACGTTTCGGCCCTGTGCCCTAGCGCGGAGCGGGTGGCGACGAGGGTCAATGGGGAGTTCTCTCGGATGGTTGTGTGGGATGCGGGTAGGGTGTTCGGCGGAATGCGTGAAACGGGTTTTACTGAGATGGCGAGGGATTGGGGGTGTGGCGGCGAGGGCGTGAGGCGAGGCAGACGGCCGCGGTGATGAGGGTGTGGCTCTGACTGAGGAGCAGTGAGTTGGTGACTAGCCTACAGGCGCATACAGTTCACAGCCGTTAGAGTTTAGTTCCCATTTCTCTTATTCTTAGTTCATACACTGCACTTAGAGTTTTCCTCCCTAGTGAAATCCCATTATGTTGTCTAGCTGAAAGTTGGTTATCCACAAATCTCATACCTCCATTTTTGTTTTGGTGGACTGTACAATTTATATTCAAATAGATGCCAGAGAGTAGATAACTTGAACATCGAACGCACAATTATTTCTATTTCTAAACTACCAGTTGCGTACCTAGAATTTTTTAATCGGGGATTTGGTAAACTAGTTAGTGTATAAAATAATATAACATCTTATTATTGTATATTATTATATATTTTTAATATTTTATTTAATATTTTTTAAAACATTTATAGAAATTAACATTAGTTTTTTTTATTTACATCACCTTTTCTATATTATAAGTTATTTTAGCTTTTTCTAATTTAAATTTATTTAACATAATCCGAATTCAGATAAAAATGCATTAACATATATAATAACAAATACATGTTGTACTCATATAGTTAATTTTAACTTATATAACATAACACAAGACGGTAAAAGTCATATCACTTGAGTAATATTTATAGTGTACTATGATCATTAGATTCATAACAAATATCACTCTCTAATTTATTCTAATTTATCATTGAATATTATCTTCATATATAATTAGTTAAGAGAATTCTAGATTATTTTGAGGAAAAATATCTCATAAATTCTAAAAATTAGTTAAGCAGCTTGATGTCACACTAACTACTAGTAACCACGTAAAAATTACAACTAACTAATATTATTAATATATCAAGATAACTGCTGCTCCTTTCGTTTCATATTATAAGTCGTTTTCACTTTTTTCTAGTGAAACTTATTTAAGTTTGACCAAGTTTATATAAAAATTATAAACATCTACAACACTAAATTAGTTTCATTAAAATATACATTTCATATATTATTTAATATATTTTGATAATATATTTGTTTTGTGTTAAAAAATAATCATATATTTGATTAAAAAATATTAGTTTAAATAACATATAAGTAAAAAAGGAAAAAAATAATTAAAAAAGGTTAGAAAAGATATAAATATTGTAATCCCCCGTGGTAGCTTCACGTATTAGGTAAATCATCTACAAAAATTTTGTAAAGGGAAAAGGGTCAGTCAACTGACAGTTTTTCAAAAAGGAAAGGGGAGAATAATGTAAGGAAAAAGGATAAGTGAAACTTAAGTTTTCACCAAAGATGCACACACCTATCGAGGCTGCTGACAGGTGGGGCCTACCTGTCGGGGTCATCCTCTACCTCCAGCCGGTCGGTTGCAACGGCCACCACTCCATGTCATCGCTGAATCCACCACCTCCCGCCCCCGTGCTTGCGTCCACCCGTGCGGATGTGGACGCCACCCACCTCCTCCACCTTCTCCCACTCTTTTCCCTCAATTTTTGGCACCGGATCGAGCTCACTCGTCGCCACATCGGCGCCCCACTCTGCCCGGCGAATCCTCCTCTCTTGGCCATGATCCCATCTTCCCATGCCCTTAAAAACCCCTCCCTTGCTCCCCTCGTTCGTTTCCCCCTCTCTCCCGAGCTCCTCGTGCCCTTCTCGCGCTCTCCACGCCGCTCTCTCTCTCCTTCGGTCATCGCTGTGCTCCGGCCACCTTTTGTTGCTGCATGAGGCCGCGCCACGTCGTGCTGCCACCACCGCCAGCTTCCTCAAGCCTCACTGCACCTCAGCCACCACACCGTTTCTCCCGCCCGTCGCTGGAGCGATGATTTTGCCGTGAACCCGAGCTGCCATTGTGTTTGCCGCCTCCAGCCTCCGCCGCCTTCCCCACGCCGTCGTCGGCTTCTTCCGCCGTTGGCCACTCGGTGAGCTTCTCTTCCTCCTCGCCTCTTCTGTCGCCTTCGTCGTGCATCGCCACTCCTCGGCCGGTCGGCCGGCGGGCCCCGTTGCCTCGCCCATGGTCGTTCGATCTCCCTTCGGGACAATCCGGGCCGTTCGTGTGGCGTCCTGGTGCCGCCTCGTGCTGGTGTCACCGTGGCGCCACGTCGGCGCCACCTCCCTACTGGTCCGCCTTGGCCGCCACGTGGCTGCCACGTGCTGTGCCTGCGGCCGATGCACGTGTGGATCGGGTCTATACGTGCACCTGTGGCGTTCCAAACTATGCTGGTCTAGGATACGAACCGGCATAGGCTGGAGGTCACAACATTACCTGTGATTACAGTACCAGTCCTAAGGTACACAAGCTGGTACTCACAGAATAATAGTGGAATCCAGAAAGACAAAGCTTTTATTACAACAGTGGTTGAGGTCTCAAATTACTACCGTCGTGGATAAATCCCAGACTGGTAGAAACAGTGAAAAGACAAGGTACACGCAGACAGAAGCATAACAGCGGTGGAGGGTGCCATGGAAGCGAAGCACTACAAGTAGAACGACAACCATAAATCCGCAGGCTAGGTTTGGGAACTAGGCTTGAAATCCAGAGAAATCATACTTGGCCTGCCCCTGAAAATAGGCCTCGACCGAAGGGTCGGGGTATCTGTCACACCCCGCCCCTGCGCCACTGTACAAATGGCACCGAGGAGGGCGTGCCGCAGGAGAACGGCGAACCGCTTTCCCACGGAACCGCAAAACAGGTACCAGTCCCAGGATAACGATGTTGGTACCAGCGGTAACATGATGAATCAATGCAAGATTTAAATAAATACAATATACCTTTACGTTGTAGCTTCGGGTAATCCCTGAGTTGCAACCTCCAATCAGAGTCAGCAGCAGCGAAACTTAGCGAAGCTAGGACACCAAATCCACCGGCAGTAGTTTGGGTTTAGGGACGAAACTCCAACCTTCAATTTCTCCCTGAACTCAAGCCAAGAGGAGAAAAACAACAACAATGGGGGATTGAGTACTTTCGTACTCAGCAAGCCACTAGGAAATGTGTACATGCAAACATCAAAGACAGGCTGAGTTTGTTTAGCAAATCATTTTTAAAACACTTTTCCTTTTAAATTTCTAAGTGTAGATTTTCAAAGTAACTTTCCCTTCGGAGAGAGAGACATCTCACCTCAATCCGTCCACGAGTTGCTTTGCAACAACTCGAGCGGGAAAGTCAAATTTTAGCATTCATAGCACTTCCTTCTTTATTAGCTTCTTTTCACTTTCAAAACATAACCCAACATTCTCTTCAACAATCATCCGTTAACCAAGTCTCAAGGTTAACAACTCCGGGTCCGGTCCTCTCGACCTGCCAACCCAAACTCGGCCATCTCGGCCCCTCAACCGGCCCTCTCGGCCCTATGGTGCCAGACGACACCCCAGGTCACAAAGACCTGTTCCCAACCACAAAGGCTGGCCGTCCGTCACAAAGAAGGACTCTGGTAACGGTTCTCATTCCACGAACCAATTTATTAAATGAGTTTTAAAAACAAATCTACGCTATGGGCATCACCTCACATTCGCCCTTGACCGTGGCACGGCTGTTCGAACAGTTCAATTAAACCTTTGCAGAGACTGTACGTTTTTCCCATAAGACACGAAGCTTACACCGATACTGGCCGGTATCGAAAGTTCGTGACAAAGCTTTTCTCTAACCAAACCATAAATGTCCCGTGTCCCACAGATGGGTGGAATCTCTCCACCAAGCATCAGGCCAACTTTCAAGCCCTCATCTACTCAGGCCCCACCGTATGGACTCCCGACACATCCCCACTACAGGAGATTGCCGTAAACTCCACCATACCGGTGCTCCTCACCTGCTAACCTGCTAGACATCTATGTTTCAGCTAGTTACTCATCTAGGGGCATCCCATTCTACCCATGTGGTCGTACTGTAAGATGCTCGGATGTAAAACCCAAAGGAATCGGTCCTTATGCGCGACTACGAAACCAAACCACACAGGAGAGGATTCGCACCGCAAGTTTTCTCCCATAAAACCTTTTTATTTTTCAAAGTCACCGACTGCCCGAGTCAGGTTTTATAAACCTTTCACAACCCAAGTTTTTCCACATCGATAACCATATATAAACCTGACATAAACAAAAGGTGCAAAAGGATACCTACGCCCAGAGAGCGTAAGTATTGAGGTACTGCTGTGGTGGAGCGACAAGGGTTAAGTTTAACAAGTTCCTACGGAAAATAATGCAACTACATAGGTTGGTCCGTCGGTCGTGTGCTCGTAGACCGATGGCCGATCAAAATAATTGTGTACGCTAAACATGCAAATTGCATTTTGCAATCAACACATTTTATAAACTAGGAGCAATATGATCGAAGAGTGGCTTGCCTTATTGTCGGTCTTCAAATCTTCGAGAAAATCCGCGTCAGCTGCACCTCCGAAACGTCCACTACGCGATCGAAAAGAGAAAAACATCCAAAACCCTATAAAGTAGATAATAACTATTATAAACTATTTGTGCCATTGGGTAGACCTCATTTTTAGAAAGATTGAGGAAGTTGAATGGAGTCAATTGGACTTACGGTTGGGAAGATACGAATTTTGGAAGATTAATGGATTTTCTGAAATGTGGAACTGAATTAAATTGGAAAGGAATATTCCCAAGAATATTCCTTGGCTGTGATGTTAAGAGGGAGGAATCGTGGACTTTATTATGGGAAGGCTTGGGCTTTAGCCAAGAGATGAAGGAGGTCGGGTAGGGACGTAAAGTGGACTTGGTGGATAGATTATCAGGCCGCTTGGCCCAATGAAGTGGAGGGCGTGATGTAGACTTCGTAGGGATTTCCATGGGCTTAGCCCGACATCGTGAGGGAGGCAATATAGACTTTCTCAAAGTCTTCGGTCAAAGCTCGCGGGAGAGAGTCAAGACAGTGGGGCCCACCGGCGGGTCCCACCTACCTTCTTTTTCTTTTTCTCTTTTTCTTTTCTTCTCTCCTTCTTATCCTCTTCTTTCTCTCTCTTTCTCATTTCTTTCTTTCTCTCTCTCCTTGCTTTTTTTTCTCTGTGTTCTTCCGGGAGAGAGGAGCCGAGTGGGAGGAGGCGGCCGGCCGGTGGAGCGGCGGCGTCGGCGCAGGCGACGCAGCGCAGGCGGTGGCGCGGCGCGCGGCGCGGTGGCGCTGGCGCCTACGGCCAGGGCGCGGCGGCGGCGGCGCGGGCTAGCGGCCGGGCGGCGCGGGCGCGTGCGGCGCGCGGCCAGGAGGTAGCTGTCGGCTCGGCAGCATGGCACCAGGCGGCGGCCGGGCAGGAGGAGGCCGGGGTGACGGCGCGTGACACGGCCGGGTGGTGCGTGCTGCCAGCGCTGCGGGCTCGGCCGGGGCGGCGCGGCGCGGCTGGTGCGCGGCAGCGCGTGCGCCGGCCACGGCGCTCGGCCGGGAGGCGTGTGCGGTAGGGAGGAGGAAGGGGGTGGTCGCGACGGATTCGGGACTTCGGCGACTCGGCTCCAGAGTGATAAAAATGGAGTGGTGAATCGGCTGAGAAACTTCACGGTAAGTTTTCTCCGGTATTTATACTGTCAAGATGATTCTGGAGGAAGAACTTGGCGACGAGAACGACCATTGATGCACCTGTGTTTGCTTCTCTGTCTACAGACTCCAGCTGTTGTCGTTGCCTGGCTTGCTCGGCGAGCGGTGCCTACCTTCACTGTGCTGGCAGGACGGTGCCTAACCGTCGTTTGTTGCAGGGGAGTTTAGGGAAAAACAGAGACAGAGAAAGAAACATGGATGCACGATTACTGGATGAGCCTGAATGATTTTCCTGGCTTAATGAAGTGCAAAGGACCTCCGGGTGAAAAAGAACGGATAAACACCGGGCGGTAGAAATCCAAAATATTTTGGAATATTTGAATGAGAAGGAAATGACTGTTGATACGTGCGAAGAAATATTGATTTTAATATACACACGTATAGGAAAAATTGGTCCGGTGGTCGATGCCTAAAAATAAATATTTTTAGACTCTATGGATGGAAAGGAGATTATTTGACGACACGGTTAAAATCTTGAAATTGAAATTTCAACCGTACGAATTTTTGGAAAGGTTAAGGAGTGAAAATTCGAACTGCAAAATTCGAATAATAGAAATTAATTTTGGGAGATGAGATCATGATCAAGATCCTGGGTTCACAAGGGAACGGATCAATTGAGATCTTTGGCAAAAAAAATTCTAAATACACTCAAAGAACCAAATTTGCCTAAGGAGAAGACAACCCCTGGATACCCAAAATTAAGAGAAGCCTAAGCATGGTTGGAAAACCTGCAATACCATCAGAAATCAAGACCCATCAACGGATAACACAAGTCGGAAACAAGTACAAACCAGAGGCAACCATACTCAGGATACCAAATGCAAAAGATTAAAGACAAGGACCATGAAGGTCGATACATGAGGGATACATGCCAAGGTTTGGCAACCATGTCGTCAAACCACCTATCCTAACATCGCTTCCATAATGGAAAGGAAGACGATAGGTGCCAACACAATAAGAAGACAGACCGCCTCGCATAAGAGGTTAGAATGCTCGTCCGCTACCAGAGCACGCCACCGTCTCCAAAGGAAGACCACTGGACACACCACCCAGGACAAAAGGGTACAAATGGTCGCACAAACGAACCGAAAGCCAGACCACACCCAAACCCAACGCAAAACAGTGGCCACCCCCGCCAAGAAGGTTCCCTCTCTTCTGGAACGCCTCGGCGCCACCCTCCCAGCGCCACCGCTGTCGACGGCACCGCCTGCCGCCTGCATCGGCGAAGGAACTCGCCGCTGCATCTCGATCTCCACCGCCTCCACTCTCAGTCGCCGGCGAGACAGTTCCCCGCCCGCAGCACCATGCTCTGCACCGCCTCCAGCACCTCGGCCGCCAGCACCTCGCTCGCCGCCGTTGTCGCCATCGCCAACGCTGGACCTCCGCTACATTCCTCCCCTCACCCGAGCTACACCGCCTCCACTCACCCTCCACTCGCCCTCCACTCACCGTGCCCGCGTGCTCCACCGAAAGCACGCAAAGGAGACCGAGCCGGGGCCCTAAATAAAGGGGCGCGCTCGATGAAACGGGTACCCAAGTGCACGAGGCAGCAGAAAGTATAACCTGTGTAGAGGCAATGCAACCACCTGCAACCACCGTTGAATACCCTTGAAGACCAGTATGGCCATAAGCAAAGTGCAACCATTGTTGGACCACACCGAACCCGCTCGGGACATGTCAACACCAGTACCGACCACAGAGAAGAGCTTAAGTTTCTCAACCAAGCCAGTATTACTCAGCAACCAGTTCTCGAGTTCAAAAAAATTGAGCGCCAAACAATGGGCCCACGTGTCACTCGAAAAAAGACGGGCCAGGAATCCTGCCCCACCCGTCGACGCTAAGGGAAACAGTCACCCCAGAGATCGTGTGAAGTTTCAAGGATACTTTTGACCCCAAGAGAAGACCGTTACCCTACTTCGGTTGGAATCTCGGGACGAGATTCTGTTAAGGGGGTAGGTTTGTAACACCCTGATTTTCGCCCGTCAAAAATTCTATTTTATTAAAAATCCTGTTTTAAAAAATTTGGTTCTTTGAGTGTATTTAGAATTTTTTTTGCCAAAGATCTCAATTGATCCGTTCCCTTGTGAACCCAGGATCTTGATCGTGATCTCATCTCCCAAAATTAATTTCTATTATTCGAATTTTGCAGTTCGAATTTTCACTCCTTAACCTTTCCAAAAATTCGTACGGTTGAAATTTCAATTTCAAGATTTTAACCGTGTCGTCAAATAATCTCCTTTCCATCCATAGAGTCTAAAAATATTTATTTTTAGACATCGACCACCGGACCAATTTTTCCTATACATGTGCATATTAAAATCAATATTTCTGCGCACGTATCAACAGTCATTTCCTTCTCATTCAAATATTCCAAAATATTTTGGATTTCTACCGCCCGGTGTTTATCCGTTCTTTTTCATCCGGAGGTCCTTTGCACTTCATTAAGCCAGGAAAATCACTCAGGCTCATCCAGTAATCGTGCATCCATGTTTCTTTCTCTGTCTCTGTTTTTCCCTAAACTCCCCTGCAACAAACGACGGTTAGGCACCGTCCTGCCAGCACAGTGAAGGTAGGCACCGCTCCGCGCCGCTCGCCGAGCAAGCCAGGCAACGACAACAGCTGGAGTCTGTAGATAGAGAAGCAAACACAGGTGCATCAATGGCCGTTCTCGTCGCCAAGTTCTTCCTCCGGAATCATCTTGACAGTATAAATACCGGAGAAAACTTACCGTGAAGTTTCTCAGTCGATTCACCACACCATTTTTATCACTCTGGAGCCGAGTCGCCGAAGTCCCGAATCCGTCACGACCACCCCCTTCTTCCTCCCTGCCGCACACGCCTCTCGACCGAGCGCCGTGGCCGGCGCACGCGCTGCCGCGCACCAGCCGCGCCGCGCCGCCCCGGCCGAGCCCGCAGCGCTGCAGCACGCGCCACCCGGCCGTGTCGCGCGCCGTCACCCCGGGCTCCTCCTGCCCGGCCGCCGCCTGGTGGCATGCTGCCGAGCCGACAGCCGCCTCCTGGCCGCGCGCCACACGCGCCGCGCCACCGCCTGCGCCGCGTCGCCCGCGCCGACGCCACCGCTTCACCGGTCGGCCTCCTCCTCCCACTCGGCTCCTCTCTCCCGGAAGAACACAGAGAAAAAAAAAGCAAGGAGAGAGAGAAAGAAAGAAATGAGGAGAGAGAAAGAAGAGGATAAGAAGGAGAGAAGAAAAGAAAAAGAGAAAAAGAAGGTAGGTGGGACCTGCCGGTGGGCCCCACTGTCTTGACTCTCTCCCGTGGGCTTTGTCCGAAGACTTTGAGAAAGTCTATAATTCCTCCCTCTCGGTATCGGGCTAAGCCCCATGAAAATCCCTACGAAGTCTACATCTTGCCCCTCTACTTCATTGGGCCAACTGGCCTAATACTCTATCCACAAGTCCGTAAAACACCCCTTTTGTTCCTCGGGCCGAGCCCAAGAATGGACCCTAAAAGTCCATGTTACACCCTTCGGGCCGAAACCCATCCACCAGCCCCTTCTCCATAAAAGTTCAGTTTGTATCCCTCTACACCTCAAACTGGAAGTCTATATTGAATCCCTCCTTCATCTCTGGGTGACGGAGCGAGGGGCTCCTCACCGGGAGACCGCGCGGGCCCCCCTTTGCCGGTTCGGCCGGGGGCGCTAAGTGAGGTTCTTCGCCCTCGATCTGAGGAACGTCAGCGAGAGAGGAAACGCACAGCACGCGGGCGACGTAGACAGGTTCGGGCCGCTGAGAAGCGTAACACCCTACTCCTGTGTTCTGGTGGATCTGAGGGTCTGCAACAATACAAAGAGAGTTCGGTCTCCAGAGCGTATTCGCCGGAGTCCCCCCCTTCTTTCCTAGGCCTGGGCCTCCTTTTATCTGGCCAGGGGTCACCACATGGGCCTCAAGCTGCCTAAGAAAGGAAACATTCTTTTTACAATGAGGGCTAGTCTACAGCCGGAAGTGACCTCTGACAGGCACGGTACACGCCTTCTGCCCCGCTCGCCAGCTCTCCCGGTGGACGCCCGTTTCAACCTTCATTAAACGGCAAACGACTTCCTTGCCATGCTTGCGCTGAAGTCTGGAATGGATCTGACCGGGACTGACATACCAACTCTAGGAGTTAGCACGCCGGCTCCGGCTAGGGACGAGAGCCAGGAGGCTCTCATCATTCTGACGGGACGGGGCGAGGCGTGCGACAGGCCGCCTGTCGCCACCTAACCCGCGATCTGACCGGTCTGTGACCGGTCACACACCGCGACCGGTCACGGACCGGATAAGCGTGCGCTGCGCCGCATTAAATGCGGCGTGGCGTGCTCGTCTGGTCCGCTATAAATGCGGTTAGGTGAGCCCTGCTGTGCTCACCTAACCCACACACGTGGCGCCAAAATCACAGGGGGTCGGGGCGCCCCAGCCCTCGGGGCCGAAACGGGAGCGGCCCGACCCCTCGGGGAGACAGAGGGAGGGGTGGCCACGTCACCCTCGGGCCCGACCCCCCCGAGGGGGTCGGGCCACGTGGGTGACCGCGGCTACTCAAGCCTCTAGTCATGATACCCCCGGTCCCATGTCACCGACACTGGGCTAAAGCCCAAGCCTTCCCATAATAAAGTCCACGATTCCTCCCTCTTAACATCACAGCCAAGGAATATTCTTGGGAATATTCCTTTCCAATTTAATTCAGTTCCACATTTCAGAAAAATCCATTAATCTTCCAAAATTCGTATCTCTCCAACCGTAAGTCCGATTGACTCCGTTCAACTTCCATAATTTTTCTAAAAATGAGATCTACCCAATGGCACAATTAGTTTATGATAGTTATTATCTGCTTTATAGGGTTTTGAATGTTTTTCTCTTTTCGATCGCATAGTGGACGTTTCGGAGGTGCAGCTGACGCGGATTTTCTCGAAGATTTGAAGACCAACAATAAGACAAGCCACTCTTCGATCATATTGCTCCTAGTTTATAAAATGTGTTGATTGCAAACTTGCATGTTTAGCGTACACAATTATTTTGATCGGCCATTGGTCTACGAGCACACGACCGACGGACCAACCTATGTAGTTGCATTATTTTCCGTAGGAACTTGTTAAACTTAACCCTTGTCGCTCCACCACAGCAGTACCTCAATACTTACGCTCTCTGGGCGTAGGTATCCTTTTGCACCTTTTGTTTATGTCAGGTTTATATATGGTTATCGATGTGGAAAAACTTGGGTTGTGAAAGGTTTATAAAACCTAACTCGGGGAGTCGGTGACTTTGAAAAATAAAAAGGTTTTATGGGAGAACTTGCGGTGCGAATCCTCTCCTGTGTGGTTTGGTTTCGTAGTCGCGCATAAGGACCGATTCCTTTGGGTTTTACATCCGAGCATCTCACAGTACGACCACATGGGTAGAATGGGATGCCCGTAGATGAGTAACTAGCTGAAACATAGATGTCTAGCAGGTTAGCAGGTGAGGAGCACCGGTATGGTGGAGTTTACGGCAATCTCCTGTAGTGGGGATGTGTCGGGGGTCCATACGGTGGGGCCTGAGTAGATGAGGGCTTGAAAGTTGGCCTGATGCTTGGTGGAGAGATTCCACCCATCTGTGGGACACGGGACATTTATGGTTTTGGTTAGAGAAAGGCTTTGTCACGAACTTCCGATACCGGCTAGTATCGGTGTAAGCTTCGTGTCTTGTGGGAAAAGCGTACAGTCTCTGCAGAGGTTTAATTGAACTGTTCGAACAGCCGTGCCCACGGTCAAGGGCGAATGTGAGGTGATGCCCATAGCGTAGATTTGTTTTTAAAACTCATTTAATAAATTGGTTCGTGGAATGGGAACCGTTACCAGAGTCCTTCTTTGTGACGGACGGCCAGCCTTTGTGGTTGGGAACAGGTCTTTGTGACCTGGGGTGTCGTCTGGCACCATAGGGCCGAGAGGGCCGGTTGAGGGGCCGAGATGGCCGAGTTTGGGTTGGCAGGTCGAGAGGACCGGACCCGGAGTTGTTAACCTTGAGACTTGGTTAACGGATGATTGTTGAAGAGAATGTTGGGTTATGTTTTGAAAGTGAAAAGAAGCTAATAAAGAAGGAAGTGCTATGAATGCTAAAATTTGACTTTCCCGCTCGAGTCGTTGCAAAGCAACTCGTGGACGGATTGAGGTGAGACGTCTCTCTCTCTCTCCGAAGGGAAAGTTACTTTGAAAACCTACACTTAGACATTTAAAAGGAAAAGTGTTTTAAAAAAAATGATTTGCTAAACAAACTCAGCCTGTCTTTGATGCTTGCATGTACACATTTCCTAGTGGCTTGCTGAGTACAAAAGTACTCAATCCCCCATTGTTGTTGTTTTTCTCCTCTTGGCTTGAGTTCAGGGTGAAATTGAAGGTTGGAGTTTCGTCCCTAAACCCAAACTACTGCCGGTGGATTTGGTGTCCTAGCTTCGCTAAGTTTCGCTGCTGCTGACTCTGATTGGAGGTTGCAACTCAGGGATTACCCGAAGCTGCAACGTAAAGGTATATTGTATTTATTTAAATCTTGCATTGATTCATCATGTTACCGCTGGTACCAGCATCGTTATCCTGGGACTAGTACCTGTTTTGCGGTTCCGTGGGAAAGCGGTTCGCCGTTCTCCTGCGGCACGCCCTCCTCGGTGCGCTTCTCTTCCTCCTCGCCTCTTCTGTCGCCTTCGTCGTGCATCGCCACTCCTCGGCCGGTCGGCCGGCGGGCCCCGCTGCCTCGCCCGTGGTCGTTCGATCTCCCTTCGGGACAATCCGGGCCGTTCGTGTGGCGCCCTGGTGTCGCCTCGTGCTGGTGTCACCGTGGCGCCACGTCGGTACCACCTCCCCACCGGTCCGCCTTGGCCGCCACGTGGCTGCCACGTGCTGTGCCTGCGGCCGGTGCACATGTGGATCGGGTCCAAACTATGCTGGTCTAGGATACGAACCGGCATAGGCTGGAGGTCACAACATTACCTGTGATTACAGTACCAGTCCTAGGGTATACAAGCTGGTACTCACAGAATAACAGTGGAATCCAGAAAGACAAAGCTTTTATTACAACAGTGGTTGAGGTCTCAAATTACTACCATCGTGGATAAACCCCAGACTGGTAGAAACAGTGAAAAGACAAGGTACACGCAGACAGAAGCATAACAGCGGTGGAGGGTGCCATGGAAGCGAAGCACTACAAGTAGAACGACAACCATAAATCCGCAGGCTAGGTTTGGGAACTAGGCTTGAAATCCAGAGAAATCATACTTGGCCTGCCCCTGAAAATAGGCCTCGACCGAAGGGTCGGGATATCCTTCTTCTAACTCTATAAATAATAATAATAGGAAGGGTGAGTACTCAATGTACTCAGCAAGCCTGGGAAAAATATGACATGCAAGACTAATAACAAGGGCTGAAATGGTTTTATTTGGAAAACCAAAGTTTTTAAATAATTTAGTTGTAAACCTCTAGTGTGTCAATTTTTAGTTTCGAAGTAAGACTCACGCCTCATTCCATTCCACAGGTTGCTTTGCAACAACCCATCACTGTAGTACTCCATAAAATGAACACCGTGTCATCTCAACATTACTCGGCCATCTCAGTCACTCTACCTCAGCCATCTCGGCCCACACCTTGGTGTCAATCGACATCTCGAGTCACACAGGCTCGTTCCCAACCACGAAGGCTAGCCGTTCGCCACAAAGGCAAACTCTGGTAATAATTCCCATCCCAAGAATCATTTTTATCAAGTTTAAAACAAAACACTACGCTATGAGAAACACCTCACATCCGCCCATGACCGTGGGCACGACTGTTTAAACAGTTGGACTAAACTCTGCAGAGGTTGCACGCTTTACCCAGTGCTCCTCAACCGCTAACATGCTGAACACCTATGTTTTAGCTATTTACTCAGCCAGGGGCATCCCACTATACCCGTGTGGTTGTATTGTCATAAGTTTGGATGAATTTCCGAAAGGAAACTGTCCTTATGGATGATGCGTAGCCAAACCACCAAAGTACTAACTCCCGCATCATCAGGTTTTTATAAAACCCTTCTCTTCTTCGTAACTATACCAACATCTCACCAGTGTTTTCAAAATAAATGAACAACAATAAGTACCAAGTTTTCCCGCATGACAGTACAATCGTGACCTGTAGGTAATCTACTTCGGCATTGTGAACACCGACGCAATATATTTAGTGGAGTTACAAGGGGAGGGGTCATCAATTCCTATATAATAAAAGTGCGACTACTAGGTAGGTCCGACGACTCGTATTCGAATCGTGGTCAATGGTGCGACCTAAAGCATGCAGTTGGCAAACAAAATACTGAGTTCAGAATATAGGTACAATAAGTGGTCAAGGGGGCTTGCCTTGATCTGTCGTAACGAAATGAACGTCGAACTCTTGCGCGAATCCTCCGTCCGTCTCGGGCTCTACGTGAGAAAACAAACAATACATGAAACCATTACTAAAACAAAACAAAACACGAAATAAAACAAAGCCATTAGGTAGAGGGGGATTTTAGAAAGATTTTGAAACTTGGACAGAGTCAAACAAAGTTAGGGATGAAATGATGTGGATTTTTTATGTTTAGAGGATTTTTGGTGGGATTAATAGAATAGGGAGGAATATTCTAGGGAATATTCCGAGTGGGGTCCAGCTGTCAGGCCAAAGGTAGGGTCAAAGGGGAGAGGAAAAGGTGGGGCCCATGGGTCCCACTATTTTTATTTTTATTTTTTTCATTCTTTTCTCTGTTATCCTTCTTCTCTCTTCCTTTCACGAGCAGGAGAGCGAGTGGCATGGCAGGGAGGGGTGGCGGCGGCCGACGGTGAGGCTGGCGCCGGTTGCGACGCTGTGGGGACACCCCGGGTTAAATATTATGTAAGTTATCTGAAGTGATAGCGCGAAATATTTAGTTGGATGGGGTCTAATAATAATCAAGTAAAGTAGTAACCATCCAACCTCATCGCTGCCCTATCAAGTCATATGACATACATAGTATAAAACCTGAAGCGCCGAGTAGAGAGCATAGGGGATAATGCTGGGACTTTAGCATGCCAGTCAACTTCAGCCTGAGACATGCCCGTCAAACCACACGAAGATGGCGACCAGATGTGTTACACATCTTAGGAGACTTGACGAAATTCGTTAAAGCTCTATGACATCCCAAATGCTCAATACTCATACCGGTGTAGAATTAGATCCCAGGATAAACTCTAGTTCCACACTTTCATCTAAGCAATGAGGATCAGAATAATAAGGAGTAAACACAAATAAACTTTACTCTACATTTTTATTTAAGTACATAGGCCAAACGGCCAGATAATTTCTGATCCGCGGAAGCTTGGCTACCCGAAACCACAAGCAGCCGACTGGGGAGATAACCCGTTTAGATCCAGTCCTAGAAAAAACAACGATCTTCCGAAGCACTCAGATTAGACTAAGCATACAACCTGCAAAATGGATATTCTAGTATAACAAGAGTCAGTACATTAAACGAGTTAATGTACCGGCAAGCACAAGAAAATCCTAACATACTACATGCATGGCATAATATCAAGGAAAAGCTATCTGTAGCTCATTTTAGCATAAAGCAAGTTTTGGTTCACAATTCTTTTTAAAAGAGTTGATGATTCAATTAACAAAACATTAACATAGTTAAATCATAATATTTACCACATCAACATCATAAACATACCCTTGTTGCCCATACCGGCAACAAGTCATCATCTCATCTTAATAATATACTTGATTGCCCACCCGACATCAAGTCTCACATTCATCATCAACATAGCATAATTATCATAACTTAACCCAAGTTACCATTTTCAAATCCATAGTTCACAAAGTATCATTTGGAAACATAAATCAAAGTCTATACTCATGACACTGTACCAAGTCGCTCATGACCATGAGCACGGCTAATCGATTAGTTTTAGAGAACTCTACAGTGTTTATACAACTTTACCCACATGATATGAACACTCTAGTTTGTTTCGTGTTTGCAAAGCACTACCACACTCTTCATGGTGAATGTGGTCTAGAGGTCATAACGTAGCCTTTACATTACTTAACGCCTAACCTTACATCAGCGACAGCAAGTGTGAATCCATCCTGGGGATGACCCAAAACCGTTAGATGGCGGGCCCACGCCTTAAATCTAACACCGTGGCAGCGAACACATCCGTTCCCCCACGAGGCACTATACCATTGAATTGGACAGACTTAGACGCCTAAACTACCCCCAATAATAAGCGGGGTAAATAGGTAGTTCCTATAAATCATCGCTCAAACTAATTCATTCTACTTCGGTCTACCAATATGCAAGGCTAGACTTTAAGTAATTTAATTAGCTAAGGCCACCCCATAAATAACACATGTGGTTGTACGGTATACTTAAGTTGATGACACGAAGTTTAGTCCTTAATTAACTCAGGCGAACACTCCCCCTATCGGTGTGCAACTACCACCATATGCACACCACTTGCCGCCCAAGTCTAAAATCATTTTACTCACACTTTAGTTCGCAAATACTTAACATTTTATTTTCAATCCAGCATTAACCAAATATTCAAAATTCCATTCATAAATCCATAAAAGTGATTATTTTGCTTAACTCTAAGCATGGCTAAGCATATAGTAATATAATAAGCATGATTAACCCCAAATGAGCACAAGTAAAGTACTCTATCCATTACTAAGGTTACAAACCAAGGGAATCACAATTAGTCAAGGTGGTACATGCAGCAATAAGGACATAGCTACCATTTACCAAGTTTTAAATATCGTTTTTACTTAAATACATATGCAGTTTTGCAAACAACACCTTTTGTCTCCCAAATCATGGGTTTCAATGTGATCAAAGGAGAGGGGAGGTATAACTTGCCTTGATCTTGAACAATATGAATACCACCTAAATCACTCCTTCACCGTTGATGCAATTTATCTATACAAATGACACGATATGCAAATAAATACCAAATTATACGAAAAATACAAAATGCTCTAAAATGCATGATTTGTGCACAATGGATAGGTTCTGACCTAAGATGAATTTAGGTAAAAGAATTCCTATTTTATCTCTTTTCATTTGTGAGTTATGAATTTTCCCAGCTTGCATTGACATATCGTGTTATTTACTAATGTATTGTTGTGAAACATTTTTAATATTTGATTTTGATCAAATTAACCTTACTGGGATGAAGAGGATTGTTTTCTAAGATTAATACAATTGGTTTCATAATTTTTAGAGCTAGTATGAATTTCCTAAAAATTTTAGAAACTAAATTGTACATGTGGTGGTTATTTTACCATACAAATTATTAGTGTTGTTTCCTATACAGAAAGTGTTAAATTTTATATCACTAAGTTAAAGCTCGTACTTTGCTGATTCTACAGAAATTTAGTTCATTCCATTTGGAGTATAGATGAATTTTCTATAAATTTTACAAGTAGTATGTTAACTATTTCTTACATGAAATTTTTGAAATAAATATCATGCTATAAGCATAGGATTTTATTCTACAATATTAAATTTATGAACCTATTGAAGTTGGTTTCACCTCAAAATGAGCTATATTTGATTTTATATGAATTTCACAAGTTTGACATAATTTTCAGTTGAAAAGATATTTCTCTAGCTATTTTCTTTTATATTTTCAGATTATAAATACTTAGGGTCCACAGGTCCGTCTCTGGCAATATGCAAAAAGGCCCCCAGGGTTCCAGAAATCAACCTGCAGTCCAAAAGCACATGCTAAAACAAAATTCATTAAGAGTCCTTAATGTTTTCTCCATTTACAATTAAGTCCTGGGTCCACATGTAGGTCTAAAGGATCTTACAGATAAAACCTTACAAGTTTTAAACTATCGCTAAGCAGAGTCCTTAGGCGCTAATCAAGTAGGGCCCGCATGTCAGTGGCTCGGCTGAGGGGTAGCGGCGCTCCGGCGAAGTTCTCACCGGCGGCAACGGCGAACGGTGGCCGATCTCCATGGGCGATTAAAAGAGAAAATGGAAAGGGACTCCTAGCGAATCTATCGGTGGTCCTCTCGCAAGCTACGGTGGCCGGAATCGATGGCGACAGCGGCGCAAGCGGCGGTAACTCTCGGGATGCAAGTGCATGTCGAGTTTCGGCTCGATTTAGTGCGAAAGGTTGCATGCATGTGTATCTACAAGGGTCCTGGAGACTTACCGAGGGGCGCGCGAGGGTCGGCGATGCTTGGACAACGATGGTGACTTGAAAAGAACTCCGGCGGCGGCAGGAATTGGGGAAGAAGAGGCCGATCTCCTTTTCCACGGCTTCGTGGTTCGATTCCTTCGGTCGGCGGCCTCCTGGGATCACGATGAAGACGACGGCGCGACGGTTTGGTTTGGGGTGGTCGAGAATGGCCGGACGACGATGATGTCGTAGCGGCGGCGCTCTGGCGCTTCTGTGAGCGCAGCGGCGTTCCGGCGTCACCACTACAAGACACGAAGCGGGATTAGAGGGATGGACTCGACATCTTGTGTAGGTAGTAGAACGTAGAAAGAAGAGAGACGACCGTGGCTCAAAGGCGGTGGCGACGGTCGTCGTTCCCACGGCCGACGAGGGAGATGGGGGTGAATAGAGGTGAGGCAAGCTCTCCCTCTCGACTTGCTCGGATCAGGAGTGAAATGGGAGAGGAGGCGATGCACTGGAGAGGATATGGCGAGCTCGGTGGCCGCCACGACGATGGACACGCGTCGAGCACGCCGGCGCTGCTTCCTCTCTCGTTCTCTGTCTTTCTCTGTTGGTTTGAGCTGTGGGTGTTGGTGCACAGAGGTGAAGGCTAGACCATGCGATTGCCAAGTGGGACCAGGCCGATGTAAACAGAGCTAGGGTGAGAGAGGCGGGTAGGAGATTAGGTGAACGTACTGTTACGGTAGTTTTAGGATTTTTCACTATTTATTTCTTTCTTCCTTCTTTGTAATTCCATAACTTAATTTTTCTACATGATAAATTAATGTGGATTTTTTTGGAGGTAGATAAAAATATCTAGATTCCATTTTCTTTTGTTTCACACAAAAATCCTCTATATTTTATACTCAGGAAAATAAATAAATTCAGTCCAGCCGAAATTGATTTGGATTTTTAGGTGGTCAAAACCTATAAAATAAATTCTGGAAAAATTATATTAATTCATGATAAATAGAGTAGTATTTGAATAAATTATATCCTCTATATATTTTCATGTGATAAAATACACATATGAGATATGTATCAATTTTGTCGATTAGGGTTTAGAAATAATTTATAGTTTGACTGTTTTGACCTTTTTATTTGAGGTATCAAATGTACATATTAAATTATACCAAAATTCCAGTGATATATATTCATTGAATAGTGTCTACATGAATTTTCCCATGAATTTATATTACACCAAATATTTTTAGATATTTAGTGAGTTCACCTATCTTTAAATGTTCCTATTACAAATATATATTTAAATGACTAGAAAATTATATTCTTAATTTGTAATTAACCAGAGAGGATGTTGTAAGGCTTTACTTTCTATTTACCATGCTTAACTCCCAAAACACTTGGGCATGGGTGCACTTAAGGTGACAAATAGTGTAGTGCGTTTATTACATATATATGAATTAACATGTATGTATACTTGTGTTCATGAGGCCTAGTATGTAATGCTTCCAAGATCCAAAAACATTTCAAAGGATTCAAATCACACATCACATCTTGTGTTTATGAAAATGTGAAAATGTTTTACATATCAAATCAATTTGAAAAGGAAGAAGTTTTAAATCATTTGCAACTTTGCACATAATCACTAGCTAGTTTAACCTTTTACATAGGTTGTATATTTGAAAAATTTTGGTCAACAACTCGAAAACATATTTTTATTATTTAGCTGAAGTCAAAATTCGAAATTCGAATTTTTGGTATGTTACAGACGCGTGGCTGGCGGCTTGGCGCCGGCGACTGGCGGCTGCATCGGCGCTGGGCAGGGAAGGGGAGGAGGCGGCTCGACCGTGGGCACGGGAGGAAGATGGGAGGACCAGGGCAGGAAGAAGAAGAAAGGAAGAAGGAGGTCGTCCACCTCAACGCGATGAACTCCGGGACTTCGGCGAATCGGCTCCGGAGTGGTAAAAATGGAGTGGTGAAGTGGCTGAGGGTCTCCACGGTAAGTTTCTTGGGTATTTATACTGCCCGTGGTGATTCTGGAGGGAGAACTTGGCGACGAGAATGGCCATTGATGCACCTGTGCTTGCTTCTCCATCTACAGGCTTTCCTTGCTGTTGTTGCTGCCAGACCTGCTCGACGAGCGGCGCGGAGCGGTGCCTAACCTCAGCGGGGAAGACAGAGATGGTGCCAACTTTTGTTGTGCAGAGGCAGGACGGTGCCTAACCATTGGTTTTGCAGGGAGCGGTGCCTAATCTTCGGGTTTGTAGGGAGTTTAGGGAAAGAGGGAAAAACAAGTATGTTTGTACGAGTGTTGGATGAACATAGTTTACTTGCTTGACTTAATGAAAGTGCAAAAAAACTCTGTGTGTGAAAAAAAATATGGAAAAAAGGCACGATAATCACCGGGCGGTAGAAGTCTAAAAATATTTTAGAATATTTTGACAAGAAGGAAAATTATTTGATACGATTGGGAAATAAATAAAAACAAGATTAAAACTAACTTTGAAATTTTTTGGAGATTTTGAACAAAAAAAAAGAGCGATGCTAAAATAAATCTTAAACTGCAGTTTTAGGAAAACGTGGGCATTGCAGCACCCCTTCTCTTTGAGTCACCGACAGGTGGGGCCCGCTTGTCGGCGCCACCTCTTTGCTTGGTTGATGCCATAATCCATAATAGTTGCACAATAAATCAAGTTTAATTCTAGAAATTCATTTAAATGGCTCAAAACCTCTAAAATCCATAACTAATTCATACGAACTCTAAATTTAGACATTCAACTTGTAAAATTCATCTAAAATTGAACTCTACATGTTTGTTTACTTTCCATGTACTGTTTATTTGGTTTTTATTAGGGTTTTTCCTCGTTTTGCATGCCAGCATGCATATTTCGTTGTTTTGAAAGATCGCGCTCGCGAGGAAATGAGTTCAGAAGATTAATTGAAGAAGCAAGGCAAGTCACACATTCCTCCTTGAGCATGTCAAACCTAATTTATAAAATGTTTTCCCGTTTGCAAATAAATTGCATGTCTTGCTAATTACATGGGTATAGGGATTACCTACCTGCTCGCTTGTGCCATTTATTTGATGTCCATTCTTTGCCAAACTTGAGTGATAATTTGACTAGCTTGTGTCGATTATGTTGACCTTACTAGAATTATGATATGCTTAGCCATGCTTAATTACCACTAGCTAACTTAATGGGATAATTACACTATCTACTTGTATTATCTGATGAGCTACGAGCTCAAGACATTTGGCCATGTTTTATTGGTCGTAATTATCTAGCTAAAATATGGCTTAATGGTGGGCTGTGGGTGCATGATTTTGCTTGTCACACTCATGGCAATTAAGGACCGGTTTACCGGGAATCCTGGAAGACTTACAGTGCTTATCACAAGCAAGAATGGGCAGCTGCTGAACTTGTAGTATAACTCTTTCCTTTCTGACGTACCTAAGCAAGGGTGAGCGTGATGGAGTTTGGATGGGCCCTACGACGATCTATGTGGCTTCCGGATTCACCTAGGCACAAAGGGGGCTGCCTACCTTGGTTTAAAGGTGGGAGCAAAACCTGCAGTGCGGTGCACTTGGTCAGGGGGAGTCATGCGGAGGGTCTTGTTATGATTTCCCCCTTCGCAGTACAATGGTGGTACTTCGGGGCATGGCAACATGTGTGGAATTGTGTCTTGTGGGTATAGTTGTACACCTCTAGCCAGAGTAAAACTATTCGAATAGACGTGCCCACGGTTATGGGCGATCGACCAATTTCACTGTAATTAGTCCCACACTATAAATCAATTTGACTTAATCAACTGGTGTAGTTCAGGTGGTTTGGTTGAGCTTGTTCAACGTAGTGTAGCATTGTTCAGTGGATATTTAATCTTGCCTTAATTAATTAACTATTTTACCGTTTTAAACTATAAATGTTTACAACCGCCTTTATGTAAATAACCACAAATCTTTCTTTGTCTCCCTTTGCATGTCTGCATCATTGGTGTGGCTTGCTAAGTACGGTGGTTGTACTCAGTCTTGCTGTTATCCCCCTTTTCAGAAGTGTAGTGCTTCTGAGCTGAAGATGAAGTTAGAGGATCAAGACTTATACCCTAGTTGAGTTTTTGCTTGTGGAGTGGAGCTGAAGCCCCGGTAGGATCGTCTTTTTCCGTTGCTACTGCTTTCTTTGGGTGTGAGGAATAAGTGCCTCTTCTATAAGTATTTACGCTTTATTTACATTTGGATCTGTATATTAAGTTGTTGTTTTGTGTACCCTGGCTTGATTCCTAGACAGAGATTTATACACAAAATAATCTGGAAATTTGGTTAAATGTCTGGGCGTGACAGTTTATCCTCATTCTGCATATTGAAATAAATTGTCTCAGACAACGCTACTTGAAATTGATCTAATAAAAACAAAAAGAAAATAGATATGTTTTCTAGATTATATTGTGCTTACATGTTATTTTGGGAAAAGAGTGTGTTATTTTCTTAGTGTTGGCTGGAGCAATAGCTATTATGGAAGGGAACATCTTTAAAAAAAATAGTTGCCCTTTAATTTGATGCTAATCAAATTAATTAGGTACGGCTGAGGTGTCTTAATTGGTCTCATCCATAGAAACATAAGAATGGCTATGAGTTTGCCAAATTCTCCTATAGGTTGTCAAATGGGTTAGGTCTTTTTGTGTCCGTCCCGGGCACACATGTGCAGCTCACAGCCCAGGAACAATACGACCTGTTTGGCTGTGGGTCGTGCTGGCATAGCCCGTCTAGCCACGTCATGTTTGGGCCGCTATCTGGCTCGATGCGCCAACACGACATGACCTAGGAATAGCACATGGCCTGACTCATGTGACACGATGGCGACCGACGATGGACGAACAACCGCCAGTCGAGCAACTACCGTCTGAGCAGGAGCTAGGAGGAAAGGAGAACGGAAGAATCGAGAAAGCCAGGGGCTCAGGACAGAGGAAGTGATGGTGGATGCTCGTCGACGTAAGCCAGCACGGTAACGTTGTGGCATGGCCAACCCTATTCGCGAGCACAACCACTAAGCATATCGGTCATTGGGGGCTCACTAGCTCAGGGTGAAGTAAGTAGGAAGTGAAGGGCCATGACGGTGCTTGACGAGCAGGAAGAAGAATGTGCTATCGGTGAGCGGAGGACCTCAGTAGAGCTTCGCTAAAGTTTGTGAACAAGATGCAACGAACTTTGTTCGCATTTTTTTCTTGGTATATATCAAATTCGGGCTAATCGGCCTCCACACAGCCTATATAACCTAATCGTGCCAGGCCAACACAATATGACTCGACATCTCACTGGGTCATGCCTAGGCTCTACCCTCAGCACGTGGGCCAACACGACACGACTCGTTTGGTGAGCCATGCCTAATCGAGCAGTGTCCAAACGTACCTATTATTTATTCATCATCTTAACCCTATAAAAAATAAAATAAAAATCCACCGTCTCAAAGGTCTAGCCTGAAGGGCTTTATTTGAAAAATGGGATTAGGATCAAGGTTTCCCTTACCGCCGGTAACTGTGCTTACCACGGGGGTACGGTAAAGGTTACCGGCGATAGGGTTTGGGTGAAATTTAAGCAAATTCAAAAATTCCAAAAAAAATGTTTTCTGCCAAACGTGTCGCGGTTGCCGTGCAAATATCACGGTTACCACGTCAAACCGCATGATAACCGCGACCAAACCGCGAAACCGTCAATTTTTGAATTCAAAATTTTGAAGACGAGATTCACACGGCTTGCAGCGGTTATCGTCTTACTACGGGGGACGATAACCTTCCAAAACGATAAGATAAACCCCTGATTAGGATTGATGTAATATTATTTCAGTTTTCAAATTTCCACCGATTGGGTAGCGCGGGGATGGGATGTGCAAGCAAAGGCGAAATTACTAAATTACCCTCGCCATTTTGACGCCTTCCTTTGTCGTGCTTGAGTTATTCTGAGCCCTCGGCTCCTCGTCAGTTTGCCCTTGCCCCCCGCCTCCGCCTCCGCCACCGCCTCCGGCGATCCCCATCCATCCCGCGAGCGAGCAGGGCGCCGTCGTTCCTCCTGCTGCTTCCGCCGCATCCATCCTGGTGAGCACATTCTCCGCCACCTCCGCCTGCGCCGATCCCCATCCATCGCGCGAGCGAGCGAGCAGGGTCGCCGTCGCTCGTCCTACTGCTTCCGCCGCATCCGTTACTCACATCCTCTTTCCCATCTCTCTCTCTCTCTCTCTCTACCCAAGCACTTTTTCTCGAATTTGCGTTAACCCTAGCTTCTGTTCTAGAAATTTGCCTTAACATTAATACTAATAACAGTTTGATGGTTCCCAAAAAGGTTTGGGGGTTCAACTGAACCCCCATGTCCCATGTTAGATCCGCCACTGTAAACTACGTGCTGTTGTCAACTTATTATGCGTATGTTGACAGTTGACATATTTGTCGCTCGTGTTATTCATAGTTAAGCTTTCAATAGTTCCTCAAAAGCTTTTCATAGTTCCTCATTTGAACCATGCTGAGACTTATCACTCTCATTGCAGAGATTGCAGTCCCGGTACATGCCTCATTCTTGATCCAGCTCGCGAGGTCATCAAGAACCAACATTCAACAGGTTCGCATGTGTTAATTGTCGCCATGGTGGATGCAAGGGAGAAATAGCCTCACCGTTGGGTCCACCTGCCATGACAAAGCCAAGGGTCAACTGGTCGGATCATGCAAATGCTGTTCAAAGCTCCTGTATCAAAGATGAATTCCTGAGTTCAAGTTTTTTGTTCTCTTTACCAACACAAAGGCCTAATCAGGAAGCTGATTGTACGGGAATGCTTCCTTTAAGGTACAATCTACTTTCTTATACAATAGAGTATTTTGTTGTTTGTAAACTTTGGTATTCTTCTAGCAAAAGATACTTGTTTACCAGAACAATGGCAAATCATTAGCTATATATTTCAGGTCTGCTGCTTGCAGAATTCAAGGCCTAGAGCGTCTTCAAGCTCCATCCATTGAGAAGGTATGAGTTACGACAGTGATTATGTACATGGTATTTGTCATCACTTGCTTAAAAATGAGATAGTTGCATAGTCACTTATCATTTCAACTTGTAAGTTTAGTTAATTATGCAGTTTCCTTTGCAACCATATATGTGCTCCATCATAATAAATCCTGTTGAAAAGATGGGTTCCCCTAACTCCAATCTCGAGCTATAGAGTAGGACAATTGCATTATAACCTTGTAAACCGTCCACCAAGGTTGTATCATCTAACATGCCATGTAATAATTAGGTCCAGTCAACCCTTGATGCATTATCAGAAAACTCAAATCCTAGTTGGTCTCATTCTTTTATCTTTACCCCTTTGTTAAGAAAGCATTAGCCTAAAATTCACTGTTTTTAATTCATTATTTTTTTTTACTTCTGTGAGCTTTTTGGTATTCTAAGAATATTCTTATGGCAGGCCTGGCGTTCTCTACACAACACTCGGGTTGCACGGAAGAATTATTTAAGACCTGGTTTATCTGGAAAAGTGAAAGATTGTGATAGCGACCATGCTCATACTTGTGGGACAAGTTCTTCATATAATGTTAACAAAATGGACAGTGTGTCCAGAAATAGGAATCCCACCCAGGAAAGTATGCATCAGCAGACTGAAACTATGCAGAAGAACAGTAGCCATCTGCCTACAGGCACCAAGTCCTGTACAAGGACTTACCTGAACAATCATGTGGTGCAGGCAGATACCATTACAACAACAAATCAAAGTCTTGCAAGAACTGGTCCTGAATTATTCAAGACTCCTCCTTTTGCTGACAACATGTGTGATGATGGTAAATTAGATGCCATGGATGAGGATGAGCTTCTAGCGGTATGTGCTTTCGCCTCATGATTTTTTTATCTTATCAACTGCAGGTCTGCAATTATTATAACTACTATGTCATAATTGTAATGGATCCACTTCTCTTTTTTGAATTTTCAACTCTTGGTTTACGTTTCAGAGTATTGATGTGGACCGAATAGTCATGGAACATTATCAAGCAACAAATACACCCAGAGGGTCATCCAAATCTCCATTAGGGAAGTGCAACTTCAATGGATTTGATGAGAATAATTTACCACAAGAACTCTCTATAATGTGTGACCATGGTAGCAAGGTAAGCCAAGTACCAGTTAAATCATCATCATTGTTCTTTAGACTAGTAGCTATTTCAGCATGTAAGCTCACTAGTTGCTACTTGCTACTATAATTGTACAGCTAGCTTTTTGCCCAGAGGTGAAGTCTCATTTGCTTGAAATGAAGGATAACTTGCTTGCGATATCCCATGAACTTATTGACGGTCAACTCACCCCTCAACGATCTGATGAGCTTCATCAAAAGAGGTTTGTTTTCTGGTCCGACTAACTAATATTTCCTTACAACATTGACAACTAATTTGATTCGGTGTGATCTCCAAACTTGAACTTTGACAGCTAATTTCTCTCACAATATATTGCCCACAATTCCGATAAAAAAAGAAGGAAAAATACATAATCTTGACTGTAGTACGAACCCAATGATGGCATTTCTGGTTCAAAATATGAAGTTTGACTCTTGCAACGTGCATTTGGTAGCTCCTTTTGACTACCAGCAGTTCTGATGCAATGTTACTGTTACACTCTGCAGAGCACTCCTAAAGAAGCAGATTGAGCTGCTTGGGGAGTATACGGCGAGGTTAACCCAAGATGAGGAGAGACAGAAATCTCATTCTATGGCCTCCACAACAGCTCATCAGGGCCATCACCCCACTATCATTCGAAGTAACTCTTTTGTAAAGGATACCAATATATTCCAATCACCGATTTACACCAGGAATGAACCTGGGGAAAGTGGTTTATGCTTTTCTTCTGCTCCATATTCCTATATGGGTGGTTTAAGCATGCCATTACCGTCTGTTCAGAGAGATTACACTCCAAGGGCTATTGATATCAGTTACACTGAAGGTTCTGGTGATAAACAGTGGAGTAGTACACATTTTGCATGGACTAAGGAACTTGAGGTTATTTTTTCTTCAAAATCAACTGTAATTATTTAAAACATCATTTGTTTGTGAGAATGACTTGTCTTTCTGCCTCATCAGGCCAACAATAAAAGAGTATTTGGAAATCGTTCTTTTCGCCCAAATCAACGAGAAATAATCAACGCCACAATGAGTGGGAATGATGTTTTTGTTTTGATGCCAACTGGTGGTGGAAAAAGTTTGACATATCAGGTTACAAGCCATACTGCTTTCAATCTGTCCTTGTTGGATTCCTATCACAAAATGTTAGTATTTTTGACGTGGGCACAGGTATTAGGAAAGTAGGTAGAAATGATTGGAGGAAGGTTATGATTGGTTGAAAAGAAAAAGTAGGCGAAGAAATTAAATGAAGAATGGTTGTGATTGGTTGAGAGAGGTGGTAGGTATAGAAATAGCTTCATTTTGGGAAGTCACTGTGCTAGAAATATCTATATTTTGGGACGGACGTGATACTATGTTAATATTTAAGATTCTATTGCTTGTGTTACCTTGGAGCATATGGATTACAAGAAAGTATAATATCTTCAGAGATATCAATCCCAGTACAAGTTTTCCCATGCTCTCTTTAGATTTGAATTGCCATGGTTATCCATAGAGCAAGAGAAAGCTATTGCCCTCTTATTAATAAACGGATAGACAGGATGTAGAAAGAGTCATTGTTTTGGTTTTTCATGTAAATATGTATATGTTCATTACCTAATATATCAATATATGCTGTAGGATCCTTTCCTACAGCTTTTTTGTCCAAAAAGAAAAAAAAACTCATCAATTACTTTGCAGCTTCCAGCACTCATTTTTAATGGTGTTACATTGGTAGTTTCTCCTCTCGTATCACTCATCCAAGACCAGATCATGCATTTATTGCAGGTAAAGGGTTGTTTTGTTTCCTTCTACTTATTTCTTGATGATTTTCTAATTGCTCACGTGTTGTTTATCACAGGCAAATATTTCTGCAGCTTACCTTAGCGCCAGCATGGAGTGGTCAGAACAGCAGGAGATATTAAGAGAACTAATGTCTCCTACATGCACGTACAAGTTGCTGTATGTTACTCCTGAAAAGATAGCCAAGTAAGTGGAATTTTGCAGTTGATCTGCAGTCATGTTATATGATTTCTTGACTATTTGAAAGGTAGTCTTTTCTGATATAGTGTAAGTAAGCTTCATAATGAACTGCTGTCACTATGCAGTAGTTCGCATTTCCAGATCACTAGTATTGGACTATTGGTTACAGCTCTTTGTTTTTCTTCATGAAGATTCAACACCTTTAGCTTGTATTAGCTTCTCACACAATTACTCCTTTCTTTTGTTACATGTGCTTTGCCAATTCATTTGCCTAACTCACAATAATTTCCTGAGTACAGGAGTGATGCTCTGTTGAGACAATTGGAAAATTTATATTCACGAGGTCATCTCTCTAGAATTGTCATTGATGAAGCCCACTGTGTTAGCCAGTGGGGTCATGATTTCCGACCTGATTACCAGGTACTTTCTGTCAGGAAGCAGGTTTTCATGTTAAATAAATGACAACCTTTTAATCCAGTTCTTTATGGTACATCAGCATCTAGGCATTTTAAAACAGAAGTTCCCGCAGACGCCAGTCCTGGCCTTGACTGCAACAGCAACTGCGAGTGTGAAGGAAGATGTCGTGCAAGTTCTAGGCCTTGCAAACTGCATTATTTTCAGACAAAGTTTTAATCGTCCAAATCTGAGGTAAGTCTATCAGAATTCAGAAGACATTGACATTCAACTCCAATTGCACCAGACCATCTCAGCCCAACTTTTGCAGGTATTTTGTATGGCCCAAGACAAAGAAGTGTCTCGAGGATATCCATAACTTTATAAATGCAAATCATCCTAAAGAATGCGGCATCATATATTGCCTTTCAAGGATGGATTGTGAGAAAGTGGCTGCTAAATTAAGGGTTAGTACTTGAAATTATAAATTGTTCAAGCCTGCTGTACTTTTCAATGTTTAAGCATTAAAATTCTTATTCTGTGAATTAACTTAGTCCTCAATACTGTCAGAATCTAGATGTATGGTTCCAAGATATAAATTTTAAATCTAATTTAGGGCCATTCCTCTTTTTTATCTGGAATTTCTCAAAAGAAGGTATTACTTCCACATGCTGGTTAATTAAGCAGAGCCCCCCATATGTAATAAAGTTGCATTTTGGTAATATAAGAACATATTACTCGTCAACAAATTATGTGTTACTCAAGTTGCATGCCTAAAATTACTAATTTTGTGCCAACCTTTAGCTACTTATGTTTAGAATATTAGAAAACATCAACTACTACATATCTGTGTTGAATTTAGTTGGCCTGTAATATGTAATCTCTTCAATGATCCTTAATAAATGCTGCGAAGGATACAAATACAACAATACAAGGCGAAAAGAGACAAAGAAGCAAGTGGGTAAATAGAAGGTTTGGGTACTGCATGATACTAGTTGGTAATAGAAGTTTTGGGTATTTAGGAAATTGTATGTTATCCCATTTGTGTGTCATGGTCCCATTTAGGGTTTAAGATCTCAGCAGTGACCATGGTTCTTAAGTCGTAAAGTCTACTTGAGTTACCATCTAGTGACTTGGAGACTAGTCGCAACTAGTTACTACTCATTGAGTTGACTAGTTTATCAGACTATTATTACATAGCAGTTGCTTTTACCGCTAGTCTGCTACGTCATGCTGTGCTTGATGGACCTGGTGGAACTCTCCTCCATCGCCCTTTCACGCAGTAATAATGCCTGATAGACCAGACCTCCCAGGTGGTTCATTGTTGTTTCCTTTGTTTCATTGTGTCTGCTGCCGCCAACAAGTCGAGTCAACTAGTTGATGACTAGTCGTGACTAGATGTATGGCTTGATAACAAGGGTAGTAACCAGTTGGTTACCAGTTTTCCTGGTGGGTAATAGTGGCCCTGTACCCATACTCACATGTTCTAGGGTACCATTTCTTGATTTGGGTAGTATTTGCTAGTCTGTTGTTTGGAGTTAAGAAAAATAGAGCGTTGAATCAAATTAGGAGAAATCAATACTAAATCAATGGTTGCTTGAAACCTAAGCCAGTGGGTGCAGGCATAAAGTTTATGGTTTTGTATCCTAGTCTTGTTAGCCGCCTACACAGGCAGTTGTTTTAGTTCTTGATGTTCCAAAAAAATGGACATGTTTAATAGATTGTTGGGTGATGTGTTACATTCCAAGTGCTGTATTTGGATTTGATCAGATTATGGGACTTTGATGGCTAAGTAATTGCAAGTGCTTAGTTTGAATTTCATGCACCATGGAGCTGTAGACCTGTGCCACTGTAACTTCTGACTGTTTACTGCTTTTCTACCCAGGAATATGGGCACAAGGCATCACACTATCATGGTAGCATGGATCCTGATGATAGAGCAAATATCCAGAAACAGTGGAGCAAGGATAAGATCAACATAATATGTGCTACAGTTGCATTTGGGATGGGTAACTTGATTTTCATAGTGTCCACATATATATGTTGTTTATTGGTTCCTCGTGCTAATTGTGCAGGATTGCAGGTATTAATAAACCTGATGTCCGTTTTGTTATCCATCATTCCCTGCCCAAATCAATTGAAGGATATCATCAGGTATTTTCAATGACATAAGTTTCACAATGTGTGCACATCAAAATGGCATAAACTTAGCTGTGTTTGATGACTGTTATCCTTTTAGGAGTGTGGACGTGCTGGTCGCGATGGTCAGCTTTCATCTTGTGTCCTATTCTACAACTATTCTGATTATGTGAGTTAAGTGATTCTTTTTATAATCAGTTTTTTGCTATTTTCATATCTCACCATTAATAAGTATTTTCCTCGTAAAATTTTCTAGATTCGTCTCAAACACATGGTTACCCAAGGATTTGCGGAGCAAGGAACATCAGCACCACGAGGAGGTTCTTCGCAGGAACAAGCACTTGAAACACATAAGGAAAATCTCCTGCGAATGGTATCTATCATTCTTACAGATGCTTCTGCTTGCTTGAAGTTTGGAAGCCATCATAACAATGTTGTTTACTGTCTGTAGGTTAGTTACTGTGAAAATGATGTGGACTGCAGACGTCTACTACAGCTGATCCACTTTGGAGAGATGTTTAATCCTTCATGTTGTGCAAAAACATGTGATAATTGCTTGAAAGAGTTGAGATGGGTCGAAAAAGATGTGACCAACATTGCTAGACAATTGGTATGTGGTCAGCTGAGCTCTGTGCCCCTTCTAAACAACCTAACACATGCACAGACCTTTGTCTGAAACTGACATCCTCATGTTGTTTCTTTAGGTTGATCTGGTAATGATGACAAAGCAAACACATTCAACTACTCATATTCTCGAAGTATACAGAGGTTCAGTGAACCAAAATGTATGTATTATGCAAGTAATTAATGTCATTTTGTTCTGAGGTTCATTGTTATGATAACATCACCAGTGGCTACTTTTAGTGCCATGGAAATATCTCCATGGTCAAAAACACATCTTGGTTTACTGCCGGAGACGTCATGTTGGCAAGGAAAACCACATACTAGTCCATTATTTGAAAATTATCTGTTACTACTAATCAGGTCAAGAAGCACTGTCATGATACTTTGAGTCTTCATGGAGCTGGAAAGCATCTAGCTAAAGGTGAAGCAGCGAGAATATTGCGCCATCTAGTAACTGAGGAAATACTCATTGAGGATGTTAAAAAGAGCGAAAACTATGGATCTGTATCATCTGTCTTAAAGGTGAAATATACCCCGCACCTATAATGGTTTTCTTTGAGACAAATTTACTAGGTTTTTCCTTTTCTTTAATCTTCTAGTCTCTACCTTGGTCTAATACATATTTTTCTTTTGTGAATTTTGTTAAGCAGACTAATCATAAGAAAAGTGGTGATCTTCTCTCTGGCAAGCACAACGTTGTCCTCAAGTTTGTTTTCTTCCTAAAACAAATTACTGAAAATTGTTTCTCCTTTTCTCATTTTGCTCGACATATATTGCAGCATTGAGAAGCGTTATCTTTTTTATCACATCTTTCTTTTACATATGAACTCCACATCTAAAATCTGTTGGAATTTAATTCCATGTTATTTCTTTTAAAAAAAACAGATGTACAGCTTGATACTGGTAAAGAGTTGTTTTGACTGTTACTCCCTCCAGGGTCGCAAATAAGTGTCATTTTGGACAGTGGCACGGTCACCAATACACTTGTTTTATTACTAATTACTAGTTTAAAACTTATAAAAGATATATCAAAGGTATAATATTTTGAAACAATTTTTGAAGACGAATATAACAAAAACATTTTCAAAAGTTGAATCGAAATATTTAAAGCGAAACTGATGTTCAAAGTTTAAACATGTTAACGGCACGCATTCCAAAACATCACTTATTTGTGACTGGAGGTATTACTAGGTAGTTCATCCTAGTTTTGAACATCCGAGTTCATTATGGTTTTGCAATTCCAACTGCTTTAGGGGCTTCAATACATGCAACCATATGTTTATTCCACTAGCCCTCATTGAATGATATAGTTATCCTGTTGCCTAACTGATTACTATTGCGAATTCACAAGGGAAAGTGTGTGTATCAGTCTCTAGAGTTGCTTATGTTTCCATGATACAGGGTGTTGTTCCCTTGTGTTATTTAACCAATACAATTTTGCATTCTGGGTGACCAAAAAATAGTTTGTAAACTAGAATCTACTTTTTTAGAGCAATTTCTTTATCCTCTTATTTTGCAGGTTCCCCACTCCTGAGAAGGCTCCTAAGATGGGTGTACTTGATGAATCGTCAGTTCCACGAATTAATAAGACTAATCAACAACAGAGTCAAGTGGACGGGGTAGTGGCTCTTTAGTTATAAAAGCTACTTCTGTATTTTTGTCAGTATTTGTTTTTGCTCGGCTATAATGACTATTTTCGTTCATTGCAGAGCCTTGCAGCCGAGCTTTATGAAGCTTTAAGATGCCTTAGGACTCACATAATGGATGAAAATCCACAATTACTGGCATACCACATATTTAAGTAAGTTATATGTTATGCATTTTGTTGTGGCACTGACTCACTGACTTATAATGTGGTTCTCATTTTTTAACCTACAGAAACGAGACATTGAGGGAAATCAGCAGCCGAATGCCAAGAACGAAAGAGGAACTTGTGGAGATAAATGGCATCAGCAAGTAATGACTACCCTGTGGCACAATGTAATTTTGACAAGCAGTTTTCAGAAGTAGAGCAAGAATTATATTTGTTTTTCACATGCTTTTCATCCAGGAACAAGCTGAACAAGTACGGGGACCGTGTGCTTGCAACCATAGAGGATTTTCTCACCAAATATCCAAATGCGACCAAGAAAACCAGCAGCGGCGGCAGCAACGAGCACAGCGAGGCGGTAAAGAAGCGAAGAGGCTTCACCGCCACCAACACCTCTAGCAACTGTGACGACTTTGAGGAACGCACGGTCCAGTCCAAGAAACGCGCTGCAAAGACACGTACAAGGCTGGAAATATCTGATGCTGCCAGCATCGTCCAGGATGTCCGCTACATAGATCTTGAGCTAGATGGTTGTGAACAAGTGAATGAAGTGCCATACAGTGTACAAAAGCCTGTGGCTTCTGGTAGGGTTTTACCTGCGTGGCAGACCGCCAGAATAGCCTAGGGTACCAAACCCCCCGCGCCGGTAGTTTCTAATTTATGTGAAGAATTTATATGCATTAAGTAGGATCCTAGGCTAACCCCATTGAGCTCTATGTAGGCCTGGGGCCAACTACTTGTAAGATGGCACCAACCAGACCCCCTGTTTTAAATAGCGCGCTATAGCGCTATATAGCGTATCAGGAAGACCACCACTAAGCTATCAAGATTTTAACGCTAAACGATTTTTCCCGCTATTAGCAGCTAATAGCGCGCTATTTTCGCTAATTCGTGGTCATTTAGCGCCGCTATTTGCAGTTGGGCTCATTTCCGTCGGCCCAATTGAATGGCAGGCCCAAATCGTTGGGCTACCTCTAACGATGGGAGGCTGTCCCAGCCAACCCTAGCCATTCGACACATTTCCTCCCGAGCTCGAGTGAGTGTTTGCGGCGGCGGTGCCGCTGGATGCTGCTGCTGTGACCGGTGAGGGTGCAAGCTGCAAGACCGGCAAGGGGAGTCAGAACTCGGAAGTCAGCGGCGGCAAGCGGCGAACACACATTGCAAGCGACGGTGCCTGCTACTATTGTATGATGTATCATGTATGTATGAACTACGAACTTTGATGTAATGTGTTAGTAAGACTTTGAACTATTTATTTCTATTGGTATTCATAATGTTTTTATCTTTATTATGTGTAAAATTACATGATGTTTGACATATTTTTTGCTCGGCCGCTAAATGGCTTAGCCTGCTATTAGCACGCTATAGCCTTTCTTAGCCTTTTGGAGAGGCTACCGCTAAGAGGCTTAGCCCGCTATTTAAAACAGGGACCAGACCACATGTTAGGTTGCTTCTGAACATATGGTACTAGTCCTTTTCAGTATAGTTCTTGTAGCGCATGTAAGGCCCCGTTCGATTAGAAAGATAAAATTCCAGATTATCGTGGCACGCTTTTCAAACTGCTAAACGGTGTGTTTTATGTGAAAAATTTTTATATAAAAGTTGTTCTAAAATATCAAATAAATTCATTTTTCAAGTTTGTAATAATTAAAACTCAATTAATCACACGTTAATGTCACCTTCTTTTACGTGAAACATTTAATTTTTAACTTTATTTTTATCTTCAGGAGATTCAAACACCAACTATATATTGATGTCAACAGCTTCAGGAAGCGGACATCGAAATGCCCTACGGGCCGTGAGTTCATTACTGATAGATACTGTGTCTTACGCTTGGTTTTTATTCTGATGTCTGATGAGAGCTCACAGCAAGCGACTTGTACAATGTACTGTGGGCTTGATTCTATTGTGATCTTCGACAGTTTTTTTTAACGACTCGCATCAGACACGGTGAAGTTTATATTGATAGGGCAGAAAAAAAAACAAGATTACAACCCTGAAAAGTCGTAACCAGGAAAATGAAGAAAAAAATAACAATCACCCACGCACCGATAGCTCCAACACACGGACCTGGGAGAAGGCTAGCACTGAGCCGGCCGCCGCTAAGCGTGACCAACCGTCGCTAGGCCAACAAAGAAGCTACAACCGAGAATGCCCAAAACCCCAACCCTAATAACCAACAACAAACTACACTCTATCCACATCTTTGGGATTGAAAGGGAGAGGGTGGAAGAGAAGAATGAAACCGCTCTTCTCCCTAGGCCCTCCGACATGGCCAACTTGCATAAGCTAGGTTGCCGACACAAGAGGACCGGAGTCTAAAGCGAGCTTGCACCGGTTGTCTGGGAAGTTTCGGCAAGGGGTTGCCTAGACTACGTCTCCAGGGAAGGAAGCGACGAAAGCATCGTCGCCGCCGTTCGTTGATGTCTCAAAAGAGAACCAAAACAGGGTTTTCACTCGGCCACGCACTACAGGAGATGGGATGGCACAATAACGCCCTCAAGAGGGAAAGTAACGTTTGAAAACGCCGTTGTTGTCGGCCCGGCCAAGACCGGGCTAGGTTTTCATCCTCCGCCTACCGCCTACCTATCCATAGCTGACGCAACATTGCTCCACCACCGTCAATCCTTCGTCGGCGCGTGGGCACCGTAGAACCGGCGCCTCCCATCAGCCTGCCTCTGCATGCCGTCACGCGGCCACTCTCGTCGCACCGTGCTGGCCTCCGCTGCCAGCCGCGCCTCCTAGCGCCGAGCCGACCTCCATTACTGTCGGTCGCTCCTCTTCGTGCCCCGCCAGCCTCTGTGGCCTTCACTATCGCTGCCGCAGCGCCGTCGCCATCTCCGGCACCCCGTGCTGTAGCGCTGTCGTCGTCCCCGCCACCATCGGCTGCCCGGCTGGCAGCAGCACCCCGCCGCCTCCATGTCTGCGCCGCCGCTTCCACAACCTCGTCGCCGCTCCCCGCCGCCTCGCCATCACCACCAGCTCGAGGGCCGGTCTCCCGCGCCGGGGAGGGTGCCAGACACAGCCACCTCGTCGTCGCCACCTGAACCAGCTAGCCGTCGACACCGTTGTTCGCCGCAACATCCCGCTACCGTTGCCGGCGCAACCTCTCCTCCGCCCAGGTCCAACCTCGCCAGTGCCGGATCCAGTCGTGAGGGGCCAGATCCGGCCGTGGCGGCGCCGGATCTGCAGCCCTACGCCATGCCGCCACGCGCCGTCACTCCTCCGCTGGTCCTCAGTGCGCCGCAACCGGCGCCGCTCCCTCCCACCGTCGGTCCACGAGGGGCCAGATCCCCCCTGTCAGTCGTCGATGTCGGATCCATTGCGTCCATCCCCGACGGCGCTGGAGCCCGCTGTCGATGTATCGCCATCCCTCTGCCTGTTTTCGATCAACGCCCCATACGCCAAGTGTTGGAACGAGATAGAAAGCCCCGCCGCCACCATCCTTGTCGTCGCTTGTCTTTGTCGACGGCTAGGCGGCGGCGAGGCAGAGGAGGGGAGGGAGGGGAGGGTGGCGGCAGAGGACGAGTCGCCGCCCGTGTCACCCTGGGGCGGAGCGACACGGGGGAAGTCTTGACGAAGGTAGTGCACGTTGCCACTCTGCGATCTTCGACCGTTGAGCCGAAAAACAAATTACGATTTGTTTGTAGTCAGTTCAGTAGAAGCGTTGCCTTATTTGTTTGTTCACTCAGTAGCATTATTTGTCTCTGAATCTTGAAGCATGCTGCATCATCATGAGCCCAGACGTGGGTAACATACAGTTCTAGCTCTATCTTTCAGTTTGAGCGCTGACGTCACGGATGATCCATTGAAGATGTACAAATCTCTGTCGTTTTACTCAATCATGCAGAATCCTTGTACTGTCTGACCAATTGCTCTAGTTTAGCTTATATAGGGATCTCGTAAGTGTTCATTTTCTCCATTTGCTGTTTCATATGGAGTATTCTAAAGGTGGTCATTAAAATTGCAGTTCTGTCAGGATTTGCTCAGATCACGCCTCATCCACCTGCAAACAAATTGGCCATTGATAATGAAATTCGATGAAGTTACGATGAGAGCTGGCAGTACAAGCGTCGGTAAAACGTTGCTGCGAAAGTGCCTTCAGAAAGTCATGAAAATTCCTTCCTATAAAGGGTTTATTATTTCTTCTTCAACTGATTTTGTTTTCTAAATCAAGTTTAGATTTGACCTTGTTACGTGGACAACCAATCTTCTATAGGTTTTCTTTTTCTATATGGGTAGGGAGTTGTAGAAGTGTCGGCGCCAAGCACGAGTTGACAAAGCAATAGACCTGGCTGGTTTCTGTACTTCTTCCACCTTCTCTTCATACTCAACCCGTTTCAGGTGGGGTTTGTGTTTCACGTAAAACGAGATAACATTAACATGTGATTAATTGAGTTTTAATTATTACAAACTTGAAAAATGGATTTATCTCATGTTTTAGAACAACTTTCATATAGAAAATTTTTGCACGAAACGCACCGTTTAGTAGTTTGAAAAGCGTGTCACGAATATTTTATCTTTAGGACAGTAGTACATACGAACGCGACCTCAGATTTAGAAGTATTTGCTCCACGCTTTTTAAAATATGATTTCTCAAAAAAATATCATAAGCTAGCATTTACATAGTTTATATTTTAAAATATTAATTTATTGTGCTAAGCAAATTATCAATTTGTCTGGTGAAAGTAGGAGTAAGGCAGCTATGGCTGCAGTCCTACTCTTACGTCTAGATATCCATTACAAATTACATTTAAAAACCTCAAAATATAAAACTTAAAGGCAAAATTACGTAAATTACACAAATTGAGTCCTGAAGAAAATTCTGGCTAAGCCTCCTGTTGGGGAATAACCTGTCTCATACAACGATCTTGTCAAAGTCAACTGATGTGCGGCCCAAATTCAACATCCCCCAGGTGGCATATGTGGTGTGAGGACACTTGTCTTCGTCCATATATCATAATCGAAGGAAAGGACCAAAACTAACCCGACCAACCATCACCACACGAACACTCGCATGGTCGTCTGGCTCGATTTTTTTCTCCACCCGCGCAAGGAAAACCAACCTGTACCGTGCGCGTGCTACCCAACGACACCGTACAGGCCGCACAACCCAACACCAAACCGACACCACTCACGCGCACGTCATGAGCGGCGACCCCCGCGATCCACGAGCGGAGACAGGCCACAGCAAGGGTTTGAGCCTTAGTACCGTCTTCAAAAACTTGTTTTAAGTTTTGTTAATTGACCATATAAATTTAGTAGAAAATGTATTCTCCATGAGTCGAGTCCTACCATAATTCTAGTCTTACATAATTTCGTAGTCTGTCACTGCCTCGTACGGGGCTGGCGTGTCGTCGTTCCGCGCCGCGTGCGGGTGGCCGGGTGGCTGCCGCGCCGCGACCCGCGAGAGGGAGAGCCGAGCCCCTCGCTGTGTGTTCGCCGCGCTGATGCGTCGGGATCGCGCGGTGCAGGTAGGTCGTCGCGCTCACGTACGGTTCCACCACCACCACCACGTCTCGCTATCGCTCTCGCGGTCGCAGCGACGGCTTTGACGGGACGCGCTGGTCGGAACGTGGAGCTTTGTTTTCTTGCTGTTGTTGTTGTAAAAAAAAGATGCTGCTCGTTTGCGACCTGCGAGCTGCCAAAACATTCAGGTTCTACATGGATGTAAGCCTCGCGTGACAATTCCACTTGTCCGTTTTCTCCTGCGTGGCCCTTAGGAATGAAAATGGTCATGGAAAATTCCAATCGACTGAGAGTCGTTTCCATATAAGGATACTGTTTTTGATTGTTATCTTTTTTTTTTGGCTATATATACTTTTTTTTATCATATTAATATCGACACTGAGTAGTTTAAATGATAAATATGATCAATTACCGATTGAATCAAGCGTTGTTTCCAAAAATATGCTACCGATTCTGACCGTTTTTATTCATGTTGGCTTCTCTGGGAATCCCGACTCACAGTCGGCAAACGGCCATAGATCAATTTGAGGAGTTTGACGAGGCCGATCAGCATAGTTAAAAACTGATGCAGACTAAAGCCTTTACGTTTCAAACCGTTAAAAAAAAGAAAAAATTAAAAAAACACTCAAGGCACACCAAAAAACGAACTGGAGCAAACACAGTCGCATCGGTTGCCTATATTATCTAATAAGCCAAAATGATTTAAGAGCCAACGATAAAAAAAGATTACGTTGACAATATTTTAAAATTAACTTCAAAATCAAGTCCGAAAATTTAAATTTTAACTTTGATTTTGGTTTATTAAGCCAACCGATGATAATTCACAATTTTTACGCCCTTACATATTCTATCCATAAAGAAATTAAAAAAAAACTGCATCCATGTGTACGCATCAGGAAGAGGATCGGTGAAAGAACGTGATGACCATCACTCTGCATCTGGAGTATACTCATCACCAGCAGGTAAACCAATTACTCCTCCTATAATAATCACCAAAAACGCGGTTGATTTCCAGCCCCCGACGCAATCACGGCCGGCCAATCGCAGAGAGCGAATCCTCGCGCCGGCCAGCTCCGGCAACCAAACGACAACCCCGGGGAAAAAAAACCCCCGCAAAAGACAGGGTCAGCGCGTGGACTCGGCGCTGTCTCGCTGGCTCCCAGGCAAAAAAGAAAAGAAAAAATAAGAAAAGAGAAAGGTAGAGCTGAAAAGGAAATCGATCGCTGCCGTCTCCATCCGCGGCTGGGGCGGGCGACCGATTGATCCACTCCATTCCCCTCCCGATCTCCATCCTCGAGCAAGCTACAAGCGCGGCTAGTCTCCCCCTCCTCCTCCTCGCGTCGCCTGTTCATCTCGCGTCGGAGAAATCGGTTTCCTTTTCGTTTCTGCTGGTGTGTTCTCCCTGTTCTTGGTGGGTGCGTCTGCTGCGTGAGATTTTTTTTTTTGGTTTCTGCTGGTTGGGTTGGTTAGCTGCTGCGCTTGCTGAGGTGTCTGGTTGTTCTTTGCGCGGATTGTGTGATTGCGTCCCCTCATTTCGTGTTTTTGTTGGGGAGGGGAGCATTTCGTCGAGCACCTTCCGTGCGGCTCGCCTGCTGGGGACTGGGGAGGGGAGCGGGCGGTTGGGTGGCGGCGTTAATTGGGTTTGTTGGGAGCACCCTTTCATGCCGTCCTTGCGGGCACGGGCCTCAGCTTGCGGATGGATTGCTACAGTACGCGTCTACATGCTTTCTTTTGGATCTTGCTGCTGCTAGGATTGGAGTGGAGGATTTTGCTTGTGCTCACGGTGGTTTGGTTTCTGTTTGGCAGTGCTGAAATCAAGAAGGCTCGTTGGTGTCGCCGATGCGTGGTCCGTGGATGATGCTGCGGATGGCATCAGCGAATTTCCTGACGCGATGAGCGCCGCTGCGCACAAGCGGATGGTCACTGGTGCCGAGGAAGCCATGTTGGGGAAGTTGGAATTGGATAGTCAATCCAATCTCTTCTCCAATAGTGATGATTTTCTTCTTTCCGAGAGTAGTAAGCTGGGCATTTCCACATCAGAAGATATATATTTGCCTGGGAAACAGGGATTGCCCGAGTCGACAATAGAGAGGCCTGGAAACAATGGATCAAGCAGGGTAAGTGGTGTACAAAAGTGAAGGCATTTTCCTTTCACAAGCAGTTGTGTTTACTTGAACTAATGGGGAACTTTTTATATCTTGTTTATCTCTGTGCGTAAATACTATGCTAACTTTTAAGATACTACCAAATGTAGTCAGATGAATTGACATTTCTTGCTTGTTTAACCTTAAGAGCATTACAAAAAAAATTACAATTCCTGAAATGTTGAACTTTCTTGGTAGAAATTACAATATCCTGAAATCCTTGACCTTTCCTAGCAGGTTCCCAGACTAAGAGTGCTTGGAACAGCTGGCATGGCTGGATTTGGGAAGGCAGTTGATATTTTAGACACAATAGGCTGCTTGGTAACGACAAGCCTTAGCACAGACGGTGGCTTTATTTCCAGGGCGAAAACCAAAGGATGTCCGATATCAATTCTTGCTTTTGAGGTTGCAAACACAATATTGAAAGGTGCTACTATTATGCAATCTCTTTCGGAAGACACTGTTACATACTTCAAACAAGTGGTGCTTCCTTCTGAAGGCGTGCAGAATTTAATTTCCAGTGACATGGGTGTGTTGATGCAGATTGTAGCTAATGACAAAAGGTTGAAGAGATGATTCATGATTGTTCTCAATGTTCATTGTTACTATCTGACAACCCAATAACTGTTTTGTGCACTCTGGCTAATATTTGCAGGGAAGAGCTGAAAATATTTTCACAAGAGATTGTCAGATTTGGCAACCGTTGTAAAGATCCCCAATGGCATAACCTGGACCGCTATTTTGTCAAGTAAGAGTTTTCATTTTTTACATGTGGCACTCATTATAAAGATTATACTTTAATCATATTTATTACTTTGGAATCTAGGCTAGAATCGGAAAATCCACCACAGAAGCAGCTAAAAGAAACAGCAGTTGCAGAGATGCAAAAGTTGATGGATCTTGTTCATCGTACAACTGTAAGCATTGTGCTGTACTTGAATATATCATTTGATTAGTCTAGGTTTTGCTCATTTTGGCTGTTTTTTCCAGGATTTGTATCACGAGCTACATGCGTTGGATAGATTTGAGCAAGATTACCGCTGCAAGCTGACGGTAAAGGGAAATTCATATAAAAAAGGTATGATACCTTTTTTGCAAAATTCTCTAGCTATTTCTTGGAAAGAGTGGCAAATATTTGTGTCAATAGTTCTGTGTCCATTACCTAACCAAATGATATTCATGAACCCAAACAAATGACTTAGATGTGGATTGCTCAAGCTAAGGGAAAAAATGTTATTTCTTTGTATTTTCAATATCCATATCTATTTCAGTTTAGTTGTCAGAGCAATGTAAGTTTAATCGTTTGGAACTTTGGCACTGTGGCCAGATAACCTTCCAGGAGAAAATATTGAGGTCGTGAGAATAGAACTGAAGAGTCAAAGGAACTATGTGAAAAGCTTGAAGAAAAGATCTTTGTGGTCCAAGACATTGGAAGACGTGAGTACATTTTACCGTGGAATTCCCTTTATATTCTCTGCTGACCTGTCCTTTTGTTTATAACATGTAAGATACATTTCTTTTTATAGATTGTTGAGAAGCTTGTAGACATCGTGCAGTACTTGCATTTTGAGATCAATGCTTCTTTTGGATCTTCTGGTACTTCCATGGTCCTACTTCTCATGTTAGAATCGATCACATGTAACTGTCAACTGATCCTTGTAATATATTTGTAGATGAAGGTGAATTGAGTTCTGAATCTACTGAAGACTGTCAGAGACTAGGACCTGCCGGACTTGCATTACACTATGCAAACATTATCATACAGATCTATAGTGTTGTAAGTTCCCTCAGATTTTGCCTGCGATGTCTGCCCAAGATTTGGCATAATTTGGCTATCTTATCATAGATCAATTGGAAACTACTACGTCTGTATTGCTTTAGCATATGTATATTGTACCCAAAATTAAAAAAAAGAAGAAAAACCCACTTTAACATAGGAGTGGCAGAGCACCAAAGTCTCTAATTGGTATTTTCAGCAAAAGCCCACTAGCTAGTATTTGAAGGTAGCTATTTTATGAAATTTTGTCTGTTTAAGGTTTCTCGATCAGGATATATACCACCAAATACAAGAGATGCCCTCTACCAAGGATTGCCACCAAGAGTGAGATCAGCACTACCTAATAGATTAAGAACTTCGTCAGTGCCTCAGGAGGTAATGCCACTACACAATGACAGAACTATGGTTATAAAAATTTGTATTCTGAATCCTGATTTTCTGTTGCAGCTCAATATTGATCAAATAAGGGCCACAATGGATAAAACTTTGAAATGGCTTGTTCCAATGGCCATCAATACCACATGGTACTATGCTTTGTTATGTAGTAATGAATGTCTTAAGCTTCATTGAGTTCTAGCTTTTCAAGTGTTCAGGATTATAACTATTTTTATGCTCTGTTTGCTTGAATTCTTTACTTGAACTCCAGTGCCCGAGGCTTCTTGCGGTTTAGCGAATGGGCGAAATCAGGGTAAGAACTATATTATCGAATGCCCTACGAGTTCGTTGTGCAAACCAAGATTTCCTTCACACATGGCATTTACATTTTCGGTTCGTATGCTGTTTTTATTCAGGACTGAGAGGGTTGGAAGGAGGCCAGGCCAACCGGACGTGGTCGAGACGCTCTACCATGCGGACAAGGCGAAGACCGAGGCTTACATACTGGACCTGGTTGTCTGGCTTCACCACCTTGTCAACCAGAGTAACCGGCCGGCAAATGCAAAAGACAAAGACAAAGAGCAGTCCACCTCACCTGATCTTGACAAGGCACAACAAGAATAGCACTGCACAGCAGCCGACAAGAGCAAACACCAGACGGCACCTGTGACCTGTCCGATTGTTTGATGTGGACATCGTTTGTAGGTTGTAAATGGAAGCTAGGCTTCTCGCTGTTGTCCTAAACACTTGTGGTGCGATGTGGGGCATGCGTTGCGCTCTGTACATGTACATCAGTCAAGTAGGTAGTAGAAGTGAGGAGCCTTTTTTCTCTCCGATTATTTGGTCGTTACAGAGGGTTCTAATTTAATTGTTGCAGCCGTTCGGTTGTCACATGTTGTACGAAGGGGAAGATGCAATAAAAGGCTGGTGATTCATAGCAAGAGTCAAAACTCATAAACTTCTGCCTGTCTATATGCAGGAGCTGCAAAATACTCCATCCGTTTCTTTTTCTTTTTGTTTGACGTCCAACGTTATGGGGGTAGTATATTATTTGATTCCATCTTTTTATTCGAACCGAGAAGCTGCAAAAATATGGATTTGATTTCACCGATACGTGTTGCCATTTCCTGCAGTACCTAAAAGAATAAAAAAAGGGTTGGGAGATTGCCAAAGCGCATGTGTAATGCGCTCGCACCGTCAGTCACAATCTGGTGGATTGATTCGTCATTACTATAGTTTTTGTTGCTACACGTGCATTCCGCACGTGATCCCACCACAGCACGAGGAGTCGCCTCGTGTGTATTCGGGTGTGCCGCCTTCATTCTGGCACGTCTCCCATTCGGTCAGGCCCTGTTATCACCCGGAGCGCACGCGCCAAGTTCCCCGGTATGGGACTAAACATTTTCCTCGTCGTTGCTGGCTTTCAGGCTTTGCTTTGCTGCAGGGCGCAGTACTCCGCATCTCTCGTGGCATTACGAACAGAGTGATCTGCGTAAGTCCCCGTTCCTTTGCTCTTTGGCATTTTTCTCTCGAGAGGTTTGTACTTGCAGATTGTTTGATCTGGGCATGTTGTAGGTTGTAAATGGAAGCTAATCAAGGCATCAAGCTTCTTCCTGTTGTCCTAATCTTGTGATGCGATCTGTCTCATTGTCTGGTATGCATTGCGCTCTGTACACCAGTCAAGTAGGTAGAAGAAGTCGATCAGGAGCCCTTTTTCTCAGATAATTTGGTCATTCCGATTCCGGTGTGCGTGCAGCCGTATGGTTGTCGCATTTTGTACGAAGGGGAAAGGCGAGAGGTGGGATAAAACATGGTTGGTCAATGGTCATCCATGGCAAAGAGCCAAACAGGAACAACTCTTCTGCTGAATTTTTTAATTTTTAATTTTATTTATTAAAATATTTAGAAAAATAATTTTTGGTTTCAAAGTTTTTTAAATCTACACCATTACTGCCCTTTAGGAGGGTGTTTTTAAAAAAACGTGTTTTATGACGTGGCACACGTCCGTGGATATGTTGTAACTGTCGCGCAAAAGGAGGTTGACCATTTTACAGGCAACCCCTTTAGCTCTTTAGGAGGACGGCAATGGGGCTGCTTGTAAAGTAGCGACCTACGACATTTTGCAAGCGACCCCCTTTGCAACCCTCTGGAAGGTGGCAAGGGGTCTGCCTGTAAATGGTCAGCCCCAGTTATTTTGCAGACGGCCTCCTTGTAACCTTTTGGGAGGGCAGCAAAGGGTTGCCTACAAAATGACCGGTCGCCCTCCATGTGACCGTTAGAATGCATCAACGAACATGTGCCATGTCATAAAAAATACTCTTTGGAAGAGTTTTTTAAAAAAGCCCTTCCAGAGGACATCAGGGGTGTAGATTTGTAAAACTTTAGAACCAAAAATTATTTCTATAAATATTTTAATAAATAAAATTAAAAATTTTAAAAAATTCTCTTCTGCTTATACAATGAATTTGAATTCGATTTTTTTATTCACTCTTAGCCGTTGCCATTTCGGCTTGTTCATTTTCTACATATCATGTGTTCTCTTCTTTGGGCCCGATCATATCAGGTCGATCATCTGCAGGAATCCCCTGTGGTATGACGTCGCTTTCGTGTCAACATAGCGTGCCCTAGTTGCCACAGTTGCTAGGCTGTTCAGAGTCCTTTTGAACCCTGGCTAGGCATCCTCCCGGTAATGCCAAGGGCGACTGCTTGTAATAGGTCTTGCCTTGGGTTTTAGTGCTATTGCACTTTTGCCCTCGTCAAGTAGCCATCCTATTAGTTGCAGCTGGTGACCGCCTTCTTGTTGCCCACCCTTTGTGTCTCTTGTAGTAAGCCATCACAAGCCCTTCAATCAATGAAAGAAGTTATCCGCCCTGGCGTTAACCGAAGCGAACGATATCTGTCAGAGATATGATCTTGTTTAGGTTTGATCCAAGAGCTGGTGTCTTGCTTACCGCATTTGCCTTACCCTTAGACTCATCCACGGTCTAATCCCGTGTTAAAAAAACTAACTAATGGCTAACTCGCAACTCGTAGCTTACCAAATCTATTGGAACGCAACCCAACTTCGACAGTTGAAGTCTAGGGCGTGCCTCGAGTGTAACTACTACAGTATCAATGCCGTGACACACGAGCCAAACTAAGTGCTTTCCAGGACCGACTTTGCCATAAGATGATCACAATGGAAATCCCCTCGATCTGATTTATCCGAACAATCGAGAGGCAACATTCTTAGAGATTACTCTGCTCAGTAAGATAAAGACCGCAACTAGCTGTAGATCTATTGGTCTCAATTCAACCTGGGATTGTATTTTATCCGATGAACTAAATTGTCTTAGCCGCTGTTGATGCAAAAAACACACACTGGCCTGGGAGATCTGCTTAGCTCCAGTGCAGGTCCAAATCTTGGTGAGATGTAGGCGTGCCAGTCAGTTTGATCCTGCAACTGACAAGATACACAAACGACAGATCAAAGAACCGATCGACCAACATAGCCGATGTGGTAATTCCAGCCGATCCTGATAACAGCCGATAGCGATAGGGTTTTGAGCTATCGGCTATGTGTTCAATGTAGATTCTGACACTTGACAAAGAGACAATCGGCTGATGATAATATGCATTAGATCGGCAAAGACTTGATAAAGCGAAACGAAAGTTAGACATACTCGATCGGCTGTAGATATCAATGATACATAATCTAAATCTCAAAATATATTTAAACCAAGTGATTGGGATAGATCGGACAGGGCGCCGAGACAGTATAAATCACTTATGTCTAAAAACACCTCAAGAGAGAGATTATATATATTCATAGCATAGCCGATGAAGTAAATCTAACATAGATCCAATGCAATAAAATCCACAAGATTAAATTAAACAGTGAAACCTTTGTTGTCATCGGCTAAATTCAACTTATATGCAATCCTTATAAGCCGATGCAACGTCCAGATAACTCATCGGCTGAAACCCCGATGAAACCCTTATCGTCAATCAAAAAGCAGGCTAGAGATTCATGTTTCTAAGCACGACTTAGTAGGTCAAACTCAACTGATGCAGCACTAAGTATGTAAAGAAACACGGTATCTAGATGATCAAGCCCTTGACTGATTTTCAGGGTGGTAGATGCCTAAGCTAATCTAATCTAGCAAGACGATTTAGTCGATACCGGCAGAAACCCTAAAACGAGAAGCAACCGATAAAGCTAAATCGAGATGCTAATACTAGATTAACAGAAGACATATGATAAATAGCCAGGCAAATATATTATCCAAACCAGAGTAATCCAAGAGGTCGAATGTACTGATGCAGCCTTGAACGACGCCGGCGTAGATGATACAATTGCCTGAACCGACGGAACATTGGACTTACCCCTTCGCCGGAGATCGACAGCCGATGCAGCCCCGCGTCAGGTGCCAAATTCCGCCGGTTGATAAAGAAACCGTAACAGAGTAAAAGGTGGCGATGCGCCGAATTGTATTGATCGAGAGTTGATAGATTACAATAACCCCGGGTGTACATTTTTATACCCATGGGGAGATACTAGTCCTTGTAGGACAAGAAAGAAACTTTCCTAAAGATAAAAGAAAAACATAAAGTCCTTAAGGGACACTAAACACACTTTCCTAAAGATAAAAGGAAACTAACAAATATTCTAATTAATAGATACAATTGCCTTCTTCGGACTCAATCCGTACGTGGCAATCCTCATGAAGCACATCAACCGAACCCGACAATGATCCTGCCATCTCCTTATCGGAATCGGCTACATCGGCTATCCTTGTCCGATTCTGTTTCAGCCGATGCACACCGTAGCCGATTTGGCTTGCAGCCGATTCATACTCTGTTTTCTCTAATCGCTTATCTCCTCCAATCGGCTTCGGCTCTAACTCTGAATCCAATGCATGATTTACCAAATTTCGTCGTTAACAGCCGCAACTACCCGAGACTGTATTAGACTTTTTATAAGGGTGCCGTCGTCTCCTGGGATGGCAGCTAGTTTGTCAAGTAGTAGCGGGAACAACAATTCCATTCATCAATATTAGTCTTTTGGGCATCCCAGCCCTGAGCATTTGTCTCAAGTCCGTCTTGGTAATGTGATCATCCATCCTTTGAGTATGGAAGTGAGATATCCATCTCGGAATCCTGGTCGGAGTAATGTTTCCCAACATACTATCGCTTATAGTTAGTCTTTTGGGAGTCTATTTCTGATTGATGGCTAAACCCTGAAACATACCTTGCAAGCAAGCAAAAACTATATTGCAAGGATTGGTTTTCGCAAATGCAGCAATCAATAAACCCAATGGGTGTTCTCGATCACCATTCTATGATTTTATTTTCATCAATTTCTTGGAATATATTTGAGAGTGGAATCAATAAATTTATGTATGCTCTGAAAGTTGCCTCATAAATAAGTAGATTTTAGTATCCGACTAAAAGGAGGAAATCAAATAAAAGGAAAAGCTATCCTTTGGTAAAGGCATACTACCTGTAGCGAGGTTAAGGTAAACCCTTGATCGAGTGAAGGGATTAGGTAAAGCACTAAAGTAGTGAATCTAGTGTATTAGCTATCTTGTACTTCATTAGCTATCAAGTGTTTGTTGTATCAATTACTTTATTGTGTCAATTAGTTTATTGAATGAAAAGGGAATTCCCTCGATAATTGTTTTCACTTTTAGGAAAGATAATTAGTTATCCTTACTCCCTCGAACCGAGTTATTTCCTGTGTATTCAATCGTATACACGAGGGCTGTCTTCTCCTCTGCTCAATCTCCCGGACAGGTATGAAAGTCTAATTCTTTTGGTTTTGTTGTCAATGTAGTGAGCGGAGGGAGATACATCCTTCAATCCAAAAGGGTGTATGTCCTGTAGCGAGTGAAATGATTTTTGCAAGTATAGTCTTATCGGAAGGGTTGAGTTCTTTTTACTGAGTCCTTTCAAGGCTAGAAGTGTTTCTTACAGTTTCCTTTTCCAAAAGGGAAAGCCAAGTAAAGGGTAGAAGGCTAGTTAATTCTCTTTCACCAGGCCCCTACGGTTGGGCCACTAGCCCGGAACTAGAGCCGTTGCAAAATTTTCATCTTGCACAAGAGGTGCGTGACTGACTTTAGCTGGTAGAGCAGCAAAACTGCTCTCTTCTCTTGTTACTAGTTGCTCACCTCGAAGCAGATCAATTCGCTGCGCTGGACATGTCCTTAAATAAAGCGTATCCAATTGAACGAACCGAAATGGCCAAGATCACCGAGCACGAACATTGATGAAATGAAACAAGCATGGCCTTGAAACGACATTGATGAAACAAGCATGGAAACCATGTATTGATGGACCAAAAAAAATTCAAAAGAGTTAAGGGATCGCTAAGCGCATGTGTCATGCGCTCGCACCGTCACTCTGTGGTGGACTTTTGAATTCCTCGATGATTTCGGCTACACGTGCATTCCGCACGTGGTCCCACCACAGCACGAGTAGTCGTCTCGTGTGTATCCGGGTGTGCCTGCATTCTGGCACGCCTCCCATTCGGTCCGCCCCTCTTATCACCCGGAGCGCATGGGCTTAGCTCCCCGGTATGGGACTAAACAACAACGTAACGTAACGTCGTCCCCGCGGCGGCAGATCGAGCGGCCGATCGATTGCCCATTCGCCCCCGCGCGGACCTCGTTGCACGGGGATTTCGTGTTTCGCGGCAATGGCGTAATGGCATTATGGGCTTAAGTGACACACACCTGTCCGTTGCTGTTGCCGCCTGTGTTGGCATTTTTCCCTTGAGAGAAGTTCGTGCTTGTCAGGTTCTCAGCTAGTGCGGCAGCTAAAAAAAAAAAAAGTCTTCTTGTTGTTGATGATTGTGTATTTGTGCTCGCTTGGACGACTTCAGGCATCTGTTTTTCAATCTGACAAAGCACGCCAAAGTGCGCGCTTGCATCGACCAGATAAACTATATACTGGAGGAGTAGTACCAATCGCCAGCGTTGCGAAAAAAAGAAATGTCCCTAAAAAAAGTTGATGGTTTTTGCTAAGCGTATGTGTCATACGCTCGCGCGGTCACCCTGCGGGTGACTCTGAGTACTTTAACTTTGGTTTTGGTGTTGCTAAATGCGCATACCGCGCATGGTTCCACCGCAGCACGAGTTCCCTCGTGCGCCGGGTGTGCCTTCATTTCGGCACGCCCCCAGCTCGGCCTGGCGATCTTATTACCCCGCGCCCGTGTGCTAGGCTCCCCGAGGTGGGACTAAAAAAAGTTTAACTCAAGTTTCGCTTCCTTCTCAGTCAAAACTCTGAAACCAACCAACCATGATCCATGGGCCTTGTAGCCATACATCTGCACTACACATATGGGCCCTTGTGGTCGACGAGGAGTTCGACCCGGCACTGCAGATACACTACTGCTGCCATGTACATAAACATCAGAATTAAACACGCCGTACAAGAAATAAACCTTGCACGTACCGACGTATGTGTACGTGCTATACCGCGCCGTTGCGTCAGTAGCGCGACCAGTGTTGGATGTAGTACGTCGTCGATTGCGATTGCTCACGTACGAGTGCGATGCCAATTAATTAGTGCCGTCGTCGTCGCAATTTCAGCTACCTGGAGCCTGCAGGGCAGTACTACGTAGGCTATTCGTAACCCACTACCACCACCAGCCAGCAGCGTGCATGCACACGCATGTGTACGTACGTACGCACGGCCACGGCAAGGACACGCTGCTGTGCTCGGCCGTTCAACGAACGCAACGGTGGTTATATATACGATCGAAGAGGCTATATATGCATAGGAAGCGTGAAATTAAAGGGCCTAGACAGATAGTACCACTACTCAGTAGCTGAGCTGTTCAAATCGTTCATATTTTTATTGTTCTTTTCAAAACTGAAAATTAGAAGAAACCTTTCATGCATGCATGCTCTTAATTAGGTCGAGGGAGCGAGAAGCTAGAATTCATTTGATCGACCCCCATAATTGGATCGGTCGATCGATCGATAGAGATCGATGAAGTCTGTATTTTGATATATAGTGGATTAGTGGTAGGGCAAAATGGTCGGCAGGAAATTGTAGGATCATGCATGATCCCCATCCTCGTCGATCTGGTCGGTCGAATCTGCAGCATGCATCCGTGCATCTTCTTTTCGTGGCCGCCCGCAACAGCTAACTTGCACCGTCAATCGAGCCAGCCACGTACGTGTGCGAGGCTGCACACCACACCGACGCGAATGAATGTGTAGCTAGTAGTAGTAGCAGCTACAGTACTACATAGCGAATTATTAGGCGCATTATGTGGCGTTTGGCGATGGCGCTTGTGAGTTGATGTTAAAATATAATTTTTTTAAAAAAAAAATAATAAAAAGTTGTTTTAAAAATCATATTAATTTATTTTTAAATTTAAAATAATTAATACTCAATTAATCATGTGTTAATGAATCATCTCGTTATACTTATCTGTAAGAAAAAACCATTACTCTCAAACACTACTAGCTTTGCTGAATTGCTGAGTTTGTCATTTGTACGCCCGCACGCGAGATCCTGGTGATCTCGCTCAATGAGCTGAGAGGCTGAGACCCGTCGAGTTTATTTATGCATATGATTCCGGAGATAGGGCATGTTTGGTTATAAACGACTACAATAACAAATTGACAAGGGCCACAATAAACCGGTCTTCCATTTAGTTTGTAATTTGGCATTGAGCTAATATTTTGGTTTTGGCCAAATTGGATTATTCATCGGATTATTGCCCCCATCTTATACATGAACACTGATTAATTTGCTGCAGACAAACAGCCGTTCAGTTAGACAGATAGCACCCTGCTGCTTAAATAGGCACCGTACATAGTAGTAGTAGAACTAGTGCCGGCCCATAACCTGTACTGCCTGCTCTGCTCTGCTCTATCTCTACTGATGCCACCAGCAGATTGTACTACACGACCCACTTTACCGTACCTAAAATCTTCAGAGAACTCGAGGAAAACAAAAGATAAACGACACCTTGCTATTTACTTCTTCACCCTAAAAAAAAATTCAATTTTAACTATGAACCTATATATATATATATATATATATATATATATATATATATATATATATATATATATATATATATATATATATATTNAAATTTGTAGCTGGAATTAGGTTTTTTATAGAACGGATAGTGTATTCCTTACAACACTACGATGCTTCAGATAAGTGCAAGCAGAGATCAGGCAGTAGCAAATCGCCATACTACATGTCGACGCACGTACGCGTGTTGGATCCTGCCCTTGTAATTGGCAGCAACTCTTGACTTTGCACACACTGCCAATGCAACAATCGATCGATCGATCTCTCTCACGAGCCTACACTACGATAAACAAAAGCGAATTAGGAGCAGTGTCAACTCTCAAATCTCAAAACATATTATATACTACTACTCAAATTGATGATACCAAATCTCACACATTGCTATATCTTCAGAGCTCTGATAAAAAGAACAGCTCCTCCAATTATTGGTGATTATCATTATCTGAAGCCACTGACGCAAGAACGCAGCCAGTGCAGTTCTTCCTGGCCCCGGCTATGACATGGCAGCATTATTCAGCCATGACATTTGCAAACATTTGCACAGTTCAGCGTTGAAAAGCTTTTATCCAGACAGGCATAGCAATGGATCAATCTGCGACAGCTCGACGTGACGGCAACAAGCAAAGCTGTGCATGTACGGTTGCTAGCTTAAGAGAGAGAGAGAGAGAGACTTTGCGCTGACTTTTGGAAACCTGTGTCGACTACTGGATCAACGATTAATCTGCATTCTGCCAGGAATTCCCTTGTACTCCAAGCAGGATTAACTCCTTGGTACAGTCAAACGAGGAATTCACTTTCACCTCGGCCAAGGTAAATAACGAATGCGTGGTTGACGAAGCTGTAGCTCATCAGCAGTTGTAGTTGCTTTAGCATCAAGTTACCTCTTCCGATTGATCCAATTCAGTACAGTATACTACCTGAATTACTGAAGACCATGATGTCAGAGAAGTTGCTATCCATTAGTCGATCTGCCCAGATCTGACGCCGATCGATTAATTTGGTTACTCACGCAGATCTGAGAGCGATTTGGTAGAAACAGTGTCACACCTGCACCGATGATGCTAACCTACTTTCCTGATCGCGATTTGACTTACATAGCCCTGTTCAATATGTTCGTCATCACCTAGCTAGGCGAGCTCCTGCACTATTGCTGGAGTTCAACACCAAATTCACAGAAATTTCGTAGGAAATTCAGCTCAAATTCAACATCAACCAGTTGAACAGTTCTTACAGATGCCTTTTAATCACTCCAATTAGCATGCGGTTGTACCAGCAGCAGCAGCGAATGGAAGCCTCTTTCGTGGTCAAGACGAGCGAGGGACGCGACCTCAACCAACGAACGCCTGTCTCGCTGTCTCTGCATACATCTTCAACGAATCGTGCTGCTAGTGCTACAGCTAACTTTGCCTGTTTACTGTGCATCTTGCCATTGCTTGCTTATTAATTTGCATTTTTATACTCTATGACATAAGGCTGAGTGATTAGTGAGCTGATCGTCTGATCGAGACATTAATCGTACTGGCTAATCTTTTTTCTTAAACTTCGCACTCACTAATTGATTGCGATGCACTTGACAAAAACGAGGTTTGGTTTGTATGTAATCGTCCGGTTAAAACAAAATTAGTGACACAATAGAAAACAGCGGTTTTGTTTTTTTGTTACTAATTTTCTTATCTGCTCGTCCGTTATTCAAGATTGTTGTGAAGTTTAGTATTGTCTTATTACAACTGTTTATTTGGTTTAGTTTTTTTTTGTTTGTATGAGTTTGTCTACAAACATTTTTATGCTTATCTTTGTAGTGCGGTTTATCATATTTTTGGTTTAAATTACAGTTATGGTCACACTCGAAGGCTAATGTAAACATGTGAGTTGTTGGAGATTTTGATTTGAAACTTGAAAATAGTGGTTCCGATAGACGACCGTGGCGTACAGCACATTCTCATGGTCAAACTATGCAAATATAATTTCATCAACATATCTCTACTACTTGCTTTCCATTCTTTGTGTGCGCGCGAGCGGCATTCTGGCTTTTTTATGTAGAGACAATTGCTTATTTGACCTCCTTTTTAAGGCTAACTACCAATTTGACCCTATTTTTTTTAGTTTGCTTATTTGACCCTGCTTTTCGAAAACAAACCTTCTGTCTGACCCTATTTCGTTAAGGTGAGTTGACAGTGTTAAGTTAGGTGTAAATAGTCCATTTTGTCCTTGCTTATTTGACCCTGTTATATATTGCTTGTTTGACCCTATTATGTCATACCGTGTTTATGTTCGAATATTTTGACATATTTATAATAATTTTTATATTTATTTCACATTGAAGACAAATTTGACAGATTTGCCATAAATTTGATAAATTTGAATCATTTTGACAAATTTGAATCATTTTGACAAATTTGACTTCAATTTGACAGAATTTTGACAAAGTAAATTGAACAAAATTTGACACAATTATGACAGATTTTGTACAAAATTTTGACAGCATAACATCTTATTTTTGTGGATCCCAAATTGCATTCAATGAAGCATAAACATAGATATAGCCAACAAGTTCATATCCAACAGCATGTGACAACATACATCAGTTCAACATAAACACATCAATAGGGCCAACAAAAGCACACCACCAAGTCCAACAAAAGTGCACCATCAGGTCTCAACATCACACATATAGGCACACCATCAAGTCCAACATCACACAAACATGCACAAAATAGTAGGCACCTATTACATGATCAACCAAATCAGCCAAACAAAGCAGCTAGCCTCCCTCTAGCTCTTCCCCTAACCCTGCCACCTCCACCTCCACCACCATCACTTCCAACTCTTCCCCTACCCCTGCCACCTCCACCTCCACCATAACCATCACCACCACCACCACCACCACCACTTGCCCTCCCTCCAGCTCTTCCCCTTCCCCTTCCCCTACCCCTACCACCTGCACATCCACCTCCACCATGACCTTGACCTTGACCTTCAGTCTGACCTCCACCTCCACTTGCACTGCATATGGTAGCATAAGAAAGTTAGTTATTACAAAAGTTATTTGCTGAACTAAAGTGAGATAGATATAGGTTTACTTAGATGCTTGTGCATCACTGCTGCCCTCTTCAGAGGCTATTTTCCTCTTTTGACTAGCTGTAAGGCCTCCTTGGCAATACTTAGCTGTATGGCCCAATTCATGACACTCTGAGCATTTTCTTTTTTTCCTTTGGCTGACCTCATCAGAAGCCTTCATCCTAGAGACTCTTGGTCTCCCTGATTTCCTCCTCAATTTGGGCTTCTTGATTTTGTAGCCCAGATCAACCACGGGCCACAGATGCTTCGATGTCATAGGGTTGAAAAACCCAGCATATGCTTTCCTAAACCTCTCAACGGAGAAGCATTCATCCACAAAATCACCCATATATACCTCTCTACTAAGCTTTGCAATAAAAGCTAAAGCATGGTTACATGGCTTTCCACTTATTTGCCAAGCCCTACAACTACAAGTTCTCTCATTCAAGTTTACTGCATGTGTAATGGTGGATACAGTTACCTCAGCGGTGCCATCTCCACATCTGAGAACTTCATGGTCCTTGATAGCCTTGCTTTGAGCATTAAGATCTTTGGTAATGGCTGGGATTATTCTGCCCTCCATATTTCTAGCAATCTTACCTCTCAAGTCAAACTTTGCAACAATCATTTGTCTAATTTTCTCATGCATCTCCACAATCTGCAAGTCCTTAGTTTTTGACACCCAACTATTGAATGATTCAGAAAGATTATTATTGATGTAGTCTACCTTGCAAAGATCAGAAAATTTGCTCCTACTCCAAACATAGGAATGATTCTCATCCAACCATTGTATTGCATCTGGGCACTTCTCCTTTATCTTGTCCATGTGGTATTCATACCTCTCAAGTGTACAGCTCTTCGCAGCTCCCCACATGTTCTGAGAAAACAACGTGCCATGATACTTCTTCTTCATGTTCTTCCACAAGTGCCTCATGCACTCTCGGTGTTCCACTCCTGGATAGACATCATCTACAGCTCCCTCTATCCCTTTGCCTGTTACAACAAAATGACATGGCATGAGAAAATTATACATCAAATTCATGAACAAAGAATGCAAAAGGAAAGACACATGTTAATATACCTGCATCGGTGCTGATTACCAATCCTATAGGAGTACCTATGGCTTGCTTCAAGTTCTGAATAAACCATGTCCAACTCTCCTTGGACTCTGTTTCAATCACCCCATAAGCCACTGGATATAGCCAATTGTGGCCATCGACTGCAACAGCAGCTGCCAACTGACCTCTTGATTTTCCTGTCAAATGAGTTGAATCCATGGCAATGTAAGGACGACATCCTTGCAAGAAACCATCAATGCATGGTTTAAGAGCTACAAAGAATCTCCTGAAGCAAATATCCCCATTATGCTCTTCGGTGTCCAACTCAACAACACTACCAGGAATTGTCTTGAGAAGTGCCTCTTTATAACTAGGCAATAGCTCATAGCTGTCATCCCACTTCCCATATATCATGTCCATAGCCTTCTCTTTGCCCCTAAAAACCCTAAAATATGGGACATCCATCTTATACTTCTTATTGATCTTCTCTTGCAACTCCTTAGGTCCCAATGTGGGTTTGTCCCTTAACCAGTCCACCACTCTATCAGCTATCCATCCCTTAGAAGCCATTGTGTCACCGCACTTATTGACTGAAATACAAGTGTGGGCTGGCCCATTAAGCTTAACCTGCATCAAATAAACAATTTGACCTTAGTATCCACATGTTAAACTTCATCATCACAAGCATGGAAAAAAATCAGCTCACTACATACCTTGCAACCAACATATTTGGACTTGCTGGTGGATGCAAAAAACTTCCACTTGCACCCCTTGTCTGCGCGCTTACACTTTGCCCTAAACCTGTCCTTGCTTTTCTTAACAGTTTGGAAAGCATAATCATTCAAGATTGCATGGTGGGTTACTGCTGATTTGCACTGATCAACATCTGGGAACAGCACATCTACATCAATGCATGGATCATCAACATCATATGAAAAATCAGGAATATCATCACAATCATCATCATCAGCAATTTCATCATCAGGTTCATAGCTGTTATCGGAGTCAGAGCATTCAGAATCATAGCAATCAGAATCAGATGATGCAGCCAAGTCAGTGTCATAGCTACTATCACTTAGTGCCACCAATGATTCAGTTTCGGAATATGAGCCCTCCTCATCAACTCCGACTGTCTCATCACTGACCCTTTTCCTTGCGGCTCTTTTAGTATGCTTATCCTTTGATATAGATGGCTCTACCACATCTTCTGTGGGTTGGGTTAGATCAGTAGGACACAAAGAAATAAGTGGAGTACTTGGGCTTTGCAGCTCGACACTATTTCTGAAATTTGGGTGGACCCTTCTTTTTGTGGGGGAGCATAGCAATGGACCTGTAAAATCATCAACTTGGGCTTCGATATGCACTACTTCATTAGCTATGTTCAGCGATAACCACTTCCGCAATTGCTCATCAGTACTAATCTCAACAAATGCATCATCAATAGCATGCCAGAAAGAAATGTATTGTCTAGAACCCCACACAATTTTAGAACCGATGAAATCAACTAACTGCAGCAATGTGAAGCTAGCTATGTCCACATCTGTTGTAAAATGTCTACTTGTGAAATAGGTCTTTGGCCCCCTATCTGGCAAACTGAAATGCGACCTTACTCTAACATCGACAGTCAGATTACATGGATCAGACCTACAAACGGAAGCAACACATAAGACATACTGCAATTTGAACATGCTAGCATCATATAGCACACATTGTAGAGATAGATATAGGCATATAGCAGATTCATGTTGTTTGTATGGCAGCATTGCAATCAAACACCAAGTTGCAACCTAAACCTACTGATTCATCACCTAGAGAAGAGAATAGAGGGAGATTACCTTTCCATGTTGGGAATCTCTTCCATGCTAGCAGCTCGGGTTGAGGGAGCAAAGGGAATCCCTTCCGCTACCTCCGCGCGTCAGCCCTCCCACCGCCACCCCGTGCAGCAACCACTTCCGCCCACGACGCCGCGCACAGCTCCACAGGGGAACCGCCGCCGCCGCCACAGGGGAACCGCCGCCGCCGTCGCAGAGGCTCGGCGCTGCCACCGCCGCCGCGTGCAGCAACCACTGCCGCCCCCGACGGCGCGCGCAGCTCCACAGGGGAACCGCCGCCGCCGCCACAGGGGAACTGCCGCCGCCGTCGCAGAGGCTCGGCACTGCCACCACCGCTTTCTTCCTTCGCGAACCGACGCCGGCGCTGATTCCTCTGTCTGCTCCTCGCCGCCGCCGCTCCTTTCCTTCACGAGCGACCGCCGGCGTCGATTCCCCCCGCGCGCATCCTGCCGCCGCCGCCCCCTACCTCCACGGCGTGGATCCCCTCCGTGCGCTTCCCGCAGCCGCCGCCCGCTACCTCCACGACCCAGCGCAGCCGCTGGTTCTCGACGCCGAGCGCCGCCGCCACAAGTCGTCGGAACGAGAGAGAGAGAGACGTGTGGATAGGGTTAGGGATGGATAGGGATGGATAGGGTTTTCTCGAGGGTATTATGGACATTACGAATTTTAATTATATTTCTTATTTTTTTTTAAATCAAAGCTTAACAGTGTAATGAAAACAAGGTCAGACGGAAGGTTTGTTTTCGAAAAGCAAAGTCAAATAAGCAAACTAAAAAAAATAGGGTCAAATTGGTAGTTAGCCTTAAAAAGGAGGTCAAATAAGCAATTGTCCCTTTTATGTATTGTGCATGCATTCAAAATAACTTAACTGAGGACAATTGTTTTAAAAAAATAATTAATTTGCGGTAAATTTATTTTGAACCGTACCAGTGTACATAGCTAGGCACAAAGCTAGTAGTATTTTTAGAATATGCAATTTAGGGTGTAAATTGTGCTTATAACCAGGCCATGATACTGCATTTTTTTAATTATTTTGAATGTTTGGTGACTAGATTTGGACATCCATTTGATTAATATGCTGTCAAGACAAGCTCATTCGTACATTGTCACATTAAGGGGAAACTATAAAACATTGGAACATCCCATAGTGCGGTAGTATACATATATGCACGTGGATGGAATTATTTGCACAAATTAATTATCCATTTATACAGCGCTGCAGCCTGTTTCAAACCGCCGAGCGCATGTGCTGCTCAGCCAGCCTGAACTAATGTTTGCATAATTAGCAGAGGACAAATGTAGTAGGAAAAAAACACAACAAGAACAGAGGATATACATATATCGGATCCAGATAACATTTTTTATTTTTGTATTGGAGATATATGGAAAATTTCTATTCCATCAACTAGAGATTGCAGCTGAATTGTTGGTCATATATAGTTAATGAAAAAAATATTTACGTTTCTTTTTCTTAATTTGCCATATTTCATAGATATAATCCTTGGGGAATATATAACTCCAGGTCATGCTTGGTAAATCTTAATATTATAATCCAAAGCCAACTTTAACTTTTAAAATCTGATTTTCTGATGAATTTTAGAGTTTTTTTTGTCACTTTCATTGCGTAGCTCAAGTAGAATATATCTACATAATTGCTATTTATCATGTAACTTAAAAATTTTAAATCGTTTAGAATTGTAGTACGAGAAGCAAGCAGTATCTAAGTTGGTAGGTCCAAGGGTCCAATATGTGAACTTATTATCAAAAAAAAAGTGTGAACTATTAATGCATGTCTTTGTAAAAAAAAGCACATCTTGTAGTATTTATTTTACAATGTTAAATACGCATGGGCACAGTCAGTGAACCCCATCAAAACCACAGTCCACATGATCAGAAACCTAACGGAGTAACAGTAAACTTGTAACACACACATGGAGCAGAATGGAGTACTATTAGCATAAGCCACCAAACTAACCAAATTACATTTCTGAAGAAGAAAAAGGAAAAATTGACCAGTAACAACAGATAGTTATTAGCAACCTACTGTACTAATCATGTCGAATTAATCCATCCACTAATTGTGTTGGAGCAAGCACATGCACACATACGAGAAGAGAGAAGCCACCTTAATTAATTACAGTGTCGCACAAATCGACGTGATTATTGATTAATAATCCGCCGCAAATCACATTCTTTACGCGCGACCAAACGTAGTACACGTACGTAGGATGACGTATCTTAATTCTCACCCGGCCTTCGCCGCCGGCGTCGGCGGCGGCTGGCCGGCGTCGGCGAGGCAGTCGAAGGACCTCGTGCACGACCGGTACAGGCTCAGCACGGCGAGCCAGTCCGTCAGGGCGGCGGCCAGAGCCGGCCGTCGCGGCCGCAGCCTCCGCCTCCTCCTCCTCGCGGCCTTCGCGTCGTCATCGGAGACGGCGAGGCAGTCGGCGCCGTCGTCTGCGACCACCTTGCTGGAGAGGAGGGACGGCGGGAGGGGCAGCGGCGTGGAGGAGATCTTCCCGCCGCCGCCGCGGTGGTGATGCTGCTGCTGGCGCGCGGGTGTCTTGGGGATGCCCGGGCGGTGCTCCCAGGAGAAGGGCACCGCGGAGGCGCGGAGCGGGGAGAGGAAGCGGTGGTGGAACGGCGAGGGCGCCGGCGAGAAGGAAGCGAACGGGAAGAAGGAGAGGCTGGAGGAGGATGACGACGACGACGACGCCGAGGAAGACGACGTCGACGTCGAGGAAACCGAGGGGTTGGGGGACGTGAGGAGGCGACGGCGGCGGCGGCGCGCGGCGGAAAGTGGCGCCGGAGGAAGGAGTGGCGACGGCGAGGAGGAGGCGGCGGCGGCAGCGGCGGCGGCGTCGGTGGGCATCGTGGCGGTGTGTGTGGGTGGAGTTTTGGAGGCGTGTAGGCGTGAGTCCGCTTGGGTTTTTATGGTTGCCTCATGGCGCCCGCGCGCGGCGTGTAAACTTAGGGTCTGTTTGCTTTGAAGGACAAGGTTGGATGGATATAGCCATCCATATTTTTATGGATGGAGATATCCAAGTTTTCTGTTTGGTTGTATGAATGGGATAAGCCAACTTTTTGTTTGGTTGGTAGGATGAGATTAATTAATAACTAATTATAATATCTTAATTAACATAATAATATTTAGTTATACACTTACCAGTAGAAATAAACACTTGTCAATACTAATCTTACCATGCTAATTACTAATTAATCGTAAAACATACTAATATCATTAATTATACTATAATCAACTCACTAATCAACATTTTAGAGAGGGTGGATGGCTTCATCCGGCCAAAAGAACCGGATCCTTTCATCCAGCATATTGAGAGAATATTTTCTTTTATGGGCCGCTTCATCCACCTTGCCCTCCAACCAAACACCTTAAAAAATCGGGCGGCCATGTCCCATCCAGTCCCATCCACCCAACCAAACACACCCTTAATGGTCGCGGTGGCCACGTGGGATTGGGAATTGTGTTACGTGGATGCTAAGCTGGCATGTTCCTGTACACGTCAGCAGAGGAGCAGGAGGATCCTGTCATTTGAGGTAGACGGGTAGGAGCATAATCCTTGGCCTGACAGCCGTGCCTAGGTAAAACTATGTGAATCTTCCATGCGTGTGTACCAATGAAAAGTGATTTTAGGGTAGCAATATTTTTCTAATATAAAATTTCGTATTATATATTAGAGTCCTGTATCTCTTTCAATTATTGTACTATAGGGTCATATCTTTTGCCCGTATATACCGATGCCAAAATTTAAATTTTAAAACTTAATTTTTGAGTTGATTTTGAGGTTTTTCATCATAGTTTTTTTAATATTGGTGTTTAAGTCATTAACAACACATATGCAAAAGTTTTAACTATAAGCTATTTTTTATCACTAATATACCGTTTGGTGTATTATCATCAATAAACCAGTTAGTTTCTTCTCCAGTTTATCAACTACTACCAAAATTTAAAATTTTAAATTTAATTTTATATTGTAGTTGATTTTGATGTTTTCTCATCGTAGTTTATTTTTAGCATTAGCTTTCAAGTCACTAAAAACATATATAAAAGTTTTACCTAAAATTTTTCTTTAATTAGCGTTATGGTTTAAAATTAATTGTAGGCAAAACGATAAGGCTGAATGCAAAATAATCAGAAAAACAACTAAAGTTAGAAGAGGATATCTCAATGAGGCTATTGAACTGAAAATTTACTTCATTTTTTAAACGTAAATACCAGTTGACACGAGAGAAAAAAAACGCATGTCATATCAAATGGAACATGCATAAGCCAATTTCAATTCCAGGAAACTTAATTACCAACTTGATGTACTCTGAAAAAGCATTGTCAATAAATTAGATGTGGATTAGACACGGGAGGTAACGACGGAACCAAGTAAGAGAGAGTTGGCACCCTCCAGCGTCCTTCAAACTCCAGTACTTCTTGTCTTTTTGGCCAATCGAAACATTCAGTTGATACGGATGAAAAACAGTATGATTTCTCATGACTATTTTATAACGGAGATTTGGACGCACTAACCCGCCGCCGATTGACCGTTGGCCAATTCACACTGTTTGTTACGACGCAGAGGTCGCAAATGATCGATTGATTTGTCGGATTACATGCTTATTGTTGCATCTAATCATCTGTTCCAGCTACTCTAACAACCAACCATCTCGTAATTACAATTTATGCTGATCCTAACTTCTAGGATCATCAGGGTTGCAAGCTGATATACTTCCCCTAAAATTCCACATTACGGGGTTGGCGCCATTTTATCAAATTATATAGATTTTACAGGAATAAGTGTGAATATTCTGCTATATATATATGCCTAGTTCTTTTGTTCTGGATGGAAGATGTATTATGTGATTTTGTAATAATATTTGGGCATACAAACGAATGAATTAACTATTACAAAATTAAATTATTGTTTAAAAATATTATAAATTGTAAAAATATATTATAAAATACTTACATATAGAAAGCTTTTTGCAAAAATAGAAGATGTATTATTCAATTTTGCAATAATATTTGGACATACAAATGAATGAATTAACTATTATAAATAGATATTATAAAAAACTTATATATAGAAAGTTTTTTGCAAAAATTACATGGTCTAAGCTAGCTTAGGAAACGTGTTCGTGATAATTCACAATCTGTATGAGGAAAAGAACGGGTCATAGAGTGAAATTCCCACTTCTCAAGTCGTAGGTTTTTATGTTCAGTGCACGAATTCAAGGACCCTTGATTTTTGTTTTTGAATGCGTAAACCAGAATAAATTCAACTGGGGTAGTACTAATTAAGCACACAAAGTACTAGAGTACACTACATGCACCAACTGAGATGTCAACTGGGCTTGCTTAATCGCTCTACACCAAATTAAGCATCATGTTCACTGATTACCACTGGCCAATAACAAATCAAAGGCAGCCAGGCACACACGCAGTAGGTGTCATGTCATCAACGTGCCAATCACAGAGACGCCACTGTGCCTGCTTCCACTAGTGCACTGTGCAACAACACAGAGCATCAAAACCTCCATTAACTCCAAAGTCCTAATCAAGTAGTATCAATTATCAAAAGATCGATTTCTAGCTAGCTTACTCCAAAACTTTCTTAATTGCAATTCATTCCCTTTTTAGAAGCTAAAAGAAAATTTTCGTAGAATTTTTTTTCATTCCTCTAGCTTTTTCGTGGTGCAATACGAACTGATCGGTTCATCTGTTACCTTCAATGGGGGAGGAGGAGATAGCCGAAAGCTAGCGTTGATATCGCGGAGATAATCACCCGGAAGCCAAAGCGAAAGTAGAGGAGAGAGAGTGTGTGCACACATCGCCACTACGACCTCTGCAAGAAAGAAACGAAAGGGAAATCCCAAGGAAAAGTTCGTGAGAAATTCTCCTCTTCGAATCATTGATCTGCGAAAGCGAGGCAAATTTGAAAAAGCCATTTCGAATAAATGTGGAGGTTCGCGGTGGCGCTTTGCTGAATTCTAGGCTAATAATATTCTTTCAGTAACTTTTTTGTACATTGAATATACTCCTATCTTCTTTTTTTTTTGATAGAAAGGCACAATAATCTAAGAGTTAGTATATAAATTTAATTGTACCATATTGTTCCATGATTCCATCTTTTCTAGTACATGCATGCACGAGTGGTAAAGAGGGACAGACCGGCACGGCGAGGAGACAGCTTCTGTTGTCTGAAAAAAAAAAGGAGCACACAGATGCATTTCGGCGCTTTACACAAGCCTAGTACAGCACTACAGCCATTGCACTGATGATAAGCAGTGCCACTACAAGAAAATAACAGGAATTATAAACTCTAATTAAGCTTGTTGCAATTATATTTGCTTATTTGCATTGCTTATTCGGTCAGTAATATTTCCTTTATTTTACCTGTATCCAATTGGGGAATGATCCTTTTACTTGGTAATGGATGTAGACACTCATCCTAACACCGATTGGGATAACATATACGCTATGGGTTAGTTGCGCAAACAGGGGTTTTCAACCAGCATCATAATGAGCAAGAAATTTTAGTCTTCAAGAAAAGCAAGAAATTGATTAATTTGCGGTCGACAGAATCAAAACAATAATGTTGACAACCAACAGAAAAAAAGGTCTGCCTGTTAATATGTACTACCATATATTTGATTGCATCTTTCTTTTAGAGTAATGCTTGGTGAAGCATTGAATAGATTGCATAGGAAAAAAGGTTCAATTCCCGCAATAAAAGACGGAAGAAATTCGCTCGTTCCAAACGCGGCGCAAAGGAAAACCAACAATTTCTTAGAAAATCATTGTAACATTCCAGTTCATCTGAAGCAAACTTTCTCTACCATAATACTGGGAATATTGCCATTTACACTGTAAATATCTTGACATGAAGGTGGCCTACTTGCAACAAGACATCTCATCAAACATAAGCATGTCCAAATGACCTTTTTTTTTCGCTTAAGTTGACTTCAGATCATACATGGATTCGATTGAATGGTGATGATACACGCACCGGACAGGGTGGTCACCTTCGCACCAACAAGCTTGCCAAAAGACAAGAGATCATAACACCATGCAAGTAATGCAAGTGCATGAAGATGAAGTTGTTGCTTGCCAAGATGAACTAGCTCAACATTCTTAAAAGGATCAGTGAACCAGCACAGGGGCAGTAGTAGTACTGGTCCTGCAAGCTGAGAGCTACATCCACTGCAGCTGCGGCTCCACCAATCCATCATGAGATCTAAGTTTCATCTGAGATATTGATTAGCTCGAGGGTTCGTAATAACGACCAATTAATGCTCATTCGTCTGATATATGAAATAGATATAATGATTAATCATTAGCGATCAGTACATCCCTACAATGTCAATAAACTCAATATCTATGCTAAGTAACACAGAAGAGTTCTTGTAAAGAGACAGAAAACATTTAGAGGGTGTACCTAATTTTGGAATCTTGCAAACCATAGCTGACGGTAAATTTTGGCCAGAGACACCACAGAAAATTTAGTAATCATGATGAAACTGAGTAGTTATGTTCTTTGTATTTGCATTGGTGTAGTAATGGAGTACATGGCAAACTCCAATAGTGGAGAAGATGCTAAGCTTCTGTTCATCCTTTTTCTTTATGCTAATGAGTTAGGTGGCAACACAACATCAAGCAATGATGCTGTGCAAGGATGACAGGCACTGATGCACGAAATGAGAGAATTGTGCAAATCCACATGGAAGAATTGGAACTGCTCCAGTTGCCATACAAAATTTAAGGTGCAACTCATAGCAGCCAACTCTTCTTGGAGTTGAAACGGGGGAAGCCTTAAATAAAGACTGTTCAATCCGAACACCGGCCACAGAATGCATTAATTAAAAGAAAACAAAAAATGTTTCACAAGTATCTCATCATCTGCTTGCTTGGTGGCTTATCACCCGCAAAGAAAATTTAAATTTTAAAACATTAATTTGATTTTAGTACTTTTTTTCTGTTATATAGTATATTTTTCAACACTAGTTTTTACACTGCGAACAATATAAATATATAAAAATTTATATATAAATTATTTTTAAGTTGCCTTTTTTTTACAGCTTATCAGGTGTAACTCATAAAGTACCAACTTTTTCTTCCTTGTGTGGGATGTGAACTATTATCCTGAAAGTCCAGTTGATCTGCACCATCCAGTCATTTTTATATAAGAAATGTTTACACATTTGTAGGAAAATGCCTTATGTATAATATTCATGATAGAAACTGAAGGAAGATGGCAGACAAAATTGCCAGGAAGAAAGCAGACTACCATGCCTTGATTGGGGAGAAAATATAGTTGATTATTGTTGATGGCAAGTTAGTCGCTGATCGGGGTTCAGCTGCCTTTGTTTTGGTCGTTTCTAAGCAATGATAGTAGTACAGAACTCTAGTATTTGGAATTGTCATTGTACACATCTAGCTGTATTGTACTATTGTGTACATGACTGCATGTTAATAAGCTATACAAAATGGAGAAGACATGAGGGTATGGATGGTCTTGTAATGAGAGAAGAATTACAAGAGGACAAACTACCAGCTAATAATGCTGCGCCGATGAAATCATGGAACTTTGTCTAGCATCTTACAAAAGTACAAAACCGGTCTCATACAATCTTAAAGGCTGCTTCCATGATAAATATAAGCTAATGATTTACCTATTTTTAAGCTAATACTAACATTAATATTACATCTTGGTATTGGCTCTTGTGTATAGAGTAATCGTTCGGTCAATTGAAATTCCTGAGGTGAAAAAAATGCGCTAAATATTCGTGTGAGACCTATTCACGTGGTTAAATAATCCATGAATTAATGAATATGGTTAGCCTTTACAAGTCAATTCGGCTTAATAAATACTAGTGATGAACAGTCTTAAGCTACAGTGGTTAGCACAAGATATGCATGCTCGCGTTCATGGAGTACGTACACACATGTCAAGCAGGTACTCGACATATTCCTGCGTCCTGAATTACGCTATACATCATTGCCAAAAAGGAAAAAGGTATACATGAATATGTGAAAGTATTAGTTGACGTCTTAAATTCCGAACGACTATGGCTGCGTTCAGGACGACCCGTACACGAAAGACTCAGGCTGAATGTTCAGGAGGACCCGTACACGAAAAACGAAATTGTTTATTAGCACATAATTAATTAAATATTAACTAAAAGACTTCAAAAATTGATTAATATATTTTTTTACTATTAAGTATTAGGCATCTGCTTTTAGACATCGCTTTTTAAGCTAAAAAAGCAACTAAACGTTTTTAATTGCGTTTTTAATTTTCCAAGCAGATGCCTAAAAGATTGGAAATTGATTAATTGCTTTTTACCCGAAAACTCAAAGAAACAGATGCCTAAAAGCTGAAAAATCAAATGTGCCACGCGTTCATGCAAATCTCGAATACACAAGCGAACCTAGAACCTAGAAGGGTAGAACCAACGAGAATCACTTAGAAGTTAGCACTAATGGCATTAACCTTTCTGCTGGCTATAACATTTCGTACAACAAAGAGATGTTGATGTTGTTATGTACACAAATATGAATGACATCATATGCACAAGTATAGTTTTCTTTTATGCCCTTTATCCCCATATATACAGTCGCAATGGAACAGAATATTTACAGTTTTACAGTGTCGGGCAGGCGTGCGCGCTTCCGGTTATACACCCTTCGGGTGCAACTTGAACAGCAGCACTATGATAAGCCCAGCACAGCGTTTGTTTCCTTTGCTATGGTTATGTGGATCCTTTCATTGTTCTTTTTGTACCTCTGGAAACAATTGCAGCACTTGAGTCCTGCATATACAGTTTCAGACAAGTTTCAATATATTATAGTGCACCCAAGGGAAGAAAAGTAGCAGTGGTGCAGGAGAACTGTGATGATCCCTAAAAAGAAATTAATCTGAAATTCTGAATACTAACACTCAGCAAGTTACTGAATTCTAATTCGGATTAAGACTATATAAGAAGATGAAAATAAGAATTAAATAACCAGTACCAATTTTTACTTGGATGGATATGGTAAAAAAAAATATATCAAACAATAGCAATTAACTATTCTCACATCATTAGCACCGGTAGCTAATTCTATACAAGAAAATGGCATGATTCCTGTGAAGCCTTGAATAATATAACAATGCAATTTTCTTGAATGAGTGATATGATGAGTGCTTACGTTAGTCGCTTAGCTATGAAGAACACAGGTATTCTCTGCAGTTTCCCTCCATGCGAAGGTTTCAGTTGATCAATTACTTGTTCTGCTTGGGTACCTGCAGCAGTCAAGACAAACTGCAACAGACAACATTGCATAACTGCACTCAGAATTTGTTGGATGGGAAATATTATTAGATGGAAGGGAACAAAGGCAGATACTGTTTTCTCATCCAGTTTCCACACCAGTTTCGGTGGAGAAAAGGGCTGGATGTAGAATTGCGGATTGGGTTCTTTTTAATAAGAGAATTTGGAAAATACCATCATAGAGATAAGTGAGTTACAATATACCATCATATGTAAGAATGACATGTGGTGCCTGGACCCACATGTCAATGACACGTGCGATGGTATTTTCCAACTCTGTGTTTTTTGTGATGGTACCAAACAAATTGGCCCTTAATAAGAATTGGGAATGGCATTATGAGTTAGTGCTTTTAAGGGATTTTCCATGGCTAACTTCTATGCCTATTTTACAAGAGCAAGTATGTCTGAATGCTGTTTAAATGGAAACAAAAAATGCTGCTAGTGAGTATTTCTCCATACCAGTGGATAAAGTATTGCCATTACACCATAACTTGTAAGAGGAGAGAAGAAGAAAATTGGAAGTACACATGGACTACCTATATAAGAATGGTATCAAAGAACATGTCAGAATCACATAAATGCTAGTATATATGGAGTAAGTTGAAGAATGTACAGAAACAGAATTACAAAGTAACATATGCCATTTATAAAGGTACATCAAAACAGATCAACAACGGCCAGTTATATAGGATCTTGCAAACAATTCATGTGGAACTGTCGTAGGAAGTAAGTTCATCAAATTTTATAAGGAACATGCGTGCCACAAATGGCTAGGACTGCCTGAGAACCTATCTGAGATATATTTGTCCATGAAAATTACAAGAAATTTGCTCAACGTTCAGCTTGGTACAGGATTACTTCCAATAGATGACTTATTTGCTAACTGCCGAGAATGATGATCCCAAGTTGAGAGAATTAAGATCCCATAAGTACTAACACTTTCCATCAAGGAGATTAGAGATGCATGTATTTCTTGCCAAGAACATATGCACAAGAATGAAAAAGGTTTATAGTTTAGATTACTTTTCCAACAATTACATTTGCATAAGGATTTTAGGAGTTCTCTTTGTGACTTTTGTCCAGTTCTCTTTTCGAGATTGCTAAGAATACAAGTAAAAATCTACCTAAAATTATTCTTAAAAATCAAACTTTAAAATGCAAAATCACTTTGCATTATAGTCCAAAGCTGAAACAAGCAGGGCATCATGGCCTAAGAAGGCAAAAGCATATATTTTGCGCCATATGCAATGACTGATCATCAACATACCAAATCCAGCAAAAAAAGCCCAATTTGACTCAAAGAAATCAAGCCGCTCATTTAGGCTCACTGCAAAGAAGTTCCACTTGTACCTGACAAGAAAAGTTGAATAAATTTACAACAATAAAGTAACCTGGCAAATGTATAAGACAGGGAGTTGAAAGAATGCTTCAAGACATTAAGATGTACATACTCAAAGCAGTAGTAGGCATACATCAAAGATAATAGCAGGAAATTCATAGGCTTCCCAAAGTAAGGTATGTAACCAATCACTGAAACCTGTACAGCATCAACTTAAATATCAGTGGAAACAGATAGCATAAAAGAATAGCACTAGATAAGCTTAAATGAGCACGAGATGCCAACAAAACATGTTCTGTGAAATTAGATGTGAAGTGAGTCATGACAAATGAAAAAACACGAGCAAAGAAACATACCTCAATAAAGAAAATAGTTAAAAGAAGAATTGAATAGACCTGTTCTCCAATACCAATTGCAACCCTAACAATAGCATGTCAACATGCAGAACATGTAAAAACAACAAGCAATCAATGAGTTTTCATATGAACCTACTCATCAAATCCTTCAGGTCTCTCTGTTGATTCATATATGTTGTGAGCATCCAATGCTTTAGTTGCATCTAGGCTCTTTCTTTTCACAACATCCAAAGCTTGCTTAGCAATGTCATTATACCTGACGTGAGATGGTCAACATTACAAAAGGTACAATTGGGCTCTCCACTGTTTAGTATATGAAATATGGGAATCTTGAGGATGGTAAAACAATAGTCCATACCTGTAATAATGTAACAATGCAGAAAAAAAAATTCAAGAATTGAGCTTTCCATAGAGAAATTGTAACTAAGTTTCTATGAGTAAATCGAGGTGTAGATTTTATTCATCACAGTTTAGTTTTGAAACCCAAGGACTGCAACACAGAGAACTCATTGAAGATTTAGAGAAATGAAAGCATAAAGACAGTAATTATATCTGCCTGTTGCAAAAATATAGGAGTTACAAACCCATCTGAATATTTTCAAGCTATGTTGCTAATACAAATGTCTATACAAGATTACTGTAACACTTTTTATCTGATTACTCAGTGATTCTTAATTCTGCAGTAACATCTTATAAGACAGGTGGGTTTTACCAAATGAAATTATGCGAAACACCATCAATGAGGTGATAAAAGAAACAGAGAGTGGGTGCCGTCATGCGTCCAACAGAAAATTTTGCAATTTATGATAATGCCCTGAGGAGGCTTACTGAAATATTTTATGTTTGAGCTCCCAAAGCATGAATCAACACATGTACCACAAACTGAAAATGGGTAACTTCTGAACCAAATATTGTAATACTGACATTTAGAAGCACTAAAGTTCAACAGAAATTCACTGATTTAATTGTGGACTGATAGGCTCATACATGCATAATACCATTGTTATGATCATTCTGTCTTTCTCTATTTACTTATAAAAACAGATACTATATCAAGTGCTGCTAGGTAATTCTGTTATCAACTCAAACCATGTGTTTGCTCTTTAAAGGAAAAGTAAACCACTAGTACGGTCAACAAGGGAAGTAAGATATCCAGTGTGGACAGAGACTAAACGTACCAAAGTGTACTCAACACGAAGCTGAAGATGTAAAGTGGATAAAACCATAATACCTGAAAAGGATATTCTGTTATAAGAAACCCACATATAACAGAAATACACAATACTTTGATTTTCTCCTTTTTATTTGTCAAGTATGTAATAATGGAAATACATAAATTAAGGTACTAAACTATATAAAGTACTGAAGGTCATGATGGGGAGATAAATTAACAGAAAACACAAGTTATTTCCAGGGAATCAGGGAAAAAGAACTACTCTTATTTTGCATCTAGGAATTTTCATATAAAGCATCAAGATGTCATTGGGAAATATAATTGAGGCTTCCGGCCTTGAAGAGAAAGCATATCCTTTTTGAACCATCATTGTAACAGAAGTCATGAGTTCTGCAACCACCTACTGAAGTTATAATATTCAAGTTTAAGTGCACTACTGAAAAGATAAGTTACCATGGTCTATCATTCAATTGCTATTTTCTAATTGATAACCTTCCAGTTTCAGCAGAAGTTAAAAAAGTAATTATACATTTATTTGAAAAAAGCAACACAATCAGTATCCTTAATATATTCCAATGCATAAAGAGAAGAACTTACATAGAATATTTGAATAAGAACAGAGCGTAGAAATGAATAGGTCGCTACAGCTACTGTGTGATCACACAGATGCTGCCCTTGCAACTGACTGCAATCCTCAGGTAGTATCCACGAAAGGATTGGAATGACCACTGATTTTAGGGTTAACAAGCTATAAAGTGTAGAATTATTTTAGAAAGGGTACTAATAAGATGGAACAGAAAAACAGCCATGCAGTAATATTGAGAACAAGATCATGACATTGCATATAAATCCCCAAATTCTGAGGTAAAAGAACTTGAGTAAACAAAGTGACAGACGCTTAGACTCATATAGAGATATGAAAAATCAAGTGCTCATTGTGCCATACTGTCCTGAATAATTCCGAAACGCAGAGCATGTTTATCTATTCCATCAGAGACCCTACTGCATCCCAGGCTAAACATTCTCAGACATATACTACTTCGATTCGCTAATTTGCTAGCCTCTTTGGTTTTTACTGCAATAGGCCGATTGCACGCTAACCCCAGGCTAATTTGCTTCACAAGGCAAAATTATACCCCAACTACTCTGTCACTCACCAACATTAATCAATTTTGGCCGCCCCATTCATAGCAAATTTCGAGACAAAAAAGAAAACACAAATATAGCCGAGATTTCAACCTCAATTAGGAGCAAACTGTACCTCCCCAGGAAGATGAACCCGTTGAGCAGGAAGCACTGCGCGATCCTGACCGACAGAGGCCCTGAGCTGCACCAAACCGAGCCACACACGAACAAGGGTTAGCAACCGAGCAGCGAATCGAGAGGGGGAAACTTCCCCACTCTCGACGCGCCAAGAATCGAGAGGGGGAAGCAGCGGGGGGCGAGAAGAGATCGAAGGGGGGCGGACCTGGCGCAGAAGGAGGCGACGCGGTGGAGGCGCGCGGCCTGGAGGAAGCCGGCGAGCCAGAGCACGGCCGCCGGCTTCGCTTGCGACGCAAGCGACTCCATGGATGGAAGAAGAGGCCCTCGTTTTGTTTTGTTTGCGGGGGCGGATTGCGATGATTGGTTGTATGCTACTATCAGAAAGACGAAGAAGAAGACGTATTTATCCATTATACGCCAACGAGGAAGGAAAGCGGATTTTATCTCAAGGCGTCTTTAGTCCGAATCGACTTCACGTGATGTGTGGCCTAATTGTAAGCTGATTGGTGGATTGATTGCCAATTGGTTCATCAGGACAGCAGCTACTCTCTCCGGCCATGGACCTCATCCCTTGTCTCGAACCGTTTGAGAAGGATGATTTGGTAAGCTTATTGATCGGATTACTGAAACGAATTATTTGTACCACGTTTCGAAATATATGTTTTCTTAATAAGATTTTTTTATATGGCTTAAACCACATATTTTAAGCTGTCTTGTTAAATGTATTTTTTAACATATTTAATTTATTCATAAGTAAATAATCAGTGATAATAATCTGTTCAACAATCTAAATAGAGGCTTATCTTTTTGGTTGAGTTACGAGGATGAGGGTGATTGATGGTGTGAGGCCACGAGAAGAAGGTATCTCAAACATGCAGTGCACATTTTTCTTCGTAAACATTAGAGGCCCCTTGGGAATATGAATTCTTAATGAGTCTAATTGTCTAGATATACTTATACTTGTGTGTAAGATTAAGAAATAATACAAATGAAACATAACCCATTCTCTTAAAGAAAAAGGCTATCCGTAATAACTTTTTCTTACTAACACTGATAATATTATCATGTGTCGTGCTATAAGTATATTTAGATTTTTTATAACTTTTTTCTATTTAAATCAAACAGTTGAGATGATTGTTAGTACAAATCTAGTAAGAAAAATTTAGTACGTGTAGCAGTGCTTAAATTAATTATCTGTGAGAAGAGTAGCAGTTTTTTTAATGTAAGGTAAACCGTAATCAAGGAGTTATTCAGTTTTTTTCCTTGTTTACGGAAGGAACGGATGGTGTAAAAGGGCACCTTTTTCGCTGCACTGTTGAGTTGTGCCTTGATCAAATCACACTGAACAAAGGACGCAGGCCTCGCTGATTGCATAAGTTTGGCATAAGCATAACTAAGACTATCCGTAGGCAGGGTTCACAATCCCAATACCAGATCTAAAAACATTCATTAGCGGTATCTTTTGGATTTCTTGGAACCGTGCATAAACCGATAAAAACCAGTGAAATCCTATTAAATATTGTAAAAAATTTTAAACTCACTTTGATTTTTTTTTAATTTGACCGAAAAACCGAGCGAGTGTTTTGACTCGGACCAGTTTCTATCAGGATTTTTAAACCTCGCTTGAAGGAATAAAAGGTTGCAAACTTGCAGAGGCTCTCTTCCTTAGATGCTTGTCGGAATTTTCCCTTCTCTCGCTTTCTCTTTAATGGTACTATCTCTGATATCTTTGATTTTTAATAGGTAATGTAATTGATTTTTTTACACCTATTTAACCATTCATCTTATTAAAAAACTATATACGTATTACTTATTCTATTATGACTTGGTTTATCATAAAAAGTACTAAAGCATGACATTTTAAGTATATTTGTATAATTTTGTCAAACACGTGTTAAAAAATCAATAGTGTCGTCAGTTGAGAACAGGAGGGAGTACTAGACGGCAGCTCCTTGATGATCTAGCAAACTTGAGAAATATCGTGGAGACTGAAGGACTTGAGCATCTGACAAAAGCTATCCCTCTGTTTTGAAGGAGCTAATTGCCAAATTGGCTACAAAACCATATTTGTGTCCGTTGATAATAAAACCAGTTAACAAGTTCTCTTATATACTAGCCTAGAGCTCGTGCGTTGCAAAAAAAAAACAAATTGAGTTTCTAGCTTACTTGTTTAGTCTAAGTAATATTATGGTTTTTCTTATTAACAAGTAGGTAATTTTAAAATTTTGGGAGAGCCAATAGTGAAATAGAGGAGAACTTGTTAAAAATGGTGTAATTATATAAATTATGGAGTCCAGATGTTAGTGATAGGAGTGTAGTTGGCCAAAAGACCCGAGGCCCAATGGCCCGGCCCAGGCACGGCACGGCCCAACAGTTGGACCGTGCCTGGGCCTCTACTTAGCATGACGTGTCAGCTCGGCCCAACGATCAGGGAAGTAAAATAGATGAGGAAGACAAAAATAAACTTATTTCAGCCATATAAGACATGGCCCAAATAGATGAGGGATGCAAAATAAACTTATTATAGTCATATAAGATACCCCAAAAGATGAGGGAGACAAAATAGACTTATTTCAAGGAGCACGATGGGTTTGTCATGACTTCAGGTCAGCCCAGCACATCACAAATCGTATTGGGCCATGCTTGGGTCGTTGGTGTAGCCCATGGGTGAGCATGGCACGGCTCGACATGTCAATCGGGCCGTGCTAGCCTGACTGACCTCGGGCCATGCCTGGTCGTGCCTGGGCCGGGCCGAGCCAGACAACCCATTTGATCATCTATAGATAGGGGTGGTGTGAGAATGGACATCGCCACTAATATTTTAAGTAATACAGATTACGCATATCTAGCATAAGTTAATTTGTAGTAAGGTCTTTACTTGTACATTTTGTCTAAAACGAATCAAACAATATGCTCGTTGGATATAAGTAAATTGTTTGAGAAAAATGTATCTCAACTATATAGGGAAAGCACATTTTTCTTCCCAATTAGTAAAGGCCCCGTGAAAAACCAGCACACATAAATATGTGATTCTCGTGTAAAATTTAGTACTTGTGACAAAGGACTCCTAAGAGCATCCCCAGGAGAAACGCTACCCGATACTCCATCTAAGATTTAGCGCATAGGAGCGAAAAACTATACTCCAGCAGATGCGCTATCCAGTCCTCCAAAACTAGCGGATGCGCCAAACACGGAGAGAGAAAAGCGAAAAATAGCGTGTCTCTCTCCTCACGCTATATCGCAACAACCGCGTCTGGATCGAGCTCCCGCCCCGATCCGGACTTCCGCGACCTCCCCTCCGGCTCGACTCTCCCCTCCGGCGCGACCTCCCCTCCATCGCTGTCCTCGCCGGCCAGCGAAGGTGAGTACCCCATGCCCGTTTTTGATTTTTTTTGAGCGGAGGGTGGAGAGGAATGGTGTAGCCATGGAGTGAGAGTGGAGAGGGAGAGGCGTACCAGATCTGGAAGGAGCTGTGCGGTCGCCGCCTGCTGCCGTCGCGTTGCCCGTGGCCGCTGCCTTCCCCCTCCGCCCCTCCCCCGCCCGCCGCCGCCTGCGTCCTCTCCGCCCAGCCGTGGCCCTCGCGCGTTCGTCCGCCTCCGTGGCCGCCGCCTGCCTCCTCCGGCGCTCCCCCGGCCACCGCCGCCGCCTGCTCCTCTCCGGGCAGCCGCGGCCCTCGCGCATGGCGCGCGCGCCCCTCCTCCCCGCCCCTCCCCCGGCCACCGCCGCCTGCCTCCTCTCCTCCCAGGCGCTGCCCCCGCTTGTCTGCCCCCCTCCGCGGCCGCCGCCTGCCTCGTCCGCCACCGACCTCGCCCGCCCGGCCACCGGCGACCCACGGCCGCACGCCCGTCGCCACCCCTCGCCAGCTCGCCCGCCGCCCCTTGCACGCCCGGCCGCCGCAGACCGTCAACTGCACGCCAGCCGCCGACCGTCGGCCGCACGCCCGCCGCTGCCCCTCACCGGCTCGCCCACCGCCGCTCCATCTCTCATTTTGATGAGTAGTAGTAGAGAAGAATAGTAATGAGCAGAGAAATAGTAGTATATCTTCTTATATATTTTTGTTGAGCAGAGAAATGTTCATATATCTTCTTTTATCTTCATTGAGCAAAGAAAAGGCAGTAGGAATAGAGTACATTGCTATATATTTTTGTTGTGCTTTCACGTTCATTTAATTTATGTTGCTACAATTTTTCTTGCTAGGTGAATCCATGGATAGCTATGTTAATTTGTTGGGGTCAAACATTGATGTAGAAAGTTGGGATCCTAGTCAAAATTTCCCCCCAACTGGAGAGCAGCCACAACACAGTCCTACGGTTGGGGGGTCCTCTAGACCCAACAACAAGAGATCAAAAAATTTCAGCATTGCGGAAGATCAAATGTTGGTGTCG